>JAMLFY010000005.1:9187194-9796645 GCA_030441495.1 Dalbergia oliveri | reverse complement strand
TTTAATTCTAGTCATATACTGGAATCTGAATCCTTATGACTACGGAATAACTTATAGTTCGAGTTACCATTTATACAAATAGTAGAAAGAAATAGGGAACAACTTCGAGGAAGATCCATTTCCTTTGTAAAAGTTGCATTAGGCAAAGAATAATCCAAGGAGTATACGTGAGAATTAGAGTAAAGTAGGCGAGAGGACTAGATTTTGAAGGCTAAATTTTTCTAGGTGTAGAATGTAACGACCGATTTTTAAGTATTGTTGTGATAAAATGATTAATTGTGAATAATCTATAGGGATTTTGAAAGTTTCAATGGACATGGTTATGATCATAACAATATGAGGAGTTTGTAAAAAAAAATGAAAATTAATTTAATATTATTAAAAATTAATATAACAATATTTTAATTGGAGATATAGAATGAAACCCTATAATTGGTATAATGGCATAGATAAAATAAGGATAAGGGTAAATAGATATCTTAAATCGGTAAAGTTTCTTTTATGTCAATCGGGTACCAAAATGGTAATAATCGGTACACAAAATGGTATTAACTGTTTCATCAAAACATTGAGTCTGGTCTAAATAATTGATATTATTGGATCCTAGATAATTTTTACTTATGACAATGAAATAAATATAGATATTTTTATATGATACAAGGCATATGATCCGAAAATATTAATTTCCTTGCTTTCTCTCCAAGTTAGTGACATTATAAAAAGGAAAGAGGAAATGAAATGTCATTTTTTTCCTTTCTACCAAGCTTCACGTTTCTTCTTCTTCTCCTCACCATTTTCCATTTTCACTTCTTGAAACTCCATCAAACCACTAAATTCTTGAATGATACACTTAGATAAGCACCTAAACTAGTTCAAGAACAATTCCTCTACATCAAACTCAAGCCAAAACCTTCTTTTTTAGCTTCAAATATGTCCAAATAGCAGCATATATAAGGGCTAGAAAGTGGGTTTGAGGCTTGGATTAGAAAAGAAAAAGCTAGAGAAAGTTTAGCAAAAAGCTTGGAAGAAAGGTAGCAACTTGTTACCGTGTAGCCAAGGTCCCTTGAGGTAGATTCTTCATCCATGCCTTAGCCTTGTCCCTCAAAGAGAATGGGAATAACCTTAATCGGATGGCATCATCAGATGCTCCATTGATCTTGATAATGTCACAAATCTCCAAGAAGTTGCTAATGTGAGCATTGGGGTCTTCACTTGGCAACCTAGAGAATTGGCAGTTGCCGTGAGGGAGTTGCCCTAAGGGAGTTGCCCTGAACAAATTGTATTAAGGAGGTCTTCAGCACAAAGTTATTAGCCTGAACTAGGGGTCTCATTATTCCAGGTGCATATCGATCCAAGTTGGGAGTGTTGTAGTCCCTCAACACCCTCCGATTGTTGTTTGCATCACCCATCACTACACCTTGATTCTCTAACTACAGGTATTGTGGGTTGCTAGTTGTGCCCTTCGTGCAATGTTGTTTTGTCTACAAGTTCTTTCAATCTAAGGGTTGAATAACAACTCACCTATGGATCTACTCCTACGCATAAATAGAAAAGAAAAGAACTACAAAGGCAAATGTGAGATTTCGTTAGTGTAAATAAAACAAATAACTATAGAATTGCAAGAAAATACTAAAACAAGAGAATTAAAAATAATCTAATCTAATAAGTAAATCAACAAAAACAAGAAACAACAAAGTAAATAAACAATAAAAGAAAGGATCAATCTAGTTTCTAATTAACTAAAGGTGATATTGAAATATCCCCAACGGCGCCAAAAACTTGGTCGCTCCCAAAGGAGAGTGATACTAGCAAGTATACTAGGTCGTCAAGTAATAGAGTAAACTAGAGGGTTGTCATACCCACAAGAATAATTCAAGTACCGATTCTAATTAGATAACAAGTTAAACAATTGAAAAGAGATGATATCAAAAGGAATAAAAGCTAAAGTGCTAAAATAATGTAAAAATGATATAATAATTGATGGGGTTAAATGCTAGGGTGATTTACTTCAACTATGAATGAATAATATGCAACATGAATATCAATGTGCCTTGTCCAAATTCAATTAAGTGATGGTAGGATTATCATGTCATTAACATCTTTCTCAAGATCATCTAATGTTACTCAAGTAGAGTTAAACACCTAATCTCTTAGCATACTTAAGTCTACAAGTAGTTCTCAAACCTTTTAATACCACATGAATCATGTTTGCCTATCTCTAGGTGTCATTTAACTCATGGCATTGCATTCATAGGCATGACTTTTACTCCTTTTCTCAAATTTTTAAAAACCCCTACAATCCTAAATTGGTGATCAAACAATTCAAGATAAATAAACTCAAATACAATGCTCACCATCAAATGAGAACAAAACATAAATTTATTCACATTAGCATAATGTCAAACACATAGTCTCCATAAATCACCCTTGGCAAAGGGTTTAGTTACACATCATGGAAAATGAAATAAAAATAACAAAAATGAAAGAAAGATAAAGAGAAGGCATGAACAAAGAAAAATACACAAGAAGTTGAAGACAAAACTAAGAAGAGTCTCTCTTCAAGTTCTTGAAGCTCCAATCCCTTTGTGCTCCCAAGCTCTAGCCTCCTCTTTCCCAATTTGGTATTCTGATGTCTGATGCCCTCTCCAACATGTTGGCCTAGGTTTTTGTGCCAATCATGGGCTAGAGTTAGTGCAAAGGCCCAATCCACATGTCAGATTCGTGCACCTAAGCTATAGCGTGGCTATGCCTACACTGGAGCATGGCTTAAGTGAAATGATGAGAATTCTGACAATAGCCCACGCTGTAGCATGGCTTCAGCTTAGGACCCATGCTCCAGCATGGATTTCTATGCTCTAGCATGGATTTCTAACATCTATCAGCTCTAATTCTTGCTCATTTGCACTCCTAGCTCAAATGCTACCCTATTCTTCTTCCAAAAAGCTACAAAAGCAATAGAAAACATACTAGAGTGCAAGGTTAAACATGAGTGTAATCATGCAAGAATTTAGATCAAATGTTGTAAAAAGAGCAACTAGGAAAACTAAAACTAACTATCACTAAATTAAATGTTCTAAGAAAACTAAAGAAAAACATAACTCCTATGGGAGTTATCAATTAGTTATGAATCCCATGATCTTTTTATTCTCAAGCATAAGTGCACTCATCACACTATATTTAATGAGTAAAGGAATAAGCAAGCTAGTTATTTCAAAGGAAATCAAAGATACTTTAATGATTTTAGCACTATGTCAGATATCACTATGTAGTAGACTAGTGTTTTTCCTCCTGGAAATCTTCGATTCTCATTCTTGCTATTATCATATATATTTTTTCCATAGATTGCGATGATGGTGATTATGTTGTGGGGATCCTTAGCTGTTTTTGGCATCACGTCCAGACCTTTTGATGAAACTATATTAGAAAATTTAATCAGTCTTTTTATTTTCTTTTAATTGATTTTGAGTAGTACCCTACCTAGACTAGAGAGTTCCTATGTGAACCAGGGTAAGGGTGTGATACAGTTATGTATATGGTTGATTTGTCGTCGGATAATACAATTATGTATTTTTTATATATTATTTATGTTCAAATTTAGCGACTTCAGAGAACGCGTTTTATGTTTGTCACAAAATGCAGGCTCATGTAATATATATATACTCCTCTAAGATCAAGCATAGTTATTAAGTAACAACTACTCACTATAAGGTTGTGGCTTAAGCATAGCTTTATGGTAAGAAAGGTGTTACAGTAATCCCTTTCCTTGTTTGTGGATCGATTGTGGCCCGATTGGCCCAATTGGAAAACATCCAACATTGTCCCTTGTTGTGTTTCCTTTTGTATTTCTTCCTACTTCTTATTTGGGTTACTTGAACCCTAGTGTCATGATGAGCAACTTTTTCTTGATTTGTTGCTAATTTTGCTTCTTGAATTTGTTGGGGGACAACTTCATGATCTTGTAGATCTTGGAACTAATTCAATTTGATAGAAAAAATTTTGTGTTGCTAATAAATCGCTCAAACCAATTTTTTGTTGGCCCAATTATACAATGGGATCCTGGTGGGTATTATTTGTATTTAGTAAAGTTTTGTATAGGAAATAATATATTGTAATTAGAGATAAATTATTTTTATTTTCTGAACCTTGGGGGCAAGGTTGTTTTGAAGGAGAGGGTAATGTTACACCCCAAAGTAGCCATTTAATTCATTAGAAGTATTATTAGCAATTAGTTAGGTTGTTAAAGATATTAGTGGGATTATAAGTTAGTTACTTAGATTATAAATAATAGGATTGACTCATTGTTAATAATATTGAGAATAATCAAATTAGTGGATTCTATGTAATTTTTGGAGTTTGGGAATTAGACTCAAATATAGTTATGTCAAGAACCTTTTTTTACTTCAATAAAATTTCAAGGTAAAAAATACATAGAAAGTAGCTAAAGAACTTTGAACAAAAAGAATGGAAACACTTAAATCTTCTTTAAATTAGTTCAACATATCTTAGCTACTTAGAGAAACATGATAACATGAGCACCAATTTCTAGTATAAAGAAAGTTGATTTAGCCTCTGCAGTCACGGTTCAAAAAGGCATCAAAGAAATCTCATTAAATCTCTCATAACAATCAAAGCATCAAAAGATAAGAATAAAACAAAATTCTTATGTGCTCCTTGAGCAATAGAAACCTCATCCTCTGTGACATGTATGTGCATTAACATTAGATAGGCCTTCGCTTGTATCCCCCATTTTAGTTAACATTTATTGTAATAGCTGAGGTGTTTCACATATATATGCATATATACATTCATTAATCCCCAGGGCATCAATAGAACTGTTTATTGTTGTTTAAATCAAAACCTTTATCTTTTATGTCTCCTTTATACATATGACCTGATAAATGCAGTTTTTTAACTTACTTGAAGGAAATGTATCTATCATTAGCAATAATAATGAAAGTTATGTAGAAAATTATCACAGAAGAAAAATAGAGTTTCATCATAACTCCTTTTGTCAAGACAAATGTTGAAGTTATAGACAAATGTATCAAACTATCCTGATTTCATAGTCATAGACAGATTTCAAAAATACCTGAATGCATATCAGCCATTAGGTAACAAAACATTACTCAAGATTCATTTAAGTAATAGCAACAACCATGAACTAAGGTTAAGCACATGCACCATAATCAAACAAATGAAGCGAGCACCAAAAATGAACCACAAAAAGAACATTAATAGTATTAAATGATTTCAAAGTTTTAATTAATAAGATAGATATTATTGATGCAAAGAACACAACAATCATGATTATAAGAAACCAAATTAAGTTCAAAGCCAAACTTTAAATCCATATCAAGCTTTATTCCTTATTTCAGATTCATTACGTAAGAGTACGAGCAATGAACTAAGGTTAAACTCATGCCGCAAAAGTTAGCAAATAATGAAATGAGCATCAAATCTAAAATGACTTGAAACAATAGTGAGAAAAAGAATTCAGGGATTTTATAAAAATAAAAATAAAAATGATTTTACAAGTACAAAGAACACATCTAAAACCTAAATATCAATTCAATAAAAGTGTAAAAGGAATCAAGTCATAGGTTCCTTAACATGTCAACCTATTGTACCAAAAGCAACGAATTCAAATTATTGAGGAACCTGTTAAGTAATTAGAAATATAGGAAAAACACATTTTCACTCAATAAAATGATATTTTTGTCAATAACAAATAATTTGTAAAAGGTGTCTTAGAAAGAGACCAAAATAGAAAGCTACTACCTTCAATATATAGGCTTGGCAAATGGTTAGCAATATTGCTCAATTTCATGAAAGGGAAAATTAAGCAAATTAAAAAAAATAAGAACCAATACATAAAAGCAATATTTCATAAAAATAAATTAAGAAAAGCTATAGGCACAACGTAAGTGACCAAAATAAGAGTACTTACAACAATCACTTTGTGTATGAGCCCTCAGGTAATCACCCGAACCTTCTACCTAGCCTCATAACCGTGGAGACATCAAAGAAATGAAGGAAAAAAGACCATGGACAAATTTTAACAAAAAGGACTATTTAACAAATATTTAATCCGATGCCATGAGAAATTAAAATTGGAATGAGGAATTGAAAAGTCTATCAACATTATTACTATACCTGGCCAAAACTCATTGGCCATGATAGGTACTTCATTTTTAAAAGTACCAGTCCTAGTATTTTTGGATATGGATACATATCAAGTATGCTTGGGTATGCCTAGATAAGTATCTGATGGCTCTATTTTTTGAAAAAAAAATTCGGCATGACTGGGGTATGACTTGGGTATACGTTTAATGAATTTTTGTATTTTCTTGGTAATTTTTTCCTTTTTTTCTAATTCCAATGAGCTAACATTTCCCTACCTAATTTTTTTTTAAAAGTAGAATATAATATTAAATAATTTTGATCTATTTTATGTTAAAATTTTAGTTTTCATCACATAAAATTTATAAAATTTGGATATATATATATATATATATATATATATATATATATATATATATATAGATGTATCCATACTTTTTTTTCCAAATTTTCGTAACCTGACTCAAATCCATACTGAGTACCGTTAATGTACTCGTATCCATGCAACACGGCCATTATAGAGACCCATGAAGGGTTCTATTGTCACTCTCCCACCTCTGTATTGCTTAGTGCTCATCCTTACCATGAAGATTCAGTGAGATCCATTGTTGTTCCCTACTTGGCTCGGCCATGCATTCTGCCTCATGTGACTTTCGGATCAGCAGTCTCCACCTCATCACCGCATCACCACATCGTTTGTCCTCACTCTATCCATGTTTGTAGAGTTTTTCATGATTGCATCAAATAAAGAAAGGAGTTTCAGGTAAGAAAATAGAAGGGAATTGGAGGAGGAAAATGGAAGAAATGGGAGAGAGAAAAGTAAAAACCATCAATATGATGTTGTGAAACATCATCACTTCAGGGTGATTCTGCCAAAGAATTGTTTTCCTCCTTCTTCTATTGCAAGCTACTTTCTGCAATAACAAAAAGAGCTAAAAAAAACCCCAAAATTTTGTTGCCTCGAGTTTCTTTTTCTCAATGGCATCAAGGTCAACCTCCTAATGCTTCATTCCTTTAGGATATGTTTGTGAGTTTGAATTTTGGAGAGAAATGGAGGAGAGGAAAGGATTTATAGTGTAAAATTATATTACAAGCCCTCCCCCTGCTTCTCCTCTAAAACCCAAACTAGAAACATATCCTTAATATTGCTATCAACCATCCCTCAATCCCAAGACACTAGCCTCTCCTAAAAAATTGATCACCGATTCAACCCACACTCATCCTAATAGGAATCAACCAAGGGTAAAGCTAGGAATTTTGAAAGAGGGGACCAAACTAATTAACATATATAACATAAACTAAAATAAAAATTAATTGTCATGTAGAAACAAACATAATATATGAAACCATTAGCAAATTATAAGTCATCTACATATATTTAAGATCAACATAAACAATTATATACATATGAGGTCAAGTATGTGCCTAATACATTTACTTTTTTAATTGTGCTTGGCGATGCTTCATGGTATAAAAATCATCAATTATCACATCTAACTGAACTTTGCAACAATCTCCTTTTCAATGTAAGCAATCATGTAATCTGTAAGAAAATCATCTTCCATCTTATTCTGAAGCCTTGTTTTAATAATCCTTATAGCTGAAAATGCTTGTTCTATTGTTGTGGATACAGGAAGAGTCAAAATGAGTCAAATTAATCTATCAATCAAAGGATATATATCTGATTTGCCAGTCTCCATTAATTTCTGACACAACTCAGCAATAGTGGACAAATGATGAAAATCTGAGCTTCAGGCATATCCAATTCATAATGTTGTAATTCATATGCTAGTTGGATCTTCTCTTGCTCAGAAAAATCCAAAGGATAGAATTTCTCAACTAGCTTACAAATGTTACAAGCATTAAATTTTTTTAAACCATCTTTAGGATCTAAAGCGGTGCTCAATATGAGAAGCTCGATTGTCTATTCACTAAATCTATTATTCAACTCTTTCAACTGACAATCTATTAATCATAAATATATCAACACAATAATGGTGCTCAACTATGACAACATCTTTTCAATGATGGGATCGAATAATGTCAGAAGAAGCGCTCATATCTGGAACTTCAATTGCTTGTTTGCTACAAAAAAATGCTAACTTTCTCAAAAAGGGTTTCCCAACCACAATCTCTTAACTTTTGAATTAATGATTTTGTGCTAGAAACCAAATGCATAGCATTCAAAATATCTTGAGATTTTTGCTGCAATGCTTGACAAAGCCCGTCAGTGATTCCTATAATTTCTCTCATCACATGTAAAATGAAAATACAATCAAATGACATCAAAGATTTAAGAGCATAAGTAGCATCACCTCGTTGAGAGTATGTAAATCCTTTAATAGCTAAATCTTTAAGAATTGAATTTGTTGCACCAAACATGCATAAAAGGCTACATATCGAATTGAAATGAGAACTCCATCTAGTGTCCCTAGGCCTCTGCAATGTGCCAATTTGATTGGCTCCCTTCTCTGTCTCAATCTCATTATTTACAACTAAATGAGCTATTTAATTTGCATAAGCAGATTGTAACCTATCATTGCATTTGCAAGAAGAACACACAACATTGACAATATTAGTCAAGTTTTGAAAAAAATCATGAACATCTACAACTTCTTTAGTTGCAACAATAAGAGCTAACTGTAATTGATGAGCAAACCAATGTACATAATATGCATAATGGCATTCTTGAATAATTAAAGCTTGTAACCCCTTCCACTTTCCACGCATATTACTAGCACCATCATATCCTTGGCCTCAAACATTCTGAATGTTGAGATTATGATGAGATAATCCAGAACAAATCTCTTGTTTAAGAGTGACTGCAATGGTATCTCTTACATGTAACATCTATTAGGCGTTCCTTACCATATCCTTGTTTATCAACAAATCTAAGAACAAGAGCCATTTGTTCTCTTTTAGATTCATCTAAAGTCTCATCAACAATCAAACAAAATTTTGCATTATCAATCTCGTTATGAATTTCATTTTGAACCTTTCTAGCAAAGAGATGTAAAATTTCCTTTTGAATAGTAATTGATGTGTATCTTGCATTTTGAGGGGCATTTTCCAAAACAACTGCATCCACTTCTTTATTACAAGAAGCCAAAAGGTTCAACATTTCAAGAAAATTGCCTCGATTCTTAGATTCCAAACTTTCATCATGTCCTCTAAAAGCACAAGATTGAAATGTTAACCACTTGATAACATCAATAGAAACTTTAAAACGCAACCGATTAGCTAAAATTTGTTGTGAAGTATGCTTAGATAGCACTTTGTCAATATGAAATGATTGGTTCTTCAAGTCTTCACAGCATTTAACAACAACATTGTGAGGAGAATTAAGGATTTTCCCATATGAGATAAAAATGCATATCTTTCCCAGTATTCACTTTTTTCCAATTTCTAAATCCTCCAAGAGTGAATGGAGTAGATTTTCTAGAAAATAAATAGCATGGAAGACAAAATGCAACATCTACTTGTGGTGAATACTCTAATCAAGGAAAACTTTTGAACCAGTTAGCTTGAAATTGATGAGGATGACTATCTAGACCACAAAGGGGATACACATCCATAAAAAACTGATATGGCCCAAACTTCATATATGCCCTATGAATTTCATCTTGTTGATTGATAGGATAATCCCAAATTTGTGGATGCTTTCTAGGATCATGTATCAAAGTATCAATATGAACTTTTTCTTGTTCAATGCTCATAATTTTGCAAGGAGGTTGTTGAATAGGTTGATAAGTGGTTCGCATTGTAGGTTACTCAACAACATTTTCATTATTACTCACTGAATTTAAATTTGGTAAACTAGAGTTTATTTCATTATCTATCTTCTCTTTCTCTTGAAAATCGAGTCTATAGGTTTTTTCTTAGACATCTCTAAAGCTCAACCTAAAAAAAAATTGCATATTTTAACATCAAAATAAAGTATAATAAAACATTAAAACAACTAACTATTAATAGCAAATAAAAAGTTGTATCTATATTTCTTATTTCTATACTACACATGCTATAATAGTGGACAAAAACAATGAAGGAAGAAATTTTCTTACTTTGTTTTTTCATTCCAAGAAGAATGTCGTGGGTATCTCCTTTGTCTTTGAACTTTTTGTCTCTTAGCTTCTAATACTCCATGTCTTCATCAATGATCTACTCATATGCTTAACTTAATTTAAAAAAAAAAAATAAGGAAAGAGAGTTAGCTTAGTAGCTCATCAATGTGAAAAAACCGAAGAGAAAAACATGTTTTGTGTGTTATGGTCATTGCTCTATTCCAAGTGAGACGAGGAGTGGTAATGTGTAAAGTTAAAAAGTTTATCAAAGAAGCTTCTAACATGGGAGTTTTATTTGTTTTTTAATTTTTTTGGAGACTTTTTTTAATTATACTTAAAAGCTTTGTTTGACTTTTTTGGCTAAAATCTCGGCAATCTTTGCATAGCTACTACTAGAAGGTAGCTTGTACTTAGTGATATGATTAACAGTGCGCCTCAATGCAGTTTTTGGAGGAAGAATACATAGTACAAATGTCTCTACCACTGTCACTTCTTCAAAGAAATGGGGCCATGGGAAGGGGGCCACTACTCTATATACTTATATAATACTAAATAAAAGTGAAAATTTTGGAGGGACCACGGCAACCCCTGGCCCCCCCCCCTTGGTTCTGCCTTTGGAATCAACAACATAAACCCACAACAAACACGAAATATTTAATTGTAGCTTTCTCACCTATGCACCAAAGAGGCACTAAATCCTCCTTTTTCACAGTGGCCATAGTTTAAGGAGGAACCTAGCTCTACTATAACTTTGTCAGAGACCAATTTGTTCATTCCCCAAACTTCCAGGCTATTGAATAGAAATCAAGTAAGAAGACAAAATTAAATAAAATAATAAAAATAAAATTTTGTAATACATGTAGGGATCTTGCATTGCATGTGTAAAAACACACGAGTGCAAAGTAAAGGTGTAACCTTGCTATATGGTCTTGCACCATTCACGACTACTATTCCCCATTACAGCGCTTCATATAGGTCGCAATGCCATCCACCATGATTCGTGATTCGAACATGGATCGAGAGAGATGAAAGGAAGAATGTGAAGGATGAGATAGAACCTTGATGGGGCCACATCGATAGCAGTACCACAAACACCACCTGTCAACACTCCACATCTGCATTCCTCGACAGATCGTTGGATGAAGCCGCCTGCTGCGTTCTCCATCGGCCTTTCCAACTGCTGCCATGCGATCACCCATTACGTCCCCTTCCCTATGGGATCCTTACACCCTAAAAATAGGGGAACAAAGAAGAGGAGAAGAAAAAATAAAAGACGAAGATGAAGGAAGAAGAACAGAAGGAAGAGGGAGAAGAGGGAGAGGAGAGAATAAATGAAAGAGAAATAACAGAACATTTCATTTGAAATAAAATTTTGAAATTTGAAAGTGTCAGAACTGGGATGTTATTATTATTATCATCTTTAATCTTTAATACATGATTAAAATCCGATGATTCATGAAAATTGATTCAGCTGAAGGCATGGATGCTTCCACCAGTTCAAGAACTATGCATTTTTTTTTAATAATCTACGGGGCGGAAAGCCCAAACACAGAAACTAAATAGCAAACATGCACCAACAGAAAAGAGGAAGAGGATTAATGTAACACCCAAAAATTACTTAAAAATTAATTTGAATTTTGTTAGTCGTAATTTTAAAAAATATAGAACAGTTACAACGATGAGGGTGGCCCAACGAATGTTTAAAAAAAAAAATTTCGAGCCGGTAAATAAGTAACCTTGCGGGCCTTAAGGCCGCAGCTGAAACCATTATGGTCCAGGTGCCCGAAATTAGGAAAACATGGGAATAATGTTAGAAATAGGTGGAAATGATAATTTTATATTTAGAATTAATTTATGGGTAATATCGGGTAAATGGGTATGGTGTTTACCCGTTCGTGAGATTTCCGTATGCTTTTAACAGAAAGACACTTCCATCACTACAACTAGATAATATTCCCCAAATCACGACAAGTGGAAGGCCAAGATTTAATCTTGGAATCCAAGATCAAATCCTAGCCATCCATCATAGCCTAGTCACCAAATTCATCATGATTTTTTTAACAAATATCTTGCCTTGCATTTATTACAAGCCTAGTCACTTAATCTTCTTAACCAAGCCATCCTCAAACTTGGCCTTGCAAGGGAAAAACCAGAAGGTGAAGTGCCTCCATAGCCAAGAGCTCCATCTTGCTTTCATCTAACAAAAACCTTAGCATAGAATCATCAAAACCCAAATCTTCCTTCACAAAAATTGATCTACACTTCCACCTCTACAATTATAACCGATTGAAATTTCAAAAACCTCATCCTTCTTGCACATCCATCATTGATCAGGGAGGTTTGAAGTTTTGTAGGGAGTTTTGGTTGTGAGAAATCCCACCTTGAGGCAAGCTAGAGATAGAAACTTGCTGAACCTTCAAGAGTAGGGTTTTCTGCTTCCTTTTTGTGAAATTTTTCAATTCTGTTTTAGCTTGTGCTAATTCCGAAAATTTTGATGATATTGATGATTAACATATTGATATTGATGTACGAATTTTTTTGTTGTAATCAGAACATTTCACGAATTTTCTGAAATTTTGTGGGTGGTTTCATGAGCCATGAAAATTATATGTTGTAGTTAACCTATCAAACTAAACACACGAATTTTCTTAGGGTTAATTCTAAGGTTTGATGCCTCAAAACAATTAGGAACCGAATTGAAACTACTGCCTTGAATTGTTGAGATTTAAAGTAACAAATTTTCCTGAATTTTTCATCATAGCAATTGATTGAGAGAGCCTGAAATTTTTACACAAGACTAATAACATATTGAAATACCTCTGAATTTTCTTGTGCCATGATTCCATCGAATTCTAGGGCTAAATATTTTGAGAACACAAGTCTGGACTATGAATTTGTGGCTTCTGACCAAGATTTGCCTATTTTATTGAAGTGGTTATATAACTCTGATTACCCTGAAATTTTTACAGGTTGTTTTAGACACATTGAAGTGTCATGTGAAATTTTTATTAAGGATGGAATGGTTGTTTGGTGTGGTAACAAATTGTTGTGCCTGTAATATCAATTCTGCCAGGATAATGAGATGTGGAAATGGATGAAATTCTATGATAGTATGTACATATCTTCCTGTGCATGTTTGAAACATATGGGAAAAAGAAATAAGGCTTAGAAGAATTGAGAGGAAGGTAAAAGAAGGACTTCCCTAGAAAAGTTATGAGTCGATAAACGTATGGCTAGGCATACATCTGAGTGATCCGGAAATGGAAAAAATGAAGTTCGGTGATCTGGAATAGGAATAAGCTCATGTCCTAGCAGTCTATGGTCCTCTGTGAAATTGTGAAGTGTGAATGTATCTCTGATAATAAGCCTTCCCTATGTTGAGAAAATTGAGAAAGATATGAGGAATGTAGTTTCTGATTGTACATATTATTACTCAATCGATTATTGTAATATTATCCTTAGTTCCCCTACGAGGTTTTCAAGATTTCTGTGTATGATTTTGTATGAATATTGTATATGCATGAATTGCTTATACCTACTGTGTAGTATATGGGGGAAACTACCCTACTGAGAATTTTATAATATTCTCACCCCCATGTATGTATTATATTGTTAGATTCGAGAATGCCGTCCCTGGTGTTTCTTGATTTGCCACAATGGGTGTGGCAATATGATCCATTGGACTGCATGTACGCGTTGGTTATTCCCAGTTCAGATCTACATGTTCTTTGATCGCTCCTTCAATACTTCGGTCTTTGCCGCGGACTTCGACCCCGCTTTTCCTTATGACGTGTGTCCATTCACATGGCCCATCCTGGAGCGTTTGAGATCCCCTCGCTCCACCCGCATATCACTAGCAGACGTACCCATTCGTCATCCTCCTCATCTGCTCAGATCCTCTGAGGCCCCGTGCCCGGCGGAGGTGAGGTTATTGCCCCGAATGGCCAACGGTTTCCTGGATGAGGAGTAGAGATCTCCAAGAGACGGATGCATTGTACATAGTAATAGGATAGTCTTAGGACCTTACTAGCCTCAGCTGACGTATTATTAATCTTCTTTTGCTATGTTGTATCTATATGTTATTTTGAGCAGGTTGGGTTTTGGTAGGAGGAACTAGTCTTGTTCACTGAGAGATTTTGACTAGTTAGGGGTTGTTCTGTGGTTACCTCTTATGATAATGTACATACTTGGAACTTGAGACTTGAGGTCCATATATATCTATTTGATTTTAGCTACAACTATATATGCAGTACACTTCTTTATTCCTGCATGTTCGACTAGTGCATATTCAAAACATTCGATACCCTAACTACCATGTTAGCACTCGAGGAGAGTGTAGAAGTTGGGTGTTACATTATGGTATCAGAGCCCTATCCTATCAGCCTAGAGGATTGGAATCGACTATGTTTTCGTAGTAGTTGTTATGCATGATGATGCATATATATATATATATGTGTGTGTGTGTGTGTGTGTGTGTGTGGGTATGTGTGTATACACGACTTGCGGTTGGAAATGTTGTGGGTTGCTCCACACTTAGCTTGGTATTGAGCCTGATTAACTCAATAATTCTTGTTTGGTGTGATAGGGATCAATGACTTCAAATCGGCAAACTAGGAGGGAGCAGGAAATAACGCCGCAATGATGGACACCTTTCGTGAGATGGAGGTTACATAGAGAACAAGCTACAGTGCCAACAGGATGATGGAAGGTTGGATCGACATGCCGAAGGAAATCCAATTGGGAATCCTGAGGAGTAGAAGTGACGTGGAATATAGAAAATTTAAGAATTTAGGAAAGCAAACCCCCTTTCGAGGAGCCTTTAACCCAAGTAAAGCGAAAAATGGATTAAGGCCATGGAGAAAATTTTCTCCTTCTTCTCCATTGAGATCCAGAAAGTGGCTTTTGCTACTTACATGTTGGAGGCAGATGAGAGTTTTGGTGGGTTGGCACTAAGGGGTTGTTTGCTTCTCAGATCTGAAGTCACCTGGGATATCTTTAAGGAAGCTTTCTACCACAAGTACTTCCCTTCTGTGCGAAATGCAAAGGAGTTAGAGTTCATGGCACTTAAGCAAGGACCCATGAGTGTAGCAGAGTACACAGGAAAGTTCCAGGAGCTCTGCAGTTTTCCACTATCTACCACACAATCCTGACGAAGCTTGGAAATGCATGAAGTATGAAGGAGGGTTACTGAAGAAATATTGAGTTGCAGTGGTCTCTTAAAATTCAAGATTATGCAACCCTAGTGAACAAGTGCCGACGTGCAGAGGACTCCAACAAGAAGCTAGCAATGGCCAGAGTCTCTAAGGACACTTCTAACAAAAGGTTGGCACTTGAGGACCAAAGCTTTGAGGAGGCTTGAAAAAGAAGCAATTCTGAGCCATCCCATATGAAGACAAATAGCTGCCAAAGTCAATGTGTGGCAAGATTGCCCAAAATGTGGAAAGGATCATGGAGAAGACCTTGCTTGTTGGAAAATTCGTATGCTACCGTTGTGGGAAACCGGGCATAAGATATGGGAGTGTCCCGAAAGATATCCAAAGCCTGAGAAGCCAACTACAAAGCCACAACGACAGAGTGGTCTTTACCATAAGTGCTAAAAGGACGTCACCACCCAAGAATTCGACCTAAGGTAGGAACGTTTAGGATTTGATTGAATTGTTTGAACTGTATGTGTGAATTCCTTATTTGATTTGTGAATGTTGTCTTTTGAAATTGTTTCAAAGGAATTTTGAGGGCAAAATTCTTTTAAGATGGGTAGTAATGTAACACCGAAAATTACTTAAAAATTAATTTGAGTTTTGTTAGTCGTAATTTTAAAAATATAACAGTTTAACAACGATGAGGGTGGCCCAACGGGTTTTTTAAAAAAATTTCAAGCTCGGTGAATAGTAACCTTACGGTACGGGCCTACCTGGAGTGAAATTTGTTAGCAGGCGCCCGAAATTAGGAAAACATGGGAATAATGTTAGAAATAGGTGGAAATGATAATTTTATATTTAGAATTAATTTACGGGTAGTATCGGTAAATGGGTACGGTGTTTACCTCGGTGAGATTTCGGTGTGCGGTTTTTAACAAAAGACACTTCCATCACTACAACTAGATAATATTCCCCAAATCAAGACAAGTGGAAGGCCAAGATTTAATCTTGGAATCCAAGATCAAATCCTAGCCATCCATCATAGCCTAGTCACCAAATTCATCATGATTTTTTTAACAAATATCTTGCCTTGCATTTATTACAAGCCTAGTCACTTAATCTCTTAACCAAGCCATCCTCAAACTCGGCCTTGCAAGGGAAAAACCAGAAGATGAAGTGCCTCCATAGCCAAGAGCTCCATCTTGCTTTCATCTCACAAAAACCCTAGCTTAGAATCATCAAAACCCAAATCTTCCTTCACAAAAATTGATCTACACTTCCACCTCTACAATTATAACCGATTGAAATTTCAAAAACCTCATCCTTCTTGCACATCCATCATTGATCAGAGGAGGGTTTGAAGTTGTGTGGGATTTTTGGTTGTGAAGAAATCCCACCTTGAAGCAAGCTAGAGATAGAAACTTTGAACCTTCAAGAGTAGGTTTTCTGCCTTTTTGTGAAATTTTTCAATTCTGTTTTAGCTTGCCTTAATTCCAAAAATTTTGATGATATTGATGATTAACATATTGATATTGATGTATTTTTGTGTTGTGTTTGGATGGTTTTAAAAAGGGCTTTTCTCAAGTGAAATTGGAACTAGGTTGTGGACTAATTTCGTTCATAATTCAGAACTTTTCATGAATTTTCTGGAAATTTTGTGGGTGGTTTCATGAGCTATGAAAATTATATGTTGTAGTTAAACTCTTAAACTAAACACGAATTTTCTTAGGGGTTAATTCTAAGGTTTTATGCCTCAAAATTAGGAACCAATTGTAACCGTGTTGTAATTGTTGAGACTGAAGTAACAAACTTGCCCGAATTTTTCATCATAGCAATTGATTGAGATAGCTCCTGAAAACTTTTACACAAGACTAATAACATATTGAAATACCTCTATGAATTTGTGGCTTCTTGACATCAGATTTGCCTATTTTATTCAAGTGGTTATATAACTCTGATTGTCTGAAATTTTTACAGGTTGTTTTAGACACATTGAAGTGTCATGTGAAATTTTCCTTACGGTTGGAATGGTTGTTTGGTGTGGTAACAAATTGTTGTGCCTGGAATATCAATTCTCCAGGATAATGAGATGTGGAAATGGCTAAAATTCTATGATAGTATGTACATATCTTACTGTGCATGTTTGAAACATATGGGGAAAACAAAAACAAGGCTTAGAAAGAATTGAGAGGAAAGGCAAAAAGAAGGACTTCCCTAGAAAAGTTATGAGTCGATAGACGTATTGGCTAGGCATAGATCTGAGTGATCCGAAATGGAAAAAAATGAAGTTCGTGATCTTGAATAGGAATAAGCTCATGTCCTAGCAGTTTATGGTCCTCTGTGAAATTGTGAAGTGTGAATGTATCTCTCTGGAAGAATAAGCCTTCCCTATGTTGAGAAAATTGAGAAAGATATGAGGAATGAAGTTTCTGATTGTACATATTATTACTCGATCGATTATGGTGATATTATCCTTAGTTCCCGGCCTACGGGTTTTCAAGATTTCCGTGTATGATTTTGTATGAATATTGTATATGCATGAATTGCTTATCCCTACTGTGTGTAGTATATGGGGAAACTACCCTACTGAGAATTTTATAATATTCTCACCCCTAAGTTGTATGTATTATATTGTTCAGATTTACAGATGCCGTCCCTGGTGTTTTTCTGATCGCCACAATGGGTGTGGCAATACGATCCGGCATTGGACTCCATGTACACTGTTGGTTATTCCCAGTTTGTACATGTTCTTTGATCGCTCCCTTCAGGACTTTGGTCTTTGCCAGGACTTCGACCCGCTTTCCCTTATGACGGTGTGCCCCTTCACATGGCCCATCCTGTAGCGTTTGAGATCCCCCTCGCTCCACCCGCATATCGCCAGGAGACGACCCAATTCGTCATCCTCCTCATCTGTCTCAGACCCTTGAGGACCCGGTGCCCCCGGCGGAGGTGAGGTCATTGCCCGATGGCCAACGGTTTCCTGTATGCGGAGTAGAGATCTCTAGAGACGGATGCATTGTACATAGTAATAGGATAGTCTTAGGACCTTACTGGCCTGCAGACTGACGTATTATTAATCTTCTTTTGCTACGTTGTATCTGGATGTTATTTTGAGCAAGTTGGGTTTTCGGTAGGAGGAACTAGTCTTGTTCACTAGATAGACTTTTGACTAGTTAAGGTTGTTCTGGTTACCTCTTATGATAATGTACATACTGGAACTTGAAGATGAGGTCCATATATATCTATTTGATTTTAGCTACAACTATATATGTAGTACACTTCTTTATTACTGCATATTACGACTTAGTGCATATTCAAAACATTAAATACCCGCTAACTACCATGTTAGCACTCGAGGAGAGTGTAGAAGTTAAGTGGTGTTACAATTAACAGAGTGATATCCAGTGCCATCTATGACCATGCCTAGCGAAAAATCAGTGCAAGAATTAGCCTCTCTGAACACGTTTCACTTCCATCTACCGATCTCTCTAGATAGCAAGCTTCGAAGACTCCACTAGGGAGCACACCCATGAGATGCAGAAGAGACAGTTGGGAGGAATGAGTTGATGGAAATAGATCTCCACCTCTTGGATGATCTTTCGAAATCCAGTTCCTAGCAAAGAGCAAGGCCCCTAAAGCTCCCCATAACTCAGCCATCATAAGGTCCCCAATTGCCCGAGAAAGTAGCAATAAAAGATCCATTATGGTCCCTAACCAAGCCTCCAAGCACCGTCGGCACTTGTCAAGACCATTCATCAGGATTTAACTTTAAACCAATATCGGCTAGGTGGCGTTCCAAGAAAATATTGAATGTTCACATCCCCAACGTCCTTAATTACTAGCCAAAGCCATGGCCTTATGTGGAAAAACATACTCACGATAAAGCTTCAAGACACTATGCTCAAATTAGAACATTCACAGGATCACCTTCAAATAAGAATAAATTTCTTGCGTACCAAAGGGAGCAACATAGGAGGAAAAAGAAGAGCCAGCTTGCCCCAATGGAAAAATCGAGACTTGGTCTTCACATTAGCCACCACAAGAAATGCACGGAATACCGACGGGTTTGTATTTATGGAATAGTCAATTTTTTGGCCATTGACAAAATATTACAATAGGTACGCATACTGTTGGTAACTTCGCAAACATAGAATCTTATAGCAAACAACGCAAATAAGTCAGGGAAGGACCTCTACGCCCTTCCCTAGTCATGCAATCTTCGTTTCTACAACTCTATCCTACAAAACATAAGTCTCTATCCTACATACATATTAAAGTATATAAATAACAAGAATTTCATTACTAACCTTGATGAGTAAAAACACAAAATCAAAATGTTCCCTGCACATAAACAAATCCAATCCTGAAAATACAATAAGGCCAAATATTTAATTTTACACACTTATAAACATTTATATATACAAAACATAATAAACAAAATAAGGGAAAAATGGCAAACCGCTCTCAATATCAATATGTTAGTATTGCCACCCTCCAACACAACTCCTGCACTAACAAAATAACAACTCTCCAATGCAATAAAACACAACATAGGCACCCAAAAATTAACCAAAAAAACCAAATTAAAAAATTAAATCAATTAAAATGCTCATCAATACTCCTAGGTTGCAATAGTGGTCTCTGTTTCGCAATGGAGCTCGAAGCGGCACAGATGTACAAAGAAGGGTGACAGAGGAGAAGAGAGAGAGAGAGAGTAAAGAGAGAGACTTGAAAGAGAAATAGTGAAGAAGAAGGCATTTTGGTTTAAAATACCCGTGGTCAGGAACCAATTAGTGAAGCAGTGCATTCACACCTCACTTATTACCGATAGGTTTACTAACGAATATGTAGGAATTGAAGAATTCCCAACGTACAAAATTTTCAAAAACTAGTCGGTAAATTTTGGAATGTTAAATTTTTTTAAAAGTTACAAAAAAATTTATATATATATATTACAATTGACTGTAGGTAAACCCGTTGGTATAAATAATAAAAAATTAAAAAAGAAAAAATGTTGGAAATATTTTTTTTAAACACTCATCATTAAACCCGAATAAAGTTAGTAAAAAAAAATATTGAAAATTAAAAATTATTTTTTAATAACCTATCAGAAAGCCGTTGATAATTTAAGGAAAAAATAAATACAAATAAAATATTAAATACCCGTTGGTAAGTTTCTCGCGTCATGTGGCATGTGTGCAAGTCCTACGATCCTAATAGGCTAAGAATTGTTGTACCAATCGGTACACCTATTGGAAATTGTGCACGTCATATGGTGTACATGGCGCCATTAACTACTAAGGGTTTATTGACGAGTTGTCATGCAAATCAATTATAACAAGTTTAATGATGCAAAATGTGACAACCCATAAAAAATACCATCAGGAATTATCGACAAATGTGTACCCATTGGAATTTATCGTTGGTATCCCATAGATTTCTAGTAGTGTAGCCTTCCATCCATTAATAGAGAGAAGGTGGAAAAAATTACCTCAACCAAGGCTATTATCGATGCTCATCCACAAGTTTCTAGCAAGATCATAGTCTCTCAAAATGTGGAGCATCGTCTTAGAACCTTGAGAACAAAGAACACAAGAGGCCAAATCAGTTAAACCTTTCAAGCCTAGCATGATTGGTACTTAAGGTATCATTCACAACCAGTCTAGAAAATATTCACACTTTGGGATTCAAGATTCCAGATGGCATCATAGACCTTCCTAGGAGAGGAAACAAAAGTAAATCTAGACCAAGCATAAGAAGTCTTCACTAAGAACACACCAGAAGTTTTGATGAAGCCAATCAATGGAGTCACTTTCTGAATTAGTATCAGGGGCCTTGATGGATATAAGAAGCTGGAGATAAGCTAGCAAGACCTTGCTAAGCAAGTCCCAATTCCAACCTCCATCTCCATTTGAAAAATAAGAAACAGGAATAGAAGAAACTTCATTATCCAAATCAACTAAATAAAAATCCCCCAAACAATGAGCACCCATAATCTAATGGTTCTTCCAAAACTTAACTTGCAGGCCATTATTGACCCTCCAAATTAAATTCTGACTAAATTTTTGCTTTACCCTTCCAAGCATTTGACATGGTATGAAGCAAATTTGGGAAATTCTATTTACACTTTAACCATTAGAATTTAATCAAATTTGTGAACTTAGAGAAATTTGTACATATTGATGAGCATGTGATAATGATAGTTAAGATATGATGATGTCATATGATACTTGCTCATTATGCATCTCTAAAGAAATTCTAAAAGTGGCATAAAACACATGGAGATAATCCTACAAGGAAGTTTCAACTATGCTGGAGAGTGAATCCAATTTTAAAGTTAGAAGGTGACATAAAACACACGAGATGATCTTACAAGGAAATCTCATTATGCCAGAGAGGTGATCCAATGCCCCTAGAACCCGTGCCTTGGTGTTAGGAAAACATTATGGTTTTAGGTTGGTGCGACAGTTGGTATGAGCTCATAATTTTAAAACCTAGAAAGAAAGAAAGAAAGAAAGAGAAGAGAGAGCTAGGGTGGGAGAGCAAAGACAAAGATTAAATCACTTAGAAAAGAAAAATGTTATATGCTTATATGTTTATGTTCCTTATGTGCCTCAAGCTATAAGAAAGTTACGGCTTATTATGCTTTACGTGCCTTCTAATCAATGCCATGCATCCATTAAAGGTATGTTTTATTCATTTATAAAGATCATCTATAAAAAGAGTTCCACTTCAGACTAAATGTTTTCAAAGCCTTAGAATGAACCATGATATACGCTTAGCTTTTCATAGTAAACCAAAGTGGTTGTACAACCACAATAACACCTAGTTGTGTAACCCTACTAAGAAATTATATAATTTCTCTCCCTGCTTGTGTCGTCTTTCAGAGGAGGCTGGTAATAGAGTAGCACAGGAGAGCATGCGCAAGGCTCAAGTTTTACTTAGATGTTTTCAAAAAAATTATACATATGTTTCACATATCTTTTTTTTTAATGAAGGATAATTTATCAGGTCAAAATGTAACAACTAGTGATTAACCTTAAATGACTTGAGCATGGAGGGTTAAGAACTAGGGTGTTACAAGGAGACATGGGAAATTTATATAGACCACCAAAGCCTCAAGTACATTTTCCAACAAAAGGACCTTAACCTTAGACAGTGGAGATGGATGGTGTTGCTCAAGGATTATGATTGTACTATCCTATACCACCCAAGCAAGGCCAATATGGTAGTAGATGCATTGAGTAGGAAATCCATGGACAATCTAGCCTACATAGCCTAAGTAAGGAGACCTATGATAGAGGAAGTGCATAAGCTTGAATATGAAGGAATGCAGTTTAAGATTAGAGGCTTTAGTTTATTCTTAGCCTACTTAATAGCCTAACCTCTCTAGAAGAGCAAATAAATGTCATACAAAGGAAGGCTTGAAGCTAGTTAAATTGATACATGTTGTAGCAAGTAGGGAATGAATTTGTTGAATGAGAAGGCATGTTGGATGTGGCAACTGTTGTGTGTACCTAAATTTGGTGATTTGAAGAAGACCATTCTTAAAAAGGCGCATAACTCCCGATATTCTATTCATCCTGGTTCCACCAAAATATACCATGGCTTGAAATAATTATATTGGTGGGAAGGTATGAAAAGAGATATTGGGGACTTTGTGTCATGGTGCCTAAACCACCAATAGGTGAAAGCTAGCATCAAAGGCCTACGGTTTACTTCAATAAATAGAGATTCCAAAATGAAAATGGGAGAGAAACACTATGGACTTTGTAATTAGGTTACCACTCATGATTCAAGGATTGATGTTATCTAGGTAATTGTAGAATGAATGACCAAGTCTGGCCATCTCCCCTATTAAGACTACATATAGTATGTCTCATTATGCACAACTATACCTCAATGAGATTGTCAGATTCCAAGGATTTTGGTGTCTATTATATCTAATAGAGGGTCTCAATTAACCTCACACTTTTGGTGAGCATTTCAAGAAGCTTTGGGAACTAGATTGGACCTAAGTACTACGTCTCATGCTAGAATTAATGGTTAGTCATAAAGCACCATCTAAATTTTAGAAGACATGTTCAGATCTTGTATTTTGGGATTCTCTTATAATTTTTTTTAAATTAAACATTTGTTCTCATTCTTCATTACTCTATATAATCGTTAGATTAAAATTAAATTCAAGGTCAAATAAGAAATATATTTTCTTGATGGAACCACGGGTATCAAAATCCTATGACTAGGAATCCGAACTAATTGACTTAACCATAAAAGGTTCCTTAAGACTATAAGGACCTCCCAACGATGATTTTTTTTTCTTCCATTCTTAGGACTAGATCTCGCTCTTTGGTTAAGGGATCAAGGTACCCATCACCTTAACCAATTCCACATTGATTATCAAATAAGAAATATATTTAATGGTAGAAATCAATGAATTGAGATATATTTAATACAATCATACTTTTAGAATATTTGAAATCTTCTAAATATTATGTTTCAAAATCTTACTAAGTAAATTTCTATCTATAAAAAAAAGATAGTCATTCATCCATCATGGAAGAAAGGAAGAAAATAGGCCGTGAAATTTTCAAAATGGCTTTTTGCATCTACCAACCTTATGTTTTGGGAATTTTCTACATTACTTTGAATTTGGCTTTGGGTAAAGAAATAAAATTATCATTTATATTTTTGAAATGCCATTTTAAATGTACAATAAACTTCGCCAAAGTGGAAAAAGATGTTGTATGATTTGATAGTGTTCTTAGTCTTATGATTCAAGGAAATCTTTACTTGTTAGGTGTGTACGATTCAATAGATTTCTTTAATTTTAAATGTGATTTTGTTTATTAACTTTTAGGCTAGATATTTGTTGACGCATCAACAAGTTAGGTGTTTGTTGAAATAGCTTTTTAGGGTGAAGCCACTTAGGAATGTATACTATTTGTATCTTGAATCAATGTGTTGAGATTTTGCAAAGGAAACTAAGATTGTCATGACCCGATTTAGGAACATGACTGGCACGTGAGGAACCAACCCCAGAAGTTCTTACATGACATATTATGCATAAAAATTTCATAATTTTTTAATTAGACATAATTTAAATAAAAATTGGATAACTTTCCTTATGAATCATAAGTCATTCCATAAACAATATTTAAATAACAAAACATTTGCTTCAAAAAGAAGTCATAAATCTGTAAACATAGTTGCATAATTCCTTAAAATAAGTGTGAACTAGTATATGCATAGTCCATGAATCCTGCTTGCAATCTATGGAGCACTACTAAAGTAACAAAAACCACTTTACTCCAAAGAGGCAATGGTAAAAAGAAGTTGCACAAGAAGAAAAGTGCACAAAAAATGTGAAAAGATTTAGTTGTGATCATTTTCCAAAATTCAATTTTAAATTATCTCAAATTGTGATCTTTAAAAAGATTAAAAAAGATTTCATGTAGATTCAATTTTCTCATGCTAACACAAATGTCGATTTAATGACAAATCGCTTTGAAGATGGAGGGAATGATACATGCTCGAGAGGTAAATTGAACGTTCCATCATTAAATGCAAGATGGAGGTTATCAAGAATAATCAAGGAAGATATAATATTTATTTAATTTATTTAGTTTATGTATTTAGGTTTTCTAAATTTGTATTTATTTTGTTTAGTCTAGATTTATATTTTGTTTAGCTTATTTAGCTTGGACTTGTTGTTTTAGGACTTAATAAATGGCCGTAGGATTAGTTTAGATTTAGTTAAATATTTATCATAGTATAAGAGGTTATAAATACCTCCTAGTGACTCATTGTTAAGTAGGTTTTTCATAATGTGAAATTTGAAATCCTTCATGGGTAGTTTTGTGTGATGCAAAATTTTATTTGTGTGCAAGTGAGGTTTAGGGAGTTCCTTTATTTAGTTTCAATCATTTATCTTATCCTGATTATTTATGTTTCTACAAATGATATATATATTATGGGTTTAGTAATGATGTCTATCTTATCCCAATAATCTACGTATCTAAGAACAAGTTCCTTAGGGTTTAGTAGGGATGGTCCTTATTATATTTCTTGTTCTTATCAAATTGTGCATTTGGGTTTCAGATCTTTATATCCTGGGTTCTATCAATGTGGGTTGCGGTTTCAAGATCTGCATGTCCTTGGGGTTCCAAACCATTGTGCTTAGGTTTAGGGATCTTTATGTTCTTGGGTTTCACGCCACTTGCTTCCTGCTATCTTTGTCTCAATAGTCACAATGAACAATGGAGGAATTGAAAACCAAATATTTAGTTATAAAGTGAAAAGGGCTTTCAAAGTCAATTTAGCTCTTATTACAAGGCTAAAATGAACATCGTTCATTGCTTTTTAATTTTTTTTATAAAATCATTTATTTTTATAAGAATGGACTAGGTTGGTTCAGTTTGAACTTTGTACAACTTAGACTAATTAATTGGTTAATTCACTAGTTCATTGTCCCACTAGCTAGAAAAACCTAGCTTTTATTTTTTTTAATATTTTTGGTATAAAGAAACTTAAATTCTTTTTCATTAATTATTAAACTTATTGATTTCCTATTCATTAAATATTTATTATCATTCTCTTTCCTCAATATTATTGTGTATTATCATCAAATTTGTGGTCAAATAAGAAATATATTTAATGATAGAAGTCAATGAATTGAGATATATTTAATATATTATCATATTTATAGACCTTTTTAAATTAAATATTTGTTTTACCATTCTCTTGCTTCATTACTTATATAACCGTTATATTAAAATTAAATTCAAGGTCAAAAAAGAAATATATTTTCTTGTTGGAACCTCTGTATCCAAGAAATTTCCCAACTAATTTGACCTAACCCAACGAAGGTCCTTTAAGGTGTAAGGGCGTCTTGATGGGTTGCATTCATGCATCCCTTTTCTTATATAACTCTAGGTATATTGTATCATTTATGTGCTTAATTGGTTGACATTTGGTTGATTATTATTTAGTCTTCATTGGGTATCATTGAGTATAATCATGATTATTTGCACTATTTTAATGAATAAATATATTTTGGAGCTTCCTATGCTTTTAATCCACTTTTGTGAGTATTATTTGCTTGCAAGAAATTCCCATGTTGGGGTATGAAGACCATAGAAGTGCATGGAGCTTATAGTAGTGTTCAATTTGAGAGCATTTGGAGAGCTAAATAGAAGAGTTCTAGAGCTCATTTACAAAAAGTATTGCAATATAGAATTTTTATCTCTTTCTATAAGGATTGGATTGAGACAAATACAAATGTTTTGTAAAGCTCAAGAAATCCTCTAAAACTTTCATGTTTAGCTCAAAACCTAGTTCTAAGAGTATATTGGCAAAATTCAAGTTACAAGATTAAAGGTTGCTGATGTTTTGATATTGTCTAGTTTGACCCTCAATTAATATTTTGGCAATACCTAGAGCTATAGATGTTTGAATTAGGTTATTCGTTGGAAAGCTTATTCAAAAGGTTACAATTGCTATTTCTAGTGCCAAGGATAAATTTAGATGTTTAAGGGGCCAAAATAACCAAATGAAGGAAGAAATTTATCTGCTAAAGTCGCAGCACTCAATAGCACCTAAAAAAGAGTTTAAAGAGTACTTAACTGGTGAATGCTTCAGCGCTTATTAGTGCCACAAAGTTCATGTGACAATGGGCGAAAACTAGATTTTGACTATAATTTTGGGCCCCACTTGGCTTATTTTTTTGTAGGATAAATAGGATTAGCATCGATTTTCAAACTACTTTTGAATCAGTTGTTTTTAGCCTTTTGTAGCCACTTTCTCTTTCTATCTCATTCTCTTTCTCTATTCTTCTTTCTCTAGGGATTCCATTAGGGAATTTGTTTTGTTCTTGGAGATTTTGACAAGGATAATTGTTATTCTCTCCAGGTGCTCTTTTTATTTTACTATTGTAATCCTCTAGAGATGGAGTAATTGTTTTCTTTACTAGTATAAGGGTTTCTGTATAAATTATGATTATATTTGAGACCTTTTCCTATTGAATGCATTCATTTTGAATGTTCTAAAGTTTTTATTCATATAATTATTGCAATTGTTATAATTTTTATTGAAACTAGTCATTTGAGTGTTATATTGAAGATAATGAAAAATAGTTTATTAACAATTATTGAAATAATAATAATAATTTAATTAAATACATCTTATAGAAAATTGAGTATATAAACTTATTTTGAAAATAAGTTAATAATTAAATAATTAAATAAATGAACAAAATATAAATGAGTATAGAATGAGACATTCTATTTTATATCTTATTTTGAATATCATGTTTATAAGGTTTATAAAATCTTGATAAATGACTTTTAACTATATATAAGGAATTGCCATATCTCCATAGGGCAAAGACCTCATTCATTGTCCTTATCCGTTTAACAATGGTGACTCCATCCCTATCTTCGTGAAGACTAAATGTGCTCACATTCTCATCCTTTTTTAGGTAATCCCCATGGGTACCCACTTCGATGATTTTTTTAATCATCTTACCATTTACATATTTTTAGTAAATTAAAATATTTAATTTATAAAAACATAAAAATATACTTTCTAATTAATAAAAAATAATGAATAAATTTAATTTATGTGATTTCAATTACACCTTATTTTCTTTGGTATCATTTTAGTAGATATTCTCCAAATGAATGCTTTTTAGGTTCCTCCATAACCATATACAAAATAAAAACCTCATTTCTCAATGGTTATTAAGCCATTATATTATCATAAATTACCCTCTAAATTTCATTCATTGAAGATAAGTACCTTTAAGATCATTAGACAATTGCTCTCTGTCATATTCTAGCTCTTTAACTAAGAGATGACATTGAAATTAGTTAAGAGGAGAATCATTTGGGTATGACATGTACTTAAACTCTTTCAAAGACCTTTCATTTGAATTAAATAAATTTTTAATTTTAATTAAAGATAAATTCTTTAGCTATGAACTTGAGATAGAAAGATATACAAAAAACAAAAGTTTTTTTTTATGACAATATGAAACTATCAACTTATTCTAAAAATTGTAATTTTTGTCTTTAAAATTTGGAAATATAATATTAAAATCATTGATAAAAAATTTAAATTATAATTTGAAACTACATTAATTCCTTAATATAATTCTCCAATCATGTAAGATTTCATTTTCTTAAAGTTCTTAAATATACTCTCATACAAATTGTGCATGCTCATTGTGTTTGTCACTAATAATATAACAAAAAGTTTGCTTAATTGATTTTCGGGCTAACTCAATAATTTCCTTTATACCTTCAATAAATTCATTGTTTAGGAAATGTATGAGAAATTTTTGATAAATTCTATTCATATATTAAGCTTCCAAAATGAAAAAAAAATAATTTCAATAACCTTAGCACATGAATTTATCATTTTTAATGATAATTTGAAAAATACTTAAAATTATGTTAGCTTGATAAATAAGGCTCAATTTTATATTAAATAAGAAAATTATAATTTCATAAACTACTTGATCTTTGTCATTTTGAATTTAAGCCCTATATAAATATATTAAAATATGTATTTGACTTTTATGAATATTAAACATTTAGTTTTTATCTTTATAAGTATTTTTAAATTCTCTTTTGACTTTTATAAATGTCATTATGTAAAAGTGATAATTAACCATGAGACCACACATATAATACTAAAAAAGGGCTAAAATAAGAAAAAAACTAAAACAAAAATAACCAATAAAGATAGTAAAAGAGTTATAAGATAAAACTGATAAACAATTATAGTGAATACTCTTATTATATAATGAGCTAGTTTATAACAAGTATTATAAATTAATGAATATATTTATTTAAATATAATGGATCATTTTACCATATATATATATATGTTATCATTTTGTCAATTGGTACAAAAATTATAGTAATTAATTAATAATTGGGAGTATATAAGTAAAGTAACATAACTTATCTAATTTAAATTTTTTTTTCAAACACTTATATTTTAAAAAATAAACTATATAATTTAAAATAACTTTTGATTATTTATTTATTTTATTTATCACTAATTATTTTAAATAACTCCAATATATAAGGTTATCAAAATAATGTACAATATTTTCGCCATGTAGATTTTACCATAAATTGTCTATATATTAAAAATGATTATTATGAATATTGAAATTATATAAATTAACAATAGTAAACAATGATATATTAATTAATTATTAAAGTTATGAAATTTGTGTGCTCTAAATTACTTTGGAAGTTACACCTAGAAAATCCAAAGGAGTGTTAAATATTAATATTATAGATTTAATTAAATGTCGATAAGTTTTAAATATATTTAATTTTTTAGAGCAATCTTGCTATTAAATACTGATGATTGTCAATGATATTCTAATAATATATCATAATTGTAGTTTTATTTTTTCAAAAAAATAATTATTGATTAACTTCTTAAAAATTCTGGGCCCTAAATAAATTCGTTGCAACACCTAAAAAACTTGTTTCCTCATAGAAGTCTAAAATATTAGTATTATAGACTATAGATTATAGATAACTAAATTGGCGATTATTGTTTAGGGAAACCTTTGGACATAAATTGATTGATCAATTTGTTTATGTTTATGTGAGAATATTAGAATTAACTTTCCATTTAGTGGCTAGGCTATAGCAATTGGTGTATTAAATCAATGTAATATCTAGGAAATTGGGATCTATTTGCTAGTTAATTGCATTAGTCAAATTTTAGGGATCGATTGATCACTAGTATAATTGCCAGTAATTAATTACTCATAGTATTAATGTGTTCAATACTTGGTCTATGATAATTAATTCAATCCTAGGAATATTTTGCACTAGTGCTTTTAATTCTTAATTATTCTTAGTTAATTTTAATTGTGACAACTTTATTTTCAACACCTCTTAATTCCAACTAAGTAATATAGCCTCATTGAGAGATGACTCGAGTTACATCCTAACTACAATTTTTGTGCATTCGATACTTGAGAATTTAATTTTACTCGTTTAATTCTAATTTGAGGAGGTAGCAACAACCTCCATCACCTCTCAACGAGGATATTTTCCATTTTTAAGGTTAGAATCCAATACCTTTGGTTAAGGGATCATGGTACCTATCCCTTAACCAATCCACCATTGACTATCAAATAAGAAATATATTTAATTATAGAAGTCAATGAATTGAGACATATTTAATGCATTCATATTTTTTTTTATTAAAACTAAATATTTTTTCCACTATTCTCTTCATTATTCTATGTAACTTAGATTAAAATTAAATTCATGGTCAAATAAAAAATGTATTTAATGCTAGAAGTCAATGAATTGAGATATATTTAATACAATCATATTTTTAGAAGTTTAGAAACATTTTAATTTTTACATTGCACAATCTCTTCTCAAATCAAATAGCTATATATAAGAAACCACAGATAGGCATCCATCCATCTTGGAAGAGAGGAAGAAAATAAGTAGTGAAATTTTCAAAATGGCTTTTCGCATTTGCCAACTTTCTCTTTTGGGAATTTTATGCATTACTTTGATTTTAGCTTCAGGTAAAGAAATAAAATTGTCATTTACATTTTTGAATTTCCATTTTGAATGTTGTTTATAAATGTTTAGGTTAGGTATTTGTTGACGCATCAACAAGTTAGATGTTTGTTGAAATACTTTTTTAGGTTAAAGCGATTTTGGGCTGTTTAATATGTGTATATTGGAATCAATGTGTCAAGATTTTGCAAAAGAAAACCTACATACCCGATGTTGATAAAATTGTTATCTATTGACTCCAGGACCAACAATAGGATCTGGTATTCAGCGTGCCAATTCCCACACCGCAAATTCCTGCCTTGCAAGGTGATAGATGTATGCACGGGCGTAAGTGAGCAACAATGCTACCAAAAATGTGTTAGAAATAGCTATCCTAGTGGAGGTAAATGTATTGGGAAAGGGAATCCCAATGTTCCATTCCAGTTAATTTGTTGTTGTCTCCTATGGTAATAAGCCTCTTCATGTATGAAAATAAAATAAATTAAAATGCACCCTTAATGTTATCTGGAGAATGTGGTGTTTACTCTTACTCTTTCCTCTAGAACGTGGAGTTGGAGAGCTTTGTTTTAACAATCTAAAACTAGATTATCAGTGCAATGAATTTGATATCAACTAGTCAGATAGTGGCCTCCATGGATTGGATTGGATGAAATTGAGTGTTTTTTCAGCTTAACCAATTTATTTAAACTTGTTGGGTTGACTAAAATTTTTCTTTCAAGTCAACTTGACTTGAGCCACTCATAAGTGAGTTGGATTGTATCAAACCTATAGATCCAATACATATTTAGAAAGAATTATTTATCGACACATGTCAAAATATATAATCAAATATAATAAATCTAAATATATAGAATTTCAATACTAAAATAAATATCCAATCTTTTAACAAACAAGACAAATATATAAGTTTCAACATACATAAATTTAAGAAAATAGCCATAGGTACTAGAAGATTTAATAGAAAGCAAACATGTATCCTGAAAAATGACAAACTACATTGCCAATTGAAGTTATTCATGATAACAATAATTCCCACGAGGATTCACGCAATTGAACAATAATTTGCAAGTTTGCTTCTAATTAGATAAATTTAAACAAGATGAGTTGGATTGAAGGTAGCTCTAATGCTAAAGCTTTGACAATTTGCAAATATAAGTTATGATAAATGACAAATTCAAACAAGCAACAATTATAAGCAAAAACGTTAGGGGTGAAGGATCCTTTGGCTCTTGTATCTCAAACTTGATAATTGGATTAACTTGAGTTGGAAAACTATAAGGATTGGTGAAAAGATTATAAATAATTGGCCCTAGTTACTTCGCAAACCAATTCTCCTATACTTTCAAAGCATGTTAATTCCTTAACTACGTTTAACAAATAGCGGGTTTAAATATAAACTCTAATCCAATTTCTACATAACCACAAGAACTATTCCTAATTCCTGAAAATAATGCCATTTAACCTTAGAGCAAGAACACAACCAAATTTCCCAACTTGGATATGAACCCTAATCAATGTTTATGAGAAGCCAACTCATAAACTTGCAATAACAGCAAAGGTAAATGATTAATCCATACACAATCAAAACACAAGTAAATTGGTTCAAGGGAAATACATAGTAGGCCAAATTCACCTTGCCCCTAACTATGAGTTTAGTTACACATCATAAGATTAATAGAAAAATAGAAGAAAGAAGAGAAAATAAAAAAACCTAGGGTTGGTGATGATGGATTCCTCCAATCTTTCATCTTCTTCAAGTTTTCTCCCTTTCTTAGCACTTTCCTAGTCCTCCCTTCTGTCTCTCTTCATTTTCTTCTTTTCTCTCTTATTAAAAACCTTATCTATAACCCCCAATAATCCAATAGTCACAAACACAAGGAAAACACAGACCACAGGCATTGGGATGCCAAGTTGCATGGTCTTATTGGCGTTGTGACACCAAGTTTGGGCGTTATGATGCCAGAACTCATTTGAAGTTTTTTTCCTGTGGTTGAATGCCAAATTCTAGCATTGGGTCACGGGTTCTAAAGGATCACTCCTTTTGGCATTTTCTCATGAACTTGAAATTAAAATGACAAATTATACTAAAATCAAGATAAATTCTAAAACTTACTAAACCATATGCAAGACATATTTACATATTAAAATGCCACAAAAGACTTCCATCAAAGGTTAAAATTCTGCAAAATTATTAAGTGCTCTAGGCTCTAAAAAATCAACAAGAAGATGAAACATCACATCCCCAAACCTAAGATGTTGCTTATTCCCAAGAAAAGGGAAAATCAAAAGCCTAATAGACACCTAACAAAACTTCTCAAACTGGAATTGTGTATCATACATTCTCTCAAAAACTCCTTATTACCACATTTTAAAAAAATGAGTACAAGAACCATAAGAATCTATGCAATCACCACATGCAACCTATATCACCCAACCAAAATGTAAAAGCTCATGGTTCAGTTCCAAATTAGTACCCAAATCAAATTATGCCATCATTAAGAAATTAACCTAAATTCAAACCACATTCTCATCCCTATCTCCACTAATGTAGAAGCAATGCATCAAGGTGATGATCAAAAGGGTCTTTAAAGCTTGTAATGTTAAGCCAAAGGTTAAGGTTAAGAAAAAGGGAAAGGAAAATTTACTCTAGATCAGGTATATAGAAGCATGCATCACAAGTCACAAGGTTAGCTTAAAAGCTCAAATGGTCAAAAAAAAAAATGCCCATCATTTTACCAAGATGCATTACTCTAGGATTTTGCCTCAACAAGGAATCAAAATAGTCTAAGATAGGTGTCAATCTTAATAAACCACATAAGCTTTCTCTAGAAAAATCAATCTAGTTCATCCTCACAAAAATGCACAATTCGGTAAAGTATCAACAAGAATTATGAATGAAAGCATTATCCATCATAAACATTGTGCTCATAACACTCCAAGTTCAAGCAAAACTAGTACAATCATTAAGCATTCAACACAACTCTTACAAGAGAACTTTGACACAACTACAATTTATTGACTTTTTTTTCTTAAAGACTTTACTCTATGACGTAGAAAAGTAATACTTGGAAAAAAAAAGAAAGAAAAAACACAAGCACCATAATTAAAATGAAAAAAAAATTGAAACAAAATGAAACTAAAAGAAAAGGCAACTCCCCTGTAGTCATCCATTGCTCATTTGCTTAGCATCCTTGCCATTGTCTAGGTAGTGGAGGTATAGAAAAATCTTTCAAGTCAACTCTGATGGTCTGAGCACAAGCTCAAATCACTGTTCATTTATCAAAGTCTTTTATTGTGAGTTGACAGGAAATGAGGGGTAAAAGGAAAAAAATTGCTAATTCAAGATAAAAAATAAAAAAACAAAGAGAATATTTTTGTGGCTAACACTATATACATCCCTTTACAAAGGCTCTAAACTCAGGGAGGCACTCAAGCCAACTCAACAAACACTAACTACTAAGCAAAAGACAATAAAACATGAGTTGCCTCCCAAGAAGCGCTCTTTTAACGTCATTAGCTTAACTTGTGAAAAATACCCTAATCAAAAGTATAAAAATGTATATTTTCCTTACAAACAATAGGATTAATAACACTTTTCACAAACATGTACAAGAATAAAAAAATAACAAATGAGAGATAAAAGACATTTTCATATGCCTATTGTAAAGAAAACGATAGTTATCAATTGTTGCAAATTTAATTGGGAGATAAAAGCACTAAACAAAAACTCTATTTACATTTTCCATATCTTTTAACACTAAAGTCCCATTCAGTTTCTCAAAGATCTCAATTGTTCCATTTTCATAGTCATCATGCACCGATGGCTCACAATATGGGCACAAAATGTAGGGTGCACATAACTAGCACATACATGACAAAAATCAAGTGATGATAGCCATGTTTAAGCCTCATAAAAGGACACAAACAAGTCATGTGATCGACACATGAACAAATATCACAACACGGAAAAAAATTGGGCATTTGGTTGATGGATGTGCAAAACTTCCACAAATTTCACAATAATAACTATCCATAGAAGGAAAAAAAAACAACTAAAATAAAAAATCTAAATTAGAAATCTATTAGTTACTAATGTTGTTGACAAACACCCAATCCTTGGCAATGGTGCCAAAAACTTGATAACAAATTGGCAAGTATACCAAATCATTTTCAGGAGTACCATGAAAGTGGGTATTGTTCCCATTAGGACTAGCACAATTGAACAATAATTCACATGTTTGCTTCTAATTAGATAAATTTTAACAAAATAGGTTGGATTATATTGAAGGTAGCTCTAATACTAAAGCTTTGACAATTTACAAATATAAGTTATGATAAATGACAAATTCCAACAAACAACAATTATAAGCAAAAATGTTGGGGATGAAGGATCCTTTGGCCCTTGTATCTCAAACTTGTTAACTAGATTAACTTGAGTTGGAAAACTATAAGGATTGATGGAAAGATTATAGGCAATTAGCCTTAAATTCCTTAGCAAACCAATTCTACTTATCAAAGCATGTTATTTCCTTAACTATGTTTAACAAACAAGGTTTAAGTATACACTCTAATCCAATTTCCACACAACCACAAGAACTATTCCTAATTCCTAAAAATCATGTCATATAACCTTAGAGCAAGAACACAACCAAATTTCTAATTTGGATATGAACCCTAATCAAACACTATGAGGAAAAACTAATTTCACGGCGGTTAAAACCGCCGCTAAAGTCATCCTATGGCGGTTCTAAAATCGCTGCTATATCAACCGTTGCCAACCCCTATTGCGATGGTCCAGCCAACCGCTGAATAACTCCCAAAATATCATGTTCCTTTAGCGGCGGTTATGACGCTGCAAAAATGGCAAATGAAAAAGGGACATTTTAAACATTGCGGAGCTTTTAACCGCTGCCAAAAAACCAAAAAACTATGCTAATAATATTGTGGCAATTATAACCGCTACAAAAACTTAAAAATTAATAGGCTGATATTATTGCGGCGGTTAGTAACCGCGCAAAGGCCATTAATCACGTGAATAATTTAATAGCGGTCTAGAACCACCGAAGGTTATAAAAATGAATATTTGCCTTCATAAACTGCCGCTAATTGCTAATATCACATTTCTTCCCCTTGTGTATTTTTTCTTATAAACTTGGTCACAATAGCTTTCTTTCTATTACAAATATTTTCAAACATCCATAAAATTCAAGCATAAAGCAAATTTTAAAATTACAATCACTCATTACTTATAATAGAAAGTGTCTCACAATTGATAATATATCATAATGTTTTATGTCTAAAACATTTAAACTTCTTACAAAATCATAAAACAAAACAACAAGTGCTTATAATCTTGCAACATCATAGAAATTGAAGTTCCATAATTCTAAGATTGATTAACAAAGACAATCAATAATATGCTAATTGTTAGACGGTCCTCATTTGTTGGGTCATGGCTAGCAGAAGAGGAGGTCATCTTACTAGCCCTGGTGATTCAAGTCTTCAACCTGAAATTGAAGAAAAAATAGCACAACATAATCTTGTAAAATGAGAAACTAGAATAAATAGAAAGAACAAGTAAAATGACTACAAGCAAAAATAAGAAAGATAACTTCGGTATTTAGAGAAATATTGGAAAAGTGCTTTATTTTCTTTTTCATGTTTGACATTTCCCTGACATCTATAGGTAGAAAACATAGAAGATAGCTTCGGTATAATCAAATCAAAGCTAGAACCTCTTGCTGTATATTATTCACAAACAATGAGCAACTGAAGAAGGATTATATGGAGAAGATATTTTCTAGAGGGATGCTTGTCAATGACACTAACCTACATGTAGTGATTCTCTTCCTAACTTAATTTTTTATATCTTATTTCTTTGTAAATCCATTGTTCTCTAAAAGTGGTCTATTAGTTGTCATAGAAGGGAAAATTATATTCTATTTGTTTGACTTGATTGATTTGTATACGTAAAATGATCCAACGTACTTTGGTAAATAGATTTGAGGAAAGCCAATGATTTTCTTAGTCTAGGACAAATAATCCCCAATTTTCATCAAAGCTAAAAACTCATGAGGTAGAACTTTGATGATCAAGGGATTGCTATTTTCAAAGCAAATATATGTGGATCTTTATATGCTCAAAGCTTCATGACCTACATTTTATATGGGCAAGCATGAAGCAATAAAAAGTACTGAAGCTTTTTATGGTCTGAAAGTCATCTTTACTTTTAGTGTCTTAGTGTTTTGCTTTTTTTCTCAATTTAAATTATCTATTTCTTTTTTTTTTCATTTTGTGGTTTAGGAAACAGTTAATTTAATTAAATAAAATCAATCATATCCATGTTCAACATGCTATAAACAATCTCAAAATTGAATCATATAAAAACAAATGAAACTCCTGAATCTCAAAAACTCAAATACTAGTTACTTGTCTTGTATATGGCAGCTTCTTTAAACTTAGGGGGTCAAAATTATTTATTGTCTTGCTGTATATATAAAAAGGTGACCTATACTTAGGAGGCTGACATAGTAGGGAAGTTTTAATTGAAAAGCATATGTTGTCCTGCATATATTTGGAACTTAAACTAATATTTAGTATGAAAGAATGTAGACAAACACAATGAAGAAAAAAGTACATTATATAATTCCTCCTGCATGGCGAGTAGATAATGAATGAATCCCACAATTCTCACCAAGTTGAAGATATGGAGTTAAAAAGAACATAAGCATAGCTTGATATAGCTACACAGGAAGAAATTATTGCATCCATAGTCACAGTGTTCAGAAACTCAAAACATAAGCAAAGAGAATCTAACCATGACTGAAATACTATTTAGACCACCTTAGCCAAATAAATCTATAGCTTACATATGTTCTAATCAACAACAATAATGATCTTGAAGGGAATAGCAATATACATGAGTAAACAACATGTTTATATAACCATTCCAGAAAAACCAAAAGGCAAAACCAAAGCATGTGTGTAATAAGCATGTTCTCAAAGAAGACATACCATGTAGTTATAGGTAATTCAAGCATAAGTTAAAAGTTAATCTCATAGGGTAAATAGATTTAGCTACCTTGTTCTCTTCGATGGTGGAAAAATCAATGGCATGTACCACCCAAGTAGTGTGTGATAAAGTAACTCAATTGGGCTTGAAGCATTGAAACTATTGCTTTATTATCTTTCAATTCTGCTTCCATTTGTTGAATTTTAACCGAATTTGAACCATGACTACATGAAGATGTCTCTCCATAATGGCTTGTAGCAGAACGAAGCACTTGAATCCCATACCTCGAACACGACCCGGGTGCTCCTTCCCAAATAACTTCCTGAAGGCATTGTCATGTGAAGAATGTTGGGAAGAAGCCCCTTCCCTCTCAAGGCTAGCTAATTGCTCCTATATATACTATTTGATGATTGATAGTATTTGTGCAAGTACATATGTTAGAATTGATAACTTTTCAATATTAAAAGGATAACATTTCTTACACTTTTTTCTCTAGCCTTATCATTAACATAAGATCCATCCTTCTTTTTGTGGCTAATCAGGTACATCTAACTCCTGGTGTAGGTCTGTTATTGTAACTTCCTATAACATTCCATAAGGATAATAACATGTCCAAATCAGTTTAGCATTAAAATTCAATAAAGATCACTCAATGTTAATTACATACTAGCTCATGTTGTTTCCTAGCCATTGACTTAGACCGAGGGTATGAGGAACCCTTTGTTTTTGTCGATTCAGCATTTTTATCACATATTGCCTATAGCATTACCAAAAAAAAAGAGCATGTTAACAATAGGAAAATAAGTGCTACTAAGCATTTTAACATATGTTCAATTACCAGAGTTTTATCCTTCATTCGATAGTCTATAAAAGATGCCTAATGGTCCAACGGATTCCTTCTTGACATGACTCAAGGTTTTGACTCCTACTCTTGTCAAAATCATAATACTTGTCGAACAATTTGCATTGATCATCTTTCCATTTCTTGCCAATATTTTTAAGTATGTACTCCTTATGCTTCCTATCATTAACATCAAATTTTTTCCTCAAAGAAAGAAAGAAAAAAAAAGGAGCAAATGTTAATACCAAACAATAAATGCAAAATGAATTTATTAAAGTGATTGTATTGTTAACCAATGGGTTCCTTGTAGACATTATCCTTGTAGGTATTGGAACTAGTGGCCATATCTCATAACAAATAGGAAAGTTCCTAAAATTTGCAGCAACTGCTCCTAAAAAGGATCCTAAAAGACCACCTGATTGCCCAACTGGTTGGTTTGACTAATTCCTTTCTACCATCACCTTGGTCCCAGGTTCTAGCTGTAACGTCCCATTTTTCCGTGTGCAAATGACCAAGATGCTTTGAAGTCATTTTACTTGGAAAATGAGGATCGTCCTTTGCCATCCTCAAGGGGATGTTTTGATGTTGATAGGGGATTATATGTGTTATGTGTGGTAATAGAGAGAGAAGAATCTCATTTTGAGTTCAACGCAAAATTACCAAAATGCTCCTGGGCCGCGTGTCATCGTTTTATGTGCCGTTGAGTCCGACTTTACCAAAAGGTTTTAAATGATGTCTTTAAGTGAAATTTAACAATAGGTAACCTTGGGTTGCCAAGCAGTTTAGTGCAAAATTACCATTTTGCCCCTAGAACAGTGTACATGAGCCTAATGACGTAATTAAGCAAACCTAAGCAATATTAGGCTCTAATCGAAGATTAATTTATTTGATAATTAATCTAGAGTCAAAATAATTTATTAAGGTTAATTAGAACCTAAGATTTCTTAGTTAAACTCTAATTACATTCTTTGATTCAAGATTCCTAGTCATGGAATCTTGAATAGTATTTTCTCTCTTCCAATTCCTTAAATTAAGGAATTGTGCCCATACCCTCATTTGACTAAATAATAGTTTTAAATTGTTAATCTAGCAAGATCACTCCCCTAATCAAGTCTTGACAACCTTAATTAGCTATTACCTCATCTAAACACTTTCTTACAAATTTCTAATCAAAACCTTAATCAAAGAAACACCTAAACACATCATTAAATCACAATTACATGAACAAATCATCCTCTCCCCTTGGCTGAAATGGCTGAATTCATGCCCCCAAATTGTGTCACATGTTGAGTTTGTTTCACTCAAAGACCATGCCTTAAGCCATGCCTTGCCCATGCCTAGCCATACCTCCAACCATGCCTTTGAATGACTAAAGTTTGAAGATATTTTTCCTCCCCAAAGGCCAAGAGAAACCATCGGCCGTCATCCTCAAATCAGCCTCCATGTTGCATTTTTTCTATAAATACCAAGCATTAGAGAACTTGGTTACATTTTAGAAGCTTTACCAAGTTTAGCTTTCTTGCATTTTCTCTCTTTTTCTCTCAAAGTTCTCTTCATCTTGTTCTTCTTCTTCCTCCCTCAAAGAAACCTTTCCACCACCACAAACCACCACAAACAACCTTGAACCACCACTCCCTCACCTCAAACCACCTATCAAACACCAAACCTTTCCATTTTCAAGCTTACTTTCTTAAGGAAAATCCATCTTCCTTGTGTCCTCCCTTGGCTGAATCCTCATTGCCATCCAAGAGAAGATTTTGTCTTCTCATTTCATCAAGGATCAAGCTTTCTTTCATTTCTTTCAAGACTTCTTTAGGTAGGGATTTGTTTTCAAAGTTTTACTTGTTTTCTTTAAGAAAAGTTCTAGTTTTCTCTTGGTTTTCAAACCTTTCCTTTTCCTTTCTTCATTTCGGCCTTAGGGCCTTTGGTTAAGAAAAACTTTAGCTTGATGATGAGGTTTCAAGATAATGGTCTTGTGATGCCATGTGAGAAACCTCTAAAGCTTGAAACAACTTGGTCTTGGACCATATATGCTTGTGTTTTCTTTCCTTTTCCTTGTTTATATTTTTGGTTTCCTTTTCCCTTGAATGGTTTCGGTTTCCTTTTCCTTTGTTTGAACAAAGTTTGTTAAAAATGTTAAGTAGATCACAAAAGTTTTGTTAAGAAAATTAATCTTATGTTTTCAAAGAGCTCTAAGCTTACCCTTACCAACCTTAAAGTTGGTCGGCCATTCTAAGAGTTTTACTCTAGATTAAGCCCATGAGCAATAAAATAAAGAATATAACTTAGTTCTTTGTATTTTGTTTAGACAAAGTGTTGAGCTTTGTATCTATTTTCTTGAGCTTGATGATGAAGTTCAAAACCAAAGGCTTCTTTGAAGACTTGGTGCTAAAACTCTAAAGCTCACTTTATGTTGTTAAGATGCATATTGGGTTAAGGTTGTAATATTCCTCTAAAGTCTTGTAAGAGCTTTAAGATAAAATGAGTTGCATACATGTTTATGTTTATGCCTTGTATAGCATGTTTATTTTGATGCCATCACTAAACTCTCAAGAATAACTAAATGGACTTGCATTATCATGTTTAAATTCCAAGCTTGCATTTCATGTTTATATTTCAAGTCATCACTTAATCTTTAAAGATAATAATAAGGTTGCATCTCATATTTATTTTATGCTCTCACTTTACTTTCTAATGAGGAATAAAATAAGTGCATATCATGTTTAAGTTTATGCCATCACTTAAACCTTCTAGAGCTCAAAGACTTGCCCAAGTATCTTACATAAAGTTTTAGAAAATGGAGGATTTCAAGAATGCCTTTTTACTTGTGATGATGATGATGGACTTGAAATGAGTTCATCTAGTCATGAGTGCCATAGCCTAAGTCTTGGAATTTTTCTAAGCTTAGGTGTATTTAAAGACATTATGAACAGTTTTAAGTTTTAAATCTATTTCTTGAGCTAAATAATTTAGCTACTGACCATACCCATTTTTGTATGATTTTAATGAGATAAATTGGTTTCTAAAAGAGTTTTGAGTTACTAAAATGATTCCAAGAGAAACTAGCAACTTATATGCATTTAAATCATGAGATTATGTGATTATTGATGCTTATGTTTTTGGTTCTGCCTTGTGCACTTGGCCACTGTATAAATTCTGTTTCATGATGTTAAAATGTGTAAAATTATGTTTGAGTGAAGCAAGGAACAATTTAGGGAAGTTAGGAAAGAACAAGTAACTAAAAAGGGCTTAAGATGTGAATTCTAGAACACTTAGATGCACAAATTATAAATTCTGTTCCAGCATAATTGGGCTTAAGAAAAATGGTTTATAATTAGTGGATATGCATAGGAATCCATAATACGTGGTTTAGGACTTGATTATAGAGCCTTAGACAAAGATGGATCTTAGAAAGGGTCAAAAAGATTCTAGGACCCCATAAGCGTATGATAATTTTCTGCCTAAGTGATGCAAAGCTGTTTGGATATATTAGTGAACATAAATCTTAGTGAGAATTGTAAGTAATGATCCCTTAAGTGTTATAAAGAACTATAATGGGTATTAGAATGACTAGAACACGAGTTTAAAGCCCGTGAGGGCCAAAGCATAAAATATCTTAAGGTAGGGAGATGTGATGTGAGAATGAGATTGAATAAGTATGGTTTTGATGTACGTGAATGTTTTAAATGCCATGAGTATGAGAATGTGTGAATGTGTGGCATGTTGCTATGATGATATGGTATGTTATGGTTAAAATGCGTGAGAATATGAGACATGAATAGAGGATATGTTATATGATGTTCTATGGTTGTATGCTCATGTTGCATCCATACAAGATATGATAAAGTGGAAATGATCCCATTATGACTTCCCGAGTTAAGGGATGTAGGGTGATCCAAGAAAAGAGATATGTTAATAAGGAAATGATCCCATTATGACTTCCAAGTTAAGGGTTGTACGAGGTGATCCAAGAAAGAGATATGTTTCCCCCTCTTTATTTTCCCCATATGAATCTAGCGACGGCTAGTTAGGATGAGCTCATTCCTAGGCGATGGATGTGTTTGGAGTTTTGGTGGCTATGTGAAATCGCCGGGTGGAGGTTGGGTGGATTTTGGTGGCTACGATGAGGGTAGAAAAGTTAAGAAGGAACTTGAGGAGTTCAAATATGATAAAGTAAAAGACGCACATACATATGTTTCGTGGTTGTTCCATTGGTGCTTATGATTTAAGTGATATATATTGAGTACGTGAATTGTCATGCTTAAGCATTGCCATGCATACCTAAAATATCTACTGCATTCATACCATCAAAACTCATGCTAAAAGAAACCTACTTCGGATAATAGGATTGAGAAATTAAAACTAAACCTATGCATGCACACCTCTTTTATAATGAAACCCAAAGTGGCTGGGGCGATGATGATGACACTTGTGTTAAATCGGGGAGCCCTCCAAGAATCTTGTATAAGCATTCTCACCCCTTTTGTTTTCCCTCTCGGGTCGTCTCAGACGGGATTGATGCGGACGTTCGTGATCTTCCATGAGGCGCGGGCATAGGAACCACGTCGTTCAGTCAGAAGAGGGCGCAACGGAAGCATGAAGACTAGTCTAGCCTTGTTAACATTCTATTTTGCATTAGTTAAAGCGTTTAGTGTATTTGATACCCCTAGGTGTCCTTATATCTATAAGGACATCGTTGTTATGTTATGATTATGATATAATACTATAAGTTGTGTTGCGACTACTCTATAGTTTTATTTATGATTGCTATGATGACGTGTATATGACTGCCATGTCTTACGTATAATAGTCGGTATTTATACGCAAGCGAGCTCGCATTTTAAGCCTTAAGTTCAAAAGAAAAATTTAATCGTATTTTTATTACTCATATTTTAAAAAGTAAGTCAAGATTTGAAACAAAGGCATAACAACTAATAAATAACCGAAATGCGACTCGAGTGTATGAGGTTAAGAGTTAGGGTGTTACACTAGCACCCAAACATCACCAAGCTTTAATTTTCTTTTTTGCACAACTTTGTTCTCATCTAACATGTAAAAATAAACCAATATATTCGAGTAAAAAAAATAACACTTAGATGGAGAAGATTCAGGCTTAGTACTAATCATAAATAAGAACAAATAAGAACAAATAGCATTCATTTTGGGCTTTGTTACACACAAATAACACACAAAATAAATAAGAACAAATAAATCATATACCAATCACATCAACAGACCAATATTTAGATGGCTTTGTTACACATTCATTTTGGGCTTCAGGCTTAGTAGATGGAGAAGGTTAAGGCTCAATGAATGGAGGGTCTTCAGGCTCTGGATGGAGGGCTTCAGGCTCTGGGATGGAGGAGATTCAACTTGCTGATCAGATGTATTTGCATGGCCTACTTGCTAAGAGAATCTTCCAATTTCATCTAAAGGCTCACTATGAAGTTGACCATATGGTGCATTTTTACTTGCACCCAAAGACTTAGCTGAAACAAGTATAGATTTAGCCTTAGAAGAAAAAGACCTCTTTCTCTTGTGCATATTTACTATCTGTAAAAGGAAAAAGAAAAAAGAGCATGAATATTTCAATGCAAAAATAAATAAACATTATCATACTTACGAAAGATAAATTATCACTATACTATGTAGGATAGATATAAATTAGTTAATAGCATATTGACATTTGTACAAAAGAGAGACTTTATCCTTATTTATTACAACACCATGTCTTCATTATCCTCATGAATATTTTCATTAACAAGTGAATTTAGATGGTCATCATCTACACTATTTCTTGCTAACTATATATGCAACACATTATCTGGAAAAAGTTACTCCATGTTTTGGGATGGATAGCCCTCATTATCATAGATAATATCTTCATCTTCTTCACCCATGTCATACTCGTCTCTTGGACTTATATGAACTGGTAGGCTCCATCCTTTTTCTTTCTCATCTTCAACATAAAAAACCATGTGAGCTTCAGAAACCTTTATATATGGCTCATCATCTTCATGTTCACCCGTATGTATCAATTTACCATAGTTAATGGCAGCGAACCCTAACTTGTCTTTTTTCATGCCCCTTGGATTAGTGGTATTAGCCCTTTCACATTTAAAAGTAGAACATTGAATGAGCCATTATAGTCAAGTTCAATAATGTTTACTAACTTTCCATAATAAGGCACTTCTCTAAATCTCATTTGAGAATCACTACTACTTGAGTAACTTCTTGTTCCAAATGTACCAAAAACTCCACTATTTTGAGTTTTTAATCCTTTGTTAGGTGCCACTTAACACTTGAATCCATTGACATTATATGCAGAGAACCTTCTTGCTTGGTTGATAGGGCCTTTGGCCAGAACTAAGAAACACACCTCTTTGATAGTCTTCAAGATTATCGAGGTTATTGGCAATCTAAAAAAGCATGTTAAGTGTTAATCACAAATTTTAGAATGTAGATGTAATATATGAAACTATGGTTTTACGCACCCGATTGTAGAACCAACCAACAAACTCTCTATGAACCTTCTTGTCTATCTCTGACATATTTCTTGTATGACTCCTTAGTCTTCTACGTATAATATTTCTAAATTCCCTATATAGATTTAGAAATATTAGACATAAGAATGAAATAAGTTTTAACTATCGATGGTAGAAGCTTATGAATTACTTCCTGGAGATAAGGGTCAATTATAGGATAGTTGATTAATACATGTCTATGAGCTTGCAACTTCTCTATAGTTGTTAAATTGAAATATGATGAACCACCAACTGGCCTTCCTACTTGAAACAATTCAGCTATACACAAATTAGGTTGAACACAATTGAGCTTATCATTAACACGATGTTATCCAAGTACCTTGAACAAAATGTTAGAACTTCTTCCACTAGGTAACCTTCTATAGAGCCTTATGGTTAAGACTTGTTACGCACATAAGATTTCAAATGTCCTAAATATCTGTTGCATCACAATGAGTGAAGTTAAATATTGTCCTATACATGAATAAATTAAGAAAGGTATGATTACATAGTTTTTACCTCTCTATAGGATACATCTATCGATAATGAACAGGGCCTCCAAGCTTAGCCTCTTCAATAAGGTGAACCACTAAGTGAACCATAATTGTGAAGAATGAAAGGGGAAATAAAATTTGCATGTGGCATAAAGTGAGAACAATTTGATCTTGCAATTTGTCTAAAGATGTAGCACTTAAAGCCTTGCCACATAATTGTCTAAAGAATGAACACACCTCGATTAATACAGACACCTCATCAGGCAATGTTACCTGCATGGCCAAAGGTAGCAATTGCTCTATAAGTACATGGCAATCATGACTTTTCAACATCCCATTCAACTTCAGATTGTCCAAATCAATGCACCTTGAAATGTTGCTTGAATAACCATCAGGCACAGGAATGTTTTTCAAAGTTGTCAAGAATGACTTCTTGCCTGAATTAGTAAGTGTAAAGATAGCCAAAGGATACTTTCCACTTTATTTGGCCAAAGATCGTAGTGATACCCATTGCTTGAAGGTTCTTGAGCATTGACATGATCCTTTGACTTTGTACTATCATTTAGCAAGGTGTAAATGACATTGTCACACACATCCTTCTCAATATGCATAACATCAAGATTGTGACGCAACAAATTACATTGCCAATATGGAAGCTTAAAAAAATTTTTTTTTTCCATTGTTGAGTGCTTTCAACACATCCACCAAGAACACAATCTTTTCCCCTTTTTTCTGTTTCTACCCTTCACCCGAATGTGACATTAATATTCTCAACTTATGAAATAATTTCAGCACCAGATAATGTTTTTGGTGCACACCTTGTCTCTTGCACTCCATTGGATCAAACCCTTCAATCTAAACCTATGTCTTTGATCAAGAAAACGACAATGACCCACAAAACAAAATTTTTTACTATGAATAAGATGATAAGGGACAACATCAAAATTGCAAGATGGACAAGCTAGTCTTGTGTACGTGTTCCACCTAGAAAAAGTCCCCAAACCAGGAAAATCATGATCATCCATATCAAAGCTGCATGCAACCTGAACATTTTTTGCAGAAGCATCATATGCATCAACATTATCATACCATACCTCCTTTAACTCTTTGATTAGAGGTTGCAAATAGACATCTATGTCATTTCCTGGCATTTTTTTTCCTGAATTATCATGAAATGATGAATGATGTCTGCTTCATACACACCCATGGACGGGTGTTGTATGGAATAAGAATGACCAGCCAAATACTATAACTTGCACTTAAAGTTCTAAATGGATTGAAACCGTCAGTAGCTAATCCAAGGCGGACATTTGTGGGTTAGATGCAAACAAAGGATTTGTTGAATCAAACTTTTTCCAAGCTTCAAAGTCTCTCGATGCCTCATCAAGCCATCTTTGTTACTTTCTATAGCATGCCATTTCATATCCTCTACAGTCTTTGAAGATGAAAATAATCTTTGTAATCTGTTTTAGAGGAAAGTAACGAAGGACTTTAACAGGAACCTTTTTCTTATTTACCACCAATATTGGATGCCTTAGCTTGACCATCTTTTGAACTTGCTTTCCATTTAGACTTGTTACAAACTTTGCATGTCACCCTATTCTCGTCCTCACCCCAATACAACATGCAATTATTTGGACATGCATGTATCTTGGTGTGGTTTAAACCAAGCTTGGTGATGGTCTTCTTTGCCTCGTAGAATGAACTTGGAATCTTTGCATGTTCAAATGCATCATTCAGTAGTTCTAGCTTCATCGTCATTGACTTGTTGCTCATCTTGCATAGGCATTTGATGTGATACAACTTCACCATGAAAGATAGCTTGGAATACCTTGTACACCCTTCATATAATGGTTGCTCTCCTTCTTTAACTAATTCATAGAACACTTTTGCTTTAAGCCCTTTTTGACTTGCATGTGCCATTGCTCCTTCACCTTCGATTACTTCTTCATTTGCCGTCAAAGGTACTTCATTCATATGATTCCCATCAACTCCAAAAGCTTCATTGATCATGTTTCAAATTTGATCTACCTAACTATAGGGTCTTGTACTTCATGTAAAACACTAGCACTTGATACATTGCTAGTTTTACCCGTGGAAGACTCCCCATGATAAAACTAGAATGTATATCCTTTGGAAAACTGCTTATAGATCAAGTGTTCATACACAATGTCCCTTGTTTGCCATTTTTTAAATGTGCATGAAGAACAAGGGCATATTATTTTATCATTAACTGATTAATGCACAAAGGCAAAATCAAGAAATCTTGAAACCCCTTCTTCATACTAGGAGAATTTCATGGTTTTGTGATCCACGACTTGTCCATATGTAATCTTTGCTCTGAATTTAAAACAAAACGCAACATTTAAAAACTCTTAGAACACAAACATTAGCCCCCCCATACACATATATATTAGAATGATAAATGTTAATTGGTCATAAGTAAAGCTGTTCATACTTTTAGTCTACACATTCCTATTTGGTAATTCTTTTCTTGTGCTTACTAATGATCAAACAATTAGAACCTATCTTCCCAAAAAAAAAAAATAGAACCTATTTTCCTAGAAAGACAACATTCAATGACTTAAATAAATGAAATTGAGTTTGGCAGGAATCACATAAAGAGCTGTAGGTAACTTCTAACAATTTCCCTTATGCAATTGGGTAGAATAAAAGTATTAGATCAAAGTAATTAATGACAAGCCAATAATTCTATTAGAGTTTCATATGTAAAACAAAAACAAGTTACATTTTCACCTTGAGGGACATAGGTGAGAGACTAAATTTACCGAACAATAGTGGACATGATATTTCTTTCGGTGAAGATTTAAAAGATTTTAACACAAGTATACTCAATTTTCAAGCTTCTAGTTATACTCATGCACTTGGTAACTTTAATCCCTTTATTATTCTCAACCAAATGGAACATAAAAATGTATCTTAAAATAGACAAATGTTCCTCTACCATTGGAAATATTTGCATGCTCAAAATAAGACATTTCACTATTATGTCTGCTCATTTGCTGATCTCAAATATTGTACAAAACTCTTCTTTTCTAGCCAGCAAAATGTTAAATTACATGTGATTATATCCTTCTACAACTAAATTAACAGAAAAAATGTCAAGACCCAAAAAAAAAAAAACTAAAGGAAGAAGAACAAAAAGAAAAAGATAAGATTGACAAGAGCTACCAGGTTTATTGAACTATTTGGTCCTATCAAGTTGCTTGAGTGAAGTGCCAATGTACATTTGGTTAGGTGAGAGAGAATCAAGATCAAAATTGGAATTGAAGGAAGATTTTCAATCTTGTCAAACACAACAAATATTTCAACTACAACTAGAAAAAGGTTCCATATATGACATAATGTCAAGTAAAGAATAACTCTAATTAAATAGCAACATAGTATTGATAGGTTATTACAACAACTAAGGGCAATCTTTCTAACACAAAACGGATTCAATCTGATCAAAGAGAAAAAGAGAGGAAAAACTCTTAAGCTCTAATGCCAAATTACTCATCAAGTCCCATCATAGTCACAATGTGCTCAAAATTTTATCTAAATACTCGAGCAAGATGTCATAAAAGAAAAATGACATACATGGAATAAAAAATATTTACAGAAATAATTGGAAAACTCTTTCTAACAAAATAAATAAAAAAGAAAGCACATATTGTATGTTTTTAAAATAAAAAATTGGCAATACATATGTGATGAATATTTCTATAACATTTGTATGCCAAAACAATAGTTGATACGTAATTATTTTCAAGAAGAAGGATGGGAATACCGTATCAAGAAAATCAGCTCCAAGTGTAGCAAATTTGGACTCTCCAGTGAGACTGCACTCCTCTAGTAGTGCCAACTATTTCTTTACTATGTCACATAGCATGATCATTGTTTCTAGTTTGGCCTACTCATAATATTAAAGTCCAAATTGGTTATTATACCCTTATCACCATAAATATTACAAAAAGTTCAAGCCATAGTCCACAAAGAATCAAGATTTATAGATACACGAAGCAACTGATATTTTCAAGCGAACATATATTTTTCAATAAATACTAATAATAATAAACTACCAGCTATTTATTTTCATGGAGATTGTTAATTGTATCAACTTTTATTAGTAGAAATTCTATGTGATAGATTAACTATGCGATGAGTACAAAAATAAATATATGATAGTTTACGGCCAAAACTTATTGCACATGTAACTTGAAACCAGGTACTCGGGCTTGCAATGCAATGGATGCAAAAGTTCTGCCCTTAATTTAAAAGGAAATAGGATTTGGGTTAGAGATCCTTGAACAAGGTACTTGTTATTGCATCCAATAATAAGAAGAGCTAAATGAGCTTGGAAAGTTAATGCAATTAAGTGTAACCATGAAATATGATAGGCCAGTTTAGTTTTATTTAGTTTCTTTCACCAATAAAGCACAAAGTTAATCATAAAATTACATTGATGTGTAAGTAAAACTCAAAAGCAACAAACCAAATTATTTCTAATGGCATATTATGACACTACAATGGTCTAATTAGAAAGAACTTAAGATAGACTATCAAAACCACAAGATGCTTGCATAGCTAGCTTCACAATGCGAATAAATCCTAAATTGTAATTCTGCCAATAAGATATACCAACTTAAGTTGAAGATGGAGGAAATTCTTTTAATATTTACACTTTCACACATTGAAAGTATCCAAGTCATGTTCAAAAGCAAAGTATAAATAAGATAACTACATATTATTAGAGAGAAAGCTAACTTTGTGAAATGACTTCAAAGAAATATGAATATCACTTCCCTTATCATTCACATTGAGCATATCAAAACATTATAGCAAGATCAAAATATGGTCCAAAATCAAGAATAGACGCGTCATTCCATGGATAATTCAGATTCATAAGTTTAATTGAATCCAAATTGCCTTAGAAATAGGAAATCTCTACAACCTCACCTCTCTCATTAAGGAACATACTAACTCATTCTACTTTCATATCAAATAACAACGTAATGTGGTATATATATCTCCTTCATTACACATCTTTTTTCAAATAAATATGTTTTCAAGAATAGACCCCAGATTAAAACAATTTTACAAGAATCTTTATTGCAAGATCTTGCTTCCATCTTACATAGAAGATTTAACCAGCTACTACAAATGCTCCATTATATTTCTTGTGGAACAGGCCTACCACAGTTCCTGCTGTACCTCCAACATTCATTATCCTTAAATAAACTTCATTTCTCAACCTATGAGTGAACCTAAGACCTCAATTGTAAACAAATTTTCAGATCATCATTTCCCTCCATATATTGTCAGGAATTGGAAACTGCTTTAGCTTTGTCAACTTGCTATATATTGGTAAGAGCTCCTGCACCTTGTTTCTCTTTGTCTAAGATTTGATACTGATGATTAAGTGCATTGAGTTGTTGTCTTTCATGTTTATGGTTGCAAGGTTTTCTTTGCATTCAAACACCTCCAGATATATGGAACAAATTAACAATTGTTCAACATATTGTACTAGACCTCAGGAAAATACAGAAGGTTTGATAAGATGTACCTCAACAAAATTCCCCAAGGACCTGAAGGAAAAGTAGACCAGATGAGCACTACTATTGTGAAATTAAGTCATACAACTATAACATGTAAATTTAATGAAAAGTCATGTTCTGTTTTCATGTAGTGTTGTGCATATAGAGTTGCTATCACAAACACATGCATTTCAAGAATAAACCCCACCTTCGTTATGCAAAAACAAAAATAACCCTTAAGGAAAAATTGAACCTTGAAATCTCTGCATAAAGGAATTATAAACATTAATCAAGGTGCAATGGTGAAAGGAGCTACCTTGACACTGAGCTAGGAGGTGAGGAAGAAGCAACCAGCAACTTTCACACGCTGAGATGTGAGCAAGGTAGTGACCTTGACGCGCCAAGCTAGGAGGTGAGCAAGGCAGCAAGAGAAAGCGGCGGCCTTGGAACCTCGCGTGAAGGAAAGTAGCGACCTTGTTGGGCGCGACAGAAAGCAACAACCTTAGATTGGGAGGTGACCTCGAGCTTGGAGTTGATCTCCGAGCGTGGCCTTGGAGCGTTGCGTATAAGAAACTAAAGACCTCGAAGCCTTGCACAAGAGAAAACAACAAACTCGGAGCCTCGCGCCGACCTTGGATCTGGCAACGACCTCAAAGCATGCACGACCTTAGAGTGTCTTTCGTGAGAAGCAGGAACCTTGGGGCTGTGGAGGCAAAGCTACGATCTTGGAGCCTTGGGTGAGAGCAAGCATGAGCTTAGAACCTTTGGGGAGAGCAAAACACTGACCTTGGTTCAAAGAGTGAGCAACACAAAAGAGAGACTGGACTGATGCGAGAGAGCAATGGAAAGCAGGAGAGCTTTGCACCAAAATTTCATTGGCAAGCAGCGACGGTTGCCTTTCATTGGAAGAACCACAGCAAAATGTTGCCTTTAATGGTCACGACAACCATCCTTCAAAATCGCTATAGATGGATTGCCGCAAGTTCCCTTATTTGTAGTAGTGAAAGTCTATGAGAACCCAACTCACAAATTTGCAATAACAGCAAAGGTAAATGATTAATCCATATATAATCCAAACTCAAGTAAATTGCTTCAAGGGAAATACATAGCAAGCCAAATTCACTTTGCCCCTAACTATGAGTTTAGTTACACATCATAAGATCAACAGAAAAATAGAAGAAAGAAGAGAAATCATAAAACCCAAGGTTAGTGATGATGGATTCCTCCAATCTTCTCTTTCTTCAAGTTTTTTCTTTTTCTTAGCACTTTCCCAGCCCTCCCTCTCCTTTCTTCATTTTTCTCTCTCTATCTCAAAAACCTTTTCTATAACCCTTTTAATAATCCAACAAGCACAAACTTGAGGAAAACAAGGACCACAGGCATTGAGATGCCAAGTTCTGGCATTGGACGCCAAGTTACGTGGTCGTGTTAGTGCTACAATGCCAAGTTTAGGCGTTATGATGCCAGAACTCATCTGAAGATTTTTTTTTTTTCTGGGTGCCTGGAATGTCAAATTTTGGCGTTGGACGCTAGGTTTCTAAAGGATTACTCTTTTTTTAGCATTTTCTCATGAACTTGAAATTAAAATTTCAAATTATACTAAAATCAAGACAAATTCTAAAACTTACTAAACCATATGCAAGGCATATTTACACATTAAAATGTACAAAAGACTTCCATCAAAGGTTAAAAATCTGCAAAATTGAGTGCTCTAGGCTCTAAAAAATCAACAAGAAGATGAAACATCACATCACATGTAATATGGACTAACAAAATTGTTGACTTCACTTTAAATATTTTTTTATATACACTATTGTCCAATCAATCTATTAGCATGATCTATTTTTTTTTAAAAAATTTGTTAAGCTTGGTTAACTAGTGAAAGATGCAAAGTTGAATAAATATGAATTTTAGGTCTTACATTTTACCTATAAGTATATAACATGAACTTATATAGAAAGTTATAGAAAATTTGTTTGGATAAGTTGTTTTCTTTTGTTTTGTAATATTTAGATAAGTAAAATACATTGTAAAGCCATGGAAATGATGTATTTTGTTTGAAAAAATGAGTGAAAGAAGCGAATACGCACATGCACACACAAACATATATAATTTCAATTTCCCAAGGTATCCACTGCCAATAATAGCAAGTAATTCCTTGGAGAGAGAAGCTTCCTAAGAGGGTAAAACTCTGGCCATGAAACTCTTTCTATACACACCGTCAAGAATCAAACCCCTGATTAGATGTTTAAGAAGGCTAGCTATGAATTTTTTTGTACTTTTTCACAAAATCTAATGTTGAATTAGGAAACCACATTATATTGGTAATATCTATGAAGTTTCAAATGAATCTAAAATCTTTTGGCATAATTTTTATGTATATTTATCAAAATTAATGTAATATATGTACTTATAATTAACAAGAATAAGATTTATAAGATTACAGATTTCTGTATGTTAATTTTTATGATATTTTGTACAAATGATTTTTATGATAAGCAACGGTTGGATTTGGGGAAAAAATTATAGAAAGCTATGCAAGGGTGTAACTGTAAGATGCCGATTTTTCTAATACTAATTAGCTCATTTTTATGAGTAATTAGAATAATTAACTAATAACTTAATCAATAATTTATTTACTAATTATAATATAGACAAAAGGAAATAGCATAGTTAAGGATAGGAAAAATAAATAGATGAACAAATACATAAATAGATAATAAAAATTAAAATATTTGGAATCGTAATTTTAATAAAATTTATGATGCACTAAACAAATAGAAAATACAAATCACAAGACTATCGTAATTAATCTATGAAATCATTATAAAAATATTTTTTTAAAAGGAGATTTGATCGTGCTATAATATATTCTATCATGATCAAATTTAAGATACTATAATTTAGAACATATCAAACACAAATAAGAAAATAAAATGTAAATTATTTCCCTTTAGACTAATAAACTCATTGGTAATGAGTGGTTAGGAGAGAATTAAAATAAATGCCCATTTGTAGAAAAAGGAAAAAAAGTATAGCCCTAGTAGGGGCAATATAATGCCTAGATTTTTCTCTCGTGCAAAATTACCAAGATGCTCCTAAGATGAAATTTGTGCGGCAATGACGATGGCTGAACTTGGTCATCATCAGAGGCTTAGTTGAATGTTTGATGGGGATTAGGTAAGGTTTTGATGATGTATGATGTGTAATTTGTTAAACTTTGATTTCCTCATGTGCCAAATTACAAAAATGCCGCTAAGGTTATTTAGCATTAGATTAGTAAAGGCTAGTTCTAACTTTCACCCAAGAGTTTGTTATGATTAATTGATGAAGATATATGATGATTAGTTGATAAGTAATGGTGATTAATTATAACCTCTTAATTATTAACAAGGTTTAATCTCAACCTTAATCAAGATTAGTGAGGAAAAGACAAAAAAATGCATGATGTGGTACATAAAGTAAAAATAAAGGACAAAACTACTTTTTGACTTGCACAACCCTATTTTAAAGGAAATATGTTTCTTTTGAATTTCAAGATAATAGTATTTTATTATATATGGAGGGAAGATATTTCATTTAACAATTATATAATAATTATTTTTATCTTAAAAATTATTTAAATTCTCTTATAATTATTTTTAATTCTACAATCCTAAAAAATAATATTTTAATATGTGAAAAGATATTTTATTCCAAGCTTGTAGAAAAAGATTCTCTTTTCAAATTCAAAATAATAATGTAATGTTTAACGTAAGGTGACAAATATGCTTTTGTAAGAATGTTTTTCCTAAAGTGTAGGAGATTTATCATCCTTGACTTTTAAAATTAATATCAAATATTTTTTTTTTTGAAGAAAGATGAGTTATTTAATAAAATTATAATTCCCTTCTACTTGGGTCCCAGTTTGGACACTTGAAACTCCCTCAACTCTTTCTCATTCTCTTTTCACTCTCAAACACTCCCATATTCTCTCATGTCTAACTCAAACTCTCTTAAGCAAATACTTACATATTCATCTCCATAGCTCAAAGCTTGTGCACTTAGCCTCAGACACCACCTCAAACACTAACCCAACACCACATTCAAGCACAAAAATCTAACCTTTTTAACCACCATACCCGTGATCTTCACCACCCACAAAGAGGGTATTTTTCTCCTCATCTAGCTTCAAGGAATCTTTTTTCTTTACTTTCCTTCACGACCAAAGCTTTTGGTAGGGATTTTCTCTCGTAATGCCCTTTTCCTCTCTATTCTCTTTGTTTTCTTTGTTGTTGTCTCAAGATTGATGCTTGATGATGAGTTCCTCTTGTTAGTGGTTCAAGAAGCCACCTTTGAGGCTCCAAATATTTTGCATTTTAGCCAATTAAAGTTTGGTACTTTGTTGATCTATGATGTTTTAAAGTGTTATTGTAAACTTTAATCGATTCAACTGTTTCCTTTTTGTGTTCTTTAGTGTTTTAAGTAGTTTTTGTAAATTTTAATTGGTAAAAATTGCTTCTTTGATGATCCATTGTTTTTACAAGCTTTGTTGCATGATTTAATTGGTTAAAGTGTAGCACTTTGGTTCTCTAATATATTTAAAATAATTGTTAAGCATTTTAATTGGTTAAAAGTGCATATTTCACTACAACATTTCTTAGCTACGGCAACACCAAATTTGGCAATGGCTAAAAAGCCGTTGCTTAAAAGGGCCTTGGCAATGGTTTATTTTACTATTGCCGTGTAGTGGAATTTATATAGTATGCTATTGCAACAATATAAAAATGTTGTCTTAGTATAAATAAGCAATGGTTTATGAATTGTTGCGTTGTTTTTATTTTAGACAATGGTTATTTAGATGTTTTCTATATAAATTTATAATTGATACACTTTAAAACTGTTGTTAATATAGATGAAACTTAGAATACATATAAAAAACCGTTCTCTAATATATTATATCTTTACTAAGTGGCGAAAAATTCCCTTCCCACCACCATTTTTTAAAACTTTTAACCCCAAAATTAAGCATTTTGGCCTAAATAAAAAACACAAAGGGAAGCTTGCTGGCAAACACCTAGCTTCTTCCTCTGTTCTCCTTGGGGACTGTTCATGCCACCTGGAAGTTGTCCTTGCTGTGAGCTCCGGTGAGTGAACGTCGCCTAGCATCACCTGGCTTCTTCCTTGGGTTCTTCCTCCTGGTCGTTGCGTCCTCGCCCCTGACGTCCTGGCCGCTCACCATCTTCTCAGCGAGTCCTTGTGCGACCTCCGTTGGTGGCCATCGCCTTCTTCCTCCACGTTGGCCACCGCCTTGGCCATTGCCTTCTTCATTCGTTGCTAGCCACTGCCTGGAACGTGAGACCATTCCTCCATCTTCCTGCGTGTGAACACCCATTTTGTCCGACCCAAAAAAGAAAAAAATTTTGTCTATTCATTTGAAGAATTGTTAGTCCGTTTCATTTTTAGTTGTTATTTTTGTTAAGACCATCTTTTATTTTTTGAATTGTTAAAAAAAGAAGAGCCCAATCTTTTGTTTGTTTGTTGTTGGAAAAAAAGATATTAGCCCATTCCAACTTTTTGTTTTTGTTTTGAGTTGTGAAGAAAAAAAAACTTTGGTTCGTTTTATTTTCTTTCTTAGTTCATTTTTTTAAATTTTTTTTTAAAGAAACAAACAAAAAGGAATTGGCTAGTGAAAAGGAATTGAGCATGCGCATGATCTTGTTGACATTTTCAGAAAAGAAAACAAAAAAAAAAAAAAGACAAACGGAGAGCACCAAACCAAAAAAAAGAGGGTGCAACCATGAGAGAGTCAAATTCAGCTACCAAAAGAAATGCTGAACTAAAAGAAAAAACAAAGAGGAAGCATGCGTGAGTGAGAACAGACAATCAAGGAAAATCCCATGAAATCAGGATGATTGAAAAATTTCTAATCAGATCACATGTCACCATATCAGGTAAATCTTCATGGATCAAAATGGCTGCTGCAGGTTGCAAAGTTAATTCATGATAGCTATAAATGGGAATGAAAAATTCACAGGAATTGGATCGGTTTTCAACCCAAAGAAAAAACTTGATCACCATTCTTGACTGAACCAAAATCCTAGCCAAACCACAAGCCAAAATCACAAAAAGCCTAACCATACGCAATTTACAGCCAAAATCAGAAATTAACCAACAATCAAACACAATAAAAAATCATCATCATTAACAGTCCGCCTCTACAAAAATCCTAATTGTTAGAGCCAAACACAGACCAAATTCAGATACTTATTTTCATTCCACAAATAAGAACTTAAACCACAACCAAAGATTAACAGAGGTGAGCTAACAGTTAAATATAGCAAAAAGAGTCCATCAACAATCCATTTCAATTCCAAAAAAAATTCCAAGTTCTAAGAACGATAAAATTTAACAAACAATATCAACAAAAAGAAGAAGCAAAATCAGAGGAAGGCCACCTCATTTTCCTTGCCGCGGCCTCCTCCTTCAAGCTCTCTCTTCCGTCAGAGCTGCGACCTCCTCTTCCTTCTTATCTCATCCATTCCTCCTCCTTGGCTGCTCCATCTTCTTCCCTTCAGACACCACCTTGGGCCCAAATCTAGACCACAAGTCACCACTTGAAGCCCGATCTTCAGCCCCTCCACCCCCTTGAAACCCGATCTTCAGCCCCCTTTCCCGCGAGCGCTCATGGACCACCCCTCCAGCCGCGACCAGACCTCCTCCATCGCGCCCGAGATCGCATTCCATTTCCTTCTCAGTCGCAGCGCACCCCATGGTCACCATCCTCTCTCTCTGAGTAGATCTTTGACTGGCCACCCTCACCTTCCGCCGCTCCACACTCCCTCCACGCCTCCGCCATGCACAACCCTCATCCTTTTCCTGGACTCCGATCGCCTCGACCACCCCCTCCTCCTGGCCCTGATCGCGCGAGCATCACTCACACCCCGTGAGCACCGCGCCTCCTCTCACTCTCGCCGAGATCTTCCTTGACACGACGACAACAACGCCCTTGTGAGCGGGCCGTCCCCTTGCGCGGCTGCTCCACCGTTCCACCATTCCATCCCGGCCCCTTCTTCCATCTTCCCTCTCTGTCCTTCTTCCCTCTCTCGTGTTCTATGTTTTTGAGTGTGAGTGTGAGAGAACTTAGTGGCTGTGTGCATGTGAACATGTGTTAGTGTGTGTTTGTGAGAATGAGAGGGCATGTGTGTGTTAGTGTGTTAAGCTTTCAATTTTTTTTTTTGAAGTTATTTTTTGTTTTTGGCCCAAAATACATGGGCTTTGTTTTTTTTTTTTTTGTTTAGATTCATTTTTTCTTTTGTGTTTTGCTTTGAGTAAAGAAAAGGGAAAGTGTCTCTAATTTTTTTTTAATGCAATGGATCAATGGTTTTCCTTTTTGATGATAGAGTTAATTTAGTCAGGACGGCTATTAGTTCTACATTCTAGAATATTAGCTGAACACTTATATTCTAAATTCTTATTCAAAAATAATATATAAAGATAATCAACCCACAATCATTTTATAAAGAACTACGTGACTTTGAATTCCCTATTGCACCAAGGGATACGTAGGAGGCGATTCAACCCTGTCAAGTCAAAATTAAATTTTATAATTTTTATCTTAATTGTAAATAATATTTCTAATGAATTTTTAATATGAGATATTTTATTTATTTAATTTTTATTTCTTTGGGGGAATATGTTTTATTTTGAATAAATGAATTAATTTAGCCGTGACGGCTTGTTAATTCTATATTTCGGGCATTTGAGTTGTGACAGCTTAATGATTTAAATTTCCCTAAAATACATTTGTTCTCTTTTGTATTTTCTTCCTTTATATAAAATCAAAATAATTTTATTATTTGTAAATATTTATTAATTCATAAGACATTTTATTTTCATGTATTCATTTTAATTTTGTTACTTATTTTTCAAATATTTTATTTCAAATAAAGATGTTAATTTAGCCGCGACGACTTGTTAACTCAGTATTTTGGACATCGAATTGTGACGATTTGATGCTCCAGAATTCCCCTAAAAACAATAGTTTTTTTTCATTTTCTTGTAAATAAAATAAATAAAATAAACATTTTGAAGATTATTAATAATTTGCACAAATCAATAGGTACCGTCTAAGGATGGGTGTACTAGGGGTGCGTAGGATTAAATCCTGACCCTTCTTATGCATAACCGACTCCCGAACTTTAATCTGTTGCAAAGACCTTTTCTTTAAAAATAAATGGTTTTTCCATGTTTTCCATTTTGAATAAACTTGGTGGCGACTCCAATTTTAACTAACTCTCTTTTGCCGTCCCTTCGCGATCACCTTGCTTCTTCCTTGGGTTCTTCCTCCTGGTTCGTACCGTCCTCGCCCTGAACATCGCTGGCTCCTCCATCTCTCGCGAGTCTCGCAACCTCCGTTGGTGGCCATCGCCTTCTTCCTCCACTATTGGCCACCGCCTTGGCCATTGCCTTCTTCATCCTGGGCCACCGCCTAACGTGAGACCGTTCCCCATCTTCCCTGCACGACCTCACGGTGCTTCCCGTGCTTGAGCGCAACCTCGCCTGGTGCTTCCCTGCGATTTGCTGAAGGTGATGCGCAACCTCCATCGGCTTTCTGCCATCTTCCTGGCGAGTCCTTGCGCGACCTCCGTTGCCTGGCCACTACCTAGTATTGCTCTACCTGGAACGTGCTAGTCATTGTCTCATTATTTCTAATCTCTCGTTTCTAGGTGTAAAGGCACTTCACGCATGTATTAGCTCAAAGCAATAGAGAAATTTGCCTCTCTTGCATTTACTTTAAAAGAGGACAGTGGCTAGCATGTTCTTTCTGAAGTAGAGAAATTTGCCTCTTTGCATTTACTTTTTTAGGGACTTTTTGAAGTAGAACATTTTTTTTAAGTAAAATAATTTTATGGTTTCAATAAACTATCTCATAACTCATTTTCTTTCTTATCTAAACAAAAATGATCTTCTCTTTCTTTAGAAACTCCAAATTCAATCAATAATTTGCTAGTATACAGAAATGCATACTTAAGAAAAAAGCCTTTTATTGTCAATATCCACTCTGGGTTTTGACTTTGGTTGGTGAGTTCTACTAAATTCTTTCCAAGTGATTCATTTTTTTGTGGAGGATTCTAGAGAGGAATCTAAGATCTGGGTTCATCCTTAATTTCGAGTTGAAAAGGTTGCACGGTTTTGGTGATTCGTTGATTGATTGTTCGTTTTTGTTTGTCCCTTTGTTGATTTTCATATTTGAAGGAATGTATCACCATAATGCTTACCCCCTTTGTCTAATTGGTATGCTTAATGTTTAAATTCAGGAAACATATAATAGCATCCCAATATATACAACAAAATTTCTTGATTGAGTTCATAAGGTGAAAAAAATTGACTTTTTATATCGGGCTCAATAAGGAAAATGGGACTTTATGGCTACGATAAATTCTCTCTTTTTGGTTTAATTTGTTGACTGGTTTCTAGTGTTAAATTTATTTAAGTTGATTTTGGTGTTAATTTTGTTGATTGTTAATTGGGTTGTTGATGATTTAATCTAGTTATGGACTTTGAGTAATGGGGCCATTTGTTTCTTTGTCAGATAATCAGTTTCTACATAGCTTTCCATCTTTCTTTGACCTTCATTTGACACTAACTTTGCTCTCTGAAGCCTTCTTGAAGTTGCTTCTAGGAACGATTCACCACTTTATTACCTAAGAGATCCTATATGTTTACAAACCTTTAAGTCATTTATATGTATGAACCTATATGTTTGATTATATTTTGTCATTGTTCATTGTTAATTGTATGGCCTTGACACATTAGCCCTAGTATTGATAGTGGGACTGCCATGCTATCTAATCATAGCGTCTTATATCTAGTTAAAACTAACATATAGAATAGTGCGTCATTATCTTATTTAAAATTTTTTGTTGGCCTATAGAACTTTGATGTTGGTAATCTTTGGGTTGAGTGATATTTGATGTTTTCATTGTATACTATACCTATATCCTTAGAATGAGTAAAAATAACTAATTTTGTTTGTACTTCTTTGTGATAATACACAGTCTTTTTAGCATCTTGAATTGCACAAATTGAGACACTCCTTTTTGCTTCTGCTACTTCTATAATAAGTAAGCCATTTAGCTTTTTATTTTCTTTATAAATTTAATCTTTTCTTAATAGCTTGATTGTTTTGGGGTTTATCTGGACATTATGCTATGAGTAGATTGATTAAACGTTATTATACTTGTCATCAATGCTTTAGTCATCAACTCTTATGTTGAAATTCATATTGTAATCCACTTCTATTTGAGATAATCATGTGTATCTCAGAATTACGTGTTATAATATATTTCTTATTCTACTAGACAAAAAAGCATGGATAAGGAGTGGACTAATTTGCCAAGATATAGTGAAGAGTACATTCGTGGTATTGAATTATTTTTGGATTTTGCTTTCTCTGAAGGAAGACCACAAGGAGGAGAAATCTTATGCCCTTGTGCTAAGTGTAACAACTCTATTTGGGAGCAAAGGGATATAGCTTTTGATCATTTAATAAGCAGGGGATTCAGAAAGGCTATACTGTGGGTTAACCATGGAGAACGGATAAGCCCTATGGATGTTGACTGTGATTACACAAATGATGAACATGACTTTCTTGATGACATCGATGGATTACTACATGATACATTTAGAGATGTGGTGCAAGGAGATAAATTTTGTGATGGGCCAAATGAAGATGCGAAGAAGTTCTACAAGTTGGTTGAGGAAGCAAAACAAGAGTTGTATCCAGGCTCAAAAACTTTTCTATGTTGTCATTCATAATTCGATTGTATTTGCTGAAGTGTCTACATGGTTGGAGCAATGCTTCCTTTACCACTCTACTTGAATTATTGAGAGAAGCTATGCCTCATTTAAATATTCCTAATTCTTTCAATAAAACCAAGGCCATGGTAAAAGATTTGGGTCTTAGTTATAAAAAGATTCATGCTTGTCCCAATGATTGCATACTATATTAGAATGAGTATGAAGAAGATAAATTTTGTTCTGTGGAGCTTCACGATATGTAGAAAATCTTGGCATAGATTCGGAGGATAGACATTTGAAGAAAAACTTGTGCCTGCAAAGGTTTTAAGGTACTTTCCCCTAATTCCAAGACTTAAGAGGTTGTTCATGTGTTCAAAAACAACTGATTCATTAAGATGGCATGAGGAAGGGCGTTCAAAAGATGGAAAGTTAAGACACCTAGCTTATGGCCAATCATGGAAAGACTTTGATAGGCTTCATCCTGATTTTGTGAGTGATTCTCGTAACATACGACTAGGGCTAGCTAGTGATGGATTTAATCCTTTTAGAACCATGAGCATTTCCCACAGGACATGGCCTGTGGTTTTGGTGGCATATAATTTTCCTCCATGGTTATGCATGAAACCTGAGTTTTGTATGCTGTCCTTGCTAATCCCTAGGCCAAGTTCACCTGGAAATAACATTGATGTGTATCTCCAACCATTGGTTGAAGAGTTGAAGGTTTTGTGGGAAGTTGGAGAAGAAATGTATGATGCATCAATGAACCAAACATTTCAACTACGTGCAGCTCTTTTATGGACCATTAGCGATTTTCGGCTTATGCTATGTTATCTGGTTGGAGCACAAAAGGCAAGTTAGCATGTCCTTGTTGTAATCATAAGACTTGCTCAAGGTATTTGAAACATAGTCGAAAGATGTGTTATATGGATCATCGTATTTTTTTGACTATGGATTATCCATATAGGAAGGATAAAAGCTCTTTCAATGGTAAGGAAGAATTCAGGTCTTCACCAGCTTCATTAGATGGGTACAAATCTTCGAAGACTTGAAAGATTTTTGCAATGTGTTTGGGAAGAAACAAAAGAAAACCAATAGCGGTCCATGGAAAAAAAAAAGTCTATTTATTTTGAGTTGCCTTATTGGAAACATAATACATTACGTCACAATCTAGATGTTATGCACATAGAGAAAAATGTATGTGATAACATAATTGGGACCCTTTTAGACATTACAGGAAGTATAAAGATCATGCAAATGCTCGTTATGATCTAAAAGATATGGGCATAAGAAAAGAAGCTTCAGCCAAAGGAGATTGATGGTGGCAAAAAAACAATATTTTCCAAAGCGTGTTTTTTGCTTACTTTGGAAGAAAAATCTATCTTTTGTGGTATTTTAAAGGCAACAAAGCTACCAACTGGTAGTGTATCAAATATTTCTGTGTGTTCATCTTGCTGAGAAAAAATATCAGGTTATGAGAGCCATGATGCACATTTCATGTTGCATTATTTGCTGCTAATAGTAATCAAATGCACAATGAATAATCAAGTGGCTAGCCCTTTAATTTTGGTTCATTCTTTCGTTCCTTGTGCCAAAAAGTTGTCCAAAATAATGATTTAGATCATTTTGAAGTGGATATTGTAGAAATTTTATGCCAATTAGAAAGAATTTTTCCTCCTAGTTTCTTTGATATAATGGTACATTTGCCTATCCATTTGGTAAACGAGGTGAGGTTAAGTGGACCCGTCCAACTTCGATGGATGTACCCTATTGAAAGATATTTGTGTAGATTAAAGTCCTATGTTCGTAATAAGAGCCGTCTTGAGGGCTCTATTGCTGAGGGATATTTGGTTGAAGAATGCTTGACATTTTGCTCAAGATATTTAAGTCCTAATGTGGAGACAAGGTTTAGTAGAATGGATAGAAACTATGAAAATTGTGATATAACTGAATTAAAATCCGCTTCCTATTTTACATGCTTGGGTCATCCAATTGGTGGAAAGAATAAAGGGCAGCCATTTCCTCTAGATAGCAACTCATTGATACAAGCGCATTCGATATATCTTATTTAACTTGATGAAGTCAAGGAATACATAAGGTACACTTCCTATTTTTTATCTATGAGCTTCTTTTTAAGGAAATATAGCTCCTATTTTGGCAATAACTAAAATTTGTTTTATTTTAGAGAGCATGAGGATTATGTCAATAATCATACTAAAGGCAGAAAGTAGAGCAAAGCTAAAACTCAAAGTCAAGATTTCAGTCAATGGTTTAAATCTCGTGCTATGGATGAACATGTTCCAAAGAGAATCAAAGATTTATCTAGGGGGCCAAACACAGTTGCAAAAAGGTTTTCAGGTTATGTGATCAATGGATACAAATTTCAGACTCGGGAACATGATGCTAGGCATACAACTCAAAATAGTGGTGTAACATTGGTGTCTAAACATAAAGCTTTGCTAGTTCCAAAGATGAAAATCCAAAGACAAAACCCGTAACATACTTTGGAGCAATAAATGATATAATTGAGTTAGATTATTACTCCCATTTTAAATTTATTCTCTTTAAATGTGATTGGTTTGAGACTTAGGAAGAATCATGGTATAACTTCTGTTGCTTTAGTAAAAGATGTTATAAGGATGATCCTTTTGTGATAGCTTCTCAAGTCCACCAATGCTTCTATGTCCAAGACCCTTTTGATCAAAATAAGCATTATGTCAGGAAACAATACTGTTGGATTTATTCAATACGAATGATGAGTCTAATTTTGATATCCAAGAGTTTTATCAAAGCGATCCATTTGATCAAGCAATTAATTTGTGTGTAACCAAAGATAATAGTGAAGTTCAATGGGTTAGGGAAGATATGCCAAATACAGTCGTTAGAATCCATTAGCTGTATCACTGGAAGTTGAAAGTGAAGAGGATTCTGATTTTGATTAAATTGAGTGTCTATTAAATAACTCTTGTATGCTGCGTTTGTACTTGAAATAATCAGGTGACTTTTTGCCTTCATTTCATGCTTTGTAAATTTCTATGTTATGTTAAGTTATTTATGTGTTTATTAATCGCATATTATTTGTTTTTAATTTCATTTGTTTATTAATTCCATACTTACTTCTTTTAGAAAATGAATAAGGGATTTAGATTTGATTTCCAAAGCCAAGTAAAATCATGTTTTGAATTGCTTGCAATGTTCAACAAGGTCAAGGAAGAAAGATGACTCGTGCAAAGAATCCTCTCGATCAAAGATAAAAGAGACCAACTTACAGCTAATACTCAAGTTGATGGGCATGTTAGAAAACAAGAACACAAAAGGATCAAAACTCTTGCAGCTTAAGAAAGAAGCGAAATTTAAAGAAAATGAAGGTGCACGTTAACGCCCAACTTTTACCGTCATTTAGAAATTACCGAATTACCCTAGGTAATTCTTATATAAATTCGAGACCGAACAATCCTCAAAGAGGAATATAACATTAGAAAAGAAGTTATGAGCGATTCCTGAAGAGTCGCAAGCCCCGAATTTCTATATGTGTAAAATGACCAAAATGCCCTGAGGTTATTTTACAGAAAATGAGGATCGTGGGCCCCCCGTCCTCAAGGGGATGTTCTGAGGATAATAGGGGATTGTTTGTGTTATGTGTGTTAATAGAGGAGAAGAATCTCAATTTTGAGTTTCGACGCGAAATGACCAAAACGCCCTTGTGGCTGTTTGAACTCCATTTGTGTCATTAGAGCCGAACCTCACTAAAATGTTTGAAAAGGTGTTTTTAAGCTATGATTGGCCATTGGTTAAGTTCGGATGGCCCCAGATTTTTAGCAAAATGACCATTTTACCCCTCTTTGTGAGTTTTGCAATTTTTGAGATTTTTGATTCATCTAATGAAACCTAAGCAATATTAGGCTCAAATTAAAGCTTATTAAATTCTAATTACTAATCTAGAGTCAAAATTATTTATTTAAATTGATTAGAAACTAAAATTGCTTAAAAACACCCAAATTGCTTACTAATTCACCTAAGCCCTTAATTGCAAATTCTCTAATTTGCAAAATACCTTACCTACACCTAAATAATGCATGGAACACACAAATTTCTCCTCCTTGGGCTATAATGCACGAAATTATATGGCCTAATATGCATCAGAAAAATTTGTCAAACTTGGCACAAAACTCAAGGTATGAAAACAAGGAATCATGTTTCATGATTCCATGTTTTAAGCCACCAAACAAGATGATTTTTCCTTCCTTGTTTCCTCCTCAAATTTAGTCAGATTTTCCTCCTCCTCTTGTCCATACATGAGCTTGAATTCTTCTATAAATAGGCATGCTTAAGGAGTCTTAGATGCTTGCTCAAAATTGTACACATTTCTAGTTTTTCCAAAGCACCAAAAGCTCTCATTTCCTCCTCCTCTTGGCTGAATTCTTTCTTCAAGTTTTCAAGAATATTTTCTTCCATTTCACTCAAAGAAACCAAGTTCTCTTCCTTTCCTTCAAATCAGATTAGGTAGGGAGTTGTTTCTAAGTTCATTTATGCTATGACAAGTTATGTTTCTAGCTCAAAATGATGATTTCATGGACTTTCTTCTAGCTCTCAATTTCAATTTTGTTTTCCTTTCTTTTAAAAACATTTCAGCCTTATGGCCTAGATTATGATGAGACTATGGTTTGATGATGAGGTGAGTGTTGTTGCAAAGCCTTCACAAGTTAGACCTAAAACTTGAAGGTTTCACTAGTTTTTAAAGCTTTACAATTTCTTTTTCTTTTCCTTATTTTTCTTTAATGATTTTGGCCAAATGGCCTAAGAAGGAATATGATGATAGCTTGATGATGAGGACCTTGAGTGTTGGTTGTAAATCCATCACAAGTTAGGCCTTTAAAGCTTGAAAATTCCACTTGATGCAAAACTTTAAAGAATGATGTTTTTATGATGTAAAAATAAAGATCTTGAGTTTAGAACTTGAAAGATGTATTTTTCACTTTGTCTTGCTAAGATATATTGGGTTGAATTTATATTTCTCTAAAGTCTTGGAAGAGCTCTAGTAAAGAAATAAAATGAACTTGCATCCATGTTTAAGTTTATGCCTTGCATAACCATGTTTACTTTTAATGTCATCACTAAATTCTCAAGAATAAATAAATGAACTTGCATATCTCATGTTTAAATTTCCAAGCTTGCATTTCATGTTTATATTTCAAGTTGTCACTTAATCTATAAAGATAATAAAGAGGTTGCATCTCATATTTATTTTATGCTCTCACTTTATTTTATAATGGCTAAAAGAATCAACGCATGACATGTTTATTTTATGTCATCACCTAAAGATCCTAGAGCTCAAAGACTTGCCCAAGTATCACAAGCAAAGTTGGAAAATGGTAGTATCACTTTCAATTTCCTTAAGATTATTGGAGTTAAAGAATTCATTCTTTAAGAAGTCTTGAGTTTGGAGCTTAATAAGATGTAATAAGAATTCTCTTCTCCCTTCACCGGTCCAGTGCGGACTACGCGCTCCGGTTTCTTAAGATCTCTTCTCCTCCACTGTCCAGTGACTACCGCTTCCAGTTTCTTACATATCATGTTTATAATTCCAAGTTATCACCTTATAAAGACAAGATTAAAATGAGGTTGCATAGCATGTTTATGATTCTAGTTATCACCTAAATCTCTAAAGCTCAAGACTTGCTCCTTTTATCTTAAGTGAAAATTCTAATCAAAGACTCTTTCAATGAATAAATCGGCCTCATGATTAAGGTAGGCCTAAAGTGATTTTAAATAAGCTACTGGTTTAGTTCTAAAATTTCTTTCAAGAATAACAAAAAGAATTAGTTTTTAAAAGAGTTTTAAGGCCTTGCAAAGATTTTACGGATACTAGTATCTTGTACTTAAAATGTGATTTGATGCAATTATATGAGGTTCATGATTCAGCCACTGATCTAAGTTTAGTACTACTGTATGATGATGGTTTAATATGTTTGAAGTTGTGATAATCATGGTTTATTGCTAAAGGAATGATTCTATGCATGTTAGAAATAAAACTAGCTTCCCAGAAAAACCAAAAGCAAGATTTCTAGAACTCTAGAAAATGAAATTTATGCGTTCTTTCAGAACCTTTAGCAGCCCTAAGAACCAGGTTCTATTATGTTTAGATAAGAGAGAATGATTCATAATTGATTTAGTAATTAATTTTAGCACCATAAGGAAAGCTGACGAAAAGGGTTAAAAATGCAACTTCTAGCAACATTAAAGCCTTAAATATAACTTGCTGCCTATGCTGTCCCATATAGTTTAATAATATTCTTAAGGCTTATAATTAATGGTAATGATGATAATGAATCCTTTAGATGCATGATTAATTAGTTTGATAATTGAGATTACTCGATTCTAAAGTTTCGGTTGTTTAAGACAATTTTTCGATAAGAATTTATGATGATGATTTTTTGAAGTTTGAAATGATAAGTCTATGTAGTGATTTGATGCTTATTAAGTATTTGATATCATTGAATGACTTCATAGTTTGCATGATATAGTTGCTGTTGCAAACAATGAGAATGTTTATGCATCCTGATGATTATGAATTCAGAGTTGTATTATGATATAACATGCAAAGACTTAAAGGTGACTCAAAATATATGAGGAAATGACCCTTTGGACCCATCAGACTATAGGTGGTGAAAAGGTGATCTTGAGAAAATGATCCTTTGGACCCGTTCAAACTATAGGCGGTGAAAGGTGATTCTTGCCCCTAGTCCGTTCTCTCAAAGGGTAGAGGGAATTTTTACTTATCAAAGGGATAAGTATATGCTAGTGATGACTAACAAGGTATGAGCTCATAACCTAGATTACTCCCAAAAGGGTGGAGTATAGGGTGGCCCAGGAAAATGATGATGAAAGTAACTTTAAGTCACCTAAGGAACTAAGTAACGTATTATGTGATTATGATGTTCTTCTATGCATAGTATTTATGAGATAACGATGAGAAATATGATATTCTTCTATGCATAGTATTTATGATATGATGATAAGGAATATGATGTGGTCTTATGCATAATTATGTTATTATATATGAAACGGAAAAGTTCATTATAAACATGACATGCTAAGTTTATAATGCATTATAAGACGCATGATTAAAATGAATGGACCTCGGTAAAGTATATTTCCAAACTAATTAAATAAATCTTAGCATGCTCACATTTTCATAATGAAACCGAGGTTCCTGAGGACGATGATAATGACACGATACATATGAGGTGAGTACCCTACTGAGATTCTTTTATAAGTTTCTCATTCCCTCTTCTTTCTTTCCATCTCGTCTTCAGAAAGTGATGGTGATGTTCGTGATTCCTATTGATGCTCTCACCTGGTAGATGCACGTGATCTTGTGAACCAGCTTATTATCCTTGAGGAACGTATTGCTAGACCTTGAGCGAACTTGATATCTATTCCTATCTCTGAAGTGTTATAAATAGGTGCCGTTAATAGATGTTTTTCCATCCATATATTATTTATGTTTTGTTCGATTGCCTACATCTAGCTTAACTCTGTTGATAGGCAAAATATCTATGTGAAATGTAATTATGGATGTCATATGATGGAGCTAATATGATGTGTTCTTCATGATATGTCTGTTTGTTTTCTGCTTTATCCGATTATCGTTCACGTTATGCGAGGCTCACGTTTTCAATTATGTTTTTTTAAAAAAAATGGCTCGTAATTTCACTAAGTATTTTCAAAGCATGATTAAGGAACTGAACAAAGAGTAAAGTCTAGTAATTAATCAATACGACCTAGGCATTGGGTTAATTATTAGGGTGTTACACACGTCCCTACAACTATTACCCAATCTTAAGGATCTACCTCAAGGCAAGAGCAACATAGGCCTCCCAAGTCTACAACCTTGACTCAAAAGAAGACCACCGAAGAAGTGATATCTAGAAAGAAACAAGATTTGAAGAGGAATTTCACCACTAAAATAACAACTGATAGTGAAGGATGTAGTGACTTTCCTCCAAGCTTGATTAAGGAGAAGGGAAAATAAGGAAATTTTCAGAAATGTCAATTGACAATTTTCTTCAAATAAACAAAGAACATGATGAAAGAGAAGAATAATTGTCTAACAATGAAGAAATCAATGATATAGAGGAGCCAGACGAGGAAGATGTCAATCTAATTGCAAGGCTAGGGTCAAGAGAAGACTAATACAGAGAAGGTAATTAGAGTTGCTACTAGAGTCCTATCCTCACTCAATCCCCTCTTATTTATAGTGTCATTGTGCGAATATAATAAGGACAAAGATGAAAAGGACCCGAGGAAAGACACAATGCCTAAATATTCATGGAAGGTCAATAGAAGAACGAGAAGAAGTTATCTTGGATGATGAAGGGGAGCCAATTGGACCTACTGACAAAGTAGTATCTAATTTAAGCTACTTTTTGGGCACAATAGCAAGGAATTCAGATTTGTCCTTTGACTTACACAAATTGGAAAGCTATTCTTGACAAGAAGTCCATTTGGGAATTTCTCAAAGTAAAAACATTGAAACTTTCTTATTTTTTTCTAAAACATATATGATTATTTCTAACTATATCATTGTTTATTTTTGTAGTCTAAATTCATAATTCCAGAACAAGGCAAAAAGGTGGTACTTGCTCGTATCAACGATGCTTGGAGACGACATAAGACTACTATTAGGAAGAAGCATTTTTTAAGTCACAAAAATATGAGCCAAATGCTGAAAAATCGTCCAAAAAGCATACCAGAATCACATTTTCAATCTCTGATTACTTATTGGAAAAATGAGGATGTCAAAGTAAGATATTTGAAATCTAGTGCAATAATTATAGTGCATCATGCATATATTCTTCATGCATGTGATGTTTGAATAAGTTATACTTTATTGCAATGTAGAAAATGTGTCAGCATAATGCGAGAAATAGGGCTCAACAAAAGTTTAGGCATCGGATGGGACCAATAAATTTTGCAAGAATACGTGCAAGATTGGTATCATCTTTATACAAAATTTATAATTACATATGTATATATAAGTATATGTTGCTTTTATGTGTGCTAATTCTGTTTTGCTGAGTGATATTTGAATTAAATTTAGTGTGCTAGCAAAGGGAATAATGAACAACCTAGCCAAGCAGAAATGTTCATTGAAACTCGCAAAGCAAGAAGGGAAACAAGTGGATGATGATACTCTTGATGTAATTGTAAGTTTCTGATTGGATGCAAACTATTATTGTGATACATACATTTGTGTGATTTTAATTGTAATTGTAATTACATTTTTTCAAATTAGGCACATCTTCATAGTGAGAATCAAACTTCTAGAGACTCTCCCATTAAAGCCTTCCAATCTTTATTTGGGAAGGAGAAGCCAGGAAGAATTCGTTGTTGTGGGAGAGTTACTACACCAACTATGTTTAAGAGAAGTGAAGAGATAGCTACCCTTAAGCAAGAACATGCAAAAGAAAAAGCTTCCTTAGAAGGTAAGGTTGATATGATGCAGCAAGAGATGAATGATCTAAAGTCTCTTGTTAAACTACTACTTGCAACAAAATAGCTCAGGATTTGATATGGAGGCCTTGGTTGCTAAACTGGATGTACTTTTGGTGGTCCAAACAATTCACCTACTACTCTAAACAATGAAAAGGTTTAATTTATTTTATAGTAATATTAATTGATGTCTTATTGTCTTAATACAATTTATTTTTGCAAATTTGCTTATATATATGTGTGTGTGTCTTTTGCTTATATTGACCCTTGTCTTGTTTTATTAATTATATGTTTATGGTGTTTAATTTCATGGTTTTCTACAGCAAACTCATGTTGAAGGAGAGGAGAACCCAATGAGTGAAAGAGATCAACATCTTTTGTGATGATAAAGGACTTCATGTTGCACTTCATGACTTTTTGTACATAGTAAATATCATTTTGTAACTATCAATACTTAATTAGATGTTATCATGGTTTATATCCTTTTGTTATGTGACTTTGAAATAGTATTTTGTAGATGTCATGACTTAGTTTGTATGTCACTTATTAAAGGTTATTAATGTGTGTACACGGATCGTATGGATTTAAAAATAGGATTTGATAATTATATATTCGTGTTTGTTATGGATAAATTGATTTACAAATATTGAAATAGGCAACACTTGTAAAATTGTTTCTTATAAATACTTGTGTCACGTATAAAACTGTTGTCTATTAGGATAGACAACACTTGGAAAACCGTTTTCTATCCATAAGAATACTAAATATAAAACCGTTGCTAATTGAGATAGACAACATGTGAAAAACCGTTGCTTATAACTGGCAACGCTTTTTAAACTGTTACTTATATTCATCATAGCAACAGGTGCAAACCGTTGCTTAAAACTTGGCAACGGTTTAAAAAATATTCCAAATATCAAATATTACTAATGGTGTAAAACCGTTGCCAAATGAAAGGCAAGGTCAAAACCGTTGTCTATTCTATTGATAAAAGCAACGGTTTTTATTTTATCGTGGCCGAAAGTAGAAAACCGTTGCCTAAAGGAATAGGTAACGCCATACTCCAAGTTGTAAAACCGTTGCCAAACCGTTGCTTATTCTAAAGACAACGGTTTCTTTACATATAGCCATGGTTTTTAGCTTTTGCCGAAGAACAAAAATGTTGTAGTGTTTTTTTGTTATTTTGAGTTTAAATGGCTTGACTAGTATTTTAATTAGTGAAGTTTGATGCTTTGTTGTTCTAATTTGATTAAAAGTGTTATTATGTATTTTAATCGATTAAAGTTTACTACTTTGTTGTTCTTGTTAGCTCCAAAACCTTTCAGAAAACATTACAGCTTGGAGTTTTGAGTGACAATTGCTTGTCACATCTGAATAGAGGTTGAGTAGTTCCCTTTATTCAATGTTGATTTTTTACTTTATGCCAATTATCTATGTTTCTATGGATGATGTATCTTAAGGGTTTAGTAGGGATGTCTATCTTATCCCGATAATTTGCATATCTAACAACAAGTTTATTAGGGTTTAGTAAGAAATGTTCTTATTCTACTACCTATTCTTATCAAATTGTGTATTTGGGTTTCAAGATCTTAATATCCTTAGGGTTCTGATTATCAATATGGGTTAGAGTTTCGGATCTTTATGTCCTTAGGTTCTGACCCATTATGGCATGGTTTTGGGATCTTTATGTTCTTGAGGTTCCACATCATATTCCCCTTACTTGTCGCATCAAGAGAATTAATAGTGCTTGAGTAATTCCCCTTATTTTGTTTTAATATGTCATCTTATCCCAATTATCTATGTTTCTAATAATAGGTTCCTTTGAGGTTAGTAGGAAGGGATTTTATTATAGAGAAATGTTATTATAATGCACACACCCGACACATAATGTCGACCCATACATACAAAATAGAGGAAGATTATTATGCACCATCATTGTGAAAGCATACGATGGGGTAAGGCTTAGAAACAACAAGAAAATAAAAGAAGAAAAACACAGCATGCATCCTCTCCTTCTCCTGAAACTTCAAACCCCTTATGTCACTCTCCTCTAACCTTACACTCTAAAATTGGAAACCCCTCACTTGCTCTTCACGGCAAGCTTGCTCTCAAAAATTCCCCTATTACTTTATCTCCATCAAAACTTGCTCCCCCTCTAAACTTGCAATTGATGTCACCCATCTCTCTACCCACAAAATTTTACTTTGCTCTAGAACTACCTTACCTACCTCATCTCCTCTGTCGCTATGCATTGTAATACCTAGATTTTTCCTTTTGTGCAAAATGATCAAAATGCCTTTAAGGTCAATTTTTGCCCGGAATCGAGGACGAACAATCCAGGCCATCCTCAAAGGGGTATTTTGATATTGGAATGAGATTATAGGTGTTCTAGATAGCATTGTTGCGAAAATCACAATTCCTGATTTTTTCGCGTGCAAAATGACCAAAATGCCCTTGAGATCATTTTTGCACGAAAATCGAGGATGGCTTATCCGGCTATCCTCAAAGGATTAATTTGATATTTGAAGGGGATTGGACGTGTTTGAATTGCAATAGATGTGAATCTCAATTCCTGGTTTTTCCTATGCGCAAAATTACCAAAATGCCACTGAGGTAATTTACATGAAATTAAAATAAACCCAGTCATCACTCAGGAGTTTGATATGTTATTTGGAATGGATATTTGATGTTTGGGTAAGTCCTGGAGAGTTTCTATATAAAATTATTATTTTATCCCTAGTCAATGCTAATTAACCTTAATTAAAGTAATTAAGGGAATATAGGTAATATTAGGCTCTAATTAAAAATAATTTACTTTTATTAATTAATTGTGAGTTAAAATAATTATTTTAAGTTAATTGAGGCCCAAGAATGATTAAGAAAATTTAATCTCATTCTTAAAGATAAAGGGGACACATGATAATGTCATTGCCCACTACACTTGTATTGTAGTGGCTATACATTATGACACTCTTAAAGACAAAAGCCACTTTATTATGACTAAATGTACCTTTAATGATGATTAATTCAAATTAATCTTGGTTAGACTAATTTAATCATATTTTGACCATTGCTTTTACTAAACTACCCCTAATTAGTATCCTTTCTACCTAATCTACCCTCATTTTCTTTGTCTAAACCCTACAATACCCTCAACCCTAATCCAACCACTCCATTTCTTCATGATGCAGCTGCCACCTTCCCTTCACTCTGCACTCTTGCCCATTTTTATGTTCAAGAACACTCAACTCTCATTTTCTCTCAACTGCACCATCTACCTCAATCACCTCTAACCTCATAACTTCTTCATTACTCCACCAAATCTAATAAACAAATACACTTTTCCATAGCTCTTCCACCTAAAAAATCCAAATCCACCAATAGTTTTGCAAGAAAAAGGCTCTTGCTACCTATTCTAGTAGTGGCCGAATGTGTTAATAAGGAAAAGGAAGATATTTTGCTTCCTTTCTTGAGAGCTTGAGCTTCAAAGAGCTTGTAGCTGCCTTGACTTCTAACAAAGACACTTTTTTTATAGAGGTTTGTGTTCAAATTTGTTTCTTTGTTTTCTAATTTTGTCTAAAAAGGTTTGAGTTTTGATGGATGTTTGTGCTTGAAAGTTGGTTATTTTGCTCAAAACTCTTCCTTTCTTTTGAACGTTTTTGAAGAGCTCACCATTTGCTTCCCTTCAAGCTTTTGGCCACCTTCATTTATTATAGGTAGAGATTTTTGTTTTAAAACCCAATATCATATCTTTATTCTAACACTTTAAAAGAGCTACTTTTATGTATTTTATGAACTTTTTAAGCTTTAATTTTTTAGTTAGGTCAATGATTTAGAGGGTTTATTATGTTGGTAATCTTAGCTTCAAAAACCATGTTGATATTTAGAACCTACATATAAAAGGAGCACATTCATGCATGTTTCAAAATTTTTGCAAAGACTTGGTTTTTAGGGTATTTGGGTTCGGCCTTAGCTTGGTTCATATAGAAGGAAAATTTTATTTTTAAAACTAACCACATATTTGGAATATACATGAAAAATGGAGTGGTTATATGTGATTTGAGTATTTTGGTGATTACGTAGAGATTTTGGGCTAAAAATGTAATTTTATAAAATTTAGGGGCTTTTGTTTAAAAACTAGATTTTTAGTGTGTAATACTATAAAAATAGACTCTGGAACAATAATGTATGTGCTTGAAAGAAAAAAAAATGAGTTTTGGGGTTATCTTGCAATATTAGTGAAGTTTAGGGGTCAAAGTGTAATTTACAAAGTTTAGGGGTTTTTATGCAAAAATTGAATTTTTGGGTGTAAAGCTATAAAAAATGGGTTCTGGAACAGTAATATATGTGTGGGGAAGGAAAAAGTGAGTTTTGGGGCTATCTTGTAATTTTAGTAAAGTTTAGGGGTCAAAATGCGATTTCTCAAAAGTTTAGGGTTTTTGTGCAAATTTTGAAATTTCAAGGGCAGGACTGTAATTTCAGTAGGAATAGGATGAAAAATCTGTTTTTGGATGAAAGGATTAAGTTAGGGGCTATTTTGTAAATTTTATGAAGATTGAGGCTACTTTGTAAAAATTAGAACTTATAAGGTCTTTAAAAGTAAATTTTTTAGAACTTGTAACATGAAGGAATGTGGACCATAGTAATCACATATCTTGGGAAGGAAAATGTGTCTTTCAAAATACTCTTATCATCAAACTCAAAATGGCTTAGTAGATGAGATTTATACTGGATTTTAAATGCACTGAAAGTCTTAAATATCTATTGAATGCAAGATGATTATTTACTACAGTTGATTGTTATGCTTGATTGGATTATGAATAACTGTTGTGACATACTTGATTGAGTTGTCTTGGTAATATATATGATATTAGTTGTTATCCTGGATAATTTTGACTGGACTGGTTACTTATGCATTTATTCTAAGCAGTGTTCGTGATTATTCTTGAACGAGTTTATTAATGGGATGTGTTGAGTCAACTATGCATCAAAACATGAATAAAGGACATCATGAGCTTGGGACACTATTTTGGTGTACCACTTAGTGCATATGCGGGTTCACTTGTGAAGTAAGGTAAGTGGAGCAAGTAGGAACTACCAAATATACTAAGTGTTACACCATAGCACGAACCATGGAGAACGAAAGTATGAATGTTTATATGCCTATGTATCTAAAAGAGAACTCACACCCCTTACACTAGGTTCAGTACCGATCGAGGTTCAGTGACAATGATCGCATTTACATATCATAATGATGAATATTATTTATGACTAGTCGAGGTTCCTAATCAAGGTTCAGTAATGGCTGATTGCATTATATATGTTAGGTATGAGCTCATAACCTAGGGTCCCTAGAGTTAACGAAAAAGTAAAGATGATCTATATTCAAAGAAAGTTGAAAGTCTTGTATTTGCTTATAATGTATGTTCGCTTCTTTCATTCATGCATGCATGTACGTGTAGAGGATTATGTTCGTCTCTTTCATGCATGCACATGGCCTAAGTGATATAATTATTCTCTCCATGCATGCATTCCCTTATGAAAGGTATATTTCAATGTGACACCATTATCATGCATATCCATATCTAACTTGATGCATTCATGATCAAGACCATATTAAAATGAAAAGTTCACTTGATAATAACGTTTGTGAAAATTCTAAATTTGGACCGCATTGTGACATGTACACCTTTTCTATAATAAACCAAGTGGGATGGAGATGTACGATGATGACACCATGTATGTTTTACTATTGCTGAGATTCATTAGGATTCTCACCCTATTTAAAGTTCCATGTATGTCTCTAAATGAGCGGAACGTGCCAATAGTTGATGTTTGAGTTCACGGACGGATAGAGATAGCTATGCTAGAGACATTGTTAGAATTATTAGATATTTATCCCATTTATATCTCTTGACATATGACTATCATTTTGGTTTGGATTCCTGTATGACGAACCCATGGGGCCATTTGACATGCTTATCTATTACGCTATTTTTTACTGCTATGTATCTCGTCTTGGAGACAGTTAGGTGGTTGTGCACTATGGCACAATTATACATATTTAGATATTTTGTGAGCTGCGAGGCTCTTATGTTAGATTATATTATATTATATATATATATATATATATATATATATATATATGTATGTATGTATGTATGTATGTATTGAGGTATTTCATGTGATGGGTTTGCGATTGTCTTAGTGCTTAGATGATATTTCATATTGTATGTTCACTTATATCTATATGGTTTAGTGTCGAATACTATTTAAGTGTGAAGGCTTCTACTTTTGAAAGTAATGTCTTTTTAAAAGAACAAAAAAAAAAAAAAATGGCATGTATTTTCCGCTATGTATTTTTGAAATGTCAAGGTTAAGCTAAGGTTCTCAGGAGTGATCCTTTAACGTTGAAACCAAATACGACTCGAGCATACTTCGTTATACATTGGGGGTTCCATGCATCGTTGCTGCCTATCCTTATAAGGTCCTATTGTTTGTTCCTCTTTACATGCCACCGACAATCTTTGCTATTGAAGTCTCGAGCTTGATCAAGGTAACTTTCTCTCCTCTCTTTCATTTTGTCCCCCTCCTTTCTCTGTGTATGTCTTTGTCCCTTACAAAATTTAGGCCATTTTTTATTTTTTTGTTGTGCCCTAGAAAAATGTTATCGTGGTGGTGGTGAGGTTGTAACATTTAGGATTTGAGTGATGGAAAGAGAACATTTTGGGGTTGATAAATATATATATTTAACAACAAAGAAACATTCATTTTGTTTATTGTCATATGGAATATATGGAACTCTAAGAATGCATATGTATTTGAGAAGAAAAAAAATAAATTGGGATCTATGTGAATGTATAAAATTATGTGGTAGGACTTGGGTTGAAATTGAAGAGTTATAATTGTTTATCATTGTCTAAAATCATGGCACTATTAATGACAAATACATGGATGTGAAAATGTTGCAAAGGTTATTGAGTAAGAAAAGATGATTTATACAGGCCATAAAACAAAAACGAAGGAACAGGAATATGAAATTCTTTTGGAGACTTGAAAAGATATGGGATATTCTAAATAATTAAAAAAAATTTGTTATTTCTTCATAGAATTATCATCCAAGTAAACTATTTCTTTGAGCATATACAACGGTTTGAGCATTGGATTCTTCTTTTTTTCTTTTGAAAATTCATAGAAGAATATGTGTTTCATTAATTAGAATACCAATCATACATTTTATGCCCATGTAATGTGGTTTAGCAAATTTGAAAATAGTTCCTGTGTAAGTAGGCATAATATTATCTCAAAATTAGTGCAAGTTTGAGTGAAGTAGCATTTAGCATGTTCAAATGGTAATCCCAAAATATTTGGACCAACTCATAGCCATTAAATACATTCTTTCTGCTATCTTTACAAGGAATTTTAACATTCATATCAGTACCCTACATGTCTTTTGTATGGATCATTTAACATCATATTCCTTTTAGTAAAAGAAGAATAAGCAGCATGTAATAGGACAAAGTTTTCAATGTTGAGCAGGGATCCTAATTTTCTATTTGTCTACATTGTTGCATTTTATAAACTTATTATAGTGTCTAGCACTTGTGAAATCTTAAAAGAAGGCTATAGTATAAAATTTGTTGGTGAATAATAGGTATAGTTTATGAGTAACAGTTGCTATGTTAGGAGATAACTTCTTTCTATTTAAATTTTAATAGATTTTGTTGATTAATGTCTTTGTTCATTGCCATATTATTCTTCTTGTCCTATGCACGACATTATTATTGTATTTCACTTGGCTAATGTCAAACAATATTAACATAAAGTCTATTTGTATGACAAAATCACCACTCAAATGAGACTTTGTGATAACATGCAATTTTTGTCTAGGAACCAATATTTTCTTTTTCTGTTTTTGTTTATATATTGTAGACCTGGAACAAGGAAAGAAAATGGATGGATAGAAAAGCTATTTTATCAAGTCAAAGTTGACGTTATCTTATTTTTGTTAGGGTGCCATGCCAAATCTAGAATTCAACAAGTTTAGAGTAGAAAGATGACAATAAGAACAAGGAGCAGAATGACATTCAAACGATGACAACAAGAAGGAGTAATGACGATTCAAATGATTCTCAAAAGCAAACAAATTGTGTTTAATGTTAAAAATGTAATTATGTTTCGGTAGAACAAGTGAGGAAGGCTATGAGGGTCTTTTATGGGGAGACTTTACCTTATGGGATGAAGGATGCATATGAAGATTAATGATTTCATGATTGAGATATTTGAATTTAAATGTACTTGCTTTTGTGTTAAGTATATGTATCAGTTTCTATTTCATTCTAAAGACGATTGTTGTGTCAGTTTGATTGTATTTTGGTTATTGTCTTTCAAATCTTTGGATTTTTACATTTGACAGAGTTTGAGTTTGTAATATTTGTAATTTTCTTCTTTGTTCAAAAGAAGACTATTGATCATGTTTGTTGTATTTTGATTTTTAATGATTAATTGATGTGGTTAAAGCATATTGCCTAAGACAATGGAAACACTAGAGAATTCTTTGGTCTTGGAGAACATATTAGATGTTGTGTTGACCATCAATTTTCAATTAAAACAAACCACAAGTTCTGAAACTAGTTATCTAACTCAATTTCTTATAAAATTATTATCTCTGAATATCAATAAAAACTGATAGAATACTAGCTTTGTTAAACGATCACCAACAAATTGCTAAGGAATCACTAATGTATTGGAGCAACTTACCAACATGTTTCAGAAAAAATCTCAAATCTCTTTGGTCTTGCAGCACATATTAGATGTTATGTTGAATGTCAATTCATCAATTGAAAAATTTGAGTCCTCTAGACTAATCCTCTAATTCAATTTCTCAAAAAATTCAAAGCTCCTTTAATACAAACAAAAACTGATAATATACAGTTTTACAATGATCACCAACAAGCTTCTAAGGAATCACCAACTTATTTGAGTATTGATTGAATTTTTGTGAAGAAATTTATCAAGTGAAATGAAAAGAAAATAAGTAATACCTTAAATCCTTTTCAAAGGACAATATATTTTTGAAACTACATTTAAGGAAATTGATGAATTGATGAATTAACACAACATGAATTGATGAATTGATACTTAACACAACATTCAATTTGTGCTCCAAGACCAAAGAGATTCAAAATGGTTTCTAATACACATTGGTAAGTGCTACCAAAATGTTAGTGTTTTCTCATCAATTCATAAAGTCCATGAATCCTCTAGACTAGCTTGCTAACTCAATTTCTTATAAAATTCTTATCTCCTATAATATGAACAAAAACTTATACAATACTAGTCTTTTGACAAGATCACCAACACATTAATAAGGAATCACTAGTATATTGGAGACACTTACCAATGTGAATCATAAAAATTTTTGAATCACTTTGGTCTTGGAGCATAATATGGATATTGTGTAGAGGCTTGATTAATTAACCATAGAGTGATTAGAGTCCATGAGTTCTCTAGAATAGTTTTCTAACTCAATTTCTCACAAAATTTTTATCTCCTTTTATATAAACAAAAACTTATAAGATACCATCTTTTTTAAAAGATCATCAACAAATTGAAAAGGAATTACCAACATATTGAAAGTATTTACCAACATGTATCAGAAAATTTTTTGATTTACTTTGGTGGTGTTATAGCACAATATGGATGTCAGGTAAAGACTTGATTCACCAATCCATAAAGTCCATGACTCCTCAAACTAGTTGTCTAACTCAATTTCTCATACAAATCCTTTCTCTTTTAATATAAAAAACTGACAAGATACCATTTTTTTTAATGAATAAGGAATCACCAATATATTGGAAGCTTACCAACATGCATTGGAAAATATTTCAAATCACTTTGCTCTTGGAGCATAAATTGGATGATGTGTTGATGTCAATTCATCAATCCATATAGTGAATGAGTAATCATAACTTGTTCTCAATCGACCAATTATCTAAAATGTAGTTTAAAAAAAATTATTGTCTTTTGATAACTATTTAAGGTTTTATAGAGCTCATGAGTCATTTAAACTAATTTTCTAACTCAATTTCTCCTAAAATTCTTATTTCTTTGAATATAAACAAAAACTAAAAAGATACTAACTTTCTTAAATAGTTACCACTATTTTGATAACCAATTACCAACATATTGTGGCTAATTACCAACTTGTATCAGGAAAATTTTCAAATTACTTTGGTTTTGAAGCACAAATTGGATCTCATGTTGAAGCTTAATTTATTGATTCATAGAGTTGAAGTGTCTTATAAACTTGTTCTCCAACTATATCTTGTATAAAACATTCCTACCATTTTGAACTAAACCTACTAGTATTTTGAACTAAATTACCAACATCTTTCCATTCTAATCTCAATGAAATGTTGAAAGTAGCATGATTGAAACAAAGAATTCTATGGTGTTCCATTGTTAAAAACAATATGCACAAACTACATTATTAATCATTCAAATTAAAATACAACCAACATAATCAATACATCATCAATTCATGTTGTGTTAATTCATCAATTACCTTAAATGTAGTTTCAAAAAAATATTTGTCCTTTGAAAATGATTTAAGGTATTGTTTATTTTCTTTTTATTTCACTTGATAAATTTCTTCACAAAAATTCAATCAATACTCAAGTAAGTCGGTGATTCCTCATGAGTTTGTTGGTGATCATTGGAAAAATCTGGTATGTTATCAGTTTTTGTTTGTATTCAAGGAGATTTGAATTTTTTGAAAATTGAATTAGAGGATTAGTCTAGAGGACTCAATTTTTCAATTGATGAATTGATATTCAATACAACATCTAATATGTGCCGCAAGACTAAAGAGATTTGAAGTTTTTTTTTTCTGAAATATGTTGGTGAGTTACTCCAATAATATATTAGTGATTTCTTAGTAATTTGTTGGTGATCTTTTCACAAAGCTTCTATTCTATAAGTTTTTGTTGATATTCAAAGAGATAAGAATTTTATGAGAAATTGAGTTAGAGAACTTGTGGACTGTTTCAATTGAAAAATTGATGGTCAACACAACATTTAATATGTTCTCCAAGACCAAAGAATTCTGTAGTGTTTCCATTGTTTTAGGCAATATACTCTAATCACATCAATTAATCATTAAAATCAAAATACAACAAACATGATCAATAGCATTCTTTTGAACAATGTAAAAAATTACAAATATTACAAACTCAAACTCTGTCAATTGTAAAAATCCAAAGGTTTGAAAGACAATAATCAAAATACAACCAAACTACACAACAATCATCTTTAGAATGAAATAGAAACTAATACATTGTACTTGACACAAAAGCAAATACATTTAAATTTAAATATTTCAATCATGAAATCACTAATCTTTATATGCTTCTTCATCACATAGGGTAAAGTCTCCCCATAAAAACCCTCATAGCCTTCCTCACTTATTCAGCAAAAACATAATTACATTTTTAACACCAAAACAATTTGTTTACTTTTGAGAATCATTTGAATCGTCATCTTGCTCCTTGTTCTCAATGTCATCTTTCTACTCTAAACTTGTTGAATTCCAAGATCTGGCGTTCACCCAACAAAAATGAGATGGTGTTAACTTTGACTTGATAAAATAACCTCTTTTTCATCCTATCTATTTTCTTTCCTTGTTCCCTGTCTACAATATATAAACAAAAACAAGAAAGAAAATATTGTTCCTAGACAAAAATTGCATGTTATCACAAAGTCTCATTTGAGTGGTCATTTTGTCATACAAATAGACTTTATGCTACTGTTGTTTGGCATTAGCTAGTGAAATACAATAATAATGTCGTGCATAGGACAAGAAGAATAATACAGCAATGAACAAAGACATTAATCAACAAAATCTATTAAAATTTAAATAGAAAAGAAGTTACCTCCTCCATGACAGAGCAACTATTACTTATAAGCTATACCTATTATTCACTAGCAAACTTTATACCATAGCCTTCTTTCAAGATTTCACAAGTGCCAGACATATCATAAGTTTATAAAATGCAATAATGTAGACAAATAGAAAATTAGGATCCTTGCCCAACATTGAGAATTATCTTATTACATTAGCGTCTAATTTTCCTTTTGAAAAGAATATAATGTTAAATGATCCATACAAAAGACAAGTAGTCTACTGATGTGAATGTTAAAATTCCTTGTAAGATAGTAGAAAGAATGCATTTAATGGCTATGAGTTAGTCCAAATGTTTCAGTATTACCATTTGAACGTTCTAAATACTACTTCACTCAAACTTGCACTAATTATGAGATAATATTATGCCTACTTATAGAGGAACTATTTTTGGAATTTGTCGAAACCACATTACATGGGCATAAAATGTATGACTGGTATTCTAATTAATCAAACACATATCTCTTCTATGAACTTTCAAAATAAAAAAAAGAATCCAATGCTCAAACTATTGTATATGCTCAAAGAATAATAGTTTACCTAGATGATGATTCTATGAAGAAATAACAAATTTTATTTAATTATTTAGAATACCCCATATCCTTTCAAGTTGATCTCTAAAGAATTTCGTATTCCTGTTCCTATTTTCTATTTTATGGCCTTGTATAAAATCATTTTCTTGCTCAATGGCCTTTGCAACATTTTCACATCCATGTATTTGTCATTAATAGTGCCACGATTTTAGATAATGATAAAAAATTATAACTCTTCAATATCAAGCCAGGTCCTCCCATACAATTTTATACATTCAACATATAAATTCCAATTCACTTTTTTTTCCTCTCAAATACATATGCATTCTTAGAGTTCCATATGTTCCATATGACAATAAACAAAATGAATGTTTCTTTGTTGTTAAATATATATTTATCAACCCCAAAAATGTTCTCTTCTATCACTCAAATCCTAAATGTTACAACCTCACCACCACCACGATTAGCATATTCTAGGGCACAAAAAAAAAAAATTGCCCTAAATTTTGTAAGAGACAAAGACACACATAAAGAAATAAAGGACAAAACTCCAATAGCAAAGATGCTCAATGGCGGTGTAGAGAAGAATAAACAACAAGGCCTTATAAGGACAGATGGCAAGATGATGCATAGTGACAAAGGAGATAAGGTGGGTAAGGTAGTTCTAAAGCAAAGTAAAATTTTGTGTGTGGAGAGAGATGGGTGATGTCAATTGCAAGTTTAGAAGGGGAGCAAGTTTTGATAAAGATAGAGTAATAGGGGTGTTTGAGAGCAAGCTTGGGATGAAGAGGAAGTGAGGGGTTTGCAATTTCATAGTGTAAGGTTAAAGGGCAGTGACACAAAGGGTTTGAAGTTTCAAGGGAAAGAGCGGATGTAGGTTGTGTTTTTTTTTTCCTTTTATTATTTTCTTTTTATTTCTCAAGCCTCTACCCCATCTTATGCTTTCACAACGACAGTGCACAATAATCTTCCCCCATTTTTGTATGTATACACGACATAGTGTGTCAGGTGTGTGTGTTATAATAACATTTCTCTTTATTATATTGCTTATTCTTATCAATGTGTGTTGGGGTTTCAAGACCTTTATATCCTTAGGGTTCTACATCAATATGGGTTTGGATTTTGGGATCTTAATATCCCTAGGGTTCTAAACCATTAGGATCCTTATGTTTTTGGGGTTATGTATCACCTACTTCCAACAATCTTAGTCTCACCAATCACAATGAAAAGTTGATGAATTAAAAACCAAATATTTAATTATAAAGTGAAAAGACTTTCAAACTCAATTTACCTCTCATTACAGTGCTCTAATGGTTCATTGATGCGTTAGAAAAGTCATTTGTTGCTTTTTAAAAAATTAATATTTATAAAATCATTTATTTTATAAATATTTAATGAATTATATATATAATCATTAATTTTTATAAGAATTGACTGGGTTTGTTGTAACACCCTAAAAATTATTTAAAAATTAATTTGAGCTTTAGTAGTCATAATTTCAAAAATTTGACAATTTAGCAATAATGAGGATGGCTCAACGGACATGCAAAAAAAAAAAAAAAAAATTAAGTCGGGTGAATAGCAACCTTGCGGGCCACTGGCCCGTTGACAATAAAAAAGTTTTAGGAATAGGACTAGAAATGCTAAAACTAGAAAGAGAGGTTGAGGTTAGAAATAGTTAGAAATGAGGATTTTATATCTAGGATTAAATTTCGGGCAATGTTTGATTACCTGGGTATGGTATTTTACCCGTTCGGTAAAATATTGATGTGCAATTTCTTACACCGAATGAAACTTGTAGTGCAAGTTTGCTACCTAACTAGAGAAGTGTGTGGTTAGAGTGAAGCCACACCATTTCCTTTCATTAGCCAATAGGAACCTTACAAAATTTTATCTATTTATCTTAAGGAAATAATTTTTGTGGTGAGAAACAATTCCAACACAAGTTATAATAAATGACCTAAGATCACAATTTTCTTCCTTTCTTCTATGAAATTTCAGCCAGCCTTCTTCTAGCCATATTCACTTTCTTTTCTTCCAAAAATCTCATGAACTTGCTCAAAACTTCATTCTACAACACCAAGAATCAATATTCAAGCACAAAACCTCATGTACCCCTTAAAATCTTCATATCAACCTCCATCACAAAACTCATATCACACTTTACCATCAAAGAGGAACTAATATATCACTGCCTAATAAAGGGTTTTGGCTGATTTTGGGTTGAAGAATTGGTGGAGAAACACTTAGAAGAATCAAGAACAAGAACAAGAACTTGTAAGAACCAAGTAGGGTTTTCTTTGGCTTTTTTCTTTCAAAATTTTTCTGAGAATTTCTGATGGATTTTAATCCTAAATTTATAGTTATATTGGTTGATATTATGTTGATATTGATGTGTTAATTTTGGTGGAACGTTTGGATAAGGTTAAAAAACTCATTCTGTCAAAAGAAGTTTTGACTAGCTTGCTGGAATTTCGGTTTGGCTGCAACATAGAAATTTCATGAATTTTTAGACATAATTGTGGGTATTTTCATTATATATAAAAAATATATGTTGAAGCTAACATCCTAGGCTATTCCACAAATTTTCTTGAGCTGAAATTTTGACTCTAAATGCCTTAAAAAAGCAAAAACAAAATGGTTCCCATGTTGTCTGTCTATTGGAACTAGAGTTGTAAATTTTGCTGATTTTTTTAACATAGTAAATGATTGATTTTTCCTTTGAAATTTTTATAGGGTATTGATAATATCTTGAATTGTAGCTGTAAATTTTCTTTTGAGTTAACTCAATCATTTTCTAGGGCTAAAAATTATACATTTCAGGTTCTAAGCTAAGGCTAAAGGGTTCTTGAGCACTTGAAATCGTCTAATTTTTTAACATAGTTAAAGAACTCTTTTTGCTCTGAAATTTTTATGGAACTTTATGGACACATTGGAGTGTCTTAGGGAATTTTTATAGCCTTTTAATTGCTAGTTTGGTATGCAAAATAAATCTTGCTACTTAAGCCTAAATTTTGCCAACATGCTAGAATTGAATCCAAGTATTGATTTAGTGATATAATGACTTTTAATTCAAGTATAATGTGAATGAATGCCTGCTATGGACTTTAAAGATTGATTTATGAGAAAAGAATGAGCATTTCATGATGAATGAATGCCTACATATGGCTTATGTGTAACACCCTGAAATTTATTTAAAAATTAATTTAAACTTTAGTAGTCATAATTTTAAAAATATAACAGTTTAGCAACAATGAGGGTGGCCCAACGAACGTTAAAAAAAAAAATTTCGGGCTTGGGGTAAATGGTAACCCTGCCCCCACATTCCTGAAGCTGAAACCTAGATTCAGGCCAGAGGTGCCCAAAATTAGGAAAACATGGGAATAAGGTTAGAAATAGGTGGGAATGATAATTTTATACTTAAAATTAATTTTCGGACAATATCGGTTTAATGGACGATGTTTACCCGTTCGGTGAAATTTCGTGTGCGATTTTACACGAAAGATATTTTTAGTCACCACAAATGGTCAAAGCTTATACTTGTAGGACATGTGGAAGGCCAAGATTTAATCTTGGAATCCAAGATTTAATCTTAGCCATCCATTTTGCTTTAACACATAAATGATGATTTACTTTACATAATATCTTCAAAGCATTAAATACAAGAGCCAAGTCACATTTTCTTCTCCAAGACACCATCAAATTCGGCCAGGCAAGGAGGAACAGAAACCTTCATTTCCATGAGCCAAACTTGCATTTCAACCCCAAAAACACTAGCCTAGACTTGTTAAAACCCAAAACTCCCTTCACAAAACTTGTTCTACACCCTAAACCCCAAATATAGCCAATTAGAATTTTAATCCATCACTTTTTCCACTTTGAGCCATCATACATCACTGTCTAAGGGAGGTTTGTGACTTGATTTGGAGTCCTTGTAGTGAAGAGAAATCAATTAGAGCATCTTTTGGAGTTAGAACTCTTCAAGCATCACAAGTAGGGTTTTTTGTTGTCTTTTCTTGCAAATTTTTGTTCTGTTTTGGGTTGATATATGTCCAAAATTTTTTATGAAATTGATTGATATTATGTTGAAATTGATGTATGAATTTTGGTTGTGTGTTTGGATGGTGTTAGAAAATGGTTTTCATAAAAATAAATTTGGACTAGGTTGTGTGTTGTCCTCTCAGCAGTGGTTCATGAATTTTCTGGAATATTTGTTGGTGTTTTCATGAGCTATAAAAATTATGTGTTGCAGTAAACATCTTAAACTAATTAGTTGAATTTTCTTGGGTGTTAGTTTTAAGGTTTGATGCCTCAGAAAATCAAAACCGAAATGAGGCAGATGCTGTCCTGATTATTGAGGTAGGCAGTAAATTGTTGAATTTATTACCATAGCAAATGATTGAACTAGCTCTTGAAATTTTTACACGAAGTTATTAATATATTGAACTGTGAATTTTATTGTGAATTAATTCAATCATTTGCTGGGATTAAAAATTAGGAGAACTCAGTTCTGTCTGGAATTGGTGGCCCCTGACAAATAAATTTGTACATTTTGAGGTAGCTATAGAGTTCTGTTTGAAATTTTTACAGGTTATTCTAGACACATTGAAGTGTCATACAGAATTTTTGTGACTCTTGAAATGGCTGTTTGGTATGATAATGAAGTGTTGTGCCTAGGACAGTAACTCTACCCATTGTGTTGGGAATGAAACAATGCTTTGAATTGAGAATGTAATGGCACTTTGGTTTCTAATATGACATGAGTATTTGATATTAAGTGTTTGGCCATGTGACTTATGACATGTAAATGCATGCTATGGATTTTAAAGATTGAAGTATGAGAAAAGAATGAGAATTTCATTGTGAATGATTGCCTATATGTGGCCTATGTATGCATTTGAGAAAGAGAAAAGTATATGATGCCATTATAAGGATGTATAAATTTAAATTGTGCATGTTCTAACATATGGACAAAATAGAAACAAGACTTAGGAATAGATCTGTGTGGGATTCGAAAATGGAAAAAAATGAAGTTTGATGACCATGTATAGGAATGAGCTCATCCTGATAGGCGTTATTTCCCTTGTGTGGTGTGATCCACCATAAATACCCGTTGGGTATAAACGGATCTATTGTGGAATTGTCCACTAAAATTACCCGTTGGGTAAACTAAGTCTTTCCTATGTCAATGAAAAGAGAAAAGTGCACTGATTTGATCTTTGTGGCCATAAGTGATACCAGTCCCACCTTGAGATAAATTCATTGCATGTATTATATGCTGCTTATCTTATTTTGAATTGTCTACCTTGTGTAACTTAGTAATTGTTGGAATGTGATGAGATATATGCTTGAAGTGATGAAATGCTAAAAGAAACCCACTTCGGAGGAATGGTTTTTGAACATTAAAAATGAATCTTTGATATATGTCGCATTCTCACATTTTCTTAATAAACCGAAGTGGCTTGGGCGGTGACGATGACATTATGATTGTGAAATTGGGGAGTTTCCTCCTGAGAATTTTAAAAAATTCTCACCCCTATGTGTTTGTTTCCGTGTGCCTCAGGTTAAGCCAGATGATGATGATGCCTCTATGCAAAGGAGTGTAGGATTGTTGTAGTGTAGTAGTTACTATTTTATTCTGCTATACTTAGTGAAATGAGTATGTATGTAAGTGTATTAGAAGACGGGTATGTACTAAAGCTCATAGAGAGCTTCCTTATGTACTTTAGTTGTATGTTTAATAAACTTGATATTTACTTGTAATATGTTTTAATAGAATTACGCTTAGTTATCTCGTACCTAAATTGAGTTTGCTATAGATAATTAAGAGAGTCCGCTAACTAACAAGTAACAACTCTCGAGTACGATATCATAGCTTAAGAATGGGATTGTACTTGGGTGGATGTTACATTATGCATGCATTTGGTAAAAGAGAAAAGTACATGATGCAATTATATGAGAAAAGAGAATGTATAAATTTCACTCATGTATGTTCTGACATATGGAGAAAACAAAAACAAGACTTATGTTGAATGAGGAAAAGGCAAAAAGAGGAACTTCCCTGGACATATTATAGGGGAAGGCAAAAAGGAACTTCCCAAAATTATTTTGAGTTGGTAGACGTATCGGCTAGGAATAGATCTGTGTGAGATTTGAAAATGGAAAAATGAAGTTCGATGATCACGTGTAGGAATGAGCTAAGTCTTGATGAACGTCTATTTCCCTTGTGTGGTGTGATCCACTATAAACACCATTTAGTATAAACTATCTATTATGGAGTTGTCCATGGCAAATACCCATTAGGTATAAACTAAGACTTTCCTACGCCGATAAAAAGAGAAAAATGCACTAATTTGATTTCTATTGCTATAAGTGAAACTAGGTTACTTTGGGATAATTTCACTACATTTAGCATATGCATAATAATATCATATGTAATTTCTTGATTAGAATTACTTACTATGTATTTGAGATTCATGACATATGTGTAGTAAGTGATTGATTGTTAAAAGCTACCACTTCGAAGAGACAATTTTAGAACTTTAAAATGAATCTTTAGTATATATTGCATGATTACATTTTCTTGATAAACCGAAGTGGCTGGGGTGATGATGATGACATTATGATTGTGTAACTGAGAGTTGTCCTCCTGAGAATTGTATAATTCTCACCCCTATGTGTTTGTGTTTCCGTGTCGCCTCGGTTAAGCCAGGAAGACTATGATGCCTCTACGCAAAAGAACTTGGAATTGCAATAGTGTAGTACTTAATGTTTTTATTATGTTGTATTTAGTGGAATGGATATGTATGTAACTATATTAGAGAACAGATATGTACTAAAGCTCATAGAGGAGCTTCCTTTTGTACTCAACTATGTATTTAATAAATGCTATGTTTCTTTTTTATATATCTTAATAGAATTGCGCTTAGTTATTACACACGTAATCGAGCTTGCTGAGATATTTAAGAAAGGTCCGCTAATTAATAAGTAACAACTCTCAAGTACGATGTGATGACTTAAGGATGAGGTTGTACTTGGGAGGATGTTACATTTGTCAGTTTGCACTTTGCACCAATTCAATTACATGAAAAATCCATTTCACAACTTAAACTGATTAATTGGTTGATTCACTAGTTTATTGGCCCACTAGCTAGACCAAGCCAGTTTTTATTTTAGTATTTTGGGTATAAAGAAACTTGAATTCTTTTTTATTAATAATTAAACTTATTGATTTCTTCAATTCAATATTTATTCTATAGTATTCTCTTTCTACAAAATTATGTATAGTCATCAATTAAAATTAAATTTGTGGTCAACTAAGAAATATATTTAATGATAGAAGTCAATAAACTGAGATGTATTTAATACATTTTCATATTTATAGATTATGGTTCTACCATTCTCTTCATTACATTGTATAACTAAGATTAAAATTAAATTCAACATCAAATTGGAAATATATGTTCTTGATGGAACCATCGGTTTCCGAATCCTATTACTAGAAATCCAACTAATTTGACCAAACCTGACAAAGGTGCCTTAAAGGTGTAGGAGCTTCTCAACGAGGATTTTTTCCATTCTTATGACTCTAACCTGAGACCTTGGGTTAGTGGATCAAGATATCTATCACCTTAACTAGTCCACAATGATTGTCCAATAAGAAATATATTAATGGTAAAAGTCAACCAATTGAGATATATTTATGCATTCATTTTATTATTTTTATTTTTATTAAAATTAAATATTTTTTCTACCATTCTCTTTCTTCATTATCATGTATAACAATTAGACTAATATTAAATTCATGGTCAAATAAAATAAATATTTAATGCTAGAAGTCAATGAATTGAGATATTTTTAATACAATCTTCATTTTAGAACTTTTGAAATCTTCTAAATTTTATGTTGAAAAATCTCCTCAAATCAATTTACCTATATATAACTAGAGATAGCCATCCAACCATCTTGGAAGAGAGGAAGAAAATAGGTAATGACATTTTCAAAATGGCTTTTCGCATTTGTCAACCTTATCTTTTGGGAATTTTGTGCATTACTTTGATTTTGGCATCATCAGGTAAGGAAATAAAAATGTCATTTATATTCTTGAATTGCCATTTTGAATATACAATAAACTCACCCAAAGTGGAAAAAGATGTTGTAGGAGTGACACTGTTTAGGTGTTTTGGCTATAAGATTTAGCAAATATTTTTTAATTGTAAATGTGATTTCGTTTATCAATTTTTAGGTTAGATATCACATCAACAAGTTAGATTTCTGTTGATATATCATTTTAGGGTAAAGCCATTTTGGGTATATAATATGTGTATCTTGAATCAATGTGTTGAGATTTTGTAAAAGAACACTTAGACGCCCAATGTTGACAAGATTTTTATCTATTCAAGATAGGACCAACCATAGAATAGTAATCCCGCGCTGCCAATTACGTATAATGGACGCTGCAATGGTGACAATAGTAATCAACAATGCAACAAAGAATGTGTTGGCTTGGGCTTAGGTTAGGAGGTGGATGTATTGGGCCTCCCAAACACCAATCATAATTTTGTTTTGTTGTTGTAAATAAATGAATCATAATATGCCTATTCATTTATGAAAATAAAATTGTTGAGCTTGTATTTTCATAAACAAATAAATAAAACTCAACAAGATGTGCTTCCAAGATCTCAATTTGGGAAGCGAAAGCGATTCCTCCATGAGTTATCAAGTTTCTTAAAGAATTGTCTCGAAGTAAATTCTCAGAAGCATTGTTGACATTGGCAATGCAACTTACTCAAGTTACTATTTTGTTTTTCAAAATGAATAGAATTATCACAAGCAAACTTGAATAAATATCTTTGATTTTGATTATAACATTAGAATTCACAAAAGCAAGTGCTTGCATACAATAAACAAGAAATAAAGAATAGAAATATGAACTTGCAAGAAAGAAAAAAGATTCTAATCATTAGAATTGAAATGAAACAAATGAGTTGAGGCAAAATCATTAATTTTGATATCTTGGTTCCTTGCGTTAAGTGATTGTGAACATTTGAAATGATAAAGATTATAGCAATCACACAATAATTATAGAAATGGAAGTCAGAACATTAAGAAAACCAATACATTTAATATCAAAAGAGGTCTTAAACATTCATCCCAATCTAACCAAAAATCCTTTACACTAGTAAAGAAATCTGCTTTTATCTCTAGAGGATTACAACAATAAAGATAAAAGAGAACCTGAAAATAATAGCAACAGTCATTGCCACAATCTCCAAGACAAAGCACCTTCACTAATGGAACCTTTAGATAGAGAGAGAGATGTAGAGAGAATAATAGCAACCTAAAGTGTAGATCTAAAAGTGAGTCAAAAGCTAAAGTAAAAGTCTGTGTCAATCCTTTATATATTTCTCTCTGAATTGGTAGAAATGGGGCCCAAAATAAATAAATGAACTATCTAGTCTGCATGAGTGCTGCAATGAACGTGACCTATGATTAAAATAATTTCGGGTTCTATTAGCGCGGTTAGTTATAGATAGAATTGATGTCCTTCAATGTAATTGGTCATTTTGACCCCTTAGACATCTGAGAATACCTCCTTAGCACTAAACAGAGATTGTACCCCTTTGAATAAGCTTTCCAACGCCACTAAAATCACCTCAATTCAACATTTTGTAGCTCTAGATATTGCAAAAATACTAACTAGAGGTCAAGTTAGACAGCATTAGACATCAACAACCTTTAATCTTGTAACTCAATTTTCACCAAGATGCTCTTAAAAATAGATTTTGAGTTGAACATGAAAGTTTTATAGGACTTCTGAGCTTTCCAAAACATCTTTATTCCTAATTAGATCCTTGCTAAGAGAAATTAAGAATTTTAATCACAATGCTTTTGCAAATGTATCAAATGAACTCAATAACTCTATTTAGCTCCAAATCCTCCACAAATTAATCGTTACAAGCTTTATGTAGAGAGTTCCAAGCCTTGTTCTTGACACTTTGCACTTGATCCAAAACTCCTATGCACAAAGGTATTTGAAAGAGACAAGTCACCGATAGGTATAGTTAAATTCTCCAAAGTAATCAAAAGCGATAATTCTTCTTTAAATCACACAATGAGGGATAAATAAAATCTTTATTAATTGCATCAATAACACAATAAAAATCATGTAAAAAGCTAAAGTTTGGTAACAAGATAAGTGGCATAAATGCCATTTATTCAGTCACTAAAATGATAATTTTATGACCAAATTAGTGACCTAATAGAGCTAGTATGGGTGAAAAATCAGTCATTAAATCTATCACCAAATGAAAATAGTGACCGATTTAGTGACGGATAATATAATGTTAAAAATAAAAAAATTGTGTCACAAAACTGGATCACTAAATTCTCAATCATACAAAACTTCACCAAATAATAATTAATGGTAAAATTATTAATAACAGAATTCAATCACTTAATCGGTCATAAATTATCATTTAGTGACCAATATGTATTAATACTAAAATCCTTTTTCATAAGAAAATCAATAACTAAATTGGATCACTAAATTATAATTAGTGACCGATAATATTTATTGGTATAATCCCTTTTCATAAGAAAATTAGGCACTAAATTATCATTAGTGACCAATATATAATCTGATTTTCTTATAAATTATCATTTAGTGGATAATATTTAATGCTAAAATGCTTTTTTATGAAAAAATATATATTACTAAATTCTCGTTAAGTCATCGTTTAGCGAACATAATAATAATTGATACTAAATATCCATTCATAAGAAATGATCACTAAATTTAAATATAGTGATTGATTTAAGGAAGTTGTAATATTAGTGCTAACATTAATCTTCATACAAAAAAATCAGTCACTAATTCAATTAGTGGCCGATTTAGTGACTGAAATTTCTTATTTTCAGGAACCCTATGCATAATAAATAAATCATGAAATCAGTCACTAATTGTTTAACATGTAAAGGAAAACTAATTCTAGTTGGACCATGTTATTGGGCTTAACTTTGAATTACATTTATTTGACCAAAAAGGACAAAAATTAATAGGGCAAGAAAAAAAGAAAAAAGGAATTAAACTTTACCTTCGCTAAAGATTTCCAGTTGAACAATTTTATGAGCTTTGCTACGCCATTTGCTTTCAATTTTCCATGCTCACCATTTACTCACTATGTTACTTCTTTGTGTGATTATTTTCTCCGCTCGTCATGGTCGTGGTCACTTGCACTTTGCTCTCCGTGCTCCAGATTCTCATCATTGTGGGTGCTCCAGGCAGCCATTGGTCACTTACCATCCTCACAATTCACTACCACCAAGCTCGTTGGCCCCGCCGCCACTCCACTCCTTAAGGGGTGCTTTAGGCTTTGCCTGAAAAGCTTAGAGCTCTTTTGTTTTCCCCATTGTGTTTTGCTTATAATTTATTTATGACTTCAACATGGCTCAAAAAAATTGATTAGATTCTCATCAGGTAATGGTCATATAGATAAACACTGACACCTAATATTTATTCCTAACTGCTTGGAGCATTCAGTAATTATTATTATTACTCCTTTCAGACTTTATCTTAAATTCTTGAAAATACTTTAATAAAATAGGGGAAAGGTTTTTTTTTAATAAATACAAAACATGAGCTGCGCATACTAAATAGTTAATGTTATCGCCTCTCACATATGAAAGAAGGATACAAACAAATCACGTATATATAACACAACATCCATATATTAAATATTACCAATATAAATACTCGTCGTTCGCATCATGCACCAAAACATACAAACATCACACTACCAACAAAGGTTAAGTCAAGTACAATAATCCAAGACGAACAATATGCAAAAAAGCAAAATTAGACTAGCATAAGATCCTCCTCTCACTACTCCGCTAAAAGCATGTAGAGTGAATCCAGCGATATCAACTCGTCTCATGTGGCACATAAAGTCCAGGTCGAACATGGGCACCTCAACGAGGACGGGTAGCGCCTCTACATCCAGGCTTAGTCTTCTCATTGGTTGCATGACAATAGTCTCTCCATCATTATCACCTCCTACCTTCATAGGGATACAGGGGCAGAACTCCTGAAGAGTGACGGGAGGGTGAATCCTTTGTTGGGTCAACCCATGACCTGGCAGAACGGGCGGTGACCGGGGTATGTAATCAGAAAACTCGCAACAATGCAGCTGAGTGAGCATGTGGAAATTGCTGAGTATGCGGATGTGTGTGCTCAAAGGCAAGTATCCGAAAATCAGGTAAGTACAAGACGGTCACTAGAAACGGGGTGCCGAAGGGACGATCCATAAAAATGTACAAACAAACTCACAATGACCTATGAAATGATACAACCGTTGAAATGGTCAAAGTGCATTTCCACATGTAGGCATCAACATAGATCACGAACGTCGTTATCTACCTGAAGACGAGATGGAAAGAAAAGAAGAATGGAGAAACTTATAAAGGAATCAAGTAAGGCTTTCGCCTCCTAATATGTATGTCATCATCATCATCCTTAGACCTGGTTTCATTATGAAAATATGAGCATATATAAGGCTTTTTCATTAAGTTCTAAATACCATTAGCACGAGGTCCATATCTTTTAGCATGAATCTTAATGTCATGGATGCATTATACTATATCATGAATGCATGTCAATGCCATATGCCAGTTATCATAGAATTTACAACCAATGTAGATGACATAATGAACATAAATCTTTCTAACATGATTTCTCCTCATTTTTCTTTTAGGTGACTTAAATTTCTTATTATCTTTTCTTTGGGGGCCGCCCTATATCTTCTGTCCTCTTGAGAGTTCTAGGTTATGAGCTATACCTAACCAGTCGTCATAGTTTATAATTATCCCCTGGATAAGCTAAATTCTCGACTCCAAGTGCGGTTGGGGGCATAGGAACACCTTTCATAACTATTTAATTTAAAGTCTAAAGGGTCCTTTTTGGATCACCTTTCATAACCTATTAATTCGAGAGTCTAGAGGATCATTTTCATGTGTCTTATGTCACCTTAATATTGGCATGTCAATTAGGGTGCAAACTGAGCATTACATCATTATAACTTATGAATTCATATTTCATGCTCATTGAACACATCAACTATGCATCTCAAATATCTCAATCATAATTGCAACTCATCATAACATAATTCGCATAGGCATGCTATTATCAACATCTTATTGAAAGGTAAACATGCTCCTACCTAATCCTGGAAATCAAGATGAGGTTAAGCTAATGCACATACTATGCTTCAACAAGATATACATAATGTACTAAAGGTCATCACAAATACAATTCTCATTTTCAACCTCAAGTTGGTAATTACTCATTAGCCCTTGAACGGGTGAAACTACATATTGATCTAATCTAACACTTGTAATAATTATTTTTATGCATATAAGAGACCAACAATGGCTATGACAATAATTTTCACTAACTTTTAACGTTATGAATAGTACCAAACAGCATTGGGCATTGTTAGAAAATGAAATCCTAAGGGTTCTAGAAATTCATTTAACCCTTTAATTACAGTTTTTCCTAAGATGCTAAAATTAATTTCCACACTAATTATTAGCAATTCTTACACCTTTAGACAATCCCAAGCAGCATCATACATAAACAAATAATCCCAATCAGTAGCTAAAATTCACACATCTAGAAGCTTTCAAAAATTGTAATTTTACACATTTCTAGTTACTTGTCCTGCCTAATGTGTCAAGAATGATTTTTACAACAACTAATAATAATTTTCACCCTTCTAAGCCATTCCAAACAACATGTTTACAGAATTTATAAAAGCAAATCAAACTATTAATTTTTAAGAGCTTGGAAATTGCATCATAGTTACTAGTTTTGCTTAAAATTATTTCAAGACATTGAAAACACATGAAACCTTTTTATCCCCTTTGAAACATACATAATACTCCTCAAGTCAGTGGCAACACTAAAATTTTAACCAATGAGATTTCATACATAACAATCACATTTTTACAACTTTTAGAGTTTCTAATGCTTGCAAAAATTCCAAGATACAATGTTGAACCTTAACATAAAATAAAACTCAACTCTAGGCCCATCATCATCTTAAGGCCGAATTCATAGGTTAAAAATGTCCATGGTCAAAATTTTCATTAAGATAAAAGGAGCAAGTCTTCAACTTTAGAATTTAGGTGACACACTAGAATCATAAACATGCCATGCAATCTCATTTTTAATCTTGGTCATTATAAGGTGATAACTTGGAAATATAAATATGATATGCAAGGCTTGAAATATAAACATGATATGCAAGTCCATTTTCTTATCTTTAAGATTTAAGGTGATGACTTGAAATTTAAACATGATATGCAAGAGGAAATTTAAACATGATATGCAAGTCCATATTATTATCTTCAAGAATTAAGGTGATTACTTGAAGTATAAACATGATTATGCAAGGTTTGAAATTTAAACATGATGTGCAAGAGCTTGAAACATAAACATGGATGCAAGTTCATTTTTATATCTTGTTAAGCTCAAAACTCAAGACTTTTAAGAAAATGAAACTCTTTGACTCCAAATAATCTTAACAAAAAGGAAGTGAGCTTTAGAGTTCTTATTATTATGGTTCCAAGAACCTTATTCTTGACTTCATCATTAAGCTCAAAAGAATCAAGTTAAAGAAAATTAACAATTATTCCATTAATCTTTTGACAACAAAAACTAAACCTTGAGCTTTAGAGGTCTATTATATGATGGATTCACAACCACCACCATGATTCCTCATCATCAAGCCATGGTCATCATCAAGCCATAAAAGGAAATTAAGGAAAGAGCATGAAATAAATCCCTACCAAGTTGTTTCTTGTTTACAAAAGATAAAACTTGATCTTTATGAAGTAAGAAGAAGAAAATTTGTTCTTAATGGTGGTGATGGTTTTAGCCAAGGGAGTTAGAAAGGAGGAAGGATTTTTCTTATGTTCTTGTGTTTGGAATTAGAAGGTTTAGGTGTTTAGGAGTTGATCTATAGTGTAAATGTGTTAGTTTGAGATTGAGAACTTAGATGAATGTCAAGAATGGAGCTTCTTGGATATGGAGGAGGAGAAAGGAAGCTTAGAGTTCTTGAGAGAATACAAAATTTTTTGAGCAAGCTTGAGCAAGACAACTCCAAAAAAGCAAATGGTAAGGCAATGATGTTTGTAAGTGCATTATTTATTGAAAAAAAACTAAATCATGAGGTGATGGAGAGCATGGAGTCCAGCCTTGTTTGGGCATAATGGGGAACAATGTGGATTCTTGATAAATGGTAGGACATGTAGGGTAGCTTATTTAATTAGGTAGTGAATTATGAATTGGTAATTTAGTGTAAATGGTAAAAATTCAAGTGTTTAGGACTTAACAAGACAAGGTAAAAGAGTAATCTTATACTAGTAATAGAATTAATCTCAATTGATTGAAAATCAATTAGTAACATATCTCTTAATCTTAAGACAAAGAAAGAAAATGCACTAGATTTACCTTAATCTTAACATTATTGATTTTATGAGCCCTTGTAATTAAGAAAGGAAATTAAATTTCCCTAAACAATTCTTAGGCTCCAATTACCTCAAGTAATTATTTTTAACCCAAGATTAATGAATGAAATCAATTTGAAAAGAATTAGAGACTAATATTGCCTTAATTACTTAAGTGAACTTATTAAGCACTAACAAGGGGCAAAAAAAGTCATTTCACATAAAACTCCTTGAAATTACCCAAACATTCTAGATATTACATAGTATTTAACAAACATTTTAAACTTAGGGTGATAACGGTTTGAAGGTTGCTCAATCTCATGTTAAATTACACAAGGGTAATTTGGTAATTTTATGTATGGTAAAAACTAGGAGTTGAGATTTTTACCTAAACATCACATATCACAAATAATTCCCTTTCAAACATAAAATTAACCCCTTGGGGATATTCGGATTATCTTCTTCAATTTCAAGAAAAAAAAAATGACCTTAGGGGCATTTTGGTCATTTTGGAAATCAGGAATTTGTTATTTTCACACAAATTGCTATTCAAGCCTCATATAATGTTACCCTAATGTTAAAATTTCTAATTAAGCATTGTTCGACCTCAAAACTCATGCGAAAATTACCTGGGGCATTTTGGTAATTTTGCACAACACGAAAATTCAGCGTTACATGACATTAGCTATTCATCTCTATTCTCTTTGGTCATGAATAAATTTGGCCATGGAAGTTAAAGAAAGGTTCCTTGCTACAACCTTTAATTTATTTCTCTTTCCTAAATGAAAGGCTTTGTCTTTAAAGAAATCATGTGAAATGAGCCAAATGACATTTGTCCAAAATAATGCTCTTTCAATTGCATTTTCCTGCTCTTTGTTTCAAATTTTGTGCCATTAGGGCTCTTCCTAATGCTTGTCTTTGGTGGTTTAATTTATGGCTTTATGCTTCTACTTTAGCTTTTGCTTGTGTTGAGCTCCTTCTTTATTTTTGTTTGGAAAATAATAATGTTTGGGATTGGGGATACTAGTTTGGTGATATTGTTGTTTAGGATGCACATAGTTATTTTCCTAGTTTACATTACTTGATGTATTATTTTGAGAATTTGAAATTTGTCCTCCTATTATTCTAAGATTAAGATGACATTTTCAAGTGTGATCTACAACTAGCCTTTTGAAAAGTGAACCTGTGGTAATAATGTGCATGATAGGGAAAAAGAAGTGTTTATGTGAACTTCAAATGGTATGTGTTATCTTCAATATTTATTTTTGTAATCATTGAATATTCGATTTTGATGTCTAAATAATTATGTATTAATAATATAGCTAGTTTTTCTAAATTCATCTTGTTATGGGTTATCTTGTGCTTAGTTTGATGAATTGAGTATCTAATTGTCAATGTATTTTTTACTTCAAGGGGAAGCAATATTAATTTTTGGTTTATAAAAAAAAACCTTGGTTGAGTTAGAGTTGATATCATTCTCATAAGGTGAGTGTCTTGATCTTTTATTCTTCTATTTTATCTTTGGTTATCATTACCTCTAGGTTATTTAAACTCAATTTTAATTACTTTTAGATTAATTGCAATGATCTTTGAAAGGCATGATTTGCCTACATGAATGGAGTAAAACATTTGGCTTCTATAGTTTCTTTTTTGTGTGTGGATAGAATAGACTCATTGGAATAGCATATATGAAAAAGGTATAAATATTGTGCATATATGTTCAAGTTAATAATTCCTATTCCTATTTTTAACTTGGATTAGAGTTGACTTTTAATTCTTTAGCATATTAGTGTTTTTTTTTGTCTTGTATTACTTTATTTGTTATTTGAAAACAATTTTTCAATCTTGTGTAGTTATAATTGTATTGTGTTGTTTAACAATGGTACAAAAATATGGATATACGTCAACATCGTGATTGGATGTATGAGGACTTATGCCAAGTCGAAGGGCTATAATAATGAATTTCTAAAAGGGGTAGATGAATTGTTTCTTTTGCATGCTAACAAGTACATTTGGTGAATAAAAAAATTAGATGTTCTTGTTCTAAGTGTAGAAATTTGAACTATATTCTCCATGGAGAAGTTAAAGTTCATCTTTATAGAAAAAGATTTATACATGATTATTGGTATTGGACATGCCATGGAGAATTGCATGGAACATGTAGCACTTGATCTAGTACTTCAATGATAGAACTAGGTAACAATGACCCATAAAGTATATTTGAGACCATGGTCTATGTGCAATGGATCCAATTTAAATCCAGTATGATTAAGAGGGTTAAGGAGTCACCAAATATAGATGCTAAAAAATTTTATGATTTGCTCCATTAGCACAAAAAGCCTTTGTGGTCGAGATGTGTTGATCACATTGAGTTATCATTTACTATTAGAATATTATCAATCAAGTTAAGGCAATATTTCTCAATGTTCTTTTAATTCAATGGTCCAACTTACAGAGACACGTCCTTCTAACGATCTAATCTCTAAAGATTACTATGGAGCTAAAAAATAGTTTCAAAACTTGGACTTACTACAATTAAGATTGATTCTTGTATTAATGGTTGCATGCTATTCTACACCAAAGAGTACAAATAAATGAAAGAATGTAACTTTTTCCTGTATAATATAAAGAAAGTTGATAAGGAAAGTACAAAAGAGATACCCAGGAAGAGAATGCAATACTTAGCCCTAATTCCTAGGCTAAAAAGATTATATGCTTCTATAAGTTCTATTGCATATGAGATGACACTATGAAAATAGATGAGAATTAAGAGTCTTGTGCCAGCCATAGATGGAGAAGTATGGAAACACTTTGATCTTAATTTTCCTGATTTGCGCTGAACCACAAAATGTTGGATTAGATTTATGTGCCAATGGTTTTACACCATATAGTTGAGTCAACGGCACCATATTCTTGGCCAATGATTATCACCCCTTACAATCTTCCACCAAAATTATGCATGACTACTCTTTATATGTTCTTGACTTTGATAATTCTTGGACCGTATAATCCAAAAGCCAAAATAGATGTATATTTGCAACCCTTACATTGATGAGCTAAAATTATTATGGAATGAAAGTGTTCTTACATATGACATTTCAAAAAGACAACATTTTTTCATGAAAGCTCCGCTAATGTGGACTATAAATGACTTTTTGGCATATGGGATTTTGTTAGGTTGGAGCAAGATGGGAAAATTGGAATGTCCATATTGTATGAGTCAATCAAAGGCTTTTACTTTAAATATGGTGGCAAATGTTCTTGGTTTTATTCACATTATCAATTTTTACCTTTGGACTATCCATATTAAAGAAATAAGGATGCATTTTTCAAAAAATGAGTTAAAATCTCAACCTCCTCTTAGGATGTCTGATGATGATTTGTGGGAAGATGTATAGATATTCCAAAAGTTACTAAGGTTAGATCTTTTAGATGTCCTAGTTTTGGTATTACTCATAATTGGACAAGACAAAGCATATTTTGGGAGCTACCATATTGGAAAACTAATTTGATAAGGCATAATCTTGATGTGATGCACATTGAGAAGAATGTATTTGATAATGTTTTCAATACGGTGATGGACATCAAAGACAAAACCAAGGATAATGTTAAAGCAAGAATGGATTTGAAAGATTATTGTTGCAAGGAACTACAATTGCAGCAATTATCCAATGGGAAGCACATAAAGCCTAAAGCAAAATTCACCTTGTTTGTGGATCAAAAAAGATATGTATGCAAATGGGTTAGTGAACCAAAAATGCTTGATGGGTATGCATCTAATTTACATAGATGCGTGAATTTGAGAGAGTGCAAGCTTTTTGGTATGAAAATTCATGATTGCCATGTGTTTATGGCGCTTCCTCGATTACATAAGTACACTGCTAGATCAAGTTTGGAAGCCCATAGTTGAGTTGAGTAAGTTTTGGGATTTATGCTCAACAATATTGTGAGTGGATGATTTATTGTTGATGAGAGCAGAACATTATTTGTAGGTAAAAATGCACACGAAAAGGGGATTGAAATCGTGTGTAGCCTTTTATTTCCTTTTTGACTTTTGAAAAACTTTATCAAAAACTATCAAGTTATGAACTTGAAGTGCAACAAAACAATGTTAGAAACTTACAGAAAGTAAACCTTCTAACTGATATTTAACAAACTTGTAAAAGAAGGTTTTCCAAAACTAACACAATAGTTAAACAAATACAAAAATAATAAAAGAAAAGATGAAGGAGAAAAGAAAATATGCTTTTAAAGACTTTATAGGTTCAGCCCATATGCCTACATCCAATTCTCAACAATTGAGTTACACTAAACTTTTCTCCACAGAGAAATAAGGATAGTCTTTACAATAGCCTTCCTAAGCTCTCACCATGTGACCAATAACAACCCAGCCTGTCACAAACCAAGTAGTTATTCACCAACTTCTTCAAGCTCACTTGAATTCTCTTTCAAGGCTTTTCCAAGCTAAAATGAGACTAGTAAACACCTTTCCTGTTCATGTTGCAAGTAGTCTTTGACTAGCCTCTCCAAGATAAGATCATAGTAATCACAACTGGATCAAGGATACAAGGTTTGTGTTTGGGTTTGTAACTCAAACTAACCAATTCTCAAGTGTTTATAAGATTTACAATGAAAGTTCTGGGAAACACTTGAATGACTTCTTTCTAAGTATTCTTCCTAGGAAGAACATATGAACATGAAGGAACATAGAAAGAAGATTTTTACAATCAAGGAAAAATTATTACTAGACATAATGAACTCTACGAAAAGATGAAGAGTTTTTGCTCTTTGTATTTAGTCACACATTCATTTGAGCACAACATCTCTAAATATGTAGATGGTTTTCCTTATGATCGTTGCCTTTGATCAGATCTCCAAGTGACACATGTTAATCATCCATTTGTGTCTTGGAAAAGCAATTAGAAGAGTAGCATGTCTTCTTTGCCTTAGTATTGCAGAAGCCATTATGAGATAGAAGTTTTCGAATGCTACTTCAGAAACTACTTTAACTTTAACGTGGTTTCTAAACATTTTCTTCTAGAAAATGAGGTAGTTGATCGTGGTGACAAAAGGGATGACATGCCAGTTCTGTCATTGGGTTTTTACTTTTCAAATACAAATTTGGATTTCAAAAATTCCCTCCATTTCCTATAGAGTGCATGGTATCATTGTAAGTGAACTTTCTAATGTGCGGTATCATTTCCTTGATGCTTCTTTGCTCTTCAGATCTTCAATCCAAGCTTTATGATGCTGAAAGATTTATGATCATGATGATTGAAGATAGTAGAACACATTGGCTTTAGCGTTTGATGAATATCTTCATTTCATGTGTACTTTCTAAAGTCCTGTGCTACTTTCTAGAAGTCCTAGATCTTGGTTTCTTGCAGTTTGATTTCTTCTTCAGATCATTAGCTATTTTAACCTTGAATAAGGATATAATTTTTACTTCTTTTTCAGTTCATATATCTTAACATGAGATAAAACATGTTTGCACATGCAAAGTAAAATATATCTTTGTTTAATTAAGCCTTGATATGCTAAACGATAGAACCTGTTTAATTCTTCAAGAAACTCAAGACAACCATTAGTTATTCTTCAAAGCATTTTCTTTAAATTGGTTTTGTTATCATTCAAAACATTGTTAACACTTCTTGGAAGGGTTCTGGAGCTAACAATCTCCCCTTTTGATGATGACAAACCAATTTGAAGAAATCTTTTGAAGAGATATTGAAAGAAATAGAATTGAAAAAGGTCATGATAAGAGCTATTCTTTCAACACACCAGGTGAACATTAAGAAGTTCTTTTCTTAAGGCCAATATAGATAGGTTTTCAACATTTTAAACCTTAAGTAACTTAAATTAGAGCTGATTTTGTTGTTTATGAAAAACCTAAATTTTCTCATAGTATTTCCTGAGGTACATCAGAAACGGTATTTAACGGGTATTATCGTTTAAGATCTTTTAACACAACCATCTTGATTTTTAGTCATTAAAGAAACTTTTTGAAGATACATGTGCTTGAATAACTAACATCTAATACTTGTGATATTATATCTTGATTTATCCTTATTCAGGACTTCTTTATCTAAAATTTATATGTAGGATGTATCAAGCAAGTTTGAGCAAACAAAACAAGGATATTACTTTTAAAAGTGTTTTAATCCTGATATAAATATGAATCATAAAAACATAGTAATGAAAAGAACTAAAACAGAATTAAAACCACAAGAAATAAATTGTTTTTAAGATATGCTAAAGAGATGTAGATGCAAAAAGATCTCTTGAATTTGCTCCCTCAATGCATATTCCCTATTTTTCTTCAGCACAAGATTTCTTCTTTTTTTTTCTCCTTTTGACATAAGCAAAAAGATGGAAAGCAAGAGCACCATCATCAGCCTTGGTGCCTAACTTCATGAAGAATTTCTAGCAAAAGTGCTTCATGTCATCGTGATAAGGCTTCCATCTGATCTAGTCGGTTATTGATGAGACATTGTTCTCGTAGTAGCACTTCTACTTCTAAAGCTTGGCTATGCCCGTGGTCCTTGGCTTGAAGAGGGCTTAGCACCTATGCTGGAGATGGTTTAGTCATAACCGAATCAAGGAGAGGAGCGTCTACTTGAGGTGAGCTCTTCTTAGAAATGTTATTTGCTAACTTATTCTTAGAAGATGTTTCCTTTTAAGAGCGATTCTAAATTAGAAGACCCTGAACTTGTGTCATTTTCAAATTCTGAGGCCATGCAACATTTACAAGGTTAGCCCCCATATTTGATAATTATTTTAGGCCTTTTGCTTTCATTAGAGCTGTCCTCAAGAAGAATGATCTTCCTTTTTCTTCCTCTTCCTTCATTCTCCTCCTGCCTTTTCAAGAGTTACATATTCTTAGGCTTTGTCTTTCACAGATGAAACAACATGGTTGGTCTTCGTATGGTCTTGAAAGAACTTAGAGAGTACTTAGTTCCCTCCATATACTCATACCATTCATTTTCCAATGGGTATTGCAAGTATTCAAAGATTTTGGTCAATAGAATCCTATAAGGAATGAGCAAGTTGTCTTTTCCAGGAGAGATGGCACTTTGCAACGGTCAAATATTAGTCTAGGCAAATTTTCCCTTCTTTTGTTAACAAACAGAATAGCAGCATACAATCCATCCCCACCAGAAGGTGCATGCTTCCCAGTTTAGAAGTAGGAGAACTGGATGATGATGAAACCTGCCTGGTACTAGAGTTCAATAAGGCTGTAGTGATCTACCAGGATGATATCTAATAGAACTAGTGAGACATTCAGACCTTCTCTCCTGAGATTCCAAGAGTCATGAACCAAGTCTTCTCTAAGGAGCACCTAAGTCCTTCATCAGGAGCATTGATGATGTTGGAGAGATCAACTATGCTTAGCTCTATATCAATACCTCTAGTATAAGAGGTTAGTGCTGAGTCAAATACTTGGACCAATTGGTAGTAGAAGGTGGTGACTATCCCAGTGAAGACCAAATCAGTCAGGTTGAAAAGCCCTTCCCATCCCTGGAAGATGATTACTTCTAGCAGGATGAGTATTTGAGTCATCAACTCCTTTGTTAGTCTATTGCCAGGAGCTATTGGTCACGAGATAAGTTCTGTACATAGTGATCCTAATGTATAAGTTCATCAAACATGTGGAGTATTCCCATGTTAGTGATACAACCGTCAGATGCTTGCCTTTAGCCATTGATAGGGTAGAGTGAAAAGGGTTGAAGGTTGAAGAAGATAGAAGCTACGGTTATAAGAGAGTTTGAGAGAGGAGTTGGTTATAGGGAAGAAATATTTGACAAAAGATGAAATGGTTGAGGTTGAGTGTTTGAGGTTGAAGACAATGGTAAAAGGGTGACGTGTGAGAAGTGGCTGTTATTTATGTGATGTGACGGCTGACTGAAGATGAAGCGATGTGAAAAGAAAAAACCTAAAAGAGTGGGAATTATCCTGCCTTTTCATCCCTTTCAGAAGAGAGATTTCTAACTATTGAGATCACTTTCTGAGGGAATTGTTTTCTGAGCTTCACTATGCACTTTCTGATCTATTTGAGACTCATCACATATTATTCATAGGTTCCATCTTACATGCAGAATCCTCAATTTTAGCTCTCATATCTCCTTTATGACCATCTCATATAATTTTTGAACTACCATATTCTTTCTAAACAATCAGACTGGAATTCTAATCTTCAAATTCATACCCAGTCTTGTAAACTGAGTACTTCCTTTTAGGCTTCAGTTTGGTAGTTTATGAGAGAGAGAGTATCTGAAATGATCTATGCATGAAACCTTATGCAGAATTAAAAGCAATTAAGTTTAAAAGCCTTTTCAAAACACAAAAACGATCTTCAGCTAATGGCTTTGTAAATATATCTGACACTTGGTCTTCGGTATTCACAAACATTAACTCAACATCTCCTTTTGAACATGATCATGTATAAAATGATGTTTAACATCAATGTGCTTGGATCTAGAGTGCTGGATAGGATTCTTTGCAAGATTAGTAGCACTAGTATTATCACAGTAGGTAGGAATTTTGGAATACCTCAAGTGATAATCTTCAGCTGGTTCCTTATCCATAGCATTTGGCAAACAATTTGCAACGCTATATATTTAGCCTCAATAATAGAGAGAGCAATTGTATTCTGCTTTTTACATGACCATGTGATCAAACTTTTTCCAAAGAAACAGCAGCAACCACTAGTGTTTTTTCTCTAAACTCTATCTCCAACAAAGTCAGTATCACAATAACCTACAATCTCAAAGAAGTACCTTTCTCATACAACAAGCCAAGATTAGTAGTACTTGATAAATATCGAAGAATTCTCTTAACAATATTTAAGTGTGATTGTTTGGGTTAGATTGAAATCTAGAACAAATTCCCATACTTTGTTGAATGTTTGGTCTACTAGCTATAAAATACATTAGTGAGCTAATCATTCCATGATAATTACTTTTTGAAACTTTTTCACCATTCTCATCAGCATCAATAATTTGAGATGGATGCATAGGGTGCTCATTGGTTTAGCTTGATCCATATTAAATTTCTTTAAAGGCTCATTTGTATATTTTTCTTGATGGATCAGGGTTCCTTCCTTTTGTTGTTTTATTTTCAATATAAGAAAGAATTTTAGTTCACCCATCATACTTATCTCAAATTCACTCTCATTAATTTTGAAAACCTTTCAGAGAGAATGATCAGTAAAGCTAAATATGATGTCATCAACATATATTTGGACAATCAAAAAGTTACTATCTTGTTCAAGAGTAAAAAGAGTAGTATCAACTTTACCTCTCTTGAACCCATTCTTCAGCAAGAAGGTACTCAGCTGTCATACCAAGCTTGAGGAGCTTGTTTCAAACCATAGAGAGCCTTCGATAGCTTAAAGACATGGTTGGGAATGTCTTCATTCTCAAAACTAGGAGTGCTTCACATAAACTTCCTCAGAGAGGAATCCATTTAGAAATGCAGACTTAACATCCATTTGGTAAAGTATGAATCCCTTGAAGGCAACAAAAGCAAGTAGCATTCTAATGGCTTCAAGCCTAGCTACTAGTGCAAAGGTTTCATCATAATTAATTCCCTCTTGTTGATTATAACCTTGTGCAACCAATCTTGCTTTGTTCCTAATGACTTTGCCCGCTTCATCGAGCTTATTCCTGAACACCCACTTTGTACCAATGATGGTCTTGTTCTTTGGTCCTTCAACAAGTGTCCAACTTTGCTTTTCTTAAACTAATCCAGTTCTTCTTGCATAGCATCCACCCAACTTTGATCACTTAAAGCTTCTTCAATACATTTAGGTTCAATGGTGGAGATAAAAGTGTAGTTTGACATATTTCTAGAGATGATCTGGTTCTCACTCACTTGGAAGTGTCTCCAAGAACTCTGTTGAGAAACCACCTTCAAATCAGAAACTCCTTTGTAGTTTTTGTGACTTTGAGGTTCTTCAACTTCTTCTTCATCTTCAGACTACTCTTCTTTATGTTCAGAAATGTCACTTTATGATTTCTTGGGAGTTTTGGGCTTTCTGAAGTACTTGTGTTCTAGAGCTTACTTTCTGAAGCTTTGGCTTTCATCATCTTGCTATCAAAAGTATTTTTTAAAACATATTTTCAAAACTTTCTTCTAATTCTTCAAGATCATCAGCAAGGTCTTTCTTGAGCTCTTTAAACTTGATGTGTATGTTCTCTTCTACGTATAATGTTCTCTAGTTGTATACCTTGTATGCTCTAGAGACAAAAGAATAGCCTAAAAAGATACCATCATCAAACTTTGGATCAAACTTTGCAAGTTTGTCCCTGGTGTTAATAATAAAACATGATGAACCAAAAAATGAAAATATGATATGTTGGGTTTTCTACCCTTCCATAGCTCATAAGGGGTTTTCTTGAAGATTGGCCTTAGAAAGATTCTGTTTTGTATATAGCAAGAGGTATTTATAGCCTCTCCCCAAATATCTTTTGATAAACTACTTTCTAAAAGCATGGTTCTAGTCATTTCCTCCAAGCTTCTATTTTTCCTTTCAGCTACCCATTCTGTTGAGAAGTTCTAAGCAGAAAACTCATGAAGAGTGCCATGTTTTTCACAAAACTCTTCAAAAACATAATTCTCAAACTCTCCTCCATGATTAGATTTGATAGAGCTAATTTGGGAATCTTTTTCAATACAAACACATTTTGCAAACTTTGAATCTTTCAATCACCTCATCCTTGGAAGCTAGAAAGATAACCCATGTAAATCTAGAGTAGTCATCTACTATTACAAGGCAATATCTTTTTCTACCAAGACAAGCAATCTTGGTTAGTCCAAAGAGAACTATATGTAAAAGCTCAAGTGGTCTGGTGGTTGAAACCACATGCTTGTTATGGAAAGAAGCTTTGGTTTGCTTACCTTTCTCATAGAAATCACATGTTGAATCCTTATCAAATCTTATCTTTGGAAGGCCTTTAACAAGCTCTTTCTGAGAAGCTCAGAAATTAGCTTCATATGACCATGTCCAAGCTTCTTATGCCACAACCACTTATCATTCGTGAGGGATACAAGACATTTTACATTTTGATCTCTCAGATCATCCAAGGATAACACATATATGTTATCATGCCTCTTACAGATAGAATAGCCTGTTTTGAATTTGGACTTACTACCTTGCAAGCGTGAGCATTAAAGATAACATTAAAACCTTGGTTACAAACTGAACTGATACTTAATAAATTGTGAGCCAGACCATCAACTAGCAAGACATCAGAAATTTGGTGAAAATCATCCTTACCAACATCTCCTATGCCTATGACCTTAGCTTTACCTCCATCTGTAAATTTTATAGATCCAGAGTTTTTTGGTCATAGATTTCTTGAACCATTTTCTTGATATGAAATGTGCCTTGAGCAACCACTATCCATGTACCACTTGTTGTCAAGCTCCACATGCGTTCTTGACAGACCTCCAACAAACACATTTTTTATTTTAGGTACCTAGATTTTCTTGGATCCTCTGAAGTTAGTCTGAGGAGAACGTTGTCCAACTTTTTTAATAGACTTCTTTTTCATGAAGCATTTGTCAAGTGGATGTCCTTTCTTAAAACAAATAGTCAGGAAACTTTTCTTTTTTCTTTCTTGACGAGAATTGATTTTCCTTTCTCACCAAACTCTTCCTCATATCCTAATCCTTTTGAAAATATGGTCATGACCTCCAAGCATTAGATAAAGATTCCTTGATCTATTTACCATTTTTTCTAGGTCAGATTTAAGGAACTTTGAAGTTTTTTCAACCTCAGAGATAACTTTTGAGTGTGTTCTTTTTTTTTGCAACTTTGGATTCTAAGGCATTGAGTTTTACATTTAAAACTTTGTTTTCTCCTTTCAATTCTTCCTTTTTAGACCTTAGTTTCTTAGCTTCTGTCTTGGCCATTTTGAGTTCCAAAATAGTTTTCTTATGTTCCTTTTTAAGATTAAGATAATGTGAAGAAAGAGTTTGAGAGTCTTTAAACAGTTCTTCATACAAAGATAAAAGTTTATCATAGGAGAGATCAATATTATTTACCTTAGATTCACTCTCTGATGAATATCTAGCCATGAAGCATAGGTTGGCAACATCCATTACCTCCAGATCTTTTGATTTTTCTTTTTGTTCCTCAGATTCTCTCTAAGCATCCAACATACCTTTCTTCTTGGGCATGAACCTTTTCTATGGGCCTTTGAGTTTAGGGCAATCTGGTTTGAAATGTCATTTCTCCCCACAATGATAGCAGATGACACTTTCAGGCTTCAACTTGCCTTTTCTGTCCTTTCTAAAGTTGATGTCTAAGCTCGTTTCCATCTTCTTCTTCAGTCTCATCATTAGAGGTTTTAGTAACTTTCATTGCCTTAGCTTTATTGGTCTTTTGATGAGACAACTTCAAGGCCATAGACTTGCTCTTTTTGCTAGATTCACTATGCACTTTAGAGAGCACAACCTCATGGGCTTTAAGTGACCTAATGAGTGCATCTAGCTCGAGAGTTTTAAGGTCTTTTGCCTCAGTAATGGCTATGACCTTTAGGTAGCCATTTAGCAGGAAGGTGTAACACCCATCCTACTATAGTGCTATGCTCAAGTCATAACATTAGAGTAAGTAGTTGTTACCCATAACTACCTTATAGACTTTATCTTTCTCATTCATAGGAATTATATATGTATGTGTTGTAATAAATAAGAGCCTTACACTAAAAGCTATACTAATTTTTTTTCTTTTGCATATCGCAATCCTTTCAACATAATAATCAAGGTGTAGGAATAGCGGAATAAAAAGCGCATCCTAAGAAGTCGGTCGCACGATAATTTACATTTTATATCACATCCATAATAAGTTAAGTCATACAATTATAGTATATACATTCACACCTAATTACATATTTACTTTAAACAACCCTACCTGGTCTCCAGTGACCGCCTAATCTGGGTTAGGGCCTAACAAAATACAACCAACTATATACATATAACCTAGCTCCCTCAAGCTCATCAAAAAGTCAGATGTAAGAGCCGTGATAGTCAAATAATATGCGGGACTCTAAGTTATACTACATCTATCAACGAACTAGCTACACTGTAGTCGGTCGCCGAGTGGAGAGTAGTGCGCATTAGGCACATCAGCTAGGTAGCCCTCCAGTCCCCAATGCCCCAGGAAGAGTAGAGGAACAGAAGATGTCTCCTCTAAAGGGTCAACTTAAGATTGATGGCAGGCTTGGTGGATAGGTCGTATAGTGGAACATCAAGAAAAAGGGACGTTGGATCAAAAGTAGGACTCATAACAGTAGAACGACGGGCGAGCAAATAGTACATAAATACGGATATAAACTTAGCGACCAGGTCAAGTGACCCTAGCTCTGGGTCATAATGCCACTACAAGTCAGGCATCTAGAAAAGGAACACGATCGAGGCCATCTATATAAAATACATCATATAGCAGGAATGAGAATCAATGATTCCAGTAGGAAAACACCAGTCCATTACTCAATGATATTCAACTTAATACAAAATAAGTAATGTAATATGTGGTTGTTTATTTAATGCTCTCATTAATTAGTGTCATTATTTCTTATGATTAAATTTCTTATTAGATAGTGTTAAACTTAATGGTAGAACCCATATGACTCTTCTAATATTCTCTGATCGTACTATCAATGATGTAACGTCATCGCGATTACAACCTGATATAGTTCTAAGGGCGTAGCACGTCTACTACTACTCGTGAATCCATGAGCTTACCACTAAGCAATTAACATTACATAAAGCTTATTTCTTGAATTTTCTCTTTTCATAAGGATCTTTAATATTGGCTTAGGAGAATCTTATGATTCTCAAGAGAAATCTCTTCTTAATAGTTCTATATCTCATACTCTTGCTTGAGATTTTCTTGAAATCTCCTTAATTCTTATGAGATATTCCGTAAAATCTATTAAACTTTTTATGAGATTTTGCTGGAATAACTTGTTACGAGATTTTCTGCAAAGTCTAGAAATCTTTTACGAGATTTTTCTTAAAGAAAATAGTTCAACATTTACGAGATTTTCTATAAAAGCTATTAAACTTCTATGAGAATTTTCTATAGAATATGTTAGATTGTTACAAGATTTTTCTTGTAAAATCTACTAACCTTTATGAGACCTTTTATGAGATTTTATATCATCATAACTTGTAAAGTTCTTCATGATGAAATTCTTATAAATTTCAAGGGAAAGAAACTAAGTTTCTTGGACAATAATTGCTCCAAATTTTTGAAGATACCAGTTAAGACTTGCTACCACTTTTTGAGCTTTGATTATCATGTATAGCAAGATCATACAACTCAAGAATTAATGCTGAAAAAAATCCAGCACCTAAGAATTTCAGCACATACCCACTTAGAACACCTCTTATGTCATACAAACGAAGGATTAATGTTGTAAAATTCCAGCACATCAAAATTTCAGCATATGTCATACAAACTAAGGAATAATGTTGTAAACTTTCAGCACATAAAAATTCCAGCATATGTTATCCAATACACAAGATTTCATAATCATCCAAGCACTTGTAAATTCTAAAATTCTGAAATAAAATTTCAGGTTGTTTGTATACATAATCTCATCACAACTTATTTCATCATAGGTTCTAAGATTTGGTTTCAGATTTTTAGCAAGTTCACCATAATTGTACTTGATGTATTCTTCCATTTCTATCAAATTCAATACATGTAGTTTGCTGAAAAAATTTCTGGTTCCAATATGCATAATTCCATCACAACTCAAGCAATCATAAATCCTAAAATTAGGTTTCAGATTTTCAGCATCATAACACAAAAATTCAAGCACTTATCTTAGCAAAATAGCCAAACATCATGAAGCAAAAGACTAGAATAATTTTCCTACCTTCCTCAAGCTTTTCTCTAGTTTATCAAGCCTCAAAATCCCTTTTTCCAGCCCTTATTTGCACTGCCACAAGGACCAAGAGCAAGGGAAAAACAAAATTTTTAATTGATCTTGATGTAGAGAAAATGTTCTTGAAGGAGTTTAGATGCTTACCTATGAGTATCCTTTGAGATTATGGTGTTTTGATGGAGTTTTCCCAAAGAGAAAGCTTGGAAAATGAAGAAGCAAAGAAGGAAGAAAAAAGGAACAAAGAAGGAAATGTAAAAACGTGGTTCTATGAGTGTAACCAAGAAAGAATGCATTTCATTACCTTTTTTCCTTTTTATAATTTGGCTACTTGGAGAGAAAGTAAGAGAATTCTTATTTAGGATCAATTTGCCTTGTATGAGTATTAGAAATATCTATATTTATTTAATTGTCATAAGTAAAAAAAATTATTTGGAATCCGATAATATCCATTATTTTTACTAAACTCAATGTTTTGGTGTATCGGTTATTAACACTTCGTATACCAATTATTACCATTTTGGTACCTGATTGATACCTAAGAATTCTTACTAGGTTAAAAACATCGATTTAATCTTATCATTATTTTTTGATGTTCTTATACCACTTATAGGTCGTATTCTATATCTCTGGTTATAATATTATTATATTGAATTTTTAATAATATTAAATAAATTTTCATTTTTTTTGTGAATTCTTATATTGTTTCAATCATAACTGCTTCTGTTGAAAATTTTAAAATCCCTACCGATTACTCATAGTTAATTATTTTATTAGAGACAAAAGGCAAGTCGTTACAGGAGGCTTCTTAAGATTTTTCTAACCATTTTAGAGTTAGTGTATCTCTCGCCTAAACCCCTTAGTTAGTTTATGATATGCATAAACCTTGTGGTCATTTCATCAATATGCTCTTGATATGTCATTTTAAACATTTCATATTGATGAACCAACATGTTGATTTTGGTTTCTTCAACTTGATCAATGCCCTTGTGTAGCATATGCAATATGTACCATATTTCTTTTGGCATGTCACAAGCAATAATTTTGTCATATTAAGCTTTGCTTAGTGCACACGTGAGTAGGTACTTAGCTTTTGAGTTCAGTTGAACTCTAGTCTTTTGTTTCTTTGTCCACCTACTTCGGGAATTTTTTGGATGTTAAGGGTGCATTATCTGTTCCTAGAACTTCCTCCCTTGGAATATAATCTCCTTCTTGTATAATCTCCCACAAGTCAAAACTCGTGTATTTTATGAACAACTCCATTCTTTCCTCTAGTAGGCATAATCTCCACCATGAAAAAATGGCGATCTATTTATGGAGTGTCCTTCAGCTATTTGAATATTTTGTGACATTCGTCCCTTGGATCTTTGTCCTCTATAGTCGTTAGAGTGCTCAACCCCTTAGAGGCCAAGCTCTAATGCCAGATGAAGGTAGAAATGTACACGAGAAAAGGGGGATAAAATCGTGTGTAGCCTTTTGTTTACTTTTTGACTTCTAAAAAACTTTATCAAAAACTATCAAGTTATGAACTTGAAGTGCAGCGGAAAATAGCATTGGAAACTTCAGAAAGTAAACCTTCTGAAACGATATTTCAACAAACTTCTAAAAGAAATTTTTCTAGAACTAACATAGTAGCTAAACAAATACAAAAATAATAAAAAAAGGGTGAAGGAAAAAAAAATCCTGCTATAGAGATTTTATACTAGTTCAGCTAACCTGCTACATCAGTTCTCAACAACTATTGAGTTCCACTAAACCTTTCTCCCACAGGAAGAGAATAAGGATAGTCTTTACAATAGCCTTCCCAAGATCTCACCTGTGACTAGTAGACAATCCCTACTATCACAAACCAAGTAGTTATTCACCAGCTTCTTCAAGCTGATAGTCTTTCAACAGCCTCTCCAAGCTAAACTGAACTAGTAAAACACCTTTATCATGTTGCAAGTAGTCTTTGACTAGCTTCTCCAAGCTAAGCTCACAATTATCACTACTAGATCAAGAATACAAGGTTTGTGTTTGGGTTTGCAACTCAAACTAACCTACACTCAAGTGTCTATAGGATTTACAATGAAAGTTCTAGGAAACATTTGAATAACTTCTTTTTAAGTATTTTTCCTAGGAAGAACGTATGAACACTAAAGGAACGTAGAAAGAAAATTTTTACAATCAAGGAAAAATGATTACTAGATATAATGAACTCTACGAAAAGATGAAGAGAAATTTTTACAAAGTTTTTGCTCTTTGTATTTCATCACAAATTTGTTTGAGCACAACATCTCAATATATAGATAGTCTTTCTTGTGACCATTGCCTTTGATCAGATCTACAACTGACACGTGTTGATCATCCATTTGTGTCTTGGAAAAGCAATGTAGAAGAGTAGTATCTTGTTTGTTGGAGCTATTGTAGAAGCCATTGTGAGATAGAAGTTTCTAATACTACTTCAGAAACTACTTTTACTTTGTGAATGTGATTTCTAAACCTTTTCTTCTAGAAGCTGAGGCAGTTGATCGTGGTGACAAAAGAGATGACACAGTTCTGTCACTAGGTTTTGACTTTTCAAATTCAAATTTGAATTTCAAAAATTCCCTCCATTTCTTGTAGAGCGCACAGGTATCACTAAGTGAACTTTCTAATGTGCGGTTTCATTTCCTTGATGCTTCTTTGGTCTTCAATATTCAATCCAAGCTTTATGATATTGAGAAATTTGTGATCATGATGATTAAAGATAGTTGAACACATTAGATTTAGCGTTTGATGGATATCTTCATTTTAGGTGTATTTTCTGAAGTCCTGTTCTACTTTTTGAAGTCCCAGGTCTTGGTTTATTGCAGCACTAATTTCTTCTTCAGATCATTAGCTATTTTAAGCTTGAATAAAGATATAATTTTTACTTCTTTTCATTCATATCTCTTAACATGAAATAAAACATGTTCACACATGCAAAGTAAAATATATCTTCATTTGATTAAGCCTTAATATGCTAAACAATAGAACCTATTTAATTCTTCAAGAAACTTAAGACAACCATTAGTTATTCTTCAAAGCATTTTCTTTAAATTGGCTTTATTGTCATTTAAAACATTATTAACACTCCTTGGAAGGGTTTTGGACCTAGCATTATTATCATAACAAGTAAATTAGAGCGAATTTTCCTACCTGGATTCTTCAACTCTATAGAGCATTTACCTATTCATCTTCCATATGAAGCAAGAGTAAGAGGTCTTATTCAATATCGATGGATGTATTCATTTGAGAGGTAGAAGTTTATCATTTCAAGTCTTTACATATGTTACACATTAACAATCTTATTAATGCAACTAATAGTTACATAGTATCATATTGTTATAGGTACTTGAATAGATTGAAATGAATGGTTAAAAATAAATCACGCGTTGAAGGATCCATATGCGAGGCATATTTGTGCCAAGAGACCTATCACTTATGCTCATATTATTTTGAATTGCATTGCAATCAATGAGAAATAGTGTCGGTCAGAAATGATGATGGGGGTGTTGATGAGACAACCCAACCAACTTTGTCAGTATTTAAGCATTCTGGTTGTAACATCCTCCCAAGTACAACCCCATTCTTAAGCCATGTTATCATACTTGAGAGTTGTTACTTGTTAATTAGCGGGCCTTTCTTAATTATCTATACCAAGCTTAAGTTACGTGCGAAATAACTAAATGTAATTCTATTAAAACATATTACAAGTAAACACCATATTCGTTGAATATGCAGCTAAAATACAAAAGGAAGCTCTTCTATGAGCTTTAGTACATGTTTGTCCCCAAATACATTTACATACATTTTCCATCTCACTAAGTACAACGAATAAAATAGTAACTACTATACTATTGTGGTCCCACATTCCTTTGCGTGGCGCATCATCGTCCTCTGGCTTAACCTGGAGGCGACCGAAAGCACAAACCAGAGGGTGAGAATTTTAAAATTCTCATAGGGAAACTCCCCAATCACAATCATAATGTCATCGTCATCACCCCAGCCACTTCGGTTTATTCAAAATGATCATGCAATATATTCTAAAGGTTCATTTTAAAGTTCCAAAATCATCCTTCCGAAGTGGGTAGCTTTTAACAATCAATCAGTACGTGTACACATATCTAGAAGCTCAAACGCATAGTAAGTAAATCTACTTAAAGGATTTCATACGATATGGATGACGCATGTGTCAAATACAGTAAAGTTATCTCAAAGTAACCTGGTTTCCATCATGGCCATAGAAAGCCAATTAGTGCATTTTTCTCTTTTCATTGACATAGCCAATTAGTGTATTTGTCGTGGACAATTCCATAATAAATAATTTATACCAAATGGCATCTATAGTGGTTTACACCACACAAGGGAAATAGTCTACTTATAGGATGAGCTCAGTCCTATATGTGATCATCGAACTTCATTTTTTCCATTTCCGAATCACACACAGATCTATTCCTAGCCGATGCGTCTATCGCTCAAAATATTTAGGGAAGTTCCTCTTTTGTTTCCTTCCCTCATTCAATCTAAGTCTTGTTTCTGTTTTGTCCATATGTCAGAACATACACAATTTAAGTTCATATATATTCTCTTTTCTCAAATGCACACATAAGCCACATGTAGGTATTTCATTCAAGTGCAATTTCAATTATGTCTCATCAACCACTCTTTATTTCCTCTAGCATGCATTATGTGTCACAAGTCACATGGCCAAATATTATATATCAAGTACTTTGCTCTTTCCTCAAGGTATGCATAAACCATATATATGCATTCATGTATAATGTAATCATTTTTCTTTTCTCATAAATCAATCATTAGAGTTCATAGTATGCATTCATTCACATCCTAGTTGAATTACAAGTCATCATAGCACTAAATCAACATTTGTAATTCAATACCAGCTTATTGGCAGAATCTAAGATTAAGTAGCAAAATTTATTTTCCCTACCAGCTGGTCAATTCAAGGGTCACCAAAATTCTCCATGACACTTCAATGTGTCTAGGAGACCCTGTAAAAATTTCAAGGTAAATGGAGCTTTCTAACTCCTTCAGTAAATTGTACAAATTTAGTGGTCAGGGACCACTAATTCACAGATCAGACCAAGGTTCTCCTAATTCTTTACCTCAGAAAATGATTAAAATAACTCACAATAAAATTTACAGGGACACGTCAATATGTTATTAACTTTAGGTAAAAATTTCAAAGGCTCATTCAATCATTTGCTATGGTAATAAAATCGGATAATTTTATTGCTCTAGTTTCAACATTTCAGGCAGCATCTAAACAATTTCGGTTACTGATTTTTTTAAAGCATTTTAACGCAAAATTAGAGCCCAATAAAATTCATGGGACTCGTCCAAGATGTTAAATTGGACATATAATTTTTTCAGCTCACGAAAATGACTACAACATGCCCAGAAAAATCGTGATCATACACGCCAAGAAACCCGAAAATCCACAGCATAGACCAAAACCCCTTTTGACAAAAAGGATTTTTAACATGATCCAAACACCCCCCCAAAATTCATACATCAATATCTATGTAATATCAGACAATAAAACTAGAAATTCCAAGCTCAATCAATCAGAAAGTTTCAAGAGTAAATTTTGAAAGAAAAGTGGATAATAAAGCCCTACTTGGCTCTTGGAAGTTTTAATCCTTGTTCTTGGCTTTCCTTCAAGAGTTCTCCACCCAATGATTGATCAAACCATCTTAAATCCTCTTCTAACCAAGCAGAAATAGCAGCAAGATTATTGATATGATGAGGTGAGGATTTGTTAGAAAGAGTTGATTCAAAGATTCCAAGAGGTAAGTTGGTGTTTGTGCTTAAATCATGGATTCTTGATGTTGTGACATGAGGTTTCTATTTGATTCATGGTATTTTTGGTGAAGAAGAAATGAAGGTGGCTATAAAATGGCATGGCCGAACTTGAAGAAGGAAAATGGCATGATATTTTTATTTTATTTTATTTATGTTAAGATAATGACACTTGAACTAATTATGAAGATATTTTTCTTAAAGATAAATATTGTAATTTTGTAATCCTCTTATTGGTCCATTTGTAAAGGCAATGGTGTGGCTTCTTCTAAGCCACACACTTGTCTCATGAGGTGTCTAACTTACAATGTAAGTTTTATCCAGTGTAAGAAACTACACACTATAATTTAACCGAACGGGTAAACACCATACCCGATTGAACCGATATTGCCCAAAAATTAATTTTAAGTATAAAATTATCATTCCACCTATTTCTAACCTTATTCCCATGTTTTCCTAATTTCGGGCACCTCTGGGGCCCGAATCTAGGGTTTCAGTGTCCGGTGGCTGTGGGACCTGCAAAGTTAATATTCATTGGCCTAAAAATTTTTTTGAAGGTCCATTGGGCCACCCTCATCATTGCTAAACTCTTAGATTTTTGAAATTACAATTAATAAAGCTCAAATTAATTTTTAATTAAATTTTAGGGTGTTACACTTGGTAGCTCAGCTAGAACTTATAAGAGTCGATATTTAAATGATCAGGAATTAGCTATTGCACATTTACATGTCCTCCTTAATTGTGAAGAAGTTCAGCCATACATTGAGTAAGAAGAATAATTTGATTTTAGTTTGTTGTCTTTACATTAATTAATTTGTTTAATAATACTTTGAATTTTAGAAACTTTGCAAAGACAGCTAATTCACACATTAGTCATGCCGATGTTGATGGTAGAATTACATCTGACTTTTCAATTTAGTTTTGGAGTTATGTAAGTCGAGTAACACCTTTTTCTTAGAGTGCATTTATGCATGCTTGCTATTTTACATTATTATCATGGGTTTATTATTGTCGTTGTTAGGTTCACGATAGAAAAAATTCAATAACAAATCATTTTTTGCACCACTTAGCATGGGGTCCCAAGAGAAAGGTTCATACCTAGCTTGTGTACTTTATTAACGGTGTTAAGTTTCATCCAGAGGAGTGGAGTATTGGTAAGACAACTATCAATTCTCCAGTTTGTGTTAAGGGTGATGAACATGGAAATGAAGAGAATTATTATTATGGGATCGTTAAAGAAATTGTGCAAGTAGAATATCTTGGAGAACTACTTAAACAAGTAGTATTTTTTAATTGTGAATGGTTTGATGCCACACCTAATCGTAGTGTAAAAATTCATAAACCATATAGTCTTGTGGAGGTTAATCATGTTAGACAGTATTCCAAGTATAATCCCTTCATATTTACAAAAAATGCAATTCAAGTGTATTATGTTCCATATCCAAGAAATACAAAAGAAAAAAATTGGTGAATTGTCCATAAAACTAAACCAAGAGGCACAGTTGATGATCGATATACACTAGAGCTTGCATATCAAGATGAAACAACTCCTGTGGGTTTTGTGACCAATGATGATCTAGTTGGGCTAATGAGAGATAAAGGTCTGTATTAAGAGGTTGAAGTGAATGTAGGCTATGACGAGGAAGAAGAATTTGATTTTGATAATGATTTTGAAATGACAATGAAGACATTCAATTGGATAAATTTATTGAGGATGATGATGATGATGTCATTTAGTCATTTTATTTTTCATGCGATACAATAAGGTAACTTGGTGATATTATAATATTCTATATGTACTAGTTTTTTTAAAATTTAACATATATACTAATCAATATTGCATTTAATTGTAGATGTCAGACAAAGATCAAGAAAAAGGGATACGAAAAATCTTGAATTCCAAAAAGCAACCAAAAAAACAATGATTTACAAGCAACTCTCAGCAAACACCTACTGTACCTCCTATAGTTACATCATCTCCTCCAATGATTTCTCCATCAGCTACATTTCCTCCCAATGTAGCTACTTCTCCCCAAACAACATTGATCTATAGCAGGTGTAAATTCACCTAATCCACAAACCCATGGAGAAGTTTCACCTCACCAAAATGAAGGATCACAGCCTAATGTATTGATTTCTTCCATGATTTGTCAAACAATCCAACAACCAATGGCAATAATGTTTTATATCTGAATGGAGCTGGGAATGTGATAAGTTTTTATTTTATTTAACTATATATGATATATTTTAACTTATAACATGTAATGTTAGTAGATTTTTGCCCTCATACACTGCTAATGGGATTACTAATGTTATCAAAAGTCATTACCAAGAAGCATGGCTATCTTGGAAAAAAATACCACCTAATACAAGAGAAATATTATTTAATGAGTTTAAGGTAAGTTTTAAAATTTTATTATGTGTAATTTTTATGTATAAAAGCACATCTTAATCTTTTGTTTAATTTGGTTATTATAGATCAAGTTTGATTTTGAGCCCCCAGATTATGATTGGGCTGAAAGAAATTTTCAAATGCAAGGTGCTGTCTTATTAAAAATTCTAGAAAGGCTCGTGTCACCATGAATAGGCCAAGATGGCATGGAGAATCTGTGGAATGGGCTTTGTGAGCATTGGGCAAGTGAATCCTTCAAGAAAAAAAAGTTGACAGGTGAAGCTAAATTGAGCATCTGATTATAAGGGGCTTGGAGGTTCTTTTCCCACTAATGACTATATTACCACTTCTCAGCATAGAGCTAATTTGGTTAAGTTTTCAAATAACTTTTTCTTTTTTGCATAAAAAGTTAATTTTTGACATATTGCTTTGAAATCAAGAAAACATTATTAATTTATATTATTATTATATATGTAGACAAAATTGAATGAGAGACCTGCTACACCCTTAGAGCTATTTTGCCACACACATAGACACAAGGATCAAACATGGGTGGATAAGAGATCAGAGCATATAGATGTAAGTAACTTGTAATTTATTTAGTGCTCCCATGTCTATCAATTATGTTAGAAAATAATATCTAGTTATATACTGTTAGACTATATAGTATATATTCTATTAATATATCATAAGTATGCTTAAGTTAGTTTCTGTATTAGTTGATATCATATTCGTGTTTGGAGGTGGAAGTCACCCAAGCCATAGATAAGGCAACCCAAAAAGCATCTTAGCAAGGAAGTTCTAAACCAAATGAGACAGAGGTGTGGCGAGACACTACTGGTATGAAAAGGGGAAGATTTATGGTCTTGGCTTAGAGTCAGGAGTTGATAGAAGGCCTTATTATCGTGGCTCAAGATCACATTCAGCTGAGTGTGTTCGTATAGGAAAGCATGAAGAACTATTGAAAAAGATGCACAATGAAAATGGTGCACTTGTAGCTAGGTTAGAGAACAATGAGAAAGAGCTTTAACGCACTCATAAGGAAGTTCAACACAATAACTAGATGCTACAAAAGATGATGAGCTGAATGAATTTTCAATTTTCTGATATCAATCACCTGCAAACTTAGCTAAGGAGGAGGAGGGTGATGATGATGATGATGAGGAGGAGGATGAGGACTAATTATAATTACTTTATTCTATTTTAAATTGGTACTAGTTATTTAGTAAAATTCAATCACTTGCTAGAGACTTGGCTGAGAGGAAGAAGGGTTATGATTAGGAGGACATGTTATAATTACTTGTTGTATTTTGCATCAACATTGGTTATTTTGTATGTTATTTAGTATTGATGTTTGACACTAGTTAGTTGATATTTAATAGAAGCTAAAAGGAGAAAGGTGATGATTAGGAAGATAAGTTATAATTACTTGTTTGTATTTTGGATTGGTACTAGTTATTTTGTATGTTATTCAGAATTGATAGTTGGCACTAATTAGTTGTTATTTAGTAGGTTTCAAGTATAATTTTATGTTTATTTGTTAGTGTTATGGATATGTAAATTAGGTCTTTGAAAATAGGAATCCAAAAAAAAAAAAAAAATTAGACTAGTATCTATAATAATTATTAGTGCCCGAATTTGAGACTAAATTTGGATTAAAGACTGATTTTGTGACCGATTTTTGTCCAAAAATAGTGACTGAAAATTCAATCACAACTAGTCACTACATTTGTGAATGTTAGGAAGTACATTTGTGATTGATTTTTTCATCACTAAATTAGTGATCGAAAAATCTGTCGCTACTAATCCAACATATCTAAGCCGTTAGTGAGAAATTCAGTCAAAAATTAGTCACAAAAATTAGTGATCGAAAAATAGTTCACAAACATTAGTGACTGAAAAATCAGTCACTATTGAGCCAACTTCTTCCAATTGGTTGAGGGAGAATTTAGATCACAAATTCAGTCACAAAATATTAGTGACCAAAAAATCAATTGACCTAACATGTTCTGGTTGGTTGAAGGAAAAATTGGTCAAAAATGGGTCACAAAATATTAGTGACTAAAAAATTGGTTATTATTGAGCCAACTTCTTCCAATTGGTTAAAGGAAAATTTCGATCACAAAATTAGTCACTAATAATTTAGCAACCTTGAATCTAGCTACAACATAAATCGGTCACAAAATTGGTCATTAAAAAATTTTGCAACCGATTTATTGCATTTAGGGGCCAAAATTTAAATCACTAATCAGTGATTTTCTTGTAGTGAGCCAGTTCAATTTATTGAAAAAAAATGATCATGCATTAACATAACAAAGATTCATTTTAAAGTTCAAAATCATCCTTCTGAAGTGGGTTTATTTTCAAATTCAAACACTTAATTTACATATATCATAATATTCCAACTCACAATAAATCATCATAGGCAAATAATTCAAAATAATATAAGTATGCATGTGATAAATACAAATACTTTCTTCAATTTCTGAATTAACTTCATTTTTCCTTGACTTTGATATCTTTATCAACTTTGTGTGCCCTTTCCATAAGTGGCCTTGCACTCTAAGGTAATATACCTCATGAGGACTGAGTTTATTCCTATACATGATTATTGGATTTACTTTCTCTGACACTCAAGAGTACTTTTCCTAGCTGGGTTTACTTTCCTTGACTCATTTTCAAAGAGGATCCAATAAGTGGTTAGGTTCACTCTCCCTAAGGATTTAGTCTTTTATTTATTCTTAAATATTTTGACAACTCACGTATCATACTCCACGTCAAATGCACAAGCATCATAATCATATATGCATAGCATCAACAAAGTGTACATGGCACAAAATCATTGCAGATTACTCATAGTCACATTTCATATCATACAACACATGTCCTATAATTTCAAAGAAAATTCTAGTTAATTAATCAAACATCATGATAATGGGCTGAAATAATTCACAGAGGTACTTCAACATATCTAGAATAATTTGTAAAAAAAAAAAATTAACTCAAAAAGGAATTTCTAGCTAGTCAGAGAAATTATATAAAATTAGTGTCTAGAATCTACTAGACTAAGAAATTAGTCAAATTCAATAAATTTTTAAAAATATCAATGAGCCTAAAAGTATCTAGAAAAAACAGGATAAGATGTCCATAACAACATATAAAAGTTTTAAATCAAAATTATATTGTTTGATAGGGTAACAAAAATAGACAAATTCAATGGTTAGAAATAGGTCATCAGGCAGCATAGGGTCCACTCTCAATTTTATAATTTTTAAAAATAAAAAATGTTCACTAATGATTCTAGAAAAATTCATGAAGGTAATATGAAAAAAAAAAACTCAAAAAGACTTATCCAAGTATGTTTTAAAAATCATACAAATTTAACACTAGGCTTAAAATCTAAGTTTTTAGCATGATAAACCAAGATGTAAGTTAATCAAAGAAGCCTCCTAACAACATATACTACCCCAATCATGCATGTTCATCAATATTCAAGCTCTAACCTATGATAATAAAACTAAACCCAAGCCTAATTCGCCATAAAATTTTAAAAATAGAAAATGGTTTGGAAAAGGTTTTGAATAATCGTACCCTTAGCTAGGATAGCTTTTCCACTTGTGATGATTTCTCCAAGTGTGAATCCACCCAAAACCACACCAAACCAACCATGACTCTTACTTTAACAAGTGAGGTAGTGGCCTTCTTGATAGCAATATGGGATGACAATTCTTTTAGGTCAGAAATGGACATTTCAATGAGTATATTAAGCTTTCTATTTAAGGTTTTGTCTTTAGAGTATTAAGAATGGAGTTTAAGTACAAGGTTTTGTGGCTAAGTGAGAATAAAAAATGAAAGGTTGCAAAGATTTTGGGAAAGAAAAATGGTGACATTGTGTGATAATTTTATTTCTTTTAAGTGAATTTGGTGAGATGGATGGGTGAGATTAAAACTTGCTTGCTAGGTTTTAATCCATGCCATCCATTTGGCAATAGGTGATTAGGCAAGATTACTTGGCCAATAATTCATTTTTATGGTATTAAAAACCACATATCAAAACTTTACCAAATAGGTAAAATATCTCAACTGGAAACTTAAGGGGCTATTTGATTTGAGTTTTCAATTTTCATTTTTCATTTTCATTTTTTCAGTTTTCTACACTTTGTGAAGGAAAAACTAAAAATTCTAAAACTGGAATTTGTAGTTTTCAGAATTTTCAGTTTTCCTTCACAAATTCTGAAAATTGAAAATGAAAACTGAAAACTGGAAACTCAAACCAAACAGCCCCTAAAATATCTTTATGTAGGGTCCCTAGTCTAACACTCTACCCTAATCTCCGTTTGAAGTTCCTCTGACCTTGGATCATCCTTGGTCCTGGTTCTAGAGTCATTATTCATCTATAGGCATGGAAGTTACTATTCATCCTCGATCCCTAGTTTTTTTTTTATTTTAACAAAAGCTTCCTTGGCTCATTTATATTATTTCCTAGTTTCCAAAGTTGTAAAATTTTTGTCTATTTAATTTTTAATTTGATTTCCAGTAAAAATTAGGTTGTTAGATTCCTTATGCTTCCCGACCCTCTTCAAGTTCCCTACCTTCTCCAGCCTCCATCTTTTTCTTTTGGAAATGCACACGTCCTTCGTATTCTCTTTTCTTCTTCCATGGCTCACTCTTTAGACATTGCCAACTAGCTTGCAGCCTTTGTCATTAAGCCCATCATTGAAAGCAACCATGAAATGGCTCCAGATCTTAGGACCTAGAAAATGGACTTTTGCATTGCCAAGCTAAAGTAAAATCACTCCTTTCTTCATTGGTTCTTCAAAGTTAGGTTTCCTGGTCCTCTTGCCACTCTTACCCAAATGGAAAATATAATCTCCTATTTCCCTTGGGGCCTGTTTGGTTTCAATTTTCATTTTTAATTTTTCAATTTTCAGATTTTGTGAAGGAAATACTGAAAATATTGAAAACAAAAATCTAGTTTTCAGCTTTCATTTTTAGTCTTTAGTATTTCCTTCACAAAATTTTGAAAATTGAAAAGCTAAAATCTAGAAACTAAAACCAAACAGGCACTTAGCCATTTAAAAACTCCTTCCAGATTTTTACTTTGGCCCCAAGTTTAGATTTTTGCATTGTTGATAAGTATAGTTTTATATACATATTTGCCCCATATTCTTAGTATGTCAGCTCTCTTTTATACTCAACTGGGTGCATTTCCATCATATTTGAGTTTTGGCATCAATTTGAGCATTATTGAGAATTTTCTACATAATTGTGCTTCTAACACTATTTCATCTTTTGATCATAATTGAAGTTTTAGATCTCATATTCTTTGGCTTATAGGAATGCTAAAAGGATTATTTATAACTTTCATGCAAGTACAAAAGTCGAATTCAATGTCTAGCTTGTCAAAATAAGACCGAAATTCAAAACATGGGTGCTTAAATTTTAGATTAGACATGCTGCAAAGATTAGGTGAAATCTCCCTCACCTGAGGTCCAAATAAGGCAAATAAGGTATCCATCTCTTTCATTGAGATAAATCATCTGCACATGTAAAATGAAATTATCTTTGCTATAGGAGCAATCTTATGCTAACGGTATTGTAACACCCTAATATTTAACCTAACACGCCTAGGACGTATTAAGATTAATTATTAGTTATTACTTCCTTTTAAAACTAGTTTGTAAAACTACTTAGCGAAAAATATGAGTAAATTTTTTTTGAAATGAGATGCGTAAAACAAAGTGCGAGCCATCGCATACAACATAAACAAAACATAGAGCGGAGGAGTAAATAAATCACACAATATAAAAACAAATAAGAATACCTCAATCATAGAGACAAACATCATAATATTAAATCTCATAGTTTAGTACAACAATGGAAATATAATATAAAGTCTTACCCATAGGAGTGGGCAGAGCTTGGTACGGAAACATAAAATACAAGAAAACATAAATGGCAAATACACGGAAAGCTCCCAAAGGTACTACCAACTAAAAGCAACCCTCCCCTCTAAAAGCCTCCAGAAGATGCTACTCCTCGCAGGGAGATGTAGCCCGTGAACTCCGAAGCTCCTCGGATGTGGCCTAACGAAGATGGGGCGTGGGCATGTGGATCGGCGAGCGATGTGGCCACCTCGGCGAGGATGCCTCTCGGGCTGGCGTACACGCCTCATGGGTCTCAGCTGGAGACCGTGTCCTCGCTACCCCTCGGCGGCCAAAGGCACCGAAGGGGCGGAATCCTCCGAATAGGGATCGGGGAAATCCTAGACAAGTCCCTCCCGCAATGAGATGGGCACACTTTGGGTAGTCATGCACCGCTGAAGATGATGGTCGGCATGGCGATTCTACTCGTCACGGGGTCGCGTCCTCTCAAAAATCATATCATCGCCATAAGGAGAGGTCGGGGTAAAGCGAAAGCTGGAGACCGAAAAAGCAAATAGACGACCCATGTATGCAAAAATCCACATGGCACAACGACCCTCGAAATGGTAGGACTGATGGTCTGGATCGTAGTGCAGCTCCCACATGGGTGCGTCAACAAAAATCACGAACGACGCCATCGAATCTGAAGACGTAACGGAAAAGAGATAGGGAGGGGTGAGAATCTTTGCTAAAGAATCTCAGTAGGGAAAACTCCTATCCTAGTGTCATCGCTTACGTCCCAGGAACCTTGGGTTTATTATAAAAAGGTTACATATGCAAAGGTTCATTATGAGGTTTTCATAAAGGTAATTATCCAAGGTCCGTGTCTTTTATGATGAATCTTAATGCATGTATGCAGCATAATAGAACATGAATGCATGGCAATACTTAGCAACAACAAAACATATCATCAACAATTAAATCACATATGTGTGGCATGTAACTTCTCAAAATCAACCTTTCGCTTTCATAAGCAAGATACTTATCATCTTTTCTCATTCCTCAAACTTGTGACATCATGATTTTTAAAACAATAGTAACTAACCCCTGATACTAGGCTTAGAGCTCATACCTTAACTAGTCGTCACTAGTTCTTACTTATCCTCTTGATAAGCGAATCATAATCATAATCATAAAAATAACAAATCCCGACTCCCGAGTACGGGTAGGGGCTAAGGAATCACCCATCATGGGACTTTCTTCCTTCTCTGAAATGCATCAGCTGGTTAAGACCAGTGACTTTGTCCGCTTTGGCAGGCTAATGTCGATGCCCTCACGGTTTTACCTTCTCCTCACCGTAGCAGGAGAAGTATGTCTCAATCTGTGAAACACATCATCGGTTAAGACCAATGACATTGTCCGCTTCGGTATGGCCCCCATGACCATACCTTCCACGGGTTTCTTTTCTCCTCACCGTAGGAGAAATGCGTCTCGGCATATCACATATAAAATCTTTCTTTTCAAAACTTTCTCAAGTCCCTCAAATTTGATGGAAATTCGGTAGCATAACCACTATACTCCGAATTTCCTTAAATTTGAGTCATGCCACATAACTCAACCACACATATCATCCTCATGAAACTTTCTTAATTAAATAGATCTCTAATTTGCAAGAGCATATTCTACTAACTTATCATATTCCACATTCTCATGCATCTCAAACATGACATACCACATCATCACATCAACATGCCACAAATACACATATAGTCTCATGCTCATGATATTAACATATTCACATCATTAGGAGTATGCCCACTCGGTCTCATGCTCACATCACACCTCCTATCTCATGGTGTCTTATGCTTTAGCCCTTACAGGTCTTAAATTGGTATTCCAATTATCCTAACCTTCAATATAGATTTTTATAACACCTAAGGGATCATTACCTATAATTTCCTCTAAAGTTTATGATTTATAACATAACCAAACAGCTCTAGAAACTTTAGGCAGAATTTTGCTTTATGATTACGGGGTCCTAGAATCTCCGTCTTTGACCCTTTCTAAGTTCCATCTTCGCCTAAGGCTCTATAATTAACTCCTAAACCAATTATGAAGGATTCCTACACATATTAACTAATTATAAACCATTTTTCTTAAGTCCAATTATGCTGGAACAAAATTACAAATTTGTGCATCTAAGTGTTCTAGAATTCACATTTTAGGTCCTTTCTAGTTACTTGTTCTTTGCTAACCTCCCTAAATCGTTCCTTGCTTCACTCAAGCATAATTTTACACATTTTAACACCTTATAACAGAATTCATACAGTAGCCAAACTCCAAGGGCAGAACCGAAATCATAGTCATCATACAATCACATAATCACATGATTTAAATGCATTTAAGTTGCTAATTTCTCTTGGAATCAATTTAGGAACTCAAAACTCTTTTAGAAACCAATTAATCTCATTGAAATCACTTAAATATGTGCTAGGTCAGTAGCTAAATAATTTAGCTCAAGGAATAGATTTAAAACATAAAACTTTGTTCATAAAGTTCCTTGAGTACACCTAAGCTTAGAAAAATTCCAAGACTTAGACTATGGACACTTATGATTAGATGAACTCATCCAAGTCCATCATCATCATCACAAGGCCGAAATGGCATCCTTGAAATGCCTCCATTTTCTAAAACTTTATGCAAGATACTTGGGCAAGTCTTTAAGCTCTAGGATATTTAAGTGATAGCATAAACTTAAACATGATATGCACTTATTTTATTCTTCATTAGAAAGTAAAGTGAGAGCATAAAATAAATATGAGATGCAACCTTATTATTATCTTTAAAGATTAAGTGATGACTTGAAATATAAACATGAAATGCAAGCTTGAAATTTAAACATGATAATGCAAGTCCATTTAGTTATTCTTGAGAGTTTAGTGATGACATCAAAATAAACATGCTATGCAAGGCATAAATGTAAACATGTGTGCAACTCATTTTATCTTAACTAGAGCTCTTACAAGACTTTAAAGGAACATCATAACCTCAACCCAAATATGTATCTTATCAACATAAAGTGAGCTTTAGAGTTCTTAGCACCAAGTCTTCAAGGAAGCCTTTGGTTTTGAACTTCATCATCAAGCTCAAGAAAATAGACACAAAGCTCAACACTTTGTCTAAACAAAATACAAGAACTAAGTCATATTCTTTATTTTATTGCTCATGGGCTTCAATCTAGAGTAAAACTCTTAGAACGGCTGACCAACTTTAAGGTTGGCAAGGGTAAGCTTAGAGCTCTTTGAAAACATAGGATTAATTTTCTTTAACAAAACTTTTGTGATATACTTAACATTTTTAGCAAACTTTGTTCAAACCAAGGAAGAAAAATCGAAATCTTTAAAGGGAAAAAGGAAGAGAAACTGAAACTCTAGCTAGGGAAAGAAAAGGAAAATTTGAAACTTAAGCAAGGAAAAAGGAAAAGAAACCAAGAACATATATGGTCCAAGACCAAGTTTTTCAAGCTTTAGAGGTTTTTCACAAGACATCAACAAGTCATTATCTTGAAACCTCATCATCAAGCCAAAGTTTTTCTCATGAGAAGGCCTCTTGGCTGAAAAAGGAAGAAGAGAAAAAGAGTTTTGAACCAAGAGAAAACTAGAACTTTTCTTGATGAAAACAAGTAAAAACTTGAAAACAAACCCCTACCTAAGGAAGTCTTTGAAGAAGTGAAGGAAAGCTTGAGTTCTTGAAGGATTGAGAAGAAAAAATCTTCCTTGAGTGTGGGTGTGTGTTCGGCCAAGAAGGAAGCTCAAGGAAGATGATTTTTCCTTGAGTTTCTAAGCTTGGGAATGGAAAGTTTGAGTGTTTAAGAGATGGTTTGAGGTGAGGGAGTGGTGGTTTATGCTTGTTTGTGGTGGTTTGTGGTGGTGGAAAGGTTCTTTGAGAGGAAGAAGAAGATGAGCAAGATGAAGAGAAATTTGAGAAAAAGCAAGGAAGTGCAAGAAAACTAAACTTGGCAAATGATCTAAAGTGTAACCAAGTTCTTCCAAGCTTGGTATTTATAGAAAATTTGCAATATGGAGGCTGATTGGGGGAGGAGTGGCCGACGGACTCTTGGCCATTTGGGGAGGAAAATATCTCTTACAAGGTATGGCTTTGAGTATGGGTTCAAGCATGGTTGAGTTTGGGCACAAGTATGGGCAAGGCATGGTCTTTGAAGTGAAGAAAAATCAACATGTGATGGAATTTGGGGAGGAGTGTTCAGCCACTCCATGTGCAGCCAAGGGGAGGATTAATTTGTTCATGTAATTGTGTTTTAGTGGTGTGTTTAGGTGTTTCTTTGATTAAGGTTTTGGTTAAGAGTTGTAAGAAAGTGTTTAGGTGAGGTAATTGGCTAATTAAGGTTGTCAAGACTTGATTAGGAGGGTAATCTTGCTAGATTAACAATTTAAAATCATTCTTTTGGTCAAATGAGGTATGGCACAATTCCTTAATTTAAGGAATTGGAGAGAGAAACACTATTCAAGATTCCATGACTAGGAATCTTGAATTAAAGAATGTAATTAGAGTTTAACTAAGCAATCTTAGGTCCTAATTAACCTTAATAAATTATTTTGACTCTAGATTAATTATCGAAATAAATTAATCTTTGATTAGAGCCTAATATTGCTTAGGTTTGCTTAATTACGTCATTAGGCTCACTGTACACTATTTTAGGGGCAAAATGGTAATTTTGCACTAAAACTGCCTGGACCTTCCAGGCCTGACTAAACATCAATTAACACTCAAAAACATCATTCCAAACTTTCTAGAAAAGTTCCGGGCTCAAACGGCACCTTTACCCGCGTGAAACGCTATATGGGTATTTTGGTCATTTTGAGCCGAAAATTCAGAAAACGAGATTTTCACCTTGGATATCAAATGTAACAGTTATAATCCCCTTCAAACATTGAGTTGACCCATTCAAGGACTGCCGGGCTGTCCTGAATTCGGGTAAAAATGACCTCAGGGCATTTTGGTCATTTGTATTCTACAAAAAAAAATTCGGGCGTAGGTATAACCTTCACTACTTCAAGAAACTCAAGGTAGACATTAGTCATTCTTCAAAATATTTTCCTTAAATTGGTTTTGTTGTCATTCAAATCATAATGCATTAATGCTTTTTGAAGGGTTCTAGAGCTTATATCTATGTGACGCATAATTTTATTTGTATGCACGTCAAGTTAAGGGATTCCCTTTGCTTGTCACATCTGAATAGAGGTTGAGTGGCTCCCTTCATTCAATTTTGATTCTTTATCTTACGCTAATTATCTATGTTTCTATGGATGATGTATCTTAAGGGCTTAGTAGGTGTTTATCTTATCCCAATAATCTGCATATCTAACAACAAGTTCCTTAGTGTTTAGTAAGGAGGGTTTCTTCTACTACTTGTTCTTATCAATTTGAGTATTTAGGTTTCAAGATCTTAATATCCTTAGGGTTCTTCATCATCAATGTGGGTTAGAGTTTCAAGATCATTATTTCCTTAGGGTTCTAACCTATTATGGTAGGTTTGGGATCTTTATGTTCTTGGGGTTCCACATCATATTCCCTTTACTTGTCACATCAAGAGAATTAATAGTGCTTCAGTGATTTCCCTTATTTAGTTTTAATCTTTTATTTTATCCCAATTATCAATGTTCTAGAACAGGTTCCTTAGAGGTTAGTAGGAAGGGATTTTATAATATTGCTTGTCAATGTGTATTGTGGTTTCAAGACCTTTATATCCTTAGGGTTCTATATCAATATGGGTTTGGGTTTTGGGATCTTAATATCCTTAGGGTTCCAAATCATTAGGATCCTTATGTTTTTGGGGTTCCGCATCACCTACTTCTTGCAATCTTAGTCTCACTAGTCACAATGAAAAATGGAGAAGTTAAAAACCAAATATTTAGTTATAAAGTGAAAAGCCTTTCAAACTCAATTTAGCTCTCATTATAATGCTCTAATGGTTCATTGATGCCTTAGAAAAGTAATTCATTGCTTTTTAAAAAATTAATATTTATAAAATCATTTATTTTATAAAAATTTAATGAATTATATATATAATCATTAATTTTTATAAGAATTGACTAGGTTTGTCAGTTTGCACTTTGCACCAATTCAATTACATGATAAATCCATTTCACAACTTAGATTGAATAATTAGTTGATTCACTAGTTTATTGGCCCACTAGCTTGACCATGCCAGTTTTTATTTTTAGTTTTTAGTTTTTTGGTATAAAGAAACTTAAATTCTTTTTTATTAATTATTAAACTTATTGATTTCCTCTTCATTAAATATTTATTCTATAGCATTCTCTTTCCACAAAATTGTGTATAGTCATTAGATTAAAATTAAATTTGTGGTCAACTAAGAAATATATTTAATGATAGAAGTCAATGAACTGAGATATATTTAATACATATTCATATTTAAAGATTTTTTTAAATTAAACACTGGTTCTACCATTCTCTTTCTTCATTACTTTGTATAATTCATTAAAATTAAATTCAAGATCAAATAGGAATATATATATATATATATATATATATATATACACACACATATATTCTTAATGGAACCATCGGTTGAATCCTATTACTTAACTAGTCCCACAATCATTGTCTAATAACAAATATATTTAATGATAGAAGTAAGTGAATTGAGATATATTTATGCATTCATTTTATTATTTTTATTTTTATTAAAATTAAATTTTTTTTTACCATTCTCTTTCTTCATTACGCTATATAATAGTTAGATTAATGTTAAATTCATGGTCAAATCAAAAAATATTTAATGCTAGAAGTCAATGAATTGAGATATATTTAATACAATCTTCATTTTAGAATTTTTGAAATCTTGTAAATTTTACGTTGAAAAATCTCCTCAAATCAAATACTTATATATAACAAGAGATAGCCATCCATCCATCTTGGAAGAGAGGAAGAAAATAGGCAGTGAAATTTTCAAAATGGCTTTTCTCATTTGTCAACCTTATCTTTTGGGAATTTTGTGCATTACTTTGATTTTGGCATCATCAGGTGAGGAAATAAAAATTTCATTTATATTCTTGAATTGCCATTTTGAATGTACAATAAACTCACCAAAAGTGGAAAAAGATGTTGTAGGAACTGTTAATGTTCTTAGTCTTTCGATTCATGAAAAATCTTTGGCTGTTATGGTCGTAAGATTTAGCAAATATTTTTAAATTTTAAATGTGATTTCGTTTATAAATGTTTAGGTTAGATATCTGTTGACACATCAACAAGTTAGATGTTTGTTGGAATATCATTTTAGGCTGTATAATATGTGTATCTTGGAATCAATGTGTTGAGATTTTGCAAAAGAACACTTACATGGCCAATGTTGACAAAATTTTTATCTACTGACTCCAGGACCAACCATAGGATCTGGTATTCCCGCATTGCCAATTTGCGTAAGATAGACAATTGCAATGGTGACAATAGTAATCAACGATGTAACCAAGAATGTGTTGGCTTGGGCTTCAGGTTAGGGGTGGTTGTATTGCGCCTCCTAATGCGTTAGCAATTGTGACTTGTTGTTGTTTTGTGAATGAATAGTAATATGCCTCCTCATTTATAAAAATAAAATTGTTTAGCTTGTATTTTCATAAACAAATAAATAAAACTCAACAAGTTGTGCTTCCAAGATCTCAATTCGAGGAATGTTAGTGATTCCTCCATGAGTTCTCAAGTTTCTTAAAGAATCGTCTCAAAGTTTGATTCTAGAGAAGCATTGTCGACATGGCAATGCAAATTACTCAAGTTGCTATTTTGTTTTTCAAAGTGAATAGAATTTTCACCAACAAACTTGAATAAACATCTCTGATTTTGATTATAACATTAGAATTCACAAAAACAAGTGCTTGAATACAATAAACAAGTAATAAAGAATAAAAATATGAACTTGCAAGAAAGGAAAAGAGAATCTAATTATAAGAATTAAAATGAAACAAATGAGTCAGAGGCAACATCATTGCTCTTGATCTCTTGGTTCCTTGCATCGAGTGATTATGAACATTTGAGAGTTATGGGTGTTTGATCTTAAAGCTAGATATTAGAAAATGAAGCCCGGAGCCTCTTATATATAGACAACTATTTATATCATTTGTCCCCAATAGTTATTTTGATCAGAATTGACACAGTGTCATAATCTCCATGCTTGTCGGCTTACCCACATCACTGCCATTCACATGCACTTCAGCTTAGGATTGGTTGTAACTATTCCTAAACACGTGCAATTTCTACCCATATTCTTAACCCACGTTCTCCACTCACTTGGACAAAGCTTCAGCTTTCAAAATATTTTTCAAATCTACTTCAACCTGAGTTGATGTGTACTCAACATTCTTTCAAAATGGCCCTATGTACATATGATGATCATCACCATTATTTTCTAAGTCCTTATCACCTTGTGTCCCGTTTAAGGAACTTGTTTGTAGTAGTTGTAGATGTCAATCTATCTTTTACATTTCATATTATCCCTCTTTTATCATGATACTTCACTTATTCTACCATTCCTTCGCTTCATTTCTTGCTTCTACATTGATATAAATTATTTTCTACCGCATGATGCCCCTAGTCTGGTTTATTGATAATCACGTAGAGATGGAGACTACCAAAATTGAATTGTTGCCAATCCTTCACTCATCCTTTTTGAAAATTTCAAATACACATTTCCTAAGAGCTTTTACAATAGCTTTATGTCATTTCTCAACCACCCTCATGATTACTTTTGAATTTTCTCTCTCCTTAATGGTTATAAATACCTCAAGGAGTCTTCACTGATGTTCTTTGTAACATTCTCCTAAGTACAACATTATCCTTAGAGCCTGACATCATACTTAGAAGTTGTTACTAGTAAATTAGTAGACCTTGCTTAAATGTCTACAATATATTCGAGCGAGTCATACAATAACTATATCATAGTTTTACTTAAAAATATAAAAAGGAATCAAAGTTGTTAGACAATACATAACGTGTATAATATGATAGTAATATTGTAGAGTACATATCAAAATACAAGAAACATCTTCTATGAGCTTTAATAGAACATCTGTCTTCTTAAACACTTGTACGTACATAATAGTTGACAATGATCCTTAGTAGTCTGGCTACTTTGAGTCAAGCATTGCTATTACGAGCAGCTTCATTATTCTATTGAGCTATCTAGAGGTGACACAACACAAATAAAGAGGGTGAGAATTATGAAATTCTCAATAGGGTATTCCAAAATATACAACAATCATTGTCATCATCATTGTCCCAGCCACTTTGGTTTATTGAAAAAAAGTGATCATGCATTAACATAATAAAGGCTCATTTTAAAGTTCAAAACCATCCTTCCAAAGTGGGTTTATTTTCAAATTCAAACACTTAATTCACATGTATCATAATATTCCAACTCATAATAAATTATCATAGGCAAATAATTCAAAATAATATAAGTATCCATATGATAAATACAATGATTTCTTCAATTTCTGAATTAACTTTATTTTTTGCCATGACTTTGATACCTTTATCAACTTCGTGTGCCTTTGACATAAGTGGCCTTTCCCACTCCAAGGTAATAGACGCTTATCAAGATTGAGAATTCCTATACATAATTATTTGATTTACTTTCTCCTACTCTCACAAAGTACTATTCATAGCTAGGTTTACTTTTCCTAACTCATTATCAAAGGGGATCCAATAAGTGGTCTGGTTCACTCTCCCCAACGATTTAGTCTTTTATTTATTCTTAAATATTTTGACAACTCATGTATCATACTCCACGTCAAATGCACAAGCATCATAATCATATATGCAAAGCATCAACAACTAAATCATAGTGTACAAGGCACAAAATCATTGACATATTACTCAGTCACATTTCATATCATACAACACATGTCCTGTAATTTCAGCCTCAAAGAAAATTCTAGTTAATTAATCAAACATCATGATAATGGGCTGAAATAATTTAAGAGGTACTTCAACATATCTAGATTAATTTTTAAAAAAAAAGTTGACTCAAAAAGGAATTTCTAGCTTTTCAAAGAAATTATATAAAATTAGTGTCTAGAATCTACTCGACTAAGAAATCAGTCAAATTCAATAAATTTTTAACAATAGCAATGAGCCTAAAAGTATCTAGAAAAAATCAGGGATAAGATGTCCATAACAACATATAAAAGTTTTAAATCAAAATTATTTTGTTTGGTAAGGTAACAAAAATAGACAAATTCAGTGGTTAGAAATAGGTCATCCAGGAAGCATAGGGTCTACTCTAATTTTATAATTTTTAAAAATAAAAAATGTTCACTAATGATCCTAGAAAAATTCATAAAGGTAATATGAAAAAAAAAACAACTCCAAAAGACTTCTCCAAGTGTGTTTTAAAAATAATAGAAATTTACTACTAGGCTCAAAATATAAGTTTTTAACATGATAAACCAAGATATAAGTTAATCAATGAAGCTTCCTAACAACATATACTACCCCAATCATGCATGTTCATCAATATTCAAGCTCTAACCTATGATAAGAAAACTAAGCCCTAGCTTAATTCCCCATAAAATTTCAAAAGCAGAAAAATGGTTTGGAAAAGATTTTGAACAATCCCTACCCTTAGCTAGGATAGCTTTTCCACTTGTGATGATCTTTCTAAGTGTAAATCCACCCAAAACCACACCAAACCAACCAGGACCCTTACTTTAACAAGTGACGCAGTGGCCTCTTCTTGATAGTAATGTGGGATGACAATTCTTTTAGGTTAGAAATGGACATTTCAATGAGTAGATTAGGCTATGTATTTAAGGTGTTTGTCTTTAGAGTATTGATAATGGAGTTTGAGAGCAAGGTTTTGTGGCTAAGTGAGAATAAAAATGGAGGGTTGCAAAGGAAGAGAAAGGGTAGAATTTTGGGAGAAAAAAATGGTGAGGTTGTGTAATGATCCATCTAGATATATTGGTGTTTTAATCTTTTGTTATCTTTTTAATTATATTTCTTTTAAGTGAATTTGGTGAGACGGATGGCTAAGATTAAAACTTGCTTGCCAGGTTTTAATCCATGTCATCCATTTGGCAATAGGTGATTAGGCAAGATTACTTGGCCAATAATTCATTTTTGTGGTATTAAAAACCACATATCAAAACTTTACCAAATGGGTAAAATATCTCTACCAGAAGCTTAAAATATCTTTACCCAGGCCCCTAGTCTAATACTCTAACCAAACCTCTGGGTCGAAGTTCTTTTGGTCTTGGATCATCCTTGGTCCCAATTCTAGAGTCATTATTCATTTATGGGCATGGAAGGTTACTATTCATCCCTAGTCCCTAGGTATTTTTTTTTTTACAAAAGCTTCCTTGGCTCATTTACATTATTTCCTAATTTCCAACGTTGTAAACTTTTGTCTTTTTAATTTTTAATTTGATTTATAGTAAAAATTAGGTTGTTAGATTCCTTACACTTCCCAAACCTCTTCAAGTTCTTTACCTTCTGCAACTCTCCATCTTTGTCTTTTGGAAATGCACACGTCCCTCCATATTCTCTTTCTTCTTCCATGGCTCACTCTTCAAACGTTGCCAACTAGCTCGCAGCCTTTGCTATTGAGCCCATCATTAAGAGCAACCATGCAATGGCTCCAGATCTTGAGACCTAGAAAATGGACTTTTGCATTGCCAAGCTAAGGTAATTAGCCCTTTCTCCATTGGTTCTTCCAAGTTTAGTTTTCTTGGTCCTCTTGATACTCTTATGCAAAATGGAAAATATAATCTCCTATTTCTCTTAAGGCCTGTTTGGTTTCAGTTTTCCAATTTTTCAGATTTTTTGAAGGAAATACTGAAAATAATGAAAAATGCAAAATCCAAATTTCAACTTTCATTTCTAGACTTTTGTATTTCATTTACAAAATTTTGAAAACTGGAAAACTAAAACCAAATAGGCTCCTAGCCTTTCAAAAACTCCTTCCAGATTTTACTTCAGCTCTAAGTTTAGATCTTCGCACTATTGATAAGTATGGTTTTGTATACATATTTGCCCCCTATTCTTAGTGTGTCAACTCTCTTTTATACTCAATTGGGTGCATTTCCATCATATTTGAGTTTTGGCATCAATTTGAGCATTATTGAGAATTTTCTACATAATTGTGCTTCTAGCACTATTTCATATTTTGATCATAATCGGAGTTTTAGATCTCTAAAAAGTTTTGTTCTGTGGCTTGTAGGAATGGCAAAAGGTTTGTCTATAACTTTATGTAGAGTACAAAAGTCAGATTGGATGTCTAGCTTGTCAAAATAAGCCTAAAATTCAAAACATGGTTGCTTAAATTTCATATTGGACATGCTACAACGATTGGGCCAGATCTCCCTCATTGAGGTCTAAATGAAGCAAATAAGGTATTTATTTTTAAGAGAAAAACAAGATATACAACTTTTATGAAGAAATCTAGACCAAATTCTTAATATATCACGTGTTTCTACAAAACAAATGTGCAAATGTGTGTTTTGGAGTTCCAAAATGCTCCTAGGAATTTACAGCTATGTGTCAATGCAATAAAATGTGCATCCACGTAATTTGGGCACCATCAGACCTTTTTGGGCTATATTTTACCCAATTATGGGCCTCTTTTGTGTAATTGTGATGATGTACTCATACCCCAACCCCTAACTTCAAAAAATAGATCCTTATTTAGGATAGTTTAGGTTTTGTTTTAGTTTCTCTCTAGAAGTTCTCTCCTTCTTAATACTCTTTCTTTCCTCCTCTCCTCTTCTTTTCTTCTTCCCACTCCCTTCTTTACTTAGGTTAGGATTACTTTTGTAACATCCCTACTTTTCTCTTATATTAATTACCTAATTTTTATGGGTTATTAGAATAATTAATTAATAAATTATTCAAGTATTAATTAATAAATGAGAAAAAACTTAGTTAATTAGAAAAATTTAATAAAAGTCAATCTAATTAAATGAAGAACAAAAAAACAAATTTAAAACATTTAATAAGTTTCTTAATTTTAAGAATTAAAATAACAAAACAAGATTGTAGAATATCAACCCTATAACCAACTAATATTTAAATTACGAAAGATTGTGCAAACTTTAAAAAAATTGATATTTTAGTTCCAAATTTTAAATAATAATCTCTCATCAAATCTCTACAAATTTTGATCACACTAAAAGATATAATCTCCTTTCAAATCTCTACCCTTTTGGCAACAAACAAGTAAGGAATCCAAAATTTTAATTGATTTAACTTATATATATATATACACACACACATAATAGTTATAATAAATTATATACGGAATTATATATACATAAATCTATATTATATATAATTAATAATATTATAATATATTATAACAAAAATTTATTATGTATATATATACTTACGTGATAGTAATACTTTTTTATAATATGTAATATATAAAGTGTAACAATCAAATAATAAAAGTAAATAGTAGTAGAGAGAGAGAGAGAGAGAGAGAGAGAGAAGGGAGACACATACTAACTCTATTTATATCTACTATACTATACAAAAGAAAGTTAGTACACACTCCTTTTCAATTCATGTAACGTCCCGATTTCTCGAGTGTAAAAATGACCAAAATGACCATGATGTCATTTCTACCCAAATCAAGGACGGCCGGTCCAGGCTATCCTTGAGAGGTTAGTCCAATGTTTGAAGGGGATTAAGTGTGTAATGGATGTATTATGAAAATCTCAATTTCCTGGTTTTTCCCATACGCGAAATTACCAAAGTACCCCTGAGGTATTTAATGCGGATTAAGTAACAGATGAACCCGGCCATCACCCGGAGTTCAAAAATGTTAACGATAAGTGTTGCATGATATCAGAAAGTCCAGGTGGTCCCAAGGAGTCCTTGTGTGAATTTACGTTTTTACCCCTGATTGGTGCTAAATGAGCTTAATTAAACGGCTATGGAAATATGGGCAATATTAGGCTCTAATTAAAGATAAATTAATTTTATCTATTAATTTTGAGTAAAATTATTTATGTAAGGTTAATTAAGGCCTAAGATTGATTAAGAAAGTTCAAATTTCCTTGTTAATCAAAGACATCATGTCATGTCATAAGCAAATAGTAATTTCTCTCCAATTCCCTAAATCAAGGAAACATGTTGGAGTTTGAATTTCAAACTAATGGAGTTTAATTCAAACTAAGTGAGCAAGACCACTCTTAATCTTGTCTTTACAAGCCTTAAATACATGATTACAAACCCAAACACCCAATTACCAATTCCTAACTTATTCCTTGATCAAATCTATCTCTAATCCATATCCTAACACAAATGAAAAATAAAATTTTCCCCCTAAAGGCCAAGCAAGGCCACGCACACCCTCCCTCATTTACCATCATATTTTAATTTTTGCAACACTAATAGCTCAAGGAAGAACTCTCATTTGTTGCCATTCACCTTTTGTTGCAAGTCTTGCTCCCAAAAACCCTCTCTTCTCTCTCAACCCAAAAGCTCTCATCTTCTTCCTCTTCCATCTTCACCCTCAACCTCCTCTCAACTCACAAACACATAACCATTCCAATCCAAGATCAAGCTTCCTTATTTTCAACTAAAGAAAACAACTTTAGTAGGAATTTTTCTTATCTTGAGTTCTTTCTCTTTTTCTCTTGCATATTTCAGATTTGATGATTGGTGTGATGGACAAGTTCTTTTTCTTTTCCTTCTCCTCCATTTTCGATTTTTGTTGTTGATTGTTGGTCATAAACCATGGCTTGATGATGGGAGGTCTTGATGATTGGTTGTAAAACCATCATGTACTTGGCCTCTAGAGCCCAAGGTTTATTTATTTTCGATTTTAAAGAATGATAAAGATGGAATGTTTGTTGGTTCCTTTGGAATATTTTCTTTCTTGATGGTCAAGGCCATAGATGGTTTCTTGATATTGGTTGTGGAACCATCATGTTTTGGACTTCTAAAGTTCAAGGCTTGATTTTTTATTTCACAAGAGAATGAAAAACATGGTTTATTGTTGGTTTTCCTTTGAGCTTGATGGTGAGTCTAAAGAAATGAGGTTCTTGGAACCATGGTGTCAAGAGACTCTAAAGCTCATTTCCATTTGGTTAAGATTGATTGGGGTTAAGAGTTTGATTCTTTAAAGTCTTGAAATGAGCTATAGTAAGATAATAGAAATGGACTTGCATCATGTTTATATTTCAAACTCTTGCATCTCATGTTTATGTGTCAATGCCTTGCATATCATGTTTATTTCCAAATCATCACCTTAAATCTTGAAAACTAAAGAAATGGACTTGCAATCCCATGTTTAAATTTCAAGTTTTGCATTTTCATATTTATATTTCAAGTTTTCACCTAAACCTTGAAAACTTAAAAATGAACTTGCATTCTCACATTTATATTTCAAGTCTTGCACATCATATTTATATTTCAAGCCATCACTTAATAATGATAAAGATCAAAAATGAGATTTGCATAGCATGTTTATTATTCATGTCATCACCTAAATCCCTAGAGCTCAAAGACTTGCCCTTGTATCTTAAAATGGAAATCTTGATCATGGCTATTGAATGTGTTTTAGTTATGATATAATGATTGGTTTTGTTTTCTTTTGAGACTTGAATCTTGCTTTTATGATGTACATAGTTGTAGTGAATAGCTTGTTTTGATTTGTAAAAAATGTGAACTTGATTTCAAAAGGAATGTTAGAATGATGTTCTAACATGGTCTTGAAGTGAAAGAGCAACTTGAAATGTGTTAAAACTTTCATTTCTCGAATTCTGAGGATTTTGGTAATCAATTACCATGATGATTCTTTAAAAGATTTTGGTTCTGGTAATCGATTACCAGTCATGTAATCAGTTACCATGATGTTCTTTGAGCCTAGAACAAGTTTTTGGTTCTAGTAATCGATTACCATGCTCATGTAATCGATTACCAGGATGCTCTTTGAGCCTAAAACAAGTTTTTAATGCTAGTAATTGATTACAGCACATATAATCGATTACCAGAACCCCAAATGTGCAAATAAGTGTGCTCTAAACAAGATAAAGTGGATTAGTGACCCTAAATGCTTATGTGCTGAATTGTGTGAATGATGATTCCCTAGTATGTTGCTATAAATATATCTTGATGAGCATTGCATATGCATTAGCTAGTCCAGTCTTGACTTTCAGCATACTGGGTAGGAGCATGTTTACTGCTATAAGATGATGATTGATAATATGCTTATTGATATATGTAAAAAGATGTGACACATGTTTGCATGAATTAATGATATGATGATATTGTGGCATGATGAAATTATGATTGACTGGTTAAGGTGCATGGTCCATGAGAATTGTGAGCATGATATGTCTTATGATAAATTATGATTACATGCTCACATTGCATCTCTAATTAACATGCCAATATTAAGGTGACAAAAGATATATGGAAATGATCTTCTAGACTCTAGAAATTAATGGTTATGAAAGGTGATCCTATTCCCCTAACTCACACTCTGGAGTCGGGAATTTAGCTTATCAAGAGGATAAGTGTAGACTAGTGATGACTAGTTTAGGTATGAGCTCATAACCTAGAACTCTCAAAAGGAGAGAGTATTAGGATAGCCCCCAAGGAAAAAAGAATAAGAAGTTTAAGTCACCTAAAAGGATAATGAGGAAAAATCATGTTAGAAGAATTTTACATTCTCTATGTTATGTCCATTGACCATGACCACCATGATATCTTTGCTTATGGCATCAACATGCATTCATGACCTAGTATGTTGCATTCATGCATTAAGACTCATGCTAAAATGTACGGGCCTCAAATAACAGTGTTTAGAACTTAATAAATGAACCCTAAGTATAAATGCCTACTAATTTCATAATGAAACCTAAGGTTCCTAGGATGTAGATGACAACACACATTAGAAGGCAAAAACCTTACTGAGATTCTTGTATAAGTTTCTCATCCCTTCTTCTTTTCTTTCCATCTCATCTTCAGAGGTCGATGGCAACCTTCGTGATCTACATTGATGCTCCCACCTAGGAGATGCACTTCGATGCCACTTACCAGACGTATCACTTCGTGGATCGATGTGTTGTCTACATTTTTATCTTCATGGAATGTCCTTTTGCACACCCGATCACCGCTAAGGTTCTCCACTGCTACTCCATTTTCTAATAATCTCATCTTTGAGCGTGCTCGTCCGTATGGGAAGCCGCCACACTCCCCTACTGCTTCAGTTGTCCAAGACATTTCAGTCTACGTGCCACAGTCACCTCCTCGCCACCCCGAGCCATGGTTAGATCCATCCAAGGACTCACTCATCCAGCTCTCTTATGATGGTTCCCCCACCGTTCCTATGATGATGGAGGTTGGTAGCAACAAGGAGGCTACGTCATGCAGGCGATGAGAGGAGCCACACCGATTCGTGGAGAAGCCACCCAACCCCGCCGAGGCGCCCTTGCTCGAACTACCCATCGTCGCGCTACACCGACAAGTTGGCCTACTGGATTGGTTACCTTCCTCCGTCCTAGGAGCGACAGCCATAGGAGCCGATACCGGACCTCTTAGTGCCTATACACTTATAGTAGAGAGGATAGTCTTCTTTTTCTTTTTGTTTATCAGAGGTTATCTAGTTTAGGCACACCCGGAAGAAGAGCGAGATGAGGGGTCTTTTATTTAGCCTTGTTGTAGCTACATTTTATTCATGGATATTATGGGATGATTGTATATTTTGAGCCCAACCTTTGTTGGTGGGCAAGATATAACTCTCTTCATGTATATTTTGGGTATGCAAAGTGGAATGGCTAACTATTGATGATATATATATTATGTTTATGATTTGTGATGTTGCTCTGTATGTATACCTATGATTAGTTATTGTCTTTTTCCCTTTTATGTATGAGATAAGAAGTAGTAGGTGCAACTCATGTTTTGCTTTTTGAAGTTCAAAAAGAAAAAATCCCGTATTTTCACTAAAGTATTTTCAAGAATTCAAAGTAAGAATTGGAACAAAAGAGTAACAACTGTAACACCCTAATTTTTAACCTAATACGCTTGAGTCGCATTCCGTTAATTATTAGTTATTACGTCTTTGTCTCAAAACTTAACTTATTCTTCTTTAAATATGAAAAAAAAAATATGGCTAAATTTTGTTTTTGAACTTTGAAACTAAAATGCGAGCCGCGCATGCGCATAGATACTGATTAATACATGTATGACATAGCAATCATATAAACTTTCATCATAGCATATATATGTAAACCATAGTATAACATACACAAATCATATTAACATGCCATAACCATAACATAATAGCAATGTTCTGGATATGTCAGGACATCCTAAGATGCTAAACTCAACAATAAGGTTGAACATACACCAGTCCAATGCTACACATAACTATAACAAAACTTGACGAGTCTCCATGCTTCCACTTGCAACCTTCTTACGGTAGGTAACGTGACTCTTATGCCCGCGCCTCAAAGAAGATCACGAACCGCCGCACCATTCATGTCTGGAGATGACACGAAGAAAGAAAAGGGATGAGAAACTTATTCAAGATTCTAGGAGGCTCCCGACTCTAACACAGGTGTCATCGTCGTCGCCCAGCCACTTCGGTTTTCATTATGAAGGAAATGTGCATGCATAAGGTTCAATTTTAAACTTCTCAAAATCCCTTTATCCGAAGTGGGTGTCTTTTAGCATGGGTCTTAATGACATGAATGCAATAGGTATCTCATGTATGCATGGCAATACCTTAATGAGCATAATTAACACATGTAAATAGCACATATCACATGAGTAAATTACCCAATGAAACAATGATGTAACATATGCATATGCATCTTTACTTTATCATGATTGAACTTTTAAGTTCCTTTCTTAATGACCACCCTTGTACACCATCTGTAACACCCCAAAAATTATTTAAAAATTAATTTGAGCTTTGTTAGTCATAATTTCAAAAATTTGACAGTTTAACAATGATGAAGGTGGCCCAACGAACCTGTCAAAAAAAAATTCTGCCGAGGTGAATAGTAACCTTGCGGGCCCACGGCCCATCAAGACAACCAAAACCCCAAATCTGGAACCAAGAAATGCCCGGGATTGAGAAAAGATAGGGTTGAAGTTAGCAATAGTTAGAAATGAGGATTTTACACCCGTAATTCAATTTTGGGCAATATCTATTTTACGGTATGGTGTTTTACCCATTCGGTTAAATTACGATATGTAGTTTCGCACACCGTATGGAAGTTATAGTATAAGAAGGACACTTAGCAAGACAAGTATGTCGCTTAGAGGAAGCCATACCATTGTCTTTCCTAGGAGCTAATGAGAAGTGCCCAAAATTGCATGTATTTATCCTTAAAGATAATTATTTTATCAAACTCATTTATTCCACAATTATCACAAATATTACAAGACACCATTTTCAACACATTTCTCTTGGAAAATTTCGGCCAAAGCACCCCATTTCCAGCCTATTACACCTTCTTCTTCAAACCCACATATGAGCCATCGCCAAGAACATCAAGCTTCACCCAAAATCCCATAACTAAAATCACAACCTAAGTGTTGCCTCTCACAAACTTAAGAGCAATTCCTTATCACAAAACCCTTACCTCACCATAGCATCAAGTTAGCTATTATTTACAGTGTTGTAAGAGGATTAGAGAGAGGGTTAGATCAAGAAATTGGTGGAGAATCCTTGAGCAAAGTTAAGAACAAGAGTTTAAGCTTCAAAGAGCCAAGTAGAGTCTTATTCATCCACTTTTCTTTCAAATTTATTCTGAAATTTATGATTTGATTGAGCTTGATATTTTTAGTTTTATTGGTTGATAACATATGATTATTGATGTATTAATTTTGGTGGAGTGTTTGAATGAGGTTAGAAATCATTTTTTGTCAAAAGGGGTTTGCTCTATGCTACTGGATTTTCAGTTTTTTGGCAATGATTGTTCACGAATTTTCTGGTATAATTGTGTGTATTTTCATGAGCTAGAAAAAATATATGTTGGAGCTAACATCCTGGGCTAGTTCCACAAATTTTCTTGGACTCTGATTTGGACTCCTAGCTTTAAGAAAATCAGAAACCGAAGTGAACTATGTTCTATCTAGATTATTGGAAATGAAGCTATAAATTTTGCTAATTTTTTTAACATAGTAAATGATTGATTTTTCCTTTGAAATTTTATAGAGGGTTGATAACATCTTGAAGTTCAACCCTGAATTTTCTTTTGAGTTAATTTAATCATTTTCTAGGGTTAAAAATTATGCATTTCAAGTTTTGAGCTAAGGTTAAGGGTTCCTAACCACCAAATTTGTATAATTTTTTTAACATAGTTAGAGAACTCTTTCGTCTTAAAATTTTTTGGGACCTTAGTGTCCTTGAGAATTTTTATAGCCTCTGAATTGATTTTTTGAATTGCAAATAAATTGTGCTATGAACATGTGAAATCTACCATTATGCTAGAAATGCAACAATGCTTTGAATTGATGAAATAATGGCATTTTTGGTTCAAGTATGATGTATGTGAATGCATGCTAACAACCTAAACGATTAGTTTATGAGACCTAATTGAAAATTATATTGTGAATGAATACTTATATAAGTTTGATGATGATGTATATGTTAAGTAGATAAAAAATCCCCTTTTATGTGAAAGGGCACGGCAAAGTCCCCTTTTATGGGCATTAAAAGTCCTCTTCATGTATTAAGGGCACATATATTTCAGAATGCAATATTATGATATAGAGTAGTATTACGTGTGTAAATTAAGTGATTGAATAATAAAATAAACCCACTTCGGAAGGATGATTTTTGAACTTTACAATGAACCTTTGATATATATATATATATTGCATGCTCACACATTCTTAATAAACCAAAGTGGCTGGGATGATGAGAATGACATTATGATTGTGAAATTGGGGAGTTGCCCTACTAGAATTGTATAATTCTCACCCCTATATGTTTGTGTTTCCATGTCATCTCCAAGTTAAGCCAGAGGACTGGATGCTGTTATGCATAAGGACTCGGATTGCAATAGTATAGTAGTTAATGCTTTTCTTATGTTGTATTCAGTGTAATGGATATGTATTTCACTATATTAGAGAACAGAGGTGTATTCAAGCTCATAAAAAAGCTTCCTTTTGTACTTAACTATGTACTCAATAAATATTGTGTTTCTTTATTATGTATATTTCAATAGAATTAGCCCAGTTATTACACACGTTAATCGAGTTGCTATAGATATTTAAGAAAGGTCCACTAAGTTATAAGTAACTACTCCTCGAGTATGATGTCATGAGTTAAGAATGATGTTGTACTTGGGAGGATGTTACATCATCACCATAAACCAACCATCTCACCTTCCCCGATTTTACAGTCATCACCAAAGCTTTACCTCACCGATCGCCTAGGATGAGCTCAATCCTAACTAGTCGTTGATAGATTTAGTAAGGGGTAATAGAGGGGAAACACATCACTTTCTTAACATGAGTATGCAACTTTCTTGGATCGCTTCTCATAACCTTTAATTCGGGAATCTAAAGGATAACTTCCATTTGTATGATGCCACATTTTAATTCTTAGCATATTATGTTAAGATGCAAAACCATAACCATATCATATGCTTTTCTCATGATCTTTTAAACATATGCAACTTTACCATACTCCTAAGTGAAATTATATCATGCCATATCCATGCAAAATCAAATAACTAAACATATAAGACCTCAATTCCTCAAGCATATGGAAAATCACAACATTAACTAATCTTTCTTAAATTTAATTCTAGATTGTTCTTATAAATAAATTTGTATCTTTATGGTAACACAACAAGTAACTTTTAGATTAGTAGCAAAAATTAGAGAGTTCAATGGACGCCTACTTTGAATAAGATGCATATTTCATGAGTCAAAGTTCTCATGTGAATTGAAATGGTGAGTCTTGAGCACTAAGTTAATCAAGTGATGGCATAATTTTAAACATCCAATGCAAGCTTCATTTTTAATCTTGGCATTATAGGGTGATGGCAAGAAAAGCATAAGCTATGCAAAGCTTTGAATTTAAATATGAGAATACAAGCTCTAGTTTTAAATCTTTATGTTTAGGTGATGACTTGAAAAATAAATATGCTAGACAAGAAATATAGATATGAATGCAAGTTCAATTCTTTATTTAGTGCTCTAGGCCCCTTAGAGTATTCACTCAAATCACATTTCAACTTTAAGGTTGAAATAGGTATACTTCGAGATTAATTATTTAGGTGATATGAAAATACAATTTCTTGTTTTAATCTTTAAGTTTAAGTGATGACTTGAAAAAGTAAATATGCTAAGCAAGGAATGTAAATATGAATGCAAGTCCAATTCTTTATTTTAGTGCTCTAGGCCCCTTAGAGTATTCACTCTAAATCACATTTCAACTTTAAGGTTGAAATAGGCGAGCTACGAGTTATTTATTTAGGTGATATCATAATCATGAAATGCAAAGCTTAAATATAAATATGCTATGCAAGGACTTGAAATATAAATATGAATGCATTCCATTTATTATCTCTTTGAGTCCTAGGCTCAAGAATTCCATTTAACCACATGATATCTTCATTTGCCAAAAACTTTCTAATCTTCAACCTTTAGAGGTCAAACAAATGATGGTTTTGCAACCAACACCCAAGATCCTTATCATCAAGCCATGGTTTCTTCATGATGTAGGCCATAAGGCCGAGAACAAAAGAGAAGGAAAGGAAAAACAAGGAACCGAAAATGGTGTAATAAGAAAGAACATCATAAAACAAGAGTAATACAAGAGAAAGAAAAGCAAATCCTTAAAACAACTTCCTACCAAAGTGTTGTCTTGCAAGAAAGAAAGAAAAGCTTGAATCTAGGTTCGAATAAGAAGACAAAAATCTCCTCTTGGTGGCTTGATGGTTTCGGCCAAGAGCAAGAAAAGGAGAGGATGAGCTTTTCTTGAGAGTTTGAGCTTGGAAATGGAAAGGTTGTGTGTTTAGGAGGTGGTTTGTGGTTAGGAAATGGTGGAGGGTGGTGGCTCTTGTAAATGAAAGAAGAAGAAGAAGAATTCTTTGAGTTTGAGAAAGAAAGCTTTGAGGTTGTGAAGATGACCAAATGTTTCAAGCTTTCCTTGATGCCTATTTATAGAAAAAATGAAACACGTGAGGAGGAAATGGATGGAGTGGCCGGCAGCCTTTTGAGAGAAAGAGAAGAAAAATATCTCTTTGCATGGTATGGCTTTGGGTATGGCTAGGTAGGTTCAAAGCATGGTTCAAGGTATGGGCAAGCATGGTTCTTTAAGCATATTTTTTATTGAATTTCAACATGTGATCGATGAATTTGGAGGAAAAGTGGCAGGTCATATTAGGAGAATTTGGGGGAAAGAAAATCTTATTTTAATGTTGGTTTATGTGTGTGTTTAGAAGTTGATTTGGTTAGGTTATGGATTAGGGTTGTAATCTAGTGTTTTAGGTGAGAAAATGGGTAATTAAGGTGGCTCAAGACAAGATTAAAGAGTGGTCTTGCTTGATAAATACAAATGCACTTTTATTAGGGAGAAATCTCATCATGTGACCATTTCCATAATTTAAGGAAATTGGAATAGGGATTTTACTATTTATGAAAATGTGACATAAAGTCTTAAATCAATAAAAGGATTTTGAGTTTCTCTAAGAAATATTAGGTTCTAATTAACCTTAATTAATTATTTTGACTTTGGATTAGTAATTAGAATTTACTAATATTTAATTAGAGCTTAATATTGCTTAGGTTTCGTTAACGTCTCATTAGGTCCAAAATGCACTTAGCTAGGGGCAAAATGATAATTTTTTGCAAAAACCTCTGGGGCTTCTCATGCTGAACATGTAACACCCTAATATTTAACCTTACACGCCTAGGACGTATTAAGATTAATTATTAGTTATTACTTCCTTTTCAAAACTCATTTGTGAAGTTACTTAGCGGAAAATACGAGTAAATTTTTTTTTTTTAAATAAAACATGTAAAACCAAGTGCGAGCCATCGCGTATAACATAGTTGGAACATAAAGTAGAAGAATAAATAAATCATGCAATACAAAAGCCATAAGGAACACCTTAATCATGAAAACATTCTTCATAACATTAATTAACATAGTTTAATACATGACCATGAGTTACAAAGGAAAGCATAAAGTCTTACCCATATAAGTGGGTTGCAGGACAATAACAGAAAATAAGAAACATAACAACGAATACATGAAACACCCAAAAGATACTCCCAAACTAGGACTACTCCTTCTCTCGAACTATGGATGGTGCTCCTCCTCGTCCCTCGATGGCACATACCTAATGAACTGGGCAAGCTCCTCGGGTATATGAAGACGGAAGAGTGGGCGAACATGCCCTCCACTGGGTGGGCACATTCCACGTCGTGCTAACCTCGGGCATCACCGTTTCCTCGCTACCCATCCCAATGTCCATGGGTAGGAGGGGGAACCCTCCGAAAAGGGATGAGAAGGAGGATCCTTTGACAGGTCAGTCTCCGAACGTCTCTGACGAGGCACATACTTGGGGTAGCCTCGTACCGCTGAGGATGAAGGAAGAGCGCGACGTTCGCCCATCACGGGTTGCGTCCTCTCAAAAATCATGTCATTGCCAAAGGGAGAGGCGGAGTGAATCGGAAGCTAGAGACTGGAAAGGCAAATGGGCGTCCCATGTATGCAAAAATGCGTATAGCACAATGACCCTCGAAGTGGTAGGACTGATGATCCGGATCATAGTGCAGCTCACATAGGCGCATCAACAAAAATCACGAACGACGCCATCGCAGCCTGGAGATGTAATGGAAAGAGAAACAGAGAGAGGGGTGAGAATCTTGCTAAAGAATCTCAGGAGGGAAATCCTCTATCCTAATGTCATCGTTTACGTCCCAGGAACCTTGGGTTTATTATAAAAAAGGTTAAACATGCATAGGTTCATTATGAGGTTTTCACAAAAGATATTTATCCAAGGTCCATGTCTTTTATGATGAATCTTAATGCATGTATGCAACATAATAGTTCATGGATGCATGGCACTTTAGGCAAACCAAACAATAATCAAACAACATGTAAGTGGCATGTAACTTCTCTTGAACATCTTTCCTCTTCTCATACTTGTGACACTAAACATAATAGTAACCGCACTCCTAAAACTAGGCTATGAGCTCATACCTTAACTAGTCGTCACTAGTTCTTACTTATCCTCTTGATAAGCGAATCATAATCATAATCATATTCATAATCATCATAATAATCCCGACTCCTAAGAGTACGGGTAGGGGCCTAAGGATCACCCATCATGGGACTTTTTCCTTCTTCGAAACGCATCGACTTGTTAAGACCAGCGACTTTGTCCGCTTTGGCAGGCTAATGTCTATGCCCTCACGGTTTTACCTTCTCCTCACCGAGCAGGAGAAGTACGTCTCGTGTGTCACATTAAACATCTTATTTTCAAAATTTCTTTAAGTCCCTTAAATTTGATGGAAATTCGGCAGCATAAAACTTATTCCAATTTCCTCAAATTTAAGTCATGCCACATAATCTTAATCACATGTATCATTCTTATGGAACTTTCTCAATTAAAAACTTTCTAGTTCACATGAGCATATTCTTCTAGCTCGTTCATATTTCGAACCTCATGCATCTCAAATTAAGGCATAACACTTCATCACTTCAACATGCCAATTATACACATAAGGTTTCATGCTCAAGATATTAACATAATCACATCATTATAAATATGCTCGAGGTTCATCATCATAAATATGTTCACTCGGCCTCCTATCTCATAGTATTTTATGCTTTGACCCTTACGGGTCTAAACTTGTATTCTAATTACTCCAATACCCATATTACATCTTTATTACCCCCAAGAGGTCATCACTTAAACTTTTCTCTAAGATTTAGGCTTACTAAAAATTCCAAACAGCATTGCGCATGTAAGGGCAGAAAAATATCATATGCTTACGGGCTCTAGAATCTCCGTTCGTGACCCTTTTTAAGATCCGTCTTCGCCTAAGGCTCCATAATCAATTCCTAAATCAATTATGAGGGATTCCTAGGCATATTTACTAAGTTTTAACCATTTTTCCTCAATCTAACTATGCTGGAACAGAATTGTATATTGCCATGTCTAGATGTGCTAGAATTCCCATTTTAAGTCCTTAACACCACCTTAAGCTTTGTAATTAATACCTAATCATTTATGAAAGATTTTTATGCATATCTTACTGATTATGAACCATTTATCCTTGAATTAATCATGCTGGAACAGGTTTGCATATTTGTGCATTAAAGTGTTCTAGAATTCTCATTCTTAATCCTTTTAAGTTACTTATTCTTTTCTAACTTCTCTAAATCGATCCTTGCTTCACTCAAACATAATTTTACACATTTTAACACCTTAGAACAGAATTTATACAGTGGCCAAACATAAGAGGGCAGAACCGAAATGTAAAGCCCATAAAATCACATAATCTCATGAATTTAAATGCATACAAGTTGCTAGTTTCTCTTGGAATCCTTTTAAGAACTCAAAACTCTTTTAGAAACCAATTAATCTCATTAAAATCATTGAAATCCAAGTAAGGTCAGTAGCTAAATCAATTTAATCATAAGGAGGATTTAAAACTTGAAACTATGCTCACAAGGTTCCTTAGAACCTCCTAAGCTTGGAAAAATTCCAAGACATAGGCTATGGACACTTGTGATTGATGAACTTACACAAAGTCCATCATCATCATCACAAGGCCGAAATGGCACCCTTGAGCATCTCCATTTCTAAAACTTTATGTGTAATACTTGGGCAAGTCTTTGAGCTCTAGGATTATTTAAGTGATGGCATAAACTTAAACATGATATGCACTCATTTTATTCTTCATTAGAAAGTAAAGTGAGAGCATAAAATAAATATGAGATGCAACCTCATTATTATCTTTAAAGTTAAGTGATGACTTGAAATATAAACATGAAATGCAAGCTTGAAATTTAAACATGATAATGCAAGTTCATTTATTTATTCTTGAGAGATTAGTGATAGCATTAAAATAAACATGCTATGCAAGGCATAAATATAAACATGTGTGCAACCCATTTTATCTTAGCTAGAGCTCTTACAAGACTTTAAAGGAACATCATAACCTTAACCCAATATGCATCTTAACAACATAAAGTGAGCTTTAGAGTTCTTAGCACCAAGACTTCAAAGAAGCCTTTGGTTTTGAACTTCATCATCAAGCTCAAGAAAATAGACACAAAGTTCAACACTTTGTCTAAACAAAATACAAGAACTAAGTCATATTCTTTATTTTATTGCTCATGGGCTTCAATCTAGAGTAAAACTCTTAGAATGGCCGACCAACTTTAAGGTTGGCAAGGGTAAGCTTAGAGCTCTTTGAAAACATAGGATTAATTTTCTTTACAAAACTTTTGTGATCTACTTTACATTTTTAGCAAACTTTGTTCAAACAAAGGAACAAAGAAACCGAAATCATTCAAGAAAAGGAAAAGAAAACCGAAACCTTTGAGGAAGAAAAGAAAGGAAATCCGAAAGCATGAGCAAGGAAAGGAAAGAAAAACACAAGCATGTATGGTCCAAGACCAAGTTGTTTCAAGCTTTAGAGGTTTCTCACATGACATCAACAAGTCATTATCTTGAAACCTCATCATCAAGCTAAAGTTTTTCTCAAAAATAGGCCTCATGGCCGAAAGGAAAAGGAGAAAGAAAGAGTTTAAACCAAGAGAAAACTAGAACTTTTCTTGAAGAAAACAAGTAAAAACTTTAAAACAAACCCCTACCTAAGGAAGTCTTTGAAGAAATGAAAGAAAGCTTGAGTTCTTGAAAAGTTGAGAAGACAAAATCTCCTCTTGGAAGTGGGTATGTGTTTTGACCAAGAAGGGAACTCAAGGAAGATGATTTTTTCTTGAGTTTCTAAGCTTGGAATGGAAAGTTTGAGTGTTTAGGAGATGGTTTAAGGTGAGGTAGTGGTGGTTTATGGTTGTTTGTGGTGGTTTGTGGTGGTGGCAAGGTTCTTTGAGGGGAAGAAGAAGATGAAGAGAAATTTGAGAGAAAAAGCAAGGAAATGCAAGACAACTAAACTTAGCAAATGATCTAAAGTGTGTCAAGGTTCTTCAAGGCTTGGTATTTATAGAAAATTTGCACAATGGAGGCTGATTAGGGAAGGATGGCCGATGGCCAAAAGGGAGGGAAAAGGGAGGAAAATATCTCTTACAAGGTATGGCTTTGAGTATGGGTTCAAGCATGGTGAAGTATGGGCAAAAGTATGGGTAAGGCATGGCTCTTTGAGTGAGAAATCAAACAACATGTGGCACTTCTCCTAGGCCATGCATTCGGCCAATTGGGCAGCAAAAGGGGGAATTAATTTGCTCATGTAATTGTGTTTTAGTGATGTGTTTAGGTGTTTCTTTGATTAAGGTTTTGGTTAGGAGTTGTAAGAAAGTGTTTAGGTGAAGTAATTGGGTAATTAGGAGTGTCAAGACTTGATTAGGAGTGGTCATACTAGATTAACAAATTAAATTCATTTTCTTAGTCAAATGAGGTATGGCACAATTCCTTAATTTAAGGAATTGGAGAGAGAAACACTATTCAAGATTCCATGACTAGGAATCTTGAATTAAAGAATGCAATTTAGAGTTTAACTAAGCAATCTTAGGTTCTAATTAACCTTAATAAATTATTTTGACTCTAGATTAATTATTGAAATAAATTAATCTTCGATTAGAGCCTAATATTGCTTAGGTTTGCTTAATTGCGTCATTAGGCTCATTGTACATTGTTCTAGGGGCAAAATGGTAATTTTACACTAAAACTGCCTGGACCAACCAGCCCCAACTAAACATCAAATATTACTCAAAAACATCATTCTAAACTTCCTGGAAAATTCGGGCTCAACGGCACCTTTTACCGTGTAGAACACAGGAGGGTATTTTGGTCATTTTGAGCCAAAAGTCAGAAAATGAGATTTTCACCTTGGATATCAAACATAACAATTATAACCCCCTTCAAACATTGAGTTGACCCATTTGAGGATTGCCGGCAACTGCCCTTTAATTCGGAAAAATGACCTTAGGGGCATTTTGGTCATTTGTACTCAAAATAGAAAAATTAGGGCGTTACAGAACATGTTGTTAAATATTACTTAAAAACATCATTTTAAACTTTTGGGCGAAGTTTGAGCTTAATCGTTACTTAATTCAGTGTTAATTAGCCACATTTTGGTCATTTTGCGCATTTGACTAAAAATAAGATTCTTCTGCTTAGCATACATAACACATTAAATCCCCTTTCAACATCAAATATCCCTGAGGGCCGGCCTGGCCCCTCATTTTCCTGTAAAATGACCTCAGGGCATTTTGGTTATTTGTATATGAGAAAAATTAGGGCGTTACATTACTCTCCTCCTAAAAAGAATTTTGCCCTCGAAATTTGTTACATGTTCATGACGTACCGTTGGATAGGCATAACGGACAAAATGAAGGAAAGGAAAACAAACTTGATGGGAAAATTGGGTAATATGAAGGTTTGCTATCAATTGAAGCACTCATCAACATATGTATCAGTTAGATATAGGTGACAAAGCGAGTTATAAATTGATACTCCCGACTTACACAAGGTCGAGCTAAAGAGGGTAGGAACTCATCTATTACTATATGTACATTTTGTAAAAGGGGTGACAAGTGCAACTTATTTCAAAAGTTTAAAGAGAAGGTATGTTAGCTCTTGTGGGGGAAGTCAAAACCAAACACTCAAACTATCCACATTTGGACAATTTAAGACAGGGAGGAAGGAATCATTCAACACGTGCTAGGATAGAAACTCAAGAAAGCATGACGCACATGGCAAGTTTACTAGAAGAAACAGAACCAAGAAATTCATAGGGAACAATTCCAGAAGGCCACGAAAGGTTAAAGGGACATTCATGAAGGAGTTGCAAGGTTTTAACACCATTATAAGCTACAAACTAATGCATGGAACCAAAATTAGGAAGCACAATCAAAATCCTACCATTTATCACGCACTTACCTTGAGTTGTGAGAGTAGGAGGTATCTTCAACATTGACGTAACACTCGTCCTTGTCATTGGGGTCTAGAAATGGCGTTCAACTTGGGGTCTTCACATTGCAATCTCGAATCATGTGGCCAGGCATGCTACACCTAAAGCACACTCCTCTGCCCGCTAGACAGGCGTTACCATGATTCTTTCCACATTTTGGACAGCGAGGAGTGTCCCTCCGAGGTGCCTCCTCCTTTGGACCATTCGATCCCTCGTGATGAAAATCCCTCTTGGGCTCTGCGGCCTGAACCTAATCTGAACTCTAGCCTGAATGAGGCTTGAAGCTCCTAGCTGCAGTGCCAGCTCTTGGTGAATTCTCGACCCTTAGTGCGCTCAGCTTCTTTTGCCCATCCTCCATGATACGGCACTTGTTGACTAGGGTAGGAAGTCCCAATCTCCAAGTGTGCAACGGCGACATTAATCTCTGTCTTCAGCCCCGCCTCATACTTGACGCATTTCAAGAACTCATCAGGGTTACCTTGAAAGATTCTTGAAAACTTAATCAGCTCCTCAAACTTTGCATGTACCTGCGATGCTCATCCCTCCTTAAGTTAGCTGGATGAACTCCACATTTTTGGCATTCATCACTCATGTCAGAAGTAATTCTCATAGAAGCATGTCTTGACATCTCCTAATCATTAGGGTGCCAGCGCCTCAACACCTTTGGTGCCAACCCACCAGAAATTTACATCCGCCTCTAGCATAAATGTAGCAAAAGTCACCTTCTGTTCCTCCGTGAAGCTTATCACTGAAAAACTTCTCCATGCTTTTAATCCACTCATCGGTTTGGTTGGGGTTCAGGGCTCCCTCAAATGATAAGGGTTCGCCTTACGAAATTCTCTAATCCTAACGTGCTCAAGTCCTTCAAGGAGCATCGCGACTGGCATCGCCCTAATGATCCATCTCTAAACATCATTTGCATGGCCCTTGCCACGCTCCGAGGGCTTCTGTCTCCCTACTCTAATCGCTCGAGCTTGAAGCCCTATCCCATCGTGGTCCCATCATTGGTTCCTAAGCACACAAAGCAACAAACACTGAGGTGATCAGCTCAATACTTCATGCAATGTGAGCTATTGACTGTGGTACACCACACATACAGGGTCATGCATCTCTATCCTATAACTTATCTTATCGATAAGGCACTACACATGACGTAACTACTGCATCATGCTTAAAAAGCATAGTTAGTCCAATCTTCATGCTCCATGAGAACCGAACTTCTATACCAAAATGTAACACCCTAATTTTTAACTTAATATGCTCGAGTCACATTCCAGTTAATTATTAGTTGTTACGCCTTTGTCTGAAACTTAACTTATTCTTCTTTAAAATACGAGAAATAAAAAAAATATGGCTAAATTTTGTTTTTGAACTTTAAAACTAAAATGCGAGCCACGCATGCGTATAGATACTGATTAATACACGTATGACATAGCAATCATATAAACTTTCATCATAGCATATATATGTAAACCATAGTATAACATACACAAATCATATTAACATGCCATAACCATAACATATAACGATGTCCTGGATACGTCAGGACATCCTAAGATACTAAACTCAACAATAAGGTTGGGCAAACACCAGTCCAATGCTAAACATAACTATAACAAAACTAGACGAATCTCCATGTTTCCGCTGCAACCTCAATCCGGTAGGTAATGTGACTCCTATGCCGCGTCTCAAGGAAGATCACGAACTACCACACCATTCATGTCTAGAGATGACACGGGAGAAAGAAAGGATGAGAAACTTATTCAAGATTTCGTAGCAGGGCTCCTCTAACACAAGTGTCATCGTCATTACCCCCAACCACTTCAGTTTTCATTATGAAGGAAATGTGCATGTATAAGGTTCAATTTTAAACTTCTCAGAATCCCTTTATCCGAAGTGGGTGTCTTTTAGCATGGGTCTTAATGACATGAATGCAACAGGTATCTCACGTATGCATGGCAATACCTCAAGGAGCATAATTAACACATGTAAATAGCACATATCACATGATTAAATTACCCAATGAAACAATGATGTAACTTATGCATATGCATCTTCACTTTATCATGATTGAACTTTCAAGTTCCTTTCTTAATGACCACCCTTGCACATCATCACCATAAACCAACCATCTCACCTTCCCCGACGATTTTAGAGTCATTACCAAAACTCCACCTCACCGATCGCCTAGGATGAGCTCAATCCTAACTAACCGTCTCTAGATTTAATATGGGGTAATAGAGAGGGAAACACATCACTTTCTTAACATGAGTATGCAACTTTCTTGGATCGCCTCTCATAACCTTTAATTCAAGGAGTCTAGAGGATCACTTCCATCTGTATAATGTCACATTTTAATTCTTAGCATATTATGTTAAGATGCAAAGCCATAACCATATCATATGCTTTTCTCATGCTCTTTTAAACATATGCAACTTTACCATACTCCTAAGTGAAATTATATCATGCCATATCCATGCAAAATCAAATAACTAAACATATAAGACCTCAATTCCTCAAGTGTATGGAAAATCACAACATTAACTAATCTTTCTTAAATTTAATTCTAGATTGTTCTTATAAATAAATTTGTATCTTTATGCAACACAATAAGTAACTTTTAGATTAGTAGCAAAAATTAGAGAGTTCAATAAAAGGATGCCTGTAACACCCTAACTTTCACCTAATATGCTCGAGTCGCATCGGCTAGTTATTAGCGGTTACGTCTTCGTTTTCAGAACTTGACTTGGCTTTCTTTAAAATACAAGTAATAAAAATACGACTAATTTTTTTCTTTTTGAACTTAAGACTTAAAATGCAAGCCGCGCATGCGCATAAAAACCGACTTCTAAACAAGAAACATAACAACCAGGTATACATCACCATAACCATCATAAATAAACCATAGAATAAACACAACATAACTTGTAGTATTATATTATAATCATAACAAAACAACGATGCCCTTATGAATATAAGGACACCTCAAGATACTAAATACATCAAGCAAGGTTAACTAACGCTAAACATAATTATAAACAGGCTAAACTAGTCTTCAAGCTTCCATTGCGCCCTATGATCCGATGTGCGTAACTCCTACACTTGCGCTTCAAGGTAAATCATGAACATCCGCATTAATCCGTCTGGAGACGACACAAGAGGAAAGACAAAAAGGGTGAGAATACTTATACAAGATTCTCAGTAGGGCTCCCACTTTAACACAAGTGTCATCGTCGTCACCCCCAGCCACTTCGGGTTTCATTATGAAGAGGTATACATGCATAGGTTCAATTTTAATTTCTCAAATCCTATTATCCGAAGTGGTTTCCTTTTAGCATGAGTCTTCATGGTATGAATGCAACAGATATTTTATGTATGCATGGAAATACTTGAGCATGATAGTACACATAGATAACACTTATCACTTAATCAAAGCATCAAGTGAAACATATGCATGTGCGTCTTTTACTTTTTCATATTTGACTCTGAGTTCCTTTCATAACTTTTTTTCCATTTTTCCACCCTCATCATGGTCACCAAAATCCACCCAACATGCCAGCCCCGAATTTTAACATGGTCACCAAAACTCCTAATCACCTATCGCCTAGGAATGAGCTCATCCTAACTAGCTATCGCTAGATTCATACGGGGTAAAAAGGGGGAACATATCTCTTTTCCTTGGATCATCCCGTATAACCCTTAACTTGGTAAGTCATAATGGGATCATTTCCTCTTTATCATATCTTGTATAAATGCAAATGAGCATGCAACCATAAAACCTCATATCATATATCCTTATGCATTGTAAACATAGCATACCACATTATCATAGCAACATGCCACAAATACACATATAGCCTCAAGTTCACGATATTAACATATTCACATCAGCATAAGTATACCCACACGGCCTCATGCTCACATCACACCTCCTATCTCATGATGTCTTATGCTTTGGCCCTTACGGGTCTTAACTTGTGTTCTAATTATCCTAACCTTTATTATGGATTTTTATAACACCTAAGGGATCATTACCTATAATTCTCACTAATGTTTAGGCATACTAGAAATTCCAAACAGCATTATGTAACTTGGGCAGAAAATTTACCTTATGATTACGGGTTCTAGAATTTTCATTTTAGACCCTTTTTAAGTTCCGTCTTTGCCTAAGGCTTTATAATTAACTCCTAAACCAATTATGAGGGATTTCCTACACATGTTCACTAATTATAAACCACTTTCCTTAGTTTTAAGCATGCTGGAACAGAATTCATATCTTGTGCATTTAAGTGTTCTAGAATTCTCATTTTTAATCCTTTCAAGTTACTTATTCATTTCTAACTTCTCTAAATTGTTCCTTGCTTCACTCAAACATAATTTTACACATTTTAACACCATAAAACAGAAATTATACAGTGGCCAAACATAATAGGGCAGAACCAAAATGTAAAGCCCATAAAATCACATAATCTCATGAATTAAAATGCATACAAGTTGCTAGTTTCTCTTGGAATCATTTTAGGAACTCAAAACTCTTTTAGAAACCAATTAATCTCATTAAAATCATTGAAATCCAAGTAAGGTCAGTAGCTAAATTATTTTAATCATAAGGAGGATTTAAAACTTAAAACTTTGTTCATAAGGTTCCTTAAAACACCTAAGCTTAGAAAAATTCCAAGACATAGGCTATGGACACTTGATTTGATGAACTCATACAAGTCCATCATCATCATCTCAAGGCCGAAATGGCACCCTTGAAATCTCCATTTTCTAAAACTTTATGTGTGATACTTGGGCAAGTCTTTGAGCTCTAGGATTATTTAAGTGATGGCATAAACTTAAACATGATATGCACTTATTTTACTCTTCATTAGAAAGTAAAGTGAGAGCATAAAATAAATATGAGATGCAACCTCATTATTATCTTAAAAATTAAGTGATGACTTGAAATATAAACATGAAATGCAAGCTTGAAATTTAAACATGATAATGCAAGTCCATTTAATTATTCTTGAGAGTTTAGTGATGACATCAAAATAAACATGCTATGCAAGGCATAAAGGTAAACATGTGTGCAACTCATTTTATCTTAACTAGAGCTCTTACAAGACTTTAAAGGAACATCATAACCTTAACCCAATATGCATCTTAACAACATAAAGTGAGCTTTAGAGTTCTTAGCACCTAGACTTCAAAGAAGTCTTTGGTTTTGAACTTCATCATCAAGCTCAAGAAAATAGACACAAAGCTCAACACTTTGTCTAAACAAAATACAAGAACTAAGTCATATTCTTTATTTTATTGCTCATGGGCTTCAATCTAGAGTAAAACTCTTAGAACGGCCGACCAACTTTAAGGTTGGCAAGGGTAAGCTTAGAGCTCTTTGAAAACATATGATTAATTTTCTTAACAAAACTTTTGTGATCTACTTAACATTTTTAACAAACTTTGTTCAAATAAAGGAAAAGGAAACCGAAATCATGAAGAGAGGAAGGAATGAAAAGCCAAATTTTGAGCAAGGAAAAGAAAGGAAAACTGAAATGTATGGTCCAAGACCAAGATTTTCAAGCTTTAGAGGTTTCTCACATGACAACAACAAGTCATTATCTTGAAACCTCATCATCAAGCCAAAGTTTTTCCCATGAAAAGGCCTCATGGCCGAAAAAGAAAAAGAAGAGAGAAAGAGTTTTGAACCAAGAGAAAACTAGAACTTTTCTTAAAGAAAACAAACAAAAACTTTAAAACAAACCCCTACCTAAGAAGTCTTGAAAGAAATGAAAGAAGCTTGTATTCTTGAAGGAATGAGAAGACAAAATCTTCTCTTGAATGGCAATGATGGTTCGGCCAAGGAAGAACTCAAGGAAGATGATTTTTCCTTGAGAAAGCAAGCTTGGAAATGGAAAGGTTAAGTGTTTGAGAGGTGGTTTGAGGTGGGGGAATGGTGGTTCAAGGTTGTTTGTGGTGGTTTGTGGTGGTGGAAGGTTTCTTGATGGTGGAGGAAAAAGAACAAGATGAAGAGAAAATTAGAAGAAAAGAGAAAAAATGCAAGAAAGCTTGAACTTGGCAAAACTTCTAAAGTGTAACCAAGTTCTCTAAGCTTGGTATTTATAGAAAATTTTCAATATTGAGGCTGATTTAGGAGGAGGATGGCTGAAGGTTTCTTGGCCTTTGGAGGAGGAAAATATCTTCAAAGCTTGTCATTCAAAGGCATGGTTAAAGGCATGGCTAGGCATGGGCAAGGCATGGCTTAAGGCATGGTCTTTGAGTGAAATAAACTCAACATGTGATGGAAATTGAGGGCATGAATTCGGCCAACATATCAGCCAAGGGGAGGAGGATGTTTTGCTCATGTAATTGTGGTTTAATGATGTGTTTAGGTGTTTCTTTGATTAAGGTTTTGATTAGGAGTTTGTAAGAAAGTGTTTAGGTGAGGTAATGGTTAATTAAGGTTGTCAAGACTTGATTAGGAGGGTGATCTTACTAGATTAACAATTTAAAATCATTTTCTTAGTCAAATGAGGTATGGGCACAATTCCTTAATTTAAGAAATTGGAGAGAAAAATACTATTCAAGATTCCATGACTAGGAATCTTGAATCAAAGAATGCAATTAGAGTTTAACTAAGCAATCTTAGGTTCTAATTAACCTTAATAAATTATTTTGACTCTAGATTAATTATCGAAATAAATTAATCTTCGATTAGAGCCTAATATTGCTTAGGTTTGCTTAATTGCGTCATTAGGCTCACTGTACACTGTTCTAGGGGCAAAATGGTAATTTTGCACTAAAACTGCCCGGGACCTTCCGGCTTAACTAAACATCAAAAACCACTTATAAACATCATTTAAAATCTTTTGGTAAAGTCCGGTCTCTGGCACGTAAACGACGACAAACAACCACAGGGCGTTTTGGTAATTTCGCGTCGAAACTCAAAATGAGATTCTTCTGCTCTATTACAACACATAACATATATAATCCCCTATCAACATCAAAAGACCCCCTTGAGGATGGCCGACCGCGATCTCATTTTCAGGTAAAATGACCTCAAGGGCATTTCCCATTCATACAAAAATTCTGGGCGTTACAATGCCTACTTTGAATAAGATGTATATTTCATGAGTCAAAGTTCTCATGTGAGTTGAAATGGTGAGTCTTGAGCACTAAGTTAATCAAGTGATGACATAATTTTAAACATGAAATGCAAGCTTCATTTTTAATCTTGGCATTATAGGGTGATGGTAAGAAAAGCATAAGCTATGCAAAGCTTTGAATTAAATATGAGAATGCAAGATCTAGTTTTAAATCTTTACATTTAGGTGATGACTTGAAAAATAAATATGCTAGACAAGAAATGTAGACATGAATGCAAGTTCAATTCTTTATTTTAGTGCTCTAGGCCCTTAAAGTATTCACTCTAAATGACATTTCAACTTTAAGGTTGAAATAGGTAGGCTTCAAGATTAATTATTTAGGTGATATGAAAATGCAATTTCTCCATTTAATCTTTAAGTTTAAGTAATGACTTGAAAAAAAAATATGCTAAGCAAGGAATGTAAATATGAATGCAAGTCCAATTCTTTATTTTAGTGCTAGGCCCCTTAGAGTATTCACTCTAAATCACATTTCAACTTTAAGGTTGAAATAGGCGGGCTTCGAGTTATTTATTTAGGTGATAGCATAATCATGAAATACAAAGCTTAAATATAAATATGCTATGCAAGGACTTCAATTTAAATATGAATGCATTCCATTTATTATCTCTTTGAGTCCTAGGCTCAAGAATTCCATTTAACCACATGATATCTTCATTTGCCAAAAACTTTCTCAAAAGTGAAACCTTCAACCTTTATAGGTCAAACAAATGATGGTTTTGCAACCAACACCCAAGATCCTCATCATCAAGCCATGGTTTCTTCATGATGTAGGCCATAAGGCCGAGAACAAAAGAGAAGGAAAGGAAAAACAAGGAACCAAAAATGGTGTAAAAAGAAAGAACATCATAAAACAAGAGTAATACAAGAGAAATTAATAGCAAAACAACTCCCTACCAAAGTGTTGTCTTGCAAGAGAGAAGAAAAGCTTGAATCTAGGTTGGAATAAGAAGACAAAAATCTCCTCTTTGTGGCTTGATGTTTCGGCCAAGAGCAAGAAAAGGAGAGGATGAGTTTTTCTTGAGAGTTTGAGCTTGGAAATGGAAAGGTTATGTGTTTAGGAGGTGGTTTGGGGTGGTGGTTTGTGCTTGGAAATGGTGGAGGGTGGTGGCTCTTGAAAATGAAAAAGAAGAAGAAGAAGAAGAAGAAGAAGAAGAATTCTTTGAGTTTGAGAAAGAAAGCTTTGAGGTTGTGAAGATGAGCAAGTGTTTCAAGCTTTCCTTGATCCCTATTTATAGAAAAAAAAATGAAACACATGGAGGAGGAAATGGATGGAGTGGCCGACCTTTTGAGAGAAAGAGAAGAAAAATATCTCTTTGCATTGTATGGCTTTGGGTATGGCTAGGTATGGTTCAAAGCATGGTTCAAGGTATAAGCAAGCATGGTTCTTTAAGCATTTTTTATTGAATTTCAACATGTGATGGATGAATTTAGGGGAGGAGTGGCCGGTCATATTAGGAAAATTTGGGGAAAGAAAATCTCATTTTAATGTTGGTTTATGTGTGTGTTTAGAAGTTGATTTGATTAGGTTATGGATTAGGGATTGTAATATAGTGTTTTAGGTGAGAAAATGGGTAATTAAGGTGGCTCAAGACAAGATTAAAGAGTGGTCTTGCTTGATTAATGCAAATCCACCTTTATTAGGGATGAATCTCATCATGTGACCATTTCCATAATTTATGGAAATTGGAATATGGATTTTACTATTCATGAAAATGTGACATAAAGTCTTAAATCAAGAAAAGGATTTTGAGTTTCTCCAAGCAATCTTAGGTTCTAATTAACCTTAATTAATTATTTTGACTTTGGATTAGTAATTAGAATTTACTAATCTTTAATTAGAGGCTAATATTACTTAGGTTTGTAAACGTATCATTAGGCCCAAAATGCACTTAGCTAGGGGCAAAATGGTAATTTTTTAAAAATCCTCCAGGGCTTCTTGGCTTAGCCTATTGTTAAACATTACTTAAAAACATCATTTTAAACTTTGGGGTGAAGTTCGGGCTAATCGTTACTTAATTTTATTAATTAACCATAGAGGCATTTTGGTCATTTTGCGCATCAAAACTAAAAAATGAGATTCTTCTCTATTAGCATACATAACACACAAAATCCCCTTTCAACATCCAAACATTCCCTGAGGATGGCCGAGCTGGCGATCTCATTTTCCTGTAAAATGACCTCAGGAGCATTTTGGTCTTTTGTACGGAAAAATTGGGCGTTACAACAATTAATAATTAACTTAAACATGTCCTAGGCATGGCAAATTGAATATTAGGGTGTTACAATTCACATATCTCCATATTTTTATTTTTCAAACAATACTACACTTATTTACCTCTCCAAACCATCATCTTCTACATCATTCTTCACCTCCCCTTCATCTCAATCCACAAAAAAGCCATTGTTTTGATCTTAGACTACACTTTTGGTATAAGATCTATCACTATCACAAGCTCCACCATCAGTCAAGCCAAAAATCATCCCAACAAGTTTCCCTTCCAAGGTTGGAGGTTATACTAGCGTAAAGGGATGGATAAATTTGCTTGTTCTCACTCTATCAAAGTCTCAAGAGTCCTAGCCTTCATTGATCTTCATACCAAGTAATGGTTTATGCTTACATTATTTACTTTTCTACCTATCAAATGGATTCAATGAAGTTTTCTATGTTTGCTGAAATTTCTATTTTGGAATGAGTAGTTTATGGTTTTAGGATGAAGTGTGGCTGGAAATTCTATGTTGGAATGAAAGTGATTGATGTTTTTCTGAATTATAATTAATTTGGGATTGAATTATGTTGATTAGGAAGCCCTTAATATTACTTTTCAAAATGGTGTGGCTTGCTGAAATTCGATTTTATGCCCTGGCAGGAAACTTCCTTGAATTTTTAAATTTACCTGGAAATGAGGTTATGAGATTTTGAGCTGAATTTTTTATGAAATGTAGTAACATATGGTAATGCTCCCATGAATTTTTCTAAGAACAAACATGATTGCTTACTATCCCTAAAAATTGAAAAATCAAAACTATCCCTATAAGCATTATACACTTGTTTCAACAAGTTGCAAATTTTCCTATTCTTTTTACCCTATCAAATGAAGGAATTTTAAGCTGCAAGTTTTACATGATGTTATTGACATCTTATTTCGTATGAAATTTTGTGGAAAGTTCTAGAATGTTTTCCTATGGTCTAAAATTCAAGAATATTGGTTATGTACTTCTGGAAAATGTGTTCTAAGCACCAAATTTGTACAAATTTGTAACCTCATCTAAGATATCATTTTTAACCCAAATTTTCTACACATGAATCCTAATATATTAAGGTACATCCCTAATTTTTTACAAAAACTTATCACACAATTTACTAACCTTTTTAGATTTATTTTTTAGTCTAATTTTATGGAAAGTTGATGTCTTTGATGAATCAATGGAGAAAATGGAGTGCAAGTGGTGTTAGGTGTTGTGTTTTATATATAGTCAAGCCTATGAAAGTGTGATTGGCATGAAACAATGATGATTATGATGATGACTATGATTGTTTATGATTAGGAAAAATGATTGCATGATATGAAATCTATGTAAGGGATATTATGTTACTTATGATATGAGCATGAAAATTTAATTAAATGTTTGATGCTGGATTGCACGTATAGTAACTCTGCCTTATTTGTGTATCTAGAGACTATATTGTTCTAATGGTTTATGGATTGATGTATGATATTGTTATGTAATAGTGATAAAAATACACATGTTGTAAGTCAAATGCTAATATGTATGTTATGTTTAATTTTATTACGAGTACCTACGTTAAAAGAAAGCATTAAGTTATACATATGAAAGACGTTGGACATGGTCCCCACTAATAAATTATTAATGTGATATGAAAAGATATTAGACATTGTCCCAACTAATAAAGTATTGTTGTGATATAAAATGTTAAATATGTTAATATCAGACCTTACCCAATTTGTAAATAATCCTCGATAAAAAGAGGTGATCCCTACTTGGACTATTAACTTGTTTATCCTCACTATATTTCTTGATGATGATAGACTTTCAACATGAGCTCATTACCCCACTTATTGGATAAATTGGATGTATGAAGAAAAAGATGTATATTGAAAGAGATATATAAAGAAAGATACATATAATGAAAGAGTTGAATAAAGAAAGACACGTATAATAAAAGAGGTGAATAAAGAAAGATATGGATAATGAAATAGATGTATAACGAAAAGGTTAAATAAAGAAAAAGAAGGAAAATGAAAATACTAAAATACATACTTTTATATAACTGGATATGATTTTATATGTATGTGTATTCATTTGTATTGTCATGTATATATCAAACATAGTATTGTATCCATACTAAGAAAAACCATCTTAAAAGATACATCTACCTCAATAATAAAGATTTTTGGAAATTATTAATTGAATTTTAATGTATGCACATGCCTTTTAAAAATAAACCGAGGTAGCTTGGAGATGATTTTTATGACACCTTATTATGTGTATTTTACTAGGAACTTTCAAGTTATCGCCTCATTTTACTTCTGTGTATTTCCAGACAAGAAATGAGCAACTAAAGATCCTTTGGAAGAGCTTTTTCAAAGAAAGTAGATAGGATTTTATCTCTGATTATGAGAGTAGCTAGGATTTTATCTCTAGCCCATGAGGCTTATTTAGATCAGTTATACTTCCTTTAGAAGTTCAATTACTTTATTGATTACTAGACCACTTATTGAAAATATTTATTATTCTTGCTACTTATTTAGTATTTATGACATAATGTTTGGAATTATTTATATATATATTATTCATGCATTGGATATGTAACACCCTTCACACCATAAGGCTATGCTTAAGCCATAACCTTATAATGAGTAGTTGTTACTTGTTTTCTCTACTTGACCCTTGATGGAGTATATACATATTACATATGAGCCTGCTTTTCTAGACAAACATAAGATGCTCTCTCTAAGCCGTTAAATTTGAACATAAATAATATATCAAAATACATAATTGTATTATCCGACAACAAAGCAACAACATATCTGCCTCTATCAAAACCCTTACCCTAGTTCATGCAGGAACCCTCTAGTCTAGGTAGGGTACTACTCAACATTATAAAATCGGTTCATCAAAAACTCTGACCGTGAGGCCAATACCAGTTGAGAATTTCCACAAAATAATCATCAACACAGCAATCTATAAAAACATGATAACAATAGGAATGAGAATCAAAGATTCCCAGGAGAAAAATACTAGTCTACTACACAGTGATATTTAACATAACATTAAAATAATTATAGTATCTTTAATTTCTTTTGAAATATCAAGCTTGCTTATCCATTTTACTTATTAAATACAGGATTATGAGTACACTTATGCTTAAGAATATAAAGGTCATAGGATTCGTAAGATAATTGCTCGGATTCGGTTATTTACAGAATAATTATTTGGTTTGTTTCATTACTTCTTGGGTACAATCTTATTATGAACTTTAAGCTTGAGAATAGAGCTCATAGGATTCCTATATACTTCTATTGATGTATTTCTAGCGTGTAACACCTCGTGTTACATTCTGAATATAGTTCACTTGTTGTAGTACCTCGTACTACAACCTGATATAGATCACATTGCGAATCCATAAGCTTATAATCAAGCAATTGATATGTAGTTAATATCATTATCTTGTGACTTAACTTGGTTAACTACTTTAAACTTAATGGTAGAACTCATAGGACTCTTCTGATATACTTCTCGTGGATCATACTGTCAACGATGTAACACCGTCACGTTACAACCTGATATAGTTCACTAGATGGAATACGTCTACTACATCTCATCTAAATAGCCTCGCTTTTCCTTCTAGGACATCCCTTTTCTCAAACGATGTAAAGCCATCACAATAACAACCTGATATAGTTCCAAGGGCGTAGCACGTCTACTACTACCCATGAATCCATGAGCTTACCATTAAGTAATTAATATTACATAAGGCGTATATCTTCAGTTTTCTTTCTTCGTATGAAATTCTATCATGTAGTTGGGAAAATTTCTTAATTATAAAGTAAAAATCTCTTCTTAATAATTATATATCTCATACTTCTACTCTGAGATGTTCTTGAACTCTTATGAGATTTTATTTGTTAGTCTCTGAATTACGGAGACTTCTCTCTCTTTAAAATCTCTTGAATTTCTTATGAGATATTTTTCAAAATTCTCCTGGGTTCTTATGAGATTTATTGGTAAAGTTTACTGAACTTTTTATGAGATCTTTCTAGAAGAATAGTTATGAGATTTTCTATAAAGTCTAGTAAACTTTTATGAGATTTTTCTTAAAGAAAACAATTCAACATTTATGAGATTTTCCATAAAATCTACTAAACTTTTTATGAGAAATTTCTATAAAATCTGTTAGACTATTATGAGATTTTTACTGAAAGGCTATTAAACTTTGATGAGCTGTTTCTATAAAATCTGTTGTTTATGATGAGATATTCTCAAAATCTGCTAATCTTTTATGAGATTTCCAGGAGAAGCTTATAGAACTTACATTATAATTCTTAAATCTCTCAGAAAATTAAACCAAGTATATTTCTTAGATTTCAGAGTTTTCCTTCTATGGATCAAAATCTCATCATTTTTCATGAAACTTTAGCATCATACTTCAAAATACTAATCTTGCAGATTTTTAGAAAATATTTCTGGTTATATTCTTGTAAATTTCTAGATTTCTCATTTCTTTAAGGAATCAAAAATCTCTTCATTTACATAGTTAAATCTCTTACATCAATTACTCAATTCATAAAGCTTTCAAGCATAGCACCCTTTTACATCTACCAAGTTCATGCATAAGCATCTTGAAATAATTTCAGATTTCACAACATAAATTTCAAGCATATATCAAGATTTTATATTAGCAAAATAGCCAAACAATCACAAGGCAATAAACTAGAATTTTTCCTACATTTCTCCAAGCATTTTGCTAAGCTTTTCTCTAGCTTTTTCTTATCTAATTCAAGCCTCAAACCCACTTTTCCAGCACCTTTTTATGCTGCGTTTGGATTTTTGAAGTGGAAAAACAAGGTCTTGGCAAGCCTATGATGTAGAGGAAGTATTCTTGAACTAGTTTAAGTGTTTATCTAAGCACAACCTTCAAGTTCTTGAAGATTTTATGGAGTTTCAAGAAGGAAGAAAATGAAAATGGTGAAAGGAAAAGAAGAAACGTGGGTTTATGACCACCGAGAATAAAATGTCATTTCTTTTCTATTTTTCCTTTATGTTAAAACTAACTTGGGGACCAAGTAAGAAGTATGCCTATTGTCGAATCAATTTGCCTTATTTTTGTATTAGAAATGTCTATATTTATTTGATCGTGCTAAGTAAAACTTATTTAGGATATGATAATATAAATTATTTTTACCAGGCTAAGTGTTTTGGTGTACCGGTTATTACCATTCGTGTACCAATTATTACTATTTTGGTACCCGATTCGATACCTAAACAATTTTACTGAGTTAAAATATTTATTTAACTTTATCATTATTTTTTTCAATGTCTATATACCAATTATAGGGTCTTTTTCTATATTCCCGATTAAAATGTTATTATATTGATTTTTAATACTATTAAATTAATTTTCATTTTTTTTTACAAACTCCACATATTATTCTGTTCATAATTGTATCTGCGAAATTTTCAAAATCCCTATAGATTATTCACAATTAATCATTTTATCACAATAATACTAAAAATCGAGTCGTTACAGGATGATTCGTATGCGTTTGTGAATGTATTAGTTTGCTTTCACAAAATAAATATTGTACACAATTTATCTATACACAAGGCTTCTAATTTGATTTTTATAAAAAAATTTATTACTGCTATTTTTCTTATATCTTATTTTATTCAAAAAATTTATGAGACTTGGAATGTAATAACTAAAGGTTAACCTTAACACAACTTGAGCATTAAGGGGTTAGAATTTAGAATGTTACATTTTGGTATCAAGGTCAACCCTCTTGGAGCCTAAGGATTGGACTCATTATGCTTCTTGATGCATAGAATAGTAGTTATGTCATGCTTTTGGTTTATCTTTATGATTGATTGTAGGATTAGAGATGCATGAATGTTATACTTGTATACTATCAGTTGCTAGTTTGCTTAGCATGGACATTGGGTCTGATCACCTCAGTGACTCTTGTCTGTGTACTGCTGATAATGGCTTCAAGTAGGTGACATAAGAATGCTTGGAGATGGTGGCCAAGTGTACAATAATGTCATGAGCACTTTCTATGTCGTGACTAGGGCCATGCATATGCAAGGTTAATAGTAGGAGTTATAATCTAAGTCTTGTTTTGTGTAATCCTATTTGGAAGGTCAATCCTTCAATAGTTGCCTATAGATAAAATCTCTATGTCTATGCCTATTAGATATCCCTTTTAGGATTTTCTAGGATTATTTTAATGGAGTATAGGCTACCCATAAGATTCTAACTCCCAAATTTAAACTAAAAACCCAAATCTTACACATGTCTATGGTAAACCCTTATAAACCATCAAAGATAAAAAAAAAAAAAAAAAGCCTGTTAGGCATGGATGATGATCATTACCAAGCTAGAGTATATGTAGGAATATCTACTTTAACCTTCCAAATATACAAGTTTAGGTTCTTCATAATGTTCCAAGACTTATAACCATAAGAAAAAGGACAATAATAGTGTAGACATACCTTAGGAAAAACTTTAGAATATGATAAGATAATTCTGACTAAAGCATGAAATACTAACAATGAATGAAATTAATAATGATAATAATTAAGAATAAAAATTCATTGGGAATCACTAGGGTAATGATAGGAACAAGTGTAACTATATTGATATCAATAATGACAAAGGAAGATAGTAATGGATAAAAATGTAACAATAAATTTTGATAAAATAAGTATGATAATATAATAATAATGATGATGATGGTGGTGGTGGTGATGATGATGTTGATCATAATAATAATAAGAACAACAACAAGAAGAACAACAACAACAACAACAATAATAGTTAGAAAGAAACATTAATAACAAATCTCAATATTTTTGTGAGCCTTAAGACAAGAAAATTTAAAATTGTCTCGTATAGGTAAATAGAGATCAACATTATTTTGACTCTATATGCTTATAATATATTATGGAATATTATTAAGATGCCTAACTATATCACACAACATCATGTTTATCTATTTAGCATAATAAACTATTGTAAACATGTATGCAATTACTTACGAGAGAATTTAAAAAAGAGATTACAATGTAAAAGAATATACCTATTACAATTGTAAAGTTATAAAATTATTAAAAATTCACATATTACACATAAAAAATAAAATAAAATAAAAAGTCATTAATTTAAAATTTGAAAACCATATAAATGTGAATTCTCTACAAGATTTAAAGTTTATAGGGATATGGTAGCAAATCGTTGTCAACACCAAGTTTAAAAAGGAATTTAGATTCCCAAACCAGTTGCACAAGGCACCTAGATAGTAGTGTGCAACCCGGGTCATCTCACAAGAAAGCTGAACTAATTAGTTGGAGTTCAAGGAGAGTTTTGTTGCATGAGAAAATGAAATAGCAAGTAATTGTAATTAACAATGATAAAAGAGAGTTAGCCTATGGGATTCTTGAGCTAGGAAGTGTTAATCACTAACATAAACAATTGAACAAACACTTGATGGTAACTGTTAATTATGCAATCACACAATTAACTAGCAATTCTTCTTAAAATCAATCAATTAAAGGATAAAATCAAGCTCATACACTTAGATAATTGCAATCACAACACCTAATTGTACAAACTAAATTAAATGCTAATTGTCATAGGCCAATTCTTAATCAAGAATTAACTCTATTCTCTTAGTTAATTAAATGCTCACTAATCAATCAATTAGCATGCATTTAATCAACAAGCTAAGACATGTATGCTTACAAATCATGCTCACATGCACATAACAGCACCTCACTCAACATGCATATCAATCAATAAACATGAGAAAGAAGGAAACACAAAGAGAAAGAGAACAACACCAAGGATTTGCATGAAGATCAAAATGTTTCAAAACACAACCCTAGCTCTTGAATCCTTTAAGCTAGCAAGAAAACCACTCCTCCATAAAGGAGGTTGCAAACAGAGAAAGAAGAAAACTCAAGAAATTAGAGATGGAAATCTGCATAAAATAACAAAAGCTTTGTATATCAAGTTCTTGAAGGAGGATAGGAAGAAGAAGAAGTAAGAGAACTCTCTCTCAAACTAGTTCTATTTCCTAAAATTGCAAGGAATGCCTCGAAATTCGTGTTTCAGAGTATTACATCATCATGGAACTTGCTAAAAAATGGCCTAAGCAAGTAAAAATTGCAAAATTAAACTTCCAAGCTCGGGCCGCAAACTATGCAGCGAGTTTAACTTACAGCGAGTGGGCTTAAATATCTCCGGCGCCACTTTAGGCTCACTGACGAAGTCCTTCATTCCCATCATGCTTTGTCTTCCAGGCTCACTTGGAGCTAATGTCTGAAAGCTCCCTCCCCAAATTCGACTCTCTCTCTCTCTCTTCATGCACGCTCCAATGCTCTACTCCATAATGCACTCTCAAAGGTGACCCTTCAGATGACCACGATTCACTCTATACGAAGAGGATTCGTGAAGGACAAAAATTAAAATTACGTAAAAGCCATCTAAAAGTCACAAAGTAAAATTGAGTGTAGGGAGAGTTAGATGCAAAAATCTGATATACTCATGGAAGTTAAGCTTAAAAAGAATGAAAAATCACTAAGAGTAAGAGGGAAAATATTTACAAAATGTGTGTTTATCAACTCCCCCATACTTAGGCAATTGCATGTCCTCATGCAAGGAGCGTAAGAGACAAAACAAAGAAAAACAAGGAAAGTAAAAGAGAGAAAGGATATACTTACTGAAAAACATAGGAAAAAGGACCATTTACAAAGAGTTGGAAAAAGAAGATAATGAAGCCCAATCGGTCACAATTGCAAGCATCGACAATGAAATTGACAACTCAACCATCAAACGAGCTTAAAACAGGCATAGATCATATCAAAAAATGAGAGATTGGATTGGATTCTCATATGGATGTATGTCACTCAGTTCACTCAAATGTGTGTAGGAATGCAACTCTCAAACACTTCACAATGCAATGCCCTCCATAAGTTTGCCCTTCATCTCAATCACCACAATTCAAACACAACCAAAAACATGCATCAAGAGGTCTTATTTGGGTTGTAATTGGGCTTGGAAGGACAAAATTTAGGATATGTGGGCTAAACTTAAGTCTAATGAAAGCAAAAGTATGTGCCTACATGAAAGGTTTGTGAATGCGAAGCCAAAATTAAATCAATGGTGATTCCAAAAAGATTCCTTATTGCGGGGCAACCTTAAATCGAGAGTTACAACTCTTATTCAACACAAGAGTGAATTGGTGATTTCTTTTCAGTTTCTTTCAAATTTTTTTTCATTTACCCTTTTTTTTCAAGAAAAAGAAAAAACTCATTACAAAACTTTCACCAATTCACCAACAACTCACATGAAAATTGTAACACCCTAATATTTAACTCAATACACCTAGGATGTATTTAAGTTAATTATTAGTTATTACTTTTTTGTCTTCTTAACTCTATTTTTTAGAAAATACTTAGGAAAATATAGGTAAAATTTTCCTTTTAAAACAAAAGCGTGAGCCATACGTATACGGAAAAACATAACAAGAGAGAGATGTTATTCTTTTCCTTGTTGGTCTTGGAATGAGATGAGAAGAACAATTTCTTTCTTGGTGTTGATGATGGTTCTGGCCAAGGAAGAAGGAAAAGGAAGAAAGATTTGTCTTGGGTTTTTTATCTTGGAAGTGAAAAGGTTATGTGTTTAGAGAAAGGTTTATGGTGTTTGTGTGGTGGTTTGTGTTTAGGAAATGGTGGAGGATGGTGGTTCTTGGAAGAATGAAGAAGAAGAAGAAGAAGAAGAAGAAGAATTCTTTGGGTTTGAGAAAAAAAGCTTTGAGATTGTGAAATGAGCAAGTGTTACAAGCTTTCCTTGATGCCTATTTATAGAAAAAATGCAACACATGGAGTGCCATGGTGGAGGAGTGGCCGTGGCTTCTTGGAGGAAAAAGGAAGAGAAAAATATCTCTTTGCATGGTATGACTTTGGGTATGGCTAGGTATGGTTCAAGGCATGGCTCAAGATATGGCTAGGCATGGTTCTTTAAGTGTATTTTAATTGAATTTTCACATGCGATGGATGAAAATGGAGGAGGAGTGGTTGATTGGTTTAGGAGCCATGGGGGAGAGAAAATCTTATTCTAATGTTGGATTATGGGTATGTTTAGAAGTTGATTTGGTTAAGCCATGGATTAGGGGCTGTAATCTAGTGTTTTAGGTGAGAAATGGGTAATTAAGGTGGTTCAAGACAAGATTAAAGAGTGGTCTTGCTTGATCAATGCAAATCCACCATTATTAGGGAGGAATCTCATCATGTGACCATTTCCCTAATTTAAGGAAATTAGAATAGGAATTTTACTATTCATGAAAATGTGACAAAAAGTCTTAAATCAAGAAAAGGATTTTGAGTTTCTCTAAGCAATCTTAGATTCTAATTAATCTCAATTAATTATTTTGACTCTAGATTAGTAATTAGAATTTACTAATCTTTAATTAGATCCTAATATTGTTTAAGTTTCGTTAAACGCATCATTAGGCCCAAAATGCACTTAGCCGGGCAAAACGGTAATTTTTTGCAAAAACCTCCTGGGCTACCGGGCTCAACCCGATGTTAAACATTGCTTAAAAACATCATTTCAAACCTTTGGGTGAAACGGAGCTCAAACGGCACTTAACTCAATGTTAAACAGCATAGAGGCATTTTAGTCATTTTGCGCATTCGAAGCTCAAAAATAAAATTCTTCTGCTTTATTAGCACACATAACACATGTAATCCCCTTTCACCATCAAAACATCCCTGAGGATGGTCGGGGATGGCGATCCTCATTTTCCTTGTAAAATGACCTCAGGAGCATTTTGGTCATTTGTACACGGGAAAAATTAGGGCGTTACATTACTCCCCTCCTTAAAAAGAATTTTTCCTTCGAAATTCGTTACTTGACAAAAGCTCGAGATAAAGCGTCTTCATATCTGACTCCAACTCCCATGTGAATTCCTCTGTTTTTCCCCAACCCCATGCTACTTTGACTAGTGGTACATCTTGGTCCTAGTTGTTTGACTCCTCTCTACGATCCTCGTCAGGGTAGGTTAAACGTAAGTCTTCCCTTAATTGTACTAGTGGTACGTCTGGCTCTAAAACATGGCTTGGGTTAGACTCATTTCTTACTGGAAACATGGAAGACATCATGGAGGTTGGATAGGTTTAGGGGTAGGGCTATATGATATGCTACATTCCCGACTTGGTTAAGGATCGAAACTGCCAAGAAATCTAGGGCTCAATTTCCTAAATCTCATGGCTCGACCTATGCCTGTGGTAGGAGTGATCCTAAGGAACAAATGTTCTCCTTCTTGAAATTCTAGCGCTTCGCCGTTTGTCCACATAGCTTTTTTGTCGACTTTGAGCGATGAGAATTCTATCCCTGATTCTCTTAATTTGTTCCGTTGTTTCCCTCACGATATAGCTCTTAACAGGCTTTGCTCTCCGGGCTCGTACCAACACAAAGGTGACTGGCATTTCCTCCCATACAAGGCTTCATACGGTGCCATGCCGATGCTCGCATGATAACTGTTGTTATACGCGAATTCGATCAATGGCAAGTACTTATCCCAACTCCCTTTTTGGTCCAAGATGCATGCCCTTAACATATCTTCTAACGTTTGGATAGTCCTCTTGGATTGCTCATCGTTTGAGGGTGGTAAGCCGTGCTTAGGCATAGCTTTGATCCAAACGCCTTCTGAAAGGTTCCCTAAAATCATGATGTAAATCAGATCCCGATCCAAAATTATTGTCGACAGTACTCCATGCAACCTTACGATCTCTTGGACATATAACTGAGCCAACCTATCCAAGGAGTAGGTCACCTTAATAGGTATAAAGTGGGCTAACTTGGTTAGGCGGTCCACTATTACCCATATGGCATCATACCCATGGGTCCTTGGTAGCCTAGTTACAAAGTCCATGGAGATACTATCCCACTTCCACTCGGGGATCAAAGGGCCAACATTCTAGAGGGCTTTTGATGCTCAATCTTCACCTTTTGACAGACTAAGCACTTACTTACCCACACACTTACATCCCTTTCATGCCTGGCCACCAAAACATCTTCTTCAGATCTTGGTACATCTTGGTGGTACCAGGGTGAATGGTGAAATGGCTTTTGTGGGCTTCCTCCAAAATCTCTCTCAGAGGTCACCACTAGCCGGATGATCCGACCTTCAAACCTCCATACATCCTCGGCATCTTGTGCGAACCCCTTCAACTTCCTTCCTCACACTACTTCTAGAGTTTCTTGAAACTCTTTATCCTCTCGTTGGGCTTGAGTGATCCTTCTTAAAGTCACTCGTTACACTAAGATGGCATGCCTTTATGCTCTTAGTGGTTAAGGTCATTCCTAGGTTCAGATCTCTAAACTTTTCGATCAGCTTCACCTCCTTAACCATCATGTGGGATAAGTGCAGGGTTTTCCTACTTAAGGCCTTGCCAGGGTGGTAGTTTAACCCAAAATAATAATCTTTCAAACTCCATCCACCTTCTTTGTCCATGTTTAGCTCTTTTTGATCAAAGAGGTACTTCAGACTCTTATGATCAGAGAACACCTCGAACTTCACTCCATACAAGTGGTGTCTCCATACCTTTAAAGCAAACACTACGGCGACTAACTCTAGATCATGGGTGGGGTAATTCGTCTCATGAGGCTTGAGTTGTCTGGATGCATAGGCCACCATTTGCCTATTTTGTATCAACACACAACCCAATCCTTTACCTTATGCATCACAATATACCTCAAAAGGTATATTGGGTAAGGCAAACCAAGACAAGGGTTGATGTTAACTTCTACTTTAACTCTTAAAAGCTCTTATCGCACTCCAGGGTCCAGGTAAAAGAGGCATTCTTCCTAGTAAGCTTGGTTAAGGGTAACGAAATTTGGGAAAATCCTTTGATAAACCTACGGAATATCCTGTCAAACCCAAAAAGCTTCTAATCTCCATTACCGTGGTAGGTCTTTCCCAATTCATCACAGCCTCTATCTTACCTAGAGTCTAGCAATGCCTCCTTTTGAAACTACATGCCCTATGAACTTTACTTCCACCAACCAAAATTCACACTTAGATAGCTTGGCATATAGTTTCTTTTCTCTTAGGATCTCTAGCACTATCTTCAGATGACGCTCATGCTCTTCGTGGGTCTTAGAGTAGATGAGTATGTCATCTATAAAGACAACCACAAATTGATCTAGATATGGTCTAAAGATCCTACTCATGTAGTCCATAAATACATCCGGAGCATTTGTCAGTCCAAAGGACATAACAGGCAAACTCAAAATGGCCGTATCGAGAGCGAAAGGCTATTTTTGGTATATCCTCATCCCTTGCTCTGATCTGGTGGTATCTTGACCTTAGATCTATGTTTGAAAATACCACCGCCCTCTTCAATTGATCCATCAAATCGTCGATCCTAAGCAAAGAGTATTTGTTTTTAACAATTACTCGGTCCAATTGCCTATAATCAACGCACAGCCTCATGCTTCCATCTTTCTTCTTTACAAACAACACCGGGCTCCATATGGAGATGCACTTGGCCTTACAAACTTCTTTCTAGAGGTCCTCCAACTGGGATTTTAACTCGGTGAGTTCCAAAAGGAACATCCTATAAGATACTATGGATATGGGTCCTTTCCCAGCAATTCTATTGAAAATTCTATTTCCCTTACAAGGGAAACTCAAGTATCTCATTAGGAAATACTTTGAGATAATTTTTCACAACGGGTATTTCATCCAAATTTTGCTCAAAGTCCACATCACTAGTGGCCAAAAGAACGTAACCCTTAGTCTCTCCCCTATTACTTACCTCTATAGCATTTATGTAAAAGCTTAAGGGTTTCCTAGGTTCACTGGAATAGGAAGAAGATGATTGATTTTTCATAAAGTTTAACATTACACGGTTGGCATAAAGCCAATCTATGCCGAGGATTACATCTAGACCTTTCATGGGTAAAAAATCAAATCTAAGACAAAGGACCTATTTTCAACATCAAATCTACAGTTAGACAACAGCTACAAGTTTAACAGGCTTTCCTGGGGGTAGAAAAAGGAAGATTGAAGGGAAGTTCGAACACATGTAATTTAAGGTATTCAATACAAGAATATGAGATGAAAGAATGGGTAGCGCCAGAGTCAAAAAGTACAATTAAGGTTTTACCATTCATTTCACACATACCTTCTATGAGGTTCCATGACTTTGTTGATTCTTCGGCATTGAGGGTAAAGACTCTCTCTTGGTGTTGCGGCATGGGATTGGGCGCCGTTGGGTTTCTCTCTATGCATTCCCGTGAGAAGTGGTCAGGCTTCCGCATCGGAGCAAACTCCAGGCCTCTGCAAGGTAGGTCTCCATGAGGTTTCCACACTTGGCACACAGGGAGTGTAGGTCTTGGCGTGAGCTGGGCTTTTGAGGTGCAGCTTGGCCCTTTGAGGTGCCTTCCCTCGTTGTCATATGGCCTCCCTTGATTGAAGTCTCTCCGGGGCCTTGCCTCTGAACGGGGTCGAGGATTATGGTCCTTGTTGCGGTCGAATGGCGGTTTTGCGGTTTGAACTTCGGGGCTTGTGGTGCTAACTTCTTTGTGAACCCATCCACCTTTGATGTGCTCAGCTTCCTTTGACCGTCCTCAATGATGCGGCATTTGTTGACCAAGGGGGAAGTCCCTGATCTCCAAATGAGCTACCGCAACATTAATTTCGGCCTTCAACCCAATTCGTACTCGATATACTTCCAGGACTCGTCCGGGTTTCCTTGGTACATCCTTGAGAATTTGATGAGCTCTTCAAACTTGGCGGTATACTGGGCAATGCTCATGCCCCCTTGGGTCAATTGCATGAACTCGATGTCCTTGGCGTTCCTCTCGACTCTGGGAAGTACTTCTTGTAGAAGTGAGCTTTAAACACTCCAGTCGACCTAGGACCAGTTGCTTCCAGAAGTCTCTCTGCTCCAGTCCACTAGAATCCGGCATCGCCTTCCAGCATATAAGTGGCAAAAGTCACCTTCTACTCTTCTGTACATGGAATCATCGTGAATATTTTCTCCATGCTTTTAATCAATTCGTCGGCATGGTTTGGATTTAGAGTTCCCTTGAATGAAGGTAGGTTGGCCTTGCGAAATTCCCGAAACGAGCATGCTCGAGGACCTCAGCATGGTGACCACGGCCTACGCCCTGGCGGTCTCGGTCCATCCTTTCGAACATCGCCTTCATGGTTCTAACCACCTCGCGAAGGGCTTCAGAAGTCTCGCGTCCTGGCTTGGGGTCGTGGTCCTATTCTCTTATCGTGGTGTCATTGGTCCCTATTCACACCAAACAGTAAACACTAAGGTAATCAGGCTCAATATTCTATGCAAAGCCGTTAGTTACCATAGCACGCACAAACACACAGGAGTCATGCATTTCTAATCCTTAAGCTCATCCTATTGATGGGACAACTACACATGACATAACTATCGCATTATGCCTAAGAAGCATAGTCAGTCCAATCCTCAGGCTCCATGAGAACCAAACTGCTCTGATACCAAAATGTAACACCCTAATATTTAACTCAATACACCTAGGATATATTTAAGTTAATTATTAGTTATTACTCTTTTGTCCTAGTTCTTAACTCTGGTTTTTAGAAAATACTTAGGAAAATATAGGTAAAAGTTTCCTTTTAAAACAAAAGCGTGAGCCATACATATACGAAAAAACATAACAGAGAATCAGGAACATAAAGTCATGAATACAAACATCATAGCGATATATATATTATATATATATTTAGATAATCCATACATCAAACAAGAAATAACGTGTTAGTACATTCCTGTAAAAAAGAAAGGAAACATAAAAGCAATACATCAGAGACTCCTACTACATCAGTGCATCTACAAAAAGATAGCCTCTAAAGCAAAAGAAGGTTATCCTAGCCTAGGCGAGTGTGCGCGCACTAAAGTCGTGGCTTCCAGGTTGGCGCATCAACGTAGATCACGAAGGTTGCCATCGATCCTGAAAACGTAACGGAAAGAAAAGATAGAGGGAGTGAGAAACTTGATAAAGAATCTCAGTAGGGCATACTCCTATCTTTTGTGACATCATCTACGTCCTCACGAACCTCGGGTTTCTTTATAAAAAGGTGAACATTCATAAGGTTCAATTTTAAAGTTTTAAAGTACCATTTACCAAGGCCCATCTAATTTTAGTATGCGTCTTAGATATCATGAATGCAATATACCTTATCATGAAATGCATGGCAATGCAAAAATATGATATACTAGTTCCAATTATAAGAGATGCTCATGGATCATAACAATTATAACATGACTTTCTTCCACTTATCTTTTAGGTGACTTAGATTAATTCTTTTTCTCATATAGGGCCACCCTATTTCTCTTGCCTTTTGAGAGTTTCTAGGTTATGAGCTCATACCTCACTAGTCATCACTAGCGTAATCTTATCCTATGATAAGTTAATACCTGACTCTTGGAGTGCGGATAGGAAGCAAGAGGATCACCTTTCATAACCTTTAATTGGAGTCCAAAGGGTCCTCCCTTTGGATCACTTCTCATAACCTTTAATTCGGAGTCTAAAGGATCACTTCCATATATTTTATGTCACCTTAACCTTATTGGATCACCTCTCATAACCTTTAATTTGGAGTCTAGAGGATCATTTCCATGTGTTTTATATCACTTAGAGATGCAAAACATGAACATATACTCACAACTTATCATTCATCATTTCATACTTCATAGAACATAGGCATGCTACTATCAACATCATTTGAAAAGTAAACAAGTCTATACCCATGTGCAACACATATTAGAATACACATTGAATGAGCCTAACATAACATATACAATTCATTCTAACATAATTCATTCTTCAGAAACTAGTCATTCTACATCTTTAATTTTAAATTGTCCTTATAAATAAATCGTATCACCTTAGTAATATAATAACAAATCTTTTAGATTAATAGAAAAAAATTAGAGAGCTTGATAAAAATATATCCTTATTTAATAAATATATATGTTCCAAGAGCCAAAGTTTCTTATGTAAGTTGAAATGGTGAGTCTTGAGCACTAAGTTAATTTTAGTAATGGCATAATTATAAACATGTGATGCAAGCTTCATTTTTAGTCTTGGCATTATAGAGTGATGGCAAGAAAAACATAAATATGGTATGCAAAGCTTTGAATTTAAATATGAGAATGCAAGCTCTAGTTTTAAATCTTCAAGTTTAGGTCATGACTTGAAAAATAAGTATGCTAGACAACAATTGTAAATATGAATGCAAGTTCAATTCTTTATTTTAGTGCTCTAGGCCCCTTAGAGTATTTACTATAAATCACATTTCAACTTTAAGGTTGAAATAGGTAGGTTTTGAGATTAATCATTCAGGTGATATAAAAATGCAAGCTCTTGTTTTAATCCTTAAGTTTAAGTGATAACTTGAAAAGTAAAACATACTAGGCAAAGAAATATAAATATGAATGCAAGTCCAATTCTTTATTTTCATGCTCTAGGCCCCTTAGAGTATTTACTCTAAATCACATTTCAATTTTAAGGTTGAAATAGGCGGGCTTCGAGTTAATTAATTAGATGATAAAGTAATCATGAAAATGCAAAGCTTAAATATAAATATGTAATACAAGGACTTGAAATATAGATATGAATGCATTTTTTTTTTTTTTTTTTGAGTTCTAGGCTCAAGACTACCACTTTAACAACATACATTATCACTTACTAAAAACTTACTTAAAAGTGGAACCTTCAAGCTTTAGAGGTCAAATAAATGATGGTTTTGCAACCAACACCAAAGATCCTCATCATCAAGCCATGGTTCCTTCATCATGTAAGCCACTAAGGCCGAAATCAAAGAGAAAGAAAAGTAAAGGAAGAAATCGAAATTTAGAGGAAGAAGGTAGATTTCAACATAGTAACATCTTGAAATAAGGAAAAGAATAGCAAACTTTAAAACAACTCCCTACCAAAGGTATTTTTCTTTTTGCAAAGGAAAAAGCTTGGTCTTGGAATGAGATGAGAAGAACAATTTCTTTCTTGGTGTTTATGATGGTTTCGGCCAAGGAAGAAAGATTTGTCTTGGGTTTTTGATCTTGGAAGTGAAAAGGTTATGTGTTTAGAGGAAGGTTTATGTGTTTGTGTGGTGGTTTGTGTTTAGGAAATAGTGGAGGATGGTGGTTCTTGGAAGAATGAAGAAGAAGAAGAAGAAGAATTCTTTGAGTTTGAGAAAGAAAGCTTTGAGGTTGTGAAAATGAGCAAGTGTTACAAGTTTACCTTGATACCTATTTATAGAAAAAATGCAACACATGGAGTGCCATTGGAGGGGAGTGGCCAAAGCTTCTTGGAGGAAAAAGGAAGAGAAAAATATCTCTTTGCATGGTATGGCTTTGGATATGGCTAGGTATGGTTCAAGACATGGCTCAAGGTATGGCTAGGTATGGTTCTTTAAGTGTATTTTAATTGAATTTCAACATGTGATGGATGAAAATAGAGGAGTGGCTGATTGGTTTACGAGCCATGGGGAGAGAAATCTCATTCTAATGTTGGATTATGGGTATGTTTAGATGTTGATTTGATTAGGCCATGGATTATGGATTGTAATCTAGTGTTTTAGGTGAGAAAATGGGTAATTAAAGTGGTTCAAGACAAGATTAAAGAGTGATCTTGCTTGAGTAATGCAAATCCACCATTATTAAGGAAGAATCTCATCATGTGACCATTTCCCTAATTTAAGGAAATTGGAATAGGGATTTTACTATTCATGAAAATGTGACATAAAGTCTTAAATCAAGAAAATGATTTTGAGTTTCTCTAAGCAATCTTAGGTTCTAATTAACCTCAATTAATTATTTTGACTCTAAATTAGTAATTAGAATTTACTAATCTTTAATTAGAGCCTAATATTGCTTAGGTTTCGTTAAACGTATCATTAGGCACAAAATGCACTTAGCCGAGCAAAACGGTAATTTTTTGCAAAAACCTCCCTGCTCCACTCAAACTGAATGTTAAACGTTGCTTAAAAACATCATTTCAAACCTTTGGGTGAAGTCGTGCTCAAACGGCACTTAACTCAGTTAAACAATCATAGGGACATTTTGGTCATTTTACGCATTGAAACTCAAAAATGAGATTCTTCTACTCTATTAGCACACATAACACATGTAATCCCCTTTCAACATCAAAACATACCCCAAAGGATGGCCGAGCTTGCGATCTCATTTTCTTGGTAAAATAACCTCAAGGATTTTGGTCATTTGTATACGAGAAAAATTTGGGCATTATAGAGATCTTTTTTCAAAAACCACAATTAGTTCAAAGAGGCTTCCCCCACACTTGTTTCTAGCACAACAACTTCACCAATGCTTTCTAGGCTCAAGTTGGGTATTTTCAATTGTTTTCCACTTGAGGTTATAATGGATAGGTTAAGACAAAGAAATGGTGTTAAAGGCTTAAAAAAAGGTTATGCAAGGGTTCATGCAAGAAGATAGGCTTTTTAGGCCAAGTGGTTAAAGAAAAACAAAATAAATACCTCAATCACATACATGTCATGCAATGCATCGAAAATGCTTTGAAAAAGAATTAGGCAAGTTCTAGAATGACAAGCAATATGAGTGTCCACACCAGAACAAAAAATGAGAGCGATCAATTCAAGCAATCATCAATTAGGCTCAAGAGCTCACAAGCTAATTCCAACCAATCAATCAAAATCAAGATTAATCTCATGCTTATTGCTCAAAATGGAGATTAAGTACTAAAAATTTTAAACAAGTGCTAACTACAACTTAAATGGTATGTGTGACCAAAGTGACTCATTAACTCACCACTTTCCAAACTCTTTTTTTTATTAAATATTTACACGACCTATCAAAAGCTAAAGAGAAAACAAATAAGACAAAACGTGAGAACTCAAATTTAAGCATGGGGGCATAAATATAAACACAGAAGATACGTAAAAGCATTCAGAATGAGTTCCAAAACAATAAATATAATTGAACAAGAAAAATAAAAATAAAAACATAAGAGATAGAAAGAGAAGCAAAAGAAAGGTCCTGAAAAGTAAATCACCCCCCACACTTAAACAAAGCACCGTCCTCAATGCTACAAAAGTCTCAATAAAATAGTGTGGAGGGTGATAGGAAGGAACTCTGCAATCGTATGAGGCCTTCTCCTTAGAATTCTCTACATTAGGGTTCTCAGTTAGAGCCCTCCTCCATCAGGCCTCTGAATCCTCCTGCAATCTCCCAGCCAGCCCTCTAGCTTGTCCATCCTCCGCATCATCCGACGCTCTAAGCCAACTACGGTCTCTAAGATGTGATGGCAAAGGCTCCGTTTAAGCCCTCAAGCTCTCTCTCATCTGTATCTTCATCTCCTTCATCCCAGCAGCAAAACTCTAAAGGGGTTTTTCGTAGAAGGACCCCCACTTGCCTTTTTCTTTATCGCAGCATCCTTTGGCACTAGGCCAGGAACTTGGAAGGGAATCTGTTGAAGGAGGTGACCTAGGAGTTGCTGGACTCCACAAGCGTAGCCATCCTGGTAATGAGCACAGGGAATGGCAACTGGGCTCGAACTACAACGAATGAGTATTTCTCATATGGGCTAATATCCTAGCAGGGAGGTCTAGCCACTTTCCTTCCACCAGGCAATAGAGAAAGCATTGTCCAAACCGAGGTTGGACATGTGAGAATGGCTGATATGAGAGAAAGAATGTGCATCCATGCCCGAGCCTCTAATGGAGCACCAAGGAGCAAGTGGGATCTTCCCTCATTATACACCCACTCACTCCCTAGGTGAGTCAAGCGGTCTTTGATCATCCCTAGGTCAATGTTCTGGATATCATCTAGAAGCAACTAAAACTCACCCAACCCCCCCTCTTTTGGATCTTCAAGTAAGGTTAGAATGGTCCAGATGCTAGCAGGAGAAAAGGGAACCTTGCTCCCTCTGAGATAAATAGCCTCAATAGAACGATCCCATAGGTTCACATAGAATTGCGAAACCCTGAAATGTTTGCCAATTGCATGTGTTAGCTCCAGACCTTCTGAAAGCTTCAAAACAATATGTTTTGAGTGACAACAAAATCAATTTAAAGAAAATATTTTGAAGAACGACTAATGGCTACCTTAAGTTCTTAACATAGCATACAGGGATTTCTGGAGTGCATAACATGGATTTGAAATGAGAATAATTTCACTTTGCATGTGCAAATATTATTTATCTCATATAAAGAGATTGGACTTAATAGAAAGTGAACGTTATATCGTACAAAGTACGTATACATGCCTTACGAATGAAAAGAAATCATATTAAGTGCAAGAAACTAAGGTCTAAGACTTTAGAAAGTAGGACGAGACTTCAAAAACACCATAAATGAAAATATCTATCGAACTCTGAAGCCAAAGTGTTCTACTATCTTCAATCATCATACTTGCAATGTTTTATTCATCAACAAACCATTATTGCAGACATGAAGACCAAGAATCATCAAGTAAATGATACCGCACATCAGAAAATACACTTACATTGATATTATGCGCTCTACAAGAAACAGAGGGAATTTTTAAAATTCAAATTTGAAATCTAAAAGTCAAAACCCAGTGATTGAACTGGCAAGTCATCTCTTCCGTGGTCAACTACCTTAGCTTCTAGAATAAGGAGGTCAGAAACCACGTTAGAAAGTAAGAGTAATTTTTGAAGTAGCATCAAAACCTCAATCTTGCAATGGCTTCTACAACAATCTTGACAAACAAACAGGCTACTTTTCTATATTGCTTTTCCAAGACACAAATGAATAATCAACACGTGTCACTTGGAGATTTGATCAAAAGGCACGATCACAAGGAAAGCCATCTATAAATAAAGATGTCGTGCTTTCAAAGATAGTAGATTGACGCTACACAAAAGAGCAAAAACTCTAAAAAAAATTTCTCTTCATCAGCTTGTAAAGTTCATTACATCTAGTAATCATTTCCTTTGGTTGTAAAAAATCTTCTTTCTACATTCCTTCATGTTCATACGTTCTTCCTAGGAAGAATATTTAGAAAGAAGTCATTAAAGTGTTTCCTAGAACTCAAGTGTAGGTTAGTTTAAGTAGTAAACCCAAATACAAATCTTTATATCCTCGATCTAGTAGTGATCGGTGTGAGCTTAGCTTAGAAAGGTTGGTCAAAGACTACTTAAACGTGACAGGAAAAGTGTTTTCCTGGTTTCATTTCAGCTGGAAGAGACTAATCAAAGACTACTTGATTCAACTTGAAGAGAGATGAATAACTACTTGGTTAATGATAGTAAAGGTTGTCTACTGGTCACTGTTAAGAGCTTAGAAAGGCTATTGTAAAGATTATCCTTGTTCTTTCTTGATGAAAGGTTTAGTGAAACTCAACGGTTGTTGAGAAATGGATGTAGACAGGTTGGCCGAACCATAAAAACTCTCGTGTATATCTTCTCTCCTTCATCTATTATTTTACTTATGTATCTTTTGCTGTTACTTCTACAAAAAATTTCTTTCACGCTTTTATGTCATTTAGTTCAGAAAGTTCACTTTCTAAAGTCACTAATGTTTTTGCTGCCTTCAAGCTCATAGCTTGATAGTATATTGAATAAGTTTTTTAGAGGTCAAACGGGAAAATAAAAAAAGCAAAACACGATTCAACCCCCATTGTCGTGCGCATTCTTACCTACAAGTGGCATCGAGTTTGGCCTCTAAGGGGTTAAACATTCTAATGATTGCAGACGACAAAGATCCAAAGGACAAATGGCACAGAATAGTCATATAGCAGAAGGACACTCCATAAATAGATCGTCATTATTTGATGGTGGGGATTATGCCTATGAGAGATCAAATAAAGTTGTTCATAAAATATACAAGTCTTGCTTTATGGGAGGTAATACAAGAAGGAGATTTTGTTCCAAGGGGGAAGTTCCAAAAAAGACGTGCACCCTCAACTTCAAGAGAAATCCCTCGAGTAGATGGATAGAGCAACACAAGGCCAGAGTTCAACTTAACTCAAAAGCTAAGTACCTACTCACGTGTACATGAGCAAAACTAAATATGACAAAATCATTACATGTGACACAGCAAAGGAAATATGGGACAGACTACACATGCTACTTGAAGGCATTGATCAAGTGAAAGAAACTAAGATCAGGATGCTGGTTCATCAATATGAAATATTCAAAATGACAGACCAGAGAATATTGATGAAATGACCACCATTTTTATGCACATCATAAATCAACTAAAAGGATTAGGCAAAAAATACTCTAACTCTGAAATGGTTAGAAAAATCTTAAGAAGCCTCCTTGCCAAATAACTCCTAAGGTCAAAGCCATTATTGAGGTTGGATGCACTTATTAAGTCTCTTAAAACTCATAAGGTAGTGCTCTCAAAAATGCATGGTGAATCCTTCAAAAAGAGGTCTATGGCTTTAAAGTCGTCTCATCAAAAGGCAAGCAAAGTTAAAGCAATGAAGGTTGTTGAAACCTCTAATGAAAAGGAAGAAACCGATGATGAGACAAAGAAGAAGATGGAAATGAGCTTTCCATGCTAGTGAGGAAAATGTCCAAAGTTGGAGAGGCAAAATGAAGAAAAGAAGGGACATCAACCTCAGGAAGGACAAAAAAGGCAAGGTGAAGTCTGAAAGTGTCATATGCTACCATTGCTGGGGAGAAATGACACTTCAAACCAGATTGTCGTAAACTCAAAAGTTCACAGAAGAAGTTCATGCCCAGGAAGAAATGGATGCTAGCCACCTGGAGTGAATTGAGGAAGAAAAAGAAGGATCAAAAGATCATGAGGTGAACCCAAAGCATCTTGCTCCCTAACAAATCTTCATCTCTAAATTATTTCAAGCCTCAACTTTCTTGCCCTTTCCTTACACACAATCCTGAAAAATGACTAAAGGAAAAACTTGCTCTGGGCGTGTTGCCAATATGGAGACATCTCATGTTTGATGAACCTCCCCACCAGCAACACTATGTTGAAAACTTGTTCTTATCCTTCTAGAGGTCGTTTCCTTCTAAGGATGGGAAGGGTTCCTAAACTTCTCCAATCGGGTATTTACGGAGTACTAACCGCCTTCTATTTCCAAGTTGCTCCAGGTATCCAAGTCGGTGCTAGCCTCTTATGTCAGAGGCATGATATGAACTTAACGACCTCTCCAACATCATTCATGCTCTTGATGACTATGTCATCTGGACGTGAGAGATGACTGATGGATAGGTCTTGAAGTTTTAGCCAGGAGGTCTCCAAACTTATTACTGACTTTCCCAACATCAACCTGGCAACAAACTACCTCCATATTGAATACCAAGGCCCGACAAGTCTTTACCCTTTAACAATTTTCTCTACTCCCAAGGCTTGAAAGTACACATCTATTGGTTTGGAGATACCCATGTTACCGTTTTATCTGTTGGCAAAAAGAAAGGTAAACTTTCCTAGACTAATCTTTGACTACATGCTAAGTGCTATCTCTCTAAAAGGGGAATCTGATGTTCCTTATGGGATTCTATTGACCAAATCTTCGAGTACTTGCAATACCCATTGGAAAATTAATGGTACGAGTATATGAAGGGAATTGAGTACTCTCTAAGTTCTTTCAAGACCATGCAAAGACCAACTGATGTTGTTTCATTTGGTGTTAGACGAGAGAGCCTGAGAATAAGAGACTGCTCTTGAGAAGGCAACAGAAGAGAATGAGGGAAGAGGAAGAAAATGGAAGATCATTCTTCTTGAAGATAACTCGATGAAAGTAAAAGGCCTGAATAACTATCAAATATGGGGCTCACCCCTGTAGATGTTGCATGGCCTCAGACTCTTGAGAATGACACAAACTCAAGGTCTTCTGATTTGGAATCTGCTTCTAAAAAGCAAATATTTTCAAAGAATGAGTCAACAGATGGCAACTCTAAGAAGAGCTCACCTCAAGTAAATGCTCCTCTCCTTGATCCAGGAATTCCTGACCATCTCCAACACATGGTGCGGAGCCATTTCAAGCCAACCAGGACTGGGCACAGCCAAGCTTTATAGAAGTACAAGTGCTCTGAGAGCAACGCTTAATCAACAACTAGCTAGATCAGATGGAAGTCTTATCACGACGACATGAAGTGTTTCTATTAGAAATTCTTCGTGAAGTCAGGAGCCAGGGTTTATGATAGTGTTCCTGAGATTCCAGGACACCTCTTTTTTTGTTGATGAGAATAGGGGGAGAAAGAATAGATAAAGGAAAATCTTGTGCTAAGAAAAATCGAGGGAATATGCACTAATGGGGAGAACATCAGCTTCAGAGTTTTTTTTTTTTTTTTGCATCTACATTTTTTTAAGAACATTTCTATTTTCTTGTGTTTTTAATTTGCTCCTAATTCTTCTTAAGTTTGATATATACATATGTTCTGGTTCTATATTGTTGCTTTGTTACATGTCATATATATATCAGTGTGCAAACTTCTTTGAAAGTTTTATCCCTATCTTGTTTGCTCAATATGCACCGATACATTTCTTATATAAACATGAGCATTAGCTTTCAAAAATAAGTTTGAATAAAGAAGTGTTGAATAAGGAAATCAATCAAGATAAAATATCACGAGTATTGCACGTTAATTATTCAAGCACGTGTATCTTCATAAAGTTTTTTAAAACTGAAAATCAAGCTAGTTGTGTTAAAAGAAATTAAACGATAATATCCAATTTATTATCGCTCTGACGTATCTCAAAAAGTATTATGAGTAAATTCAGAATGTTCATAAACAATAAAATCAACTCTGATTTAAGTTGCTTAAAGATTTAAAACGTTTGAGAATCTATCCATATCAACCCTTAAGAAAAGAACTTACTCAATGTTAAGCTTATGATGTTTTGAAAGAATAGTTTTTATCATGACATTCAATTCTATTTCCTTCAATATTTCTTCAAAAAAATTTCTTCAAATTGGTTTGTCATCATCAAAAGGGGAGATTGTTAGGTCAAGGTCCCTTCAGAGCTTCAAAGCAATATGTCTTAAGTGACAACAAAACCAATTAAAGAAAATATTTTGAAGAATGACTATGTCTTCCTTAGTTCTTGACATAGCATACAGTATTTTCAGATTACATAACACGGACTTGAAATGAGAATAATTTCACTTTGCATGTGCAAACATAATTTATCTCATGCAAAGTACGTATACATGCCTTACGGATGAAAGGAAATCATATCAAGTGCAAGAAGCCAAGGTCAACTTCAGAAAGTTGGACGGGACTTCAAAAGTAGACGGGACTTCAAAAAGTACACCATAAATGAATATATCTATTAAACTCTGAAGGCAAAGTGTTCTACTATCTTCAATCATCACACTCGCAATGTTTTATTCATCAAGCCATTATTGAAGACGTAAAGACTCAAGAATCATCAAGGAATGATACGCACATCAGAAAATGCGCTTAAGTGATATTATGTGATCTACAAGAAATCGAGCAAATTTTTGAAATTCAAAAGTCAAAACCCATGACTAACTGGCAAGTCATCTTTTACCTCCGTGGTCAATTACCTCAACTTCTAGAAGGAGGAGTTCAGAACCACGTTCAAAAGTAAGTAATTTCTAAAGTAGCATCAGAAATCTCAATCTTGCAACGGCTTCTACAATAGTCCTAACAAAAGATAGGCTACTCTTCTATATTGCTTTTCCAAGATACAAATGGATGATCAACACGTGTCACTTGGAGATTTGATCAAAAGGCGATGGTCACAAGGAAAACCATATATAAATAAAGATGTGCTTTCAAAGATAGTGGATTGACACTCACAAGAGAGCAAAAACTCTGAAAAATTTCTCTTCATTTGCTTATAGAGCTCATTACATCTAATAATCATTTCCTTTGATTGTAAAAATCTTCTTTTTATATTCCTTCAATGTTCATATGTTCTTCCTAGGAAGAATATTTAGAAAGAAGTCATTAAAGTGTTTCTCAAAACTTTCTTTGTAAATCTTACAAAAACTTAAGTATAGATTAGTTTGAGTTGTAAATCTAAACACAAACCTTTGTATCCTCGATTGGTAGTGATCAGTGTGAGCTTAGCTTGCAGAGGCTAGTCAAAGACTACTTACAACGTGTCAGTAAAAGTGTTTTCCGAGTCTTTAGCTTGAAGAAACTAGTCAAAGACTACTTGATTCAGCTTGAAGAGACTGGTGAATAACTACTTGGTTAGTAACAGGAGGTTGTCTCCTGGTCACTGTTAAGAGCATAAAAAGACTATTGTAAAAACTATCCTTATTCTTTCTTTTGTGAGAGAAAGGTTTAGTGAAACTCAACAGTTGTTGAAAACTGAATGTATCCAGGTTGGCCGAAGTATAAAAACTCTCTTGCAGGATATCTTCTCTTCTTCTATTTCAGGATTTATTCGTTTATAGTGTTAGCTCTAAAAAACTTTATTTCACGCTTTTATTTCATATTTAGTTTAGAAAGTTCACTTTCTAAAGTCACTAAATAGCTTGATAGTATATTGAATAAGTTTTTCATAAATCAAATAGGAAAAGAAAATGCAAAGCACGATTCAACCCCTCCCTTCTCATGCGTATTCTTACCTATAGCATGGCCTCATCCAACAAAAATCCTCATCCTCGGCCTCTATGTCATCAAGCACCCATTGCAGCTTATTTTCCTACGTTCGTCGTACAAAAATTTGTTCTCAAATAAGCATGACCTCTTGTGCATGGCCCTCTGGAAAGCCCTCTTAGCAGCAATGTTTCGAATCTGAATGGGTCAGGATGGGAGAGCAGGCTCCTCATAGAGGAACTCAGCAGGTCATGGGGTTTGGGAGCCATTAACCTAAAAGGAAAAGGAAATGCATGAAGACAATCCAGCAGCGGAGGAGAAGGAAAAGTGCAGGAAAACATAAAGCAGAAGGATAATGTACAAGAGTTCCTGGAGTTCAGATGTATAAAGCATAAAACATAAAACAGGGTAACAAATGCAGAATAGGGGTTCAGAGTCATTGGAGCGAGCTTACTCGCTGGAACGAGTGAATCTCAACATTAGCAACCCAAAGCTCAACCTTCAATGTCCTACAACTACATGCATCATAAACACTACTCACATGTGCAATGAAATATGGAACACTAGAAAAACCTATGTTAAACCTAACGAGATTAACAATGATAAATTAAACAACAACAACAACCAAAGAAAATAACCTAACTAGCTAAAACTAACAATTAGAGAAACCAACAACAGCACAAACAAGGAAAATTGAAAACCAGAAAAAGAGAAAAGAAGGCGGAGTACCTGGATTACGCATTTATGCAAGTGATGAGTGTGGTGTAGTGAAGAGGTGCAAGGGAAAGGTCGCATGTGTGAGTGGATGATGTTGAGTGATGATGCTAAGTGATGGGAAAGGGTAGAATGGAATAGAGAGAGAGAGTAGAGAGTGGGGGTTGGAGAAGAAGAAAAGAAAACAAATGATGAGGAAGAGGGGATAACTGTTCAAAAGGAACGGCAGGAGGCCTAGCATTAGTCCAACCTCGCTCCAGTGACCTCAGTTCACTACAGCAAGTCAGTATAGTGAAACGCAATGTTTCACTAACGCACACCCTTTTTTTGGTAATTCACTACAGCTTTCCCCGCAAAGAGCATGCTAACTGAGCGAGCTTGGTGATGCCTAGAAACTCTAGAACGTTGAATCTATGTGTATACATGCAGAGGACATTACACATCTACAAAACTATGAATACAAAAGTACACTTGGAGATCTAAGAACTACAAAGAAAATGAAATAAACAGAAATCAAGGAAAAAGAGCAAGGGAAGAGAAATAGTAGGTTGTCTCCCACCAAGTACTTAGGTTTAACGTCCCTAAGTTGGATGCTTTGAACTCTCATGGTGAGTAAGTGGCTTCAACTAACACCACTTCGCCCCAACCCTTGGTGCCAAGTGATCCTTCATGATAAATCTTCAAGCAGTGTCCATTAACAGAGAATCTTGCTTTTGAACTCGGGTCTTCCAACTCCAGCACCAAATGGGTGCACACGAGTTACACGAAAAGGTCCATCCCATCTGGAACGTAATTTTCCTAGCATCAAACGCAACGGGAATTGTAAAGTAACACCAAATGGCCTATGTGGAATTCCTTCCTCAATATGTTCTTATCATGGAAAGCATTGGTCTTTTCCTTGTAAATCCTGGAACTCTCATAAGCTTCCATTCTCAACTCTTCCAATTCTTATAATTAGAGCTTCCTCTCCTAGTAGGCTCCTGACAAATCCATGTTGCATTGTTTCACGGCCCGTAAGCTCTATGCTCTAGCTCTCCAGGTAAGTGGCACACCTTTCCAAAATCAATCCTAAAGGGACTCATCCCAATAGGTGTCTTGTAGGCAGTCCAATACGCCCATAAAGCATCAAGTAAGCGCACACTTTAATTCTTTCGGTTTGGCTTCACCATTTTCTCCAAGATGCACTTAATTTCTCGATTTGACACTTTTGCTTGCCCATTAGTTTGGGATGGTAGGGAGTGGATACCCTATGAACAATCCCGTATTTACAAAGCAAAGCATCCATGCTCAGTTGCAAAAATGAGTGCCTTGATCACTAATAATGGCACGTGTGTTCCAAACCTACAAAAAATGTTCTTCCTAACAAAATCCACAACAATTGGAGAATCATTAGTCCTTGTGGCAATTGCTTCTACCCATTTGGATACATAATCAATGGCCAAAATGTGAACATAGCCAGAGGACATGGGAAAGGGACCTATGAAATCAATGCCCCACACATCAAAGATTTTACAAAACAAGGGTCGTTGGGGCATCTTTTTCTTCCAGGATATATTCCTATTCTTTAACATTGTTCACAAGCCTTGCAAAATTCACACGAGTCCTTAAATAGAGAAGGCCAATAAAAACCTGAATCCAAGACTTTTCTAGTGTCATGGGGCCCAAAGTGGCCCCCACATGTAGAAGAATGGTATAATTGTAAAATGGAGTTGAACTCTGTGTCAAGCACACATCTTCTAATTACTTGGTCAGAGCCAAATTTCCACAAGGGTCATCCCATACAAAATATTTACAGTCACTCTTCAACTTAGCAATTTGAGATTTTGTGAAGTGCGGTGGAATGGCACAACTGACCAAATAATTAGCAATGTGGGCAAACTAGGGTGCAACATCCACATGCATCAATTGTTCATCAGGAAATGCATCATTAAGGGGTATAGGGTCATGCCTAACATGCTCTAGCCTACTCAGATGGTCCAACCAGGTTTTCAACTCCACTCCTATCTAATAAGGTGGGGCTTGGCCTCGAGTTTTCAAAAGGTACTTTAACGCTCATAATCCGAAAACACTACCACTTTTGCCCCAAGCAAATAGGACCTAAACTTGTCTAGAGCAAAAACAATTGCTAAAAGTTCTTTCTCAGTGGTAGTGTAGTTGAATTGTGCAAAATCTAAAATCCTGGAAGCATAATAAATGGCATGAGGGATCTTCCTAACCTATGCAAGCACAGCACCTAAGGCATCGTTGGAAGCATCACACATCAACTCAAAAGGAAGGCTCAGTAGGGGGCTGAATGATAGGTGTTGTGGTCAAAGCTTCCTCGCATTTATCATCAAATAGAAATTTTGCATCTTTTTGCAACAAGGAAGTGAGAGGAACAACCAGTTTGCTAAAATCCATGATGAATCTCCTGAAAAGCCAGCATGGCCAAGAAAAAATGAACATCCCGCACGCATGTGAAGTAAGGTAGAAAGGAGATAACATCAATTTTAGCTTTGACAATAGCAATCCCTTCAGAATGAGATAATGTATCCTAAAACCACGTCTTGTTGAACCATGAAATGACATTTTTCAAAATTAAGTACAAGGCAAGTTTCAACACAACGTTTCAAAACCTTAGTTAGGCTGTCCAAACATGAGTCAGATGAAGAACCAAAAATAGTGAAATCATCCATGAAGACCTCCATGCAACTCTCTAAGAAATCAGAAAAATACTTACCATACATCTTTGAAAAGTACCTTGAGCATTGCATAAACCAAATGGCATGCGTCTGGAGTGAAGGTACCAAATGGAAGGTAAAAGTAGTCTTCTCTTGGTCTTCAGGAGCAATATGGTTCTGAAAATACCTGAAAAGCCATCCAGGAAGCAGTAATGGAATTGGCTTGCAAGGCACTCCAACATCTGACTATGAAGAGGGGAAGTGATCTTTTCTTGTGGCTTGGTTCAACTTCCTATAATTGATGTTAGTAGCCAATGTTTTGGACCCTTATAGGCACCAATTCATTCTGATCGTTCTTCACGCCATGATGTCGAACTTCTTAGGAACAACCTAGACCAGCTAACCCATTGGCTATCAAAATTGGATATATGATACCCAGCCAATAATTTTGTGACCTCCTTTTTGACAACATCCAAAATGAGAGGATTCAAGCTTCGTTGAGGTTGTCTCATGGGTTTAGCACCTCCTCCAAGAAGATGCGTGAACACATGTGGAGGGGCTAATGCCTGTGATGTCACTAAGGATCAACCAATGGCCTTTTTATGACTCTTGAGAACTCCAAGCAACTTCTCTTCTTGATCCCTTTTGAGGTCATTTGCAATGATCACAAGAAATTCTTCACCATCCCCTAAATATGTATATTTCAAGTGATTAGGGAAGGCCTAGCTCAAGGTGGATGATGGTTGTGATGGTGAAGTATATGCACCTGCAACTTCATACAAACTTGAAACAAGGGCATCATCATACCCAATATAAGGAGTAACAGAAAATTTGGGATTTGTGTTAGGAAAAGGGAGTGTAGAAAGGGAATTTTATGTTTTAGGGTTAGAATTTAAGTCAGGTGCCCAAACACTCAAAAACTTCCCAATTGTGCCGTTCTCCAGAATCATGGACAGACATGCTTGGAGTCAGCGAGCCCGCTACACCAGCGATTGTGTTTGTATCAAGTTGTTCGCTGCAACAACATGATCTCGTTCAGTGAGTCTATTTTAGACTCTGATTCTGAGAATTCTCATACATAGTAAGGGGTATGCAAGTGTTGGACCTTCCACATAATAATTCAACATGTTTTCAGTCAAAGAAGCATCAACTTCAGCACACTCCTTACACAAATTTGATATTTCATCACAGTTGGGCATTCAAAATCATTTTCAAACACCAACATCCCTAAAGATTTTCCTCTAGATCACCACATGCATTTTCTATCAAAGAATCAATTAAATCAATTGCAAAAGCAGAATGGTTTTCTAAGGGAAATCTCATAGGATCATGCAAATTATATTGTGCTTTCAAATCACCACATTCCAAGAAAAGTGTGCCAGCATACATATCAACCTTGGCCCTTGTAGTTTTCAAAAATGGTCTTCCTAGTATTAATGTATGTTGGTGTACTTCCTCATAATTTGCCACCTCTAAAACATAAAAATAGCAGGAAAGATAAGATCATTTACCCTCACCAAGACATCCTCAAGTAGTCCATCCAACTGAATGCTCCTATTTGCAAATTGCAAAATGACTATAGTAGACTTCAGCTCCCACATGAAAAGCACGTAAACTAAACGAGGCATGACATTGATTACCACTCCAAGATCCGCCAAAGCTTCTCCAAACTTCACGTTCCTAATGGTACATGGGATAGTGAAAGTACCCGAATCTTTACACTTTTGTAAGAGACTTCGGTTGATGACAAAAGATACATGCACTCCCAAGCTCACCTTCTCATTGCCTTTAAGTCTCCTCTTGTTCGTGCACAATTCCTTTAGAAACTTGGCATATTTTGGAATTTGTTTGATTCACCTCAACCTTCTTGAATGTCTCCAACAAATCCTTGTCTAGCTCAACTTCAGGAGTTTTTTTTATAAAGTGGCCTTCTGAGGAAAAGGTAATGAGATAGGATTGCCTCTTCAAAGCTAGTCACCAATGGTTGCTTCTTCTCATGAGCGATGAACACATCCTCTTCAACTGACATTTCCCCTAGGATTTGCAATAGTCTGAGATGGAATCTAGGAGGAGCTAGGTTGCTGACCTTGTGAAGAAGAGTTTTTTAACTGATTAAGTTCCACCCACATCTCCTGTATAGCAAGGTATGTAGCATCAGTCTTCTTCTGCGATCCAATAATAACTTCATCAACTCTTGCATGATTGGTCAATGTAAAGCTACTCCTGGATGCAAAAACTTGAGGTGGTGGTGGAAGTTGTTGTTGTTGTTATAGCTGTCTTGATGAGGTGGATGGTATCTTGCTGTTGCTAAAATGGGGGTTGATTTTGAAATTACTAGTTTGAAGAGTTCCACCACCTCATATTTGGGTGATCTCTCCACCTTGGGTTGTATGTGTTGCTATAAGGGTTGTATTGCTGCTATGACTAATTCTGAGGTCTCTAAGGAATAACATTTGCAGAGAACATTTGTTGGATCATCTTGCAACTGAGGGTAGGTATCGGTAGTGTGAGTGTGGCAAGAACATATGTCACATACCATGGCTAGTGTAGGATGAACTGGGAGTTGTACTTGGCCCAGAGTTAACTACTTCATGAACCCAAAAATCTCCTCAAGTGTTTACTTAAAGTTGGAAAATCTATTTGGCCTACCCCATGCACACTCCTAGTACCTGAGATGGCTCTAGACCCAAACTGCTATGAATTTTCTATCATGTTGCTTGAGAGAGTCTTGTCAACCAAAGCACCTCCACTAGTTGCATCAATTGTACTCTGATCCATAGGCATCAAACCCTCATAGAAGTACTGGATAAGAAGCTGCTCAGGGATCTAGTGATGAGGGTAGCTTGGCACATAACCTCTTAAACCGCTCCCAATACTCAAAGTGTTTCCTCTTGCAGTTGTTTTATCCCGCAAATGTCCTTTCTGATGGCAGCAATGACACTCAAGATTCTCAAAAGAAAGACATAACAATACAAGTTTCAATCTAGAATATAGAAGGAATAATGAGGTCTAAAAGAATTAGTCATCACCCTCCAAACAATCACAGTACAAAAACATCATATTATACCAATGCTTTAATTTCAGCATTTTGTAGTTGCAAGAATACCATGTCTTTAAATTAATAGACTAAACATACTTGACATAATAGGGAATACATAACAAGTTTGATAGGAAAAACAAGAGAGTCACACTTCCAATCTTACATATATAGCAGGCACAATTCCTTCCTGTTAACAAAGGACAAGCCGAATCTGAAATGGTCGTCAATCTAGTTTATTCACTCCTCATCCAACAGAACACTAAACAATGCAGCCAAAAAACCCCAATACTTTAATAGTAAAACATAAATACCAAACGACAGTTCAAACATCAAATAAGTCAAAACATGGACTAATTAGATCAATACCAATTCAAATTACTATAAAATAAATTAAATTACACCTTTTCATTGCTTACAGCATTAGGTGACCCAAGCATAAAATTTAAGATTTTAAACCAATTCCAATTCCTTTAGAATTATAGTTCCAACATCCGAACGGTTAAGAGAAGGAGAAATTTTCAGACAACAGAACAATAATAGATACCGTAAATTAGTGCTGAGAAGCATGGAGTGATGTTTTAACATAAAATTATTTCATTTAGAATTAAAATTCTATTTTAGTTATACTCCTTTGAAAAAGAGAGGCTGGAGCAAGAAGTAATGTCAATTGAGGAGCAAAATTTCCAAACATTTGTTCTGCTAGTAACCAGGAAGAGCTTCGGGACTTCATATATCTTTCAAAGCAATAGAAGAAATAGCAAATATAACCATATCACCAAACAACCTTAAAAAGTGGGACAAAGACAGTTCACAAACCATCATTTGAGATAATGCTGCTCAGCCCTTGTGCAAATCAAAAGCTGAGAATGCTTCTCTTGCAATAACAAATTGGTCTAGTACTCTGTCTCCCCCTGAACCTAGGCCCCAGCGGTCATTATACTTGCCACCTGTGGTCATGAAAAAGAACAGCCAGAAGACACAAACATTAGCTATTTTTGGTAGATGCAAAACAGTAACACTAGCATATAAATTTGGAACTTCAGCCCTTATCTTCCCTCTGAACCAACCTAAGCCACCCTCCTCTATGTATCAGCTCCTAATTTCTCAGCATACAGAAATCAGCCATAGGGGTTTACCTAACCTATCCAACCTAGGTATCGTATTTGATGTGTAGTCCATCACAGCCGGGTCTCCACTACTAAACAATTGAGAAACTGGGTGAAGACAGTTGAAGAATTTATCACTCTTAAGCTGCAAAGATTAGCAGATGGCAGAGGAAATACAAGCTGAATTGAGAGATTCTGCTATTTCTATCGAGTTAAACTCAAAGTAAAATAAATTAGCCAAGTAATAGGCATGTAGAACTCAGATAATGCTGATTCAATACATTTTGTTGCCATAAAATATGAATACAAGGCTAAAAATTTATAAAGCTTGACCAACCTAACCTTTAGAGCAAGTGATTGTAGTGAACTGAACATAAAGAATATTAAGGTGCCTACACTACTTCACCTTAATATCTAATCCTCTAACTTCGATAAGATATAGACATAATTGCTCTCCCACTAGCTAAAAGATTCATTATCCAAAGTAAAGAATATTGTCCAACCTGTAGCATTTTTTCTACCACACAATTCAACAAATAAAAAAGAAAAAAATTGTAAGTAAAACAATCATTAATTAAATCAGAAAAGCTAGCTTAGATGCAATTCCACAGTTAAGGATACAAAAGGAGATTACATTAACAAAATCGCTGAAGCTTGATAAGTTAGTACTGCAAAGTTATGCAAATAAAACACGTTAAAAGTAGTAGTTAAACATTCAAATATTGAAATATATATACCACAAGTCAAAAAAGGATAATAGGAGAGAATGGGACACATATACATAACAGCACCATGTCCAAACTGCAGATAGACACAGCAGAGACCAAACCATAGGTACACATCAAAAGATAGCACAAGACATAGACCACATCAGAAAATGATGCCCAAAAAATGAGAGTTGTTATTATACTTTTATAGCACTTGAAAATGAGACTTGTCTATTGAGAGAACAATAAAAAGAAAACAAAAAGACCAAAGAACTCAAATTATGGCTCACACACGTGAACTAACTCTCAGTGAACAATTGAGCTTGAAAATATCAAATTCATAGATATAGATAAAGATATTTTGAATCATACATGTGAACGAATTGAGAGCCCCATCTCCATGCACTTCCTAAACCATTCCATGGGCCAGAAGCAAATGTCTCCAAAGAAGCTCAAGTAAGCACTGGTTTTGCACATCACTCAAAAGGAGCTTTGACTAGGAAATTTGCATATTTGCTTTCGCATGGCAAAGACATGAGAATGAATACACATAATACGGGAAGACAGGGATGTTAAATTGGTCTTATATGGAAATGCACTAAAGATCTAACATCTAAATAATAAGCCCCACCCAAAAAATAAAGGAATTCTTTTATGCTTGCCTGGCTATGTAATGAATCTTCACTAGCTTTCTCCAATTTATCCAAAATGGAAATGCACCCCTGAGGTAGTGCTTTGGAAATGAACCTACTGGTGGTTGGCTTGCCATTGATTGCTAGGAATTTTACCATTTGAGATGAGCTAACCAATCCCTAAAAGAAAAGAGTTTAGTCAGTCTACTGTATAATAACAACATAAAAACAAATTCATGAAATCATAGCCACCACTCAATACATACATAGGTCTCATACAAACTAGCTGAAAATTTAGAAAATTTAGATACAACCACTCAAACAGAACACTTAGGATTAATTACACCTTCAACTAATAATGAGACATATGTAAAGAAACATAAATGGTTAATTGGAAAGAAAACACAAAAATGACACTATGTTACAATCTTCTATCTATTCCATTGTCAAATTCTCAGGCTTACAGTCTCCTACAAACTGAAGTGCCAATTATATTTTTTATTTTTTAACCTTTTATGTATATTAATATTTTGGAATAAATTCTTAGGTACTGGCTATATAGACACTACATTAGACAAGGTTTTTGTAGGGATGTTAAGAGGTGAACTTATCTCTAAAGATTGTGTTTACAGACAACAACTATTGAAAAGAGTCTCTATAGTAAACCATGATCTCTTGAAAATGTATTAGTATGCAAAGATTACAAACCAGAGTCTCTTTGTCTGAGCTGAGGGAAAATTTTCTTCTATTGATACAGCTTTAACACATTATATAGAAGTATGCTTACAATAAAATTAGTTAAACTCAGAAGTCAGTGAGTGAGTGAGTCTTGCCTTCGTAGCCCATCCCTAGCTAAATCCCTTCACTCTCATTTATATTTGTTTCATGGATTTTTCTTGTTAATCCAAAGCTAGCTAGTAAAAGGCAGTTTATATATCCCTTCACTCTCATCAGGATTCAAGGCATGGGCAACGAAAGAAGGGGGCATCAGGATTCCATAGCTCGAAGAAGTTCCTCCGTCAGTACAGCCCTTGGGCGAAACAGAGAAAAGCGAAACAGATAAAGTCGAACTAGAAAGAGACTAGAGCGATGAGACAGTGAGAGAGCGTACCCAGAGAGACGGAGGAATCCACCACTACAGGACGATCAGGGACGATGGCAGAGCAGTAGGCGCGAAGCACCATCGCCGGATCAACGACCACTTGCAATGGAGGAAGAAGGCGGTGGCCAAGAGGACGCGATGCTTTCCGGCACGGTGGAAGCAGTCGCGACGTTCCCAGGCGAGGTGGAGGCAACAACAACGACCGCACAGTGGTTTCTCGGCGGAGAACAGGGGTAGGGCACGATTCAGGTTCCTTCACCGGCGCTCGTAGGCGAGAAACAGCGACAGCAATCCAGGCGGGTGCGGGTTTGAAGGGGAGGCCAAGTTTCCTCTCCCTTTTTCATGTGGGTGCCGGTTTGAAGGGGGATGGCCAAGTTTCCTTTCCCCTTTTTTGTTTTGGGCCAAAATGTGTATTTGGGTTGGAAAGAGTTTTCAGTTTCACCGATGCTGGTGGGAAAGGGCATTTTGTTCCCGCCCACACTCAGTAGGTGTAACCCATTTGGAAACAATTTTTATAGGTACTAAGTTTAATGTATATTAACAACGGTATTTAAGCGTATCGGTTATAAATTTATATAGGCAACATTTAAATAACTATTGTATAAAATAAAAACAATACGACAATTCATAAACCGTTGCTTATATATATTAAGAGTATAGTTTTGTATTGTTACAATAACATATTATATAAATTCAACTATATTAGCACCGGTAGAATAAATCGTGGCCATAGGCCCTTTTAAGCAATAGTTTTTTTGGCCTTGCCAAATTTGACATTGCCATAGTTAGGAAATGTTGTAGTGATAGTCTTTTGTTTATCCTCTCTAACCTATCTCACACCAATCACTATTGAATCGAAGATATAGAAGTTTGTATTTGGGTTTACCACTCAAACTAACTTACACTCAAGTTTCCATAAAATGTACAATAACAAACCTGGGAAAAACTTTAATGACTTCTTTCTATGATTCTTCCTAAGAAGAACGTAGAAAAAAGATTTTTATAAACAAGGAAACTGATTACAAGATGTAATAAACTTTACAAGAGATGAAGAGAAATTTTTACAGCATTTCACGTTGTGCGTCCAAATATTTTCTTTGTAAGCATAGCATCTCTATTTATAAATGGTCTTCATTTATGACCATTGCCCTTGATCAGTTGTCCAAGTAATACATGTTGATCATCTATTTGTGTCTTTGAAAAGCAATCTAGAGGAGTAGCTCGTTGTCTGCAGAGCTATTCCAGAAGCCATTGTGAAATGGAGGTTTCTGATGTTACCCTTAGAAACTACTTTTTACTTTCTAAACGATGTTTGAATTTTTTCTTCTAGAAGTTGGAGTGGTTGACCAAGTTGGAGAAGAGATGACATGCCAGCCTGTAACTAAATTTGACTTTTAAATTTGAAATTCAAATTTCCCTCCTTTCCTGGAGAGTGCACCATTTCACTGAAGTGAACTTTTTGCAAGCGAAAGTTCCTTGATATATAAATGATCTTTCAGTCTTTAATCAAAGCTTGTAGATGATGAGATGATAGTGATCATGATGATTAAAGGTAGTAGAACACACTTGCTTCAAAGCTAGTTTGAAATCTTCATTTAAAATATTCTTTCTGAAGTCGCGTCCTACTTTCTAAAGATCAATGCCTTTGTTTCTTGAATACAATGATTTTCTTTAGTCCGTTAAGCATGTATACGTTCAATTCACGATATAATTTTCACTTTCATTGAGTTTTTATCTCTTTAAACAAGATAAATCATGTTTGCACATGTAAAGTGGAATTATTTTCGCTTCAAGAAACATGTTTTGCAATGGAAGAACTTGTTTGCTATTTCAAGAAAACTCAAGGGAAAACATTAGTCATTCTTCAAAATATTTTCTCTAAATTGGTTGTGTTATCACTTAAAACATTTGCATTAACGCTTTCTGAAGAGTTCTGGAGCTAACATATTTGTCTCAGACCCTATTGATTTGTAAATAATCTCCAATAGAAAGGGGTGATCCCCACGTTCTAACACCCTATTTATCCCCATTGTATTTGTTGATGATGATTGAGTTTTGGTATGAGCTCATTACCCCACTGATTGGATTAACTGGATATATAATTAAAAAGATATTACATAAAGAGATATATAAAGAAAGATGTGCATAATGAAAGAGACGTATAAGGTAAGATATGAATAAAGAAAGATATGTATAATGAAATAGGTGAATAAAGAAAGAGATGTATAAAGAAAAGGTTGAACAAGGAAAGAGAAGGAAAACGAAAATACTAAAATACATACTTTTATGTGACTGAATGTGATTTTATATGTATGTGTGTATTCAGTTATATTATTAGATAGGATTTTATCTTAGTCCATGAGGCTTATTTAGATGAGTTATACTTCCTTTAAAAGTTCAATTACTTTATTGATTATTGGACCACTATTAGCCAAAAAAATATTTATTGTTCTTGCTACTTATTTAGTATTTATGACATATTGTTTGGAATTATTTATGTATTTATAATATGTGTGTGTGTGTGTGTGTGTGTGTGTGTTATTCAGACATTGGATGATTCGTATGCATTTGTGAATGTATTAGTTAGCTTTCACAAAATAAATATTGTACATGATTTATCTATGCGCAAGGCTTCTATTTTGATTTTTATAAAAAAAATTATTACCTCTATTTTCCCTATATCTTATTTTATTCAAAAAAATTTATGAGACCAGAATGTAATAACTAAAGGTTAACCTTAACACGATTCGAGCATTAAGGGGTTAGGATTTAGGAGTTACAATTTTCTATTTTTGTTGCAATTTCTCATGGGGGAGTAGAGATTGGAAGCTAGCTTAGGATTCTCCAAAAAGGCTTCAAGGGTTGTATCTTGAAACCTCTCTCTTATTATCAATGCATATTGTGTTCTTTCTTAATTCTTTGCCTCTTATTCTCTTATATGCTAGCATTATAATGGTATTGAGATGTGGGTATTGTAAGTTAAAGGTAGCACGAGAAGGGGGTTAAATCGTGCTACTAAATTTCCTTCTTTTAATTTTTGAAACCTTAAATCAACATACCTGTTGGTCGAATGAATTTGGCTTTCAGCAACCTTTCAATCTCTTCTTTTATCTTGAGGATAATGTCCGGACCAAAGCGTCAGGTACAGTTTGATAGGCTTTATGTTATTTTTCATTGGCAATCTATACTCAACATGCTCTCTACTCAATTCTGGCATCTCCTCACTCCAAGCAAAACGGTCTTTGTATTGTTTTAAGACTTCAAACATAGCTACTAAACTTCGTTTCATATCTATAAAACATAAAATCATTAAGAGCACCTGAAACTAGTAAACATTAATTTTCAAGACATAGATGCATCAAAGAAAACCATTTTACTTACTATTCTGAAATAAATAACAAATGAGCAAAATAGGCTTAAATACGTGGAACTATATACCAAATTACCATAACACACTATTCACTCATAGAACGATTCCAAGGATTTGAGAATCTAAGACTAGGTTGTCATGCTGTCAAACAAAATGCCCTTTTAGCATATCTAACACAAAGTATATGTCACAACCCAACTTAGGGCATGACCGTGCGTAGGGAACACGTTCCCCACAAGCCTTAACATGCGAGATTTTATAGAAAAACGGCAAAGTTTCCTCTATTTTTTATACATTCCCAAATTTAGAAATACAACATGTATGAAAATTAAGATAAAATACAGAATCGGGTTTCAAACATTCTTAAAATGTGCCCCAATAGAACAACCAGCTCAACATAATTCAGAAAATCATCTCAATATATAAACTTCAATTCAAGAACTAAATGTAATTTAAATCAAACCCAATCCTAAAATCAAACATGGAGTCGAGTTAGTTTTCAAACTAGTTCTAAATCTAAATTCATAACCACAAAGTATATGTCCAACCATAATAAGAAATGTAGTTCAAAACATAAACCCAAGTTAAGTTTACAATTCTTTTCCATAGCATAATTTATATAACTAAGTCTTGAATCTCAAACATAAACATAAACATCAATAGTAACCATATCTAAGGACCCCATGTGACATATGGAGCATTAAAATGCTAACGGCTAAAACTCAAAAGCTAGGTTCCAGAATACAAAAAGGCCTCCTCAAGAAGGCTCACCAACTCATATAATTGACTACTAAGGAGCTGGAGGATTAGAACCTAGCTACACCTATATTGGAAAAGAGGAGAAATAACGAGTGAGTTTTAACTGTGTAAACAGGATATCTATAACCCACATGAAACAATATATAATGCGTAAGTATAACAATAATAACTTCATAGCTCATATAAATTCAAAAAATTCTTTTATTTATGGAAAAGATTTTTGAAAACAAATAACTTTATATAAAATAATAGAGAATAATCAAATTTAGAATAAACAAAAGGATTCACACTAGGTGGTCATTCCTTTATGTGATCCTAAAATAGAACAGTCCTACCCATGTGAGTAGCTATAGAATAGAAAGATCCACCAAGTGGTCCTAATCATATGTAGTCAAGGTGTATCAAGTATAACACCTACGTCATTAGCTACAGAATCTGCCAGAGATTCTTTCTAAAACATATAATAAAGATTTTACATATCATATTAAATCAATTCTAAGTAACTCCACACATATCTATAACCACAATTTTTCAAGTCCTTTCCTCAAGTCCATAACAGAGATAAAATAATTTTCTACAATCAATATGATATCGTCTCATTTATCAATTTTTGATAAAACATAAGCTAACGTAAAGGATGTAATTTCGTTAAAATTATATAACACAACCAAATAATTATTTTTTTCAGTTTCTAAATTTCTAAAATATAGTTAGAGCGAATTTAACATGAATAAAAATAATTATAGACATAATGTCTACTCACAAACTGGTTCAAAAGAACAGAAGACCAATTCCCAAGTGCCACCAATCTAACGGTTGATGCTCAAATGCCCTATAACTCTAGGAATAAGATAAATATAATATTAGTAAGCTAAGAATACCATTAATTTACACTAATTAGTCCAACATACTAGAAAGCCCTAAATGGTCGCAAAAACCCCAATCTACAATGAATGATTGCATAGAGAGATCAATAAAATAAATAGAGTAAGATTGTCATTACCCACTACTCTAAGGGAAGAATATAGGTAGGGAACGATCTAAAAATCACGCTTAACCGGTCCCTCCACTTAGTGAGAGGAACCGCAATTTAGAGAAAGAGAGAGAGAGAGGTGTTTTGATGGTGATGATATAAGAAGGAGAAGATCATGATGATGGAGGTGGTGAGGATGATTGGTGAAGGTGGGAAAAGAAGAAGAAGAGAAACGAAAGGAGAAGAAAGAGAGAAAGAAAAGAAAGAAAGAAGTGGGAGGTATGTCCTGATTTTCTAATTAATCATTTTTCTAAATATTCCTGGATTTTCTTTTTATAGTATGTTAAGTATTCCTCATTCATCTGTATAGGTCTAGCTTTAATAGGTATGTCTTTTTCTTTAAATCCTTCTTCATAGGGTAAAGATATTTCATGAATTTTCCTATAATGAAAAGCCATTGGATTGTTATCACAGATTTCTTTTTCTATTCTCTCAAAATGCTTTATAATTTTTTGTAATTTATCGATTTTAAGTTGTTCTTCTATTTTTTTATAATAAATTTCTTTATGTAAAAGATTAATCTATTTTGTTTTTGATGAACTAATTTTTCTTCTAATATGGAAACTTCTTGTAAGATTTAATTCTTTTTTCTTGGGAGGTTCTAGGAATTCAAAAAGAATTGGGTTATCTGGTACTACATGTGTTTCTACACCTTTTTCAGGAGTCCAAAATGGATATAATAAACATATAAAAGGGTTCCCAAAATTATAGTATTTACAATATTTTTTACTAAAACGAAGGATGTCTTGAAATAAATTTTATTTTTACAAATCTTTGCATTTGAAAGTTTATATTTAATTTTTAATCAGTTCCACTTGCTTTTGATACATTTTCAATAGTTTTTTCATAATATTTGGTTGGTATTATTCCTTCTTGTATGACATTTATATCGGCACCTAAGTCTACTAGAGCTATTAAATCAAATCTCTAATTTTTAATTATCAAAGTAATTTGTGTCCACCATTTATGTGTAGTTATAAGACTTAATATATTAATAAAGGGGAAAAACTTTCTTCTGGTTCTTTTATAATTATAGATTTTTGATTATGTATTATTGGTTCTCCTTTTAATTTTAATAATCTATATTCTAAGTTAATACCTTGTTCTTTAAGTTCTGAAATTTCTTTTTTTAAATTCTTAATTTCATTCTGGAGATCTTTTACAGTCACGTTTTCTTTAGGGATTTAAACCTATTAAATACTTCTTTCATGTCCGTGGGTGTTATTTCTTTTCTTTACTTTTCTTCTTTAGAAATTAATTCATTTAACTGTTGTAGAAATTCATTCTTTAATGGGGAATCTTCTAGTTTATCTATTATAGATATTAAAACTGAGGTTTGATCACTGTTTAATACATTTAAACTTTTATCCATACAATTCTCGCAATTACAAAGTCCTGGTCCTAAACAATATTTTGCTTCTTCCTCTATCTCTGATTCTTCTAGGAAACCTTATCTATTTGGAAATTTTCATTATCTTCAGTTTCTTCTTCACTAATCATTTCTTCTTAAGATTTTCTGTTTTGTTAATTAATAAATATATTTAATAATGTTTGTTTTAATTCTTCATTAGTTAATTCATTTATTTTTTGTTGTACCCGACAACTTTTTGCAAAATGTCTGGGTTTTCCACATTTCCAACATACATTTTCCTTTTTAATAACTTTCTTAGGTCTTGGCTTTACATAAGGTTTATTATAATTTTGGGGGTTTTTTGAGCATATCGTGGTTTATAAAATTTTTGAGGGTTATTAGACCTTGCATATTTCCCTTGTTTCTTAATTTGTCTTTTATGTTGTCTACTTGGAGCTTTTAAATTATCTATTCCATATTGCTTGCAAAAGGTTCCTAATTCCCTTCTATTGGTTATTTTTTCTTTTTTCATTTTATTTTGTAACTTTATATCCGTACATACTTCTATTCCTGTTTCAACTACAATATTATGTATTTGTCCAAAGGTTAAGGTATCATATGAGATTTGGCTACCATAATGAGTTTGTAACTTTTGTATGACCTTTACAGTGAACAGATTAGGTAAGCCTATAAATCTTTCTTTCCAAAATGAGTTATTAGCATCATTTCTCATCATAACTTTAGATATAAATACATCTTTATACCATCTATAATCAGACATAGTTGGACATCTTAAATTCAATAATTGAGTTCCTATCCTTTCTCTAAAAATACTAGGATCTCCTATAAAATTTTTAATTATAGAAACAATTAGGGTTGTTACCGCATCTAAAATTACTTCTGTTCCTTCCTGTTTTACACTATTTAATATGGTTTCTCTATCTGTTTGAGTTAAGAAATTATCCCACCATCCTTTTAATTGTCCAGTAAATCCATGTATTATTATTAGGCAGTTTCTCTTTCAAGATAATCCGCTAGATTTTAAGGCTGGAGAAAACATAGCTATTTGAGGTTTGATCTAATATAGCTTGTTCACTCATTCCATCTATATTCCATTCTTCTATATTTCCGCATGAATAAGTATTTTGATACTGCATACCTCTTTCTTCATAACCTATATTAGGAGGGGTAGGTCTAGGATAATAATTTCGAATTCTAGGATTTACTCTGAGTAGTTAATTTCATTATTTCTGAGTCTAAGGTATTTATCTCTTTTTTAGTAATATTTAATCCTTTAAGTTTTTCTTTAATATCTTCTATATCCATTTCTATTTTCCTATTGGGTTTTAGAATTCCTGAACTACTTTCTATTTTATAAATAGGAGTTTCTATTAATCTTGGAATTGAATTATTTTTAAGCAGACTTGAACTAGTTGAACTAGTACTGTTTTGTTCACTTTTTCCTTCAATTCTTGTTAACTGATTACTCATTGTTTCTAGCATAGTATTAGAGTAATTTAGCTGTTGATGTATCTTTCTTATATCCGTCTTGTCTACTATTCCACTTTCACTAACAATGTCTTTATACTTAGCCATTTCTATATTAGTGTTTTCAGATAGTCTTAGTAGTACATGTTCTTTTGGTGGATATTCTGATTCTATTATCTTTCCAGCTTTAGTTTCCCAAGCCGTAGTAGTTTTTACCAAAGGACAAAATTCCTTTCCTTTATTATAAATATTTTTTAACCAATCAAAGAAATATAGATTAATCTCTTTATCTTCCATATATTGATAAAATATCTTTCTAATTTCTAAGGTTTCTTGTGTACTAAAAGTATTAAAAAACCATTCTCTTATTTCTTTATTATATTCTGCTTCAAAATCTTTTCTTATCCATTCTTTATCTATTTCAAAAGGTTCTTTTCTAGTTAAAGTATTTAATATTTGGGAAGCTGGGGGAATACTAAGTATCCTCATAAACTGGAGTTGCAATTCTAGCTCTACTATTATTTATTCCTACTAAGTCAATATTAATGGTTGAATTATCTATTGAATGTCTAGAAGTTTCTGAGTTGATAGTATGAGATTCTGGTATTTGTATAGACTTTGATCTATTCATTCTTAATCTAATATTATTTCCATCTTGAATTATTTCCCTTACTTGAGTATGTTCTATTTTTTTGGGTTGTACTACATCTTGTAACACCCATTCTTCTTGGAATATTTTTTACTACTTTAGAGTGTTTTAACTTTTTAGGAACTTGTACTGTGGTCTTGCTCAAATTAGCTTGGACTAGTATAGTTTCATCTCTAGGAGATTGCTTCAAGGCTCTAAAATTATAATCTATTTTTGTTACTTTATAATATATTCTATATATTATTTGAAGAGGATCATACTTTTCATCTATTATGTTATCAGGGGTTTTAACATATAATTTTATAGCTTCTGCCGTATAATCATTATTTATATTCATGGCAAAATTAGGATAACAATTAAAAATACAGGACCATCATGGCAATTACTTTCTAATATCGCTATTAAGGAGTCTTTAAAATTTTTAAATCTTATATCTCTCAATATTACTAATATGGGAGTACTTACTCCTAACTTAAAGTTTGGTTTTGCTACTACTTGGATTAATCCTATGTCAATAAAATTAAATCATTTCTCTCTATGTTCTTTTAACTTTTCATTTTCTAATATATTTATTATGTTATTATTACTTGTACCAGGATAACTATATTTTAACATATGTATTTCTTCATCTCTCCTTTGCCATAGATGTTGACTTTTGTATACTTCATTTTTCCTAATTATAGGTATCGACCAATTATGTAATCTTTCTTCGATTTTAGCTATTTGTAATTCTAATGAGGAACTATATTATTAGAGGAGGAAGCTTCTTCATTATTTGTCCTAACTACTATCTCATTATTTCTTCCTAAGTTTAGATTACTTAGAGTTCTAAGAAGTCTTGCCATTAATCCTATCAGAGTTTTATGTTACGGACCACTCTAGCTGACCAACGGTCTCACTGCCTTTAGGCCTTAGGACCACTACTCTGACCAACACAGCTCTCACTGCTACACTATACTCTAATTCATACTAACAACAAACTTTTACTCAGATCTAAATAACAAACTTAGCTAAAGAAATAATTTAACAGTAATATAGACAAAGCTAAATAACCTACCTCTCTCCTGCACTTTTGGCTTGATACCTCTTTCTAGGATCGTAAAACTAACTGAAAGGGGACAAATTAGGCAACGAGGATAGACAAATCGTATTTAATTAGTTTTATTTTATATTCAATACTTGAAAGTTAAAGATAAAGATTGTTCAAGTGATTGATATTTTCAAAAGTAGCTTGTAGGCATTCTAAATCAAATATGTCAAAAACTTAAAGGATTAAATATTACTAAAAAAGAGATAAATACCTTAGACTTAGAAATAATGAAATTAACTACTCATAGAGTAAATCCTAGAATTAGAAATTATATTATATTAATATAATATATAATAATATACATAATATAATATTATATTAATATATTATATTATTATAATAATATATTAACATATTATATATAGTATTATATTATAATATAATACTATATTAATAATATAGTATAATAGTATTATATTATAATATAATACTATATTAATAATATAGTATAATAATAATATAGTACAATAATATATTAATATATGATAATAATATAGTAATATATTATTATAATATAAATTAATATATTATAATAATATATTATATATAGTATTATATTATTATAATATAAATTATATATAATATTATAATATATATATTATGTATAATTCTAGAATCAGGTTTTGCAAAAAAGGAAATGTGGTTGATATATCATTCAACTAGAGCATTTGATTTCTAGTATGTGCATCAATATTTATTGGCACAATCATATAGACTTGATTGATATTAAATCATATTATTATGACAATCATATCGACTTAATGTCAAATTACGATTGATTAATATATAAATATGTTGATATTTTGCAGATCATGAAGGCATGATATTATGAAATTACAGTTTATCATCACTATAAAGATGATCATTAATTATGTTTCTCTTTTCTTTATAGTATGTATGCTAGATAAATGATGCTGAAAATATTATTTATTTATTATTTTACTCCAGCTTTTTCTAATTGTTTACTTTTGAATGTATTTTAGATAAATTAATATATTTATTTAAAGAAATGCAATAATTTTTTAACTACATAAATATGTATATGCTGGAATAATTTTTTAAAGGCAAATAACTGAATTAATATTCAATATATATTTTTTACTATTAATTATCCATGCATCACATGCGTGATAAATTAGTTAATGTATAAAGGGGTATAATTTTTATTTTACCTAAAACCACACTTCCACTGTAGTTTTCTCTTTAATTGTGAAGAGAACATTTTTTAAAGCCCACTAGCAATATTTTTTGTCTTTCCTATTTTCTTCTCACATCCAAGTTTAAGAAAACTACAAAATCTCTCTATTCACTCTCTCCACATTTTCTTTTCTTCCCTTTTTCTATTAAAACAAGTAAAGGGTTGGTCATAAAATGAAAGACCTTTCATCCCCAATGTATAATTCTTATTACAAGCCTGGAATGGTTTAATGATGTCTCAGAAAAGTCATATATATAAGAAAGTTAAAATTTTAACTAAAACCATATATTTTTATAAAAAGATTCAAATGGTTTTTTTTATATAAATATGCATGACCTGATGGACTTGGTTAAACTAGGTCGAGTCACTAATTTTTACAAGAATCGGGGAAAGGCATGTTCACATCGGTTGAATGGCATGACAAATCTACCGCACCACTCGAATTAGTTAGTTGGTCAGTTTATTGATTCACCAGTCAAATAAGCCAATTTGAGTCAATTTTTATTTTACTATTTTTACATGAAGTAACTTAAATTTTCCTTTTTTTTAATTAACGGTCAAGCTTGACTATTTCTTCTTCATTAAATATTTATTCTATTATTCTCTTTCTTCATTACTTTGTAACACTTTAAACTGTTAAATTAAAATTAAATTCATAGTTGAATAGAGAACATCTTTAGTGCTAGAAGTCAATGAATTAATGGTCAATGATTTTTTTATATAAATAATGCATGACCAGATCGGCTCAGAGCCGAGCAGAGTCACCAGTTTTCACAAGAATTCGCTGGGCCAAGCAGGTTCACATCGGTTCAGTTGCATGACAAAGCTACAACACCACTTGAATTAGTTAGTTGGTTGGTTGATTGATTCGCCAATCCAATCGGCTGATTTGATTTTTTATTTTATTTATTTTTTGCTTAAAGAAACTTAAATTTCTTTTTTTTTTTTAATTAATGGTCAAACTTGACTATTTCCTCTTCATTAAATATTGATTCTATCATTCTCTTTCTTCATTACTCTGTAACACTTCAAAACCGTTAAATTAAAATTAAATTCATGGCTGAATAGGAAATATATTTAAGGCAAGAAGTCAATGAATTAACATATAATTAATACTAAGGGGTTAAGTGGACATAAATCTTACCTTCATTAGTTATTAAAGTTATACTAAGAGATGTTTTGCATAATTTAAAAAATTTTGAGTGTCACAATATATATTTTGAAAAGTTAATATAAGTTGTACATGATCAAAAATTCAGAGGGATAAAATACATTTATCCTTAGTATTTTTGTTTTATAATATTCTCAAGTTTACTTTGTAAAACCTCTTATCAAATCACATAGCTATATATAACGAGATAGCCATCCTTCTTGCTAGAAAGGAAGAGAATAGGAAGTGAAATTTTGAAAATGGCTTATCGCATTGGTGAACCTTATCTTTTGGGAATTTTATTTATTACTCTGATTTTGGCTTCAGGTTAAAAAAAAAAAATACAAAAGTCATTTTAATTTTTGAATTGCCATTTTCAATATACAATTAACTCATCCAAAGTGTAAAACAATGTTGAATGGTCTTTTAGCGTTCTTACTCTTTTGATTAAGGAAAAATCTTTGCTGTCAGGTGAGTAAGAATCAGCAAAGCTTTTTAATTTTAAATGTGATTTTTTCATAATAAATTTTTTAAGTTTCACGTTTGTTGATACCAAGATCAGTAATAAATTAAATGGGATTTTGGGTTTATATATATATATGTATACATTTTGCGAAATAAAACCAAGAAACTCAATTTTCACAGATTTTTTATCTCCTGACTGCAGGACCAACAACTGGATTTGATCTTCCCGGGCTACATTGTATTGGGCGATGCAATGGTGTTCCACTGCTATCCAAGCTGTGTTATCAGTGGCTTTAGCAAAGGGGGTAAATGTTTTAGGGTTATTCCGAGGGTATTTGCGTATTGTTGCTGTTACAAATGAGCAATGATGTATCTGTTCATATATGAAAAATAAAATAAATTAAAATACGTCCTTGGTTATAAATCAAATATTTTTATAGATGTTCATTACCATTTTTAATGATTGATTAGAATCTCATTTATTATATATTAATATGATTCTATAAATCATTCCAATTTCATTGTATTCAAGGGTCTATAAATATATAAAGACCTAAAGTGATATTACTATACATAAAATAAAAGGAATAAACTCTCTCTTGTTTTCTGATTACTTCTCTTTTCCTCCACCTATTATTTTATAACACATTATCAGCATCACTTTGCTCACTTTTTTTCTCCCCACAATAATGTGATCTTCTGTTCTTGTTCTTTCAACACTTTGAATATATGATAATTACTCTCAATGTTACTGTATGGTGATTATGTGCAATGGCATGTGCATGCCTATATATTATGTTTTGCCTTGTAGAAATCCTGAATTCTTATTGGCTTTAAACACATGCACAAAACATCCTTGCTATTTTATATTCAATTTTTAGATCCTTTTCCTTTGACCATTTTTTTACTAATCCTTTTCAAGTTCTAAATCCTTGCTATTTTATATTCAAGTTCTGAATCCTTTCCCTTGCTATTTTTTTTTCGACCATTTTTTTTTTCCATTTTAGATTATCTATATGAATCAATATATTGATTAGTAATAAATTTCCACAAATTTGTTTTGAAAAATTAGTAATATATCTAACACATTGATTATATATTTATGTTACCAGTCATATATTGATTCACAAATTATACATTTACTTTTATTTCTATATTAAATGAATATTATCTTACTATTAATTGTACCTTATGATTTTATTATGTATCAATTGCATATTATTTTTATATTGCTCCTTAATTTTGAATTTATTGTAATCTTATGTCATAATTAATTCTTCTTTATTACTTTTCCTTTTTCTTTTCAATACCATTCCCTAAATTGAATAGTGATCATTCCCAAGTGAATGATACATATGCCCAAAATAAATAAATAAAAGATAATGATTCCCTAACATGAACATATTATTTCTCTACTTATAAAGATATGTATATATTCCTAGAAGTAAATTATTCCTTGAAGTGAATATATCAAAAATCATTTCCTGAAGAAAATGAATTTCACCAAGCACATCACCTGAAGTGTGTAATGTTATAATCTAAAGTAAATGATTACATTCCTTTGAATGAATACCTTTAAATTTTACATTCCCGAAGTGAATGTAAGGAAAAATTTTGAATATTTATAATTGATGGATTTTATAATTTTGGGCATTTATAATTTAGTGCTCATACTGTTTGTAAACAAATATATTATAATATATGTCACGACCCAACTTGAGCCATGACCACTGCGTAGGGAACACGTTCCCTGCAAGCCGTAACATGCAAGCTTTTACAGAAAAACGGGTAGAGTTTCTTGTGTTTTTGATATCTCCAAATTTAGAAATACAACCTGCATGAAAGCAAAGATAAAATACCGAATTGGGCTTTCAAACATTCTTAGAATGGATTCTTAGAATGGGCCCTTAGCAATAGAAAAACTAACTCAACATAATTTAGAAAATCATTTCAATATATGACTTTGAATTCAAATTTTGATATGTAAGTTAAATCAAACCCAACCCTGAAATCAAAGTTGAAGTCAAGTTAGTTTTTAAACTATAGTTTCAAATATAAACTTATACCTACAAAGTATATGTCCAACCATACCTGGAATGTAGTTGAAAACATAATTCTAAATTTAGTTTACAAATCCTTTCCATAATATAGTATATATATATATATATATATATGTCTTAACTGGAGGTAAGAGAGCACATGAGAAGGAGGAGTTGAATTGTGCTTTGCCTTTTCTTTCCCTATTTGTCTTATAAAAAATATATTCAAGATATTATCAAGCTATGAGCTTGAAGTGTAGCGGAAACAACATTAGTGACTTCAGAAAGTGAACTTTTTGAACTGAATATGAAATAAACGCGTGAAGAGAATTTTCCAGAACTAACATAGTAAGTAAATCAAATATAGAAAGAAAATAAGAGATGAAGAAGAAAGGAGATACGCTCGAGAGTTTTTATACTTGTTCGGTCAACCTATTTACATCTAGTCTCAACAACCGTTGAGTTCCGTTAAACCTTTCTCGCACCAAAGAAAGAACAAGGATAGTCTTTTCAATAGTCTTCCCAAGCTCTCACCATGACCAGGATAATCCCTATTGTTACAAACCAAGTAGTTATTCACCAGCTTGTTCAAGCTAAATCAAGTAGTTATTCACCAGCTTCTTTAAGCTGAACCAAATAGTCTTTGAAGCCTCTCCAAGTAAAACTAAGAAGTAAAACACCTTTACTGTCACATTGCAAGTAGTATTTGTCTAGCCTCTCTAAGCTAAACTTACATCGATCACTACTAGATTGAGGATATTTCTGTTTGGGTTTGCAACTCAAACTAACCTACACTCAAGTTTCTTTAAGATGTACAAAGAAAGATCTGAGAAACAATTGAATGACTCCTTTCTAAGTATTCTTCCTAGGAAGAACGTATGAACATTGAAGGAACGGAGAAAGAACATTTTAACGACCAAAGGAAATGATTACTAGATGTAATGAACTCTACAAGCAGATGAGGAGAAATTTTCATAGAGTTCTTGCTCTTTGTGCAGCATCAATCTTTGTTCTTTAAAAGCACAACATCTCTATTTATAGATGGTCTTCCTTGTGACCATTCCCTTTGATAAGATCTCCAAGTAACACGTGTTGATCATCCATTTGTGTCTTGGAAAAGCAATTTAGAAGAGTAGTCTGTCTGTTGTCAGGGCTGCCAGAAGCCGTTGCAAGATTGAGGTTTCTAATGCTACTTTAGAACTGCTCTTAGGTGAGGTAGTTGACCATGGTGGCAAAAGAGATGACACGCCAGTTAGTCACTAGGTTTTGACTTTTCAAATTCAAATTTGAATTTAAAATATTCCCCTTGTTTCTTGTAGAGCGACAATATTACTGTGAGTGAGCTTTCTAATATGCAGTATCATTTTCTTGATGATTCTTGGGTCTTCTTATCTTCAATCATAGCTTGTTGATGAACAAAACATTGCGAGTGTGATGATTGAAGATAATAGAACATTTTGGCTTCAGTGTTTGATGGATATCTTCATTTCAAGTGTACTTTCTGAAGTCCGTCCTAGTTTCTGAAGTCCCAAATCTTGGTTTCTTATACTGATTACTTTCCTTTTATCCGTAAGGCATGTATGCATGCTTTGCACAATATAATATTTACTTGTATTAAGTTCAATTTCTTTACATGAGATGAATCATGTTTGCACATGTACAGTGAAATTATTTTTGCTTCAAGTACATGTTATGCAATATGGGAATACCTATATGCTATAACAAGAAACTCAAGGTAAACATTAGCTATTCTTCAAAGTGCTTTCTTTAAATTGGTTATGTTGTCATTCAAAACATATTGACTTAAAGCTTTCTAAGGGTTCTGGAGCTAACAATCTCCCCTTTTTGATGATGACAAACCAATTTGAAGAAAATCTTTTGAAGAGATGTTTGAAAGAAATAGAATTGAATATGTCATGCTAATCACTATTCTTTCAAAACAGCATAGGCTATAACTTTCAGGAAGTTCTTTTCTTAAGACATGATATGGATGGTTCAAAAAAGTTTTATAGCCTTAAGTAACTTAAATTAGAGCTGTTTTGGTTGTAAAGGAACCTTCTGAACTTGCTTTGAATTATGTTTGAGATGTATCAGATTGATATTGAAACAGATTTAATCATTTAAGTCCTTTTTACATAACCAACTTGATTTTTAGTCATAAAACAACTTTATGAAGATTCACGTGCTTGAACAGCTAACAAGCAACACTTGTGATATTTTCTCTTGATTTATTTCCTTATTCAGCACTTCTTTATCCAAACTTATTTTTGAAAATGGATGTTCATGTTTATGTGAGAGGTGTAATAAAGCATTTTGAACAAGCAAAGCAAAAGATGAAACTTATGCAGTTTCTAATTCTCAAGGAAATCATAAAGAGAAACAATATATATTGTTTTAGGTTTCTAAAGCTCAATAGGAATTACCCCCAATTAAGTCAGAGCATGGAGTTTTGTAAAACTGCTTAAAACAGATGTCGTCCTTTTAAAAAAAGATTGCACACTGATATATGTATGACATGTAACATAGCATCAATACATCGTGTATTAAAACATTCATGTCTATATATATATATGTACATATATGCAATCAAGCAAACAAACTATAAAAGGATGCATCAGAGCATAAGCGAGTTATCAGAGCAGATGGATGGAAAAAAGTAAAAACTTGAATTGAAACAATAAAAAACGTCTAATAAAAAAAACAACAGGAACAAAAAAAAATTAGAAAAAGAAAATGCATTATGATCTCTAATTTTTCTCCCTCAGAGTATACTTCCCCTATTTTTCTCAACATAAGATTTTCATTCTATTTCTTCTCCCCTTTTTGTCATCAACAAAAAGGTGGTGTGCTGGATTTAAGGAACACCATCATCAGCCTTGGCGCTTGACTTCACGAAGTATTTCCAAGAGAAGTACTTCATGAAGTCGTGATAACGCTTCCATCTGATCCAGCCGATTGTTGATGAGGCATTGTTCTCACGGAACATTTGCACTTCAGTGAAGCTTGGCTAGGCACCTAGTGTAGGTTGGCTTGAAGAGGGATCAACATTCTGAGCATGAGATGGTTCAAGAACAATTGGATCGAGGGAAGAAACATTTACTTGAGGTAAGCTCTTCTTAGAGTTGCCTTTGATGACTCATCCATGGAGAATATCTTCTCTTTAGAATTAGATTTTGAATCAGAAGACCCTGAGCCTATCTTATTCTCAAAATCTGAGACCATGCATGATCTACAAGGTGAGCCTCTATATCCGATAATTATCTCTTACTCTCATCGAAACTATCTTCAAGAAGTATGATTATTTTTTCTTTTCTTCCCCCCGCCGCATTGTCAACAACCGCATCTCTTATTCTCAGACTCTATCTTGATACAGATGAAGAGACCTTGGTCTTCTTATGGTCTTGAAAGAACTTAGAGAGTACATAGTTCCTTCCATATACTCCTACCATTCATTTTCCAACAGGTATTACAAGTACTCGAAGATCTTGGTCAATAGGTTCCCATAAGGAACAACAACAGTTCTGCTTTTCCCTAGAGAGATGGCACTTAGCATGTAGTCAAAGATTAGTTTGGGCAAGTTTACCTTTCCTTTTACTAATAGACAGAATAATAGCATGTAGTCTATCCCAACCAGCAGATGCGTGCTTCCCAAGATGCGGAAGAGAGAGAACTGGATTAGGGTGAAGACTTGACGAGCTTTGGAGTTCAACATAGCATTGGTTATCTCTGAGGTTGATGTCTAGGAGAGTCCGTGAGACATTCTGATACCTCTTCTGCTATGACACCCAAGGTTATAAACTAGTTATCTTTAGATGAGCACCTGACACCTTTGTTGGGAGCATGGATGATGTTGGAGACGTCGGTTATGCTTAGCTCAATATCAGTGCCTTTGATATAAGAGGCTATTACCGAGTCGAAAACCTGGACCAATTGGGAATAGAAAGCGTGACCATCCCAGTGAAGACCCGATAGGAGAAGCTTAGAAACTCTTCCCATCCTTGGAAGGAGATGACCTCCAAAGGTTGAGAACTTGAATCATCAGTTCATGTCTAAGTCTTTTCCCAAGGGCTATGCGAGAAAAATGTTCAGCGTAGTGTTGTTAATGGTGAGGTTCATCAAATATGAGAAGTGTTCCCATGTTAGCGATGTGACTGAAAAAATATTTTCCTTTAGCCATTAGAAAATGTTGAAGCTCAAAAAGATTTTGAGTAAGGATGGTAGTAAGGTATAGAGTGGTTTCTGTGAGAAACACATGTTTGAGAGAATAACGTTACTATTACAAAGAGGAGAGGAAATAGTTGAGGTAGCATGTTTAAGGTTGAAGATGAAGGTAGAAAGAAATGATGTGTGAGGGAAGGGGTTATTTAAGTGATGTGACATGATTAACTAAAGGTAAAGCGACATGGGAGAAAGAAAACTTAAAAGAGTAGGAATTATCCTGTCTTTTTCATCATTCTTCAGAAATAGTGGTTTCTGACTTCTGAGAGCACTTTCTGAGCTTCACTAATTACTTTCTGACCTATTAGACTCAGCACATACTCAACATAAGCTCATCTTTATATACCGAATCCTATGACCCCATATATTCTTCATTTTCTGATCCTCATCTCTTCTTTCTGGCCATCCATCTTCTTTCTGAACAACTCATCTTCTTTCTAAACTTGTAGATACATGGTCCTACAAATTGATATCTTCTTTTGGGCTTCAACTTGGGAGTTATGGAGAGAGAGAGAGAGATCTAGAGATAGTTTGTGTATGAATACTTATGCAGATTTAAAAAACACTTGAGTTTAAAAGATTTTTCAAAACACAAAACCAATCTTTAGCTAATAGCTTTGTGAATATATCTGACAAAGCATTAATGTTTTAACTCAACATTAATGTGATCAAGGATAAAATGATGTTTAGAATCATTGTGCTTGGATCTAGAGTGCTGGATAGGAGTTTTAGCAAGATTAATAGCACTAGTATTATCACAGGAGATAGGGATTTTGGAATACCTCAAGTGATAATCTTCTAGCTATTTCCTTATCCACAACATCTGGGTGTAATAGTTTGCATTAGCTACATATTTAGTCTTAGCAATAGAGAGAGCAATTATATTATGCTTTTTGCATGACCATGTGATCAGATTTTTCCAAAGAAACAATAGCAACCACTAGTGCTTTTTCTCTCAACTTTGTCTCTAGCAAAGTTAGCATCATAATAAGATTTGGCAGGAAGGCTTCTTAGCATTTTTCTAACTATTTCAGAGTTAGAGTATTATTTGCCTAACCTCTTTAGTTAGTTTATGATATGAATAAACCTTGTGGTCATTTCATCAATATTTTCTTGATATATCATTTTGAATATCTCATATTGATGAACCAGCATACTGATCTTTGTTTCTTTCACTTGATTAGTGCTTTCGTGCAACATGTGCAGCCTATCCCATATTTCCTTTGTCGTGTCACAAGCAATGATTTTGTCATATTCAGCTTTGCTCTGAGCATACGTGAGTAGATACTTAGCTTTTGAGTTTAGTTGAACTCTGGCCTTGTGTTGCTTTATCCACCTACTCCAAGGGATTTCTCTTGAAGTTGAGGGTGCATCATCTGTCCTTGGAACTTCCTCCCTTGAAACAAAATCTCCTTCTTGTATTATCTTCCATAAGTCAAGACTTGCGTATTTTATGAACAACTCCATTCAATCTCTCCAGGAGGCATAATCCCCACCATCAAAGAATGACTCTATTAATAGACTATCTTTCTGCTATATGAATATTTTGTGCCATCTGTCCTTCGGATCTTGGTCCTCTGAGTCATTAGAATGCTTAACCCCTTAGAGGCCAAGCTCTAATGCCACTTGTAGGTAAGAGAGAGCACAAGAAGGTTGAATCATGCTTTGCCTTTTCTTTCCTTATTTGTCTTCTGAAAAACATACTCAAGATACTATCAAGCTATGAGCTCGAAGTATAGTGGAAACAATGTTAGTGACTTTAAGAAGTGAACTTTCTAGACTGAATATGAAATAAACATGTGAAAGAGAATTTTCAGAACTAACATAGTAAATAAATCAAATACACAAATAAAATAAGAGATGAAGAGAAAGGAGATCCTCTCAAGAGTTTTTATACTTATTCGAACCTGCCTACATTTAGTTCTCAACAACCATTAAGTTCCACTAAACCTTTCTCTCACGGAGAAAGAACAAGGATAGCCTTTTCAATAGCCTTCCCAAGCTCTTACCATGACCAGGAGACAACCTCTACTGTCACAAACCAAATAGTTATTCACCAGCCTTTTAAGCTGAACCAAGTAGTCTTTGACAGCCTATCAAGGTAAATGAAGACTAGTAAAACACCTTTACTGTCACATTGCAAGTAGTCTTTGACTAGCCTCTCCAAGCTAAGCTCACATTGATCACTACTGGATTGAGGATACAAAGGTTTATGTTTGAGTTTACAACTCAAACTAACCTACACTTAAGTTTATTTAATATGTACAAAGAAAGATCTAGAAATACTTGAATGACTCTTTTCTAAGTATTCTTCCTAGAAAGAACGTATGGACACTGAAGGAACATAGAAAGAAGATTTTTACAACTAAAGGAAATGATTACTAGATGTAATGAACTCTACAAGCAGATAAGGAGAAGTTTTCATAGAGTTTTTGCTCTTTGTGCAGCATCTATCTTTGTTCTTTGAAAGCACAACATCTCAATTTATAGATGGTTTTCCTTGTGACTGTTGCCTTTGATTAGATCTCCAACTGAAATGTGTTTGTGTCTTGGAAAAGCAATTTAGAAGAGAAGCCTGCTATTTGTCAGGGCTTTGCATAAGCCGTTGCAAGATTGAGGTTTCTGATACTACTTCGGAAATTGTTCTCACTGGGTTTTGATTTTTCAAATTCAAATTTGAATTTAAAAAATTCCCTCCATTTCTTGTAGAGTGCATATTATCATTGTAAGTGAGTTTTGATGTGCAGTATCATTTCCTTGATGATTCTTGGGTCTTCTTATCTTCAATCATGGCTTGTTGATGAACAAAACATTGTGAATGTGATAATTGAAGAGAGTAGAACACTTTGGCTTCAGTGTTTGATGGATATCTTCATTCATTTTCAGGTGTACTTTTTGAAGTCCAGATCTTGGTTTCTTGTATTGATTACTTTCATTTCATCCGTAAGGCATGTATGCATACTTTGCATATTATAATATTCACTTCTATTAAGTTCAATCTCTTTACATGAGATAAATCATGCTTGCACATGTAAAGTGAAATTATTTTTGCTTCAAGTATGTGTTATGCAATCGGGAATACCTATATGTTATAATAAGAAACTCAAGGTAGCTATTAGTTCTTCAAAGTGTTTTCTTTAAATTGGTTATGTTGTCATTCAAAACATATTGTCTTAAAGCTTTTTGAAGGGTTCTGGAGCTAACATTAACTACACATATATAAGCATAAAATTAATCTAAGGACTGTGCCTGTGACATATGGAGCATTACAGATTGTTTTAACCAACCACTACTCAAAAAGAAAACTAGATTCCAATATACAAAAAAGGCCTTTTCAAGAAGGCTCACGAACTTAGAGCTCGACTATTGAGGTGTGATAGGATGGAACCTGAAAGCTGCACCTATATCTGGAAAAAAAAGGAAAACAACAGAATGAATTTTGCAAGTTAGTGGTAGACAAGATGTCTATAACCCACTTGGGACAATATATAATCCATAAGTAAAACAATAATAACTTCATAGGTCATATAAATTCAACAATTTTTTTTTATTTATGAAAAGATTTTTTGAAAACAACCAGCTTTATATAAAATAATAGGGAATTGTCAAATTTAAGATAAACAGAAGGATTCACATTCAGGCGACCATTCTTTCATGTGATCCTAAAACAAAACGGTCTTACCCATGCGAGTAGCTTAGAATAAAAGGATCCACTGTGTGGTCCTAATCAAATATAGTCAAGGTGCATTAAGGCTAATGCCTACTGTCATTAGCTACAGATCTTGTTCAGATTCTTCCCAAAATATATAATAAAAATTTAAATATCATATAAATCAAGTAACTCCACAAATGGTTATAACCACAATTTTTCAAGTCCTTTCATCAAGTCCATAACAGTGATAAAATAATTTTCCAAAATCACTATCATTTCATCTCATGTGTCAATTTTTTATAGGGTTAAATGTATTTTACCCTCTTGAATTTTAGGTCATATGCAATCTAAACCCTGACTTTTTAATATGTGCATTACGACACCCTGAACTTTCCAAACTATGCAAAAAACCCTTACTTTTCAAACAATGCATTATAACACCTTGCACATTTCAAACTATGCAAAAAAATCCCAAAAAATTTAAGGCATAACAGGGTATCGGTTGTACACAATAAAAAAATTAGGGGGTTTAATTGCATATAGTATTCATGACAAGGTGTTGGGTTGCACAAATTAAAAATATTAGGGGGTTAAGTGCACATAAATCTTATCTTTATTAGTTGCCAAAATTATACCTGAGGTGTTTTGCACAATTTGAAAAGTTCAGGATGTCGCGATGCACATGACCTAAAATTTAGGAGGCAAAATGCATTTATCCCTTTTTGATAAAACATAAGCTAACATAAGGGATGTAATTTTGTTAAAATTACATAACATAATCAAATAATTATTTTTCAGTTTCTAAATTTCTAAAATATTTTTAGAGCTAATTTAACATAAATAAAAATAATTATAGACATAATGTCTACTCATAAACTGTTTAAAAGAACCGAAGATCAACTCTCAAGTGCTACCAATCCAACGATTGATACTCAAATGCTCTATAACTCTAGGAACAAAATAAATACAATATGAGTGAGCTAATAATACCATTAATTTTCACTAATTAGCCCCCTATACTAGAAAGTCCTAAATCTATACACTTAGGGTTCCAAAAACCATAATCTATGATGAATAACTGCATAGAGAGCTCAATAGGATAAATAGAGCAAGATTGTTACTTACCTACTACTCTAGAGGAATATTATAGGTAAGGAATGATCCAAAACTCACCGCTCTAATTGGTTCCTCCACTTAGAGAGAAATCGCGAGTTATAGAGAAAGGCATTTTGATGGTGATGATGATGATGAGGAGGAGATGATCATGATAGAAGTGGTAGGAATGATTGGTGAAAGTGGGAAGAAGAAGAAGAAGAAGAAAGAATGAGGGAGAAGAGAAGAGAGAGAAAAAAGAATAAGGGAAGTGGGAGGAGGGGTTATGAGGAAGGAGAGAAAGGACAAGAAAGAAACAAAAGAGAAGTGAGGGGTTTACTGGTCATACCAATTAAGGTGCATGGGTGGTCCTCACTTTTTTTGGTCGATTTTCACAATATATTAATCATTTTCCAATTGCTTGAAGCAAATTGGTCTCTACTAAATCTTTAAATTGATAATTTTCATCACATGAGTTCATGTTTTATTATTTTGTTATTTTCTTTTATCTTTTGAATTCACTTTTAATATTCATTATCCTTTTATGTACTAGATCATACTATGTTGAAGTTTGCAAAACTTGAGTTTGTTATACTCGACATAATTGGAAACAACTATTTATCATGGGTACTTGACGTTGAAATGCATTTGGAAGCTAAAGGCCTTGGAGATACTATTAAAGAAAAACAAGCATCAATCGAAGACAAGGCCAAAGCTATGATCTTTCTATGCCATCACCTTCATAAAGTCTAGCAATCAACATGCATAAAAATAAAAATAAAAGAAAGAAAAAAAGAAAATATTTGAAAATAAAAACATGCAAAAGAAAGTTGTTTATGAATAAAAGTAATAGGGAAATTGGTTGAATTGTGCGATGAGGCTTATTGAGCATGTTTTATTTGAAATTGCAATCTTTGCATTTTTTGCTCTTGTACATATGCATTTGGTCTCTTTTGCCTTAGATTTAGCTTTGCTAGCCTTTTTTGATTTCCTACCCTTCACCTGAGCCTCATTACAACCTTGAATAGGCCCTCTTGATTTGTGCTTACATGTGTGTGACTAATGGAGAGCAAGATAACTTACAAGTTGATGGTGATGCATTTCCATTTGAGATTAATTGAATGTCAAATTTTAAGGCTAAACACTTGGAGAGACTTGAGTGGTAAACACTAGCCTGGTGAGATCTCATATGCTTGATCCTTGCATGTTTGAGTAAATTTTGCCTTGTTTATTAGCTTTTCACTTATGTCTTGCTTGTTGGGAAGTCAGTGCTTGTTGGTGTGGTTTAGGCCCTTGTACTTATTTCCTCATACTGCAATGGAATTGACATTTTAGTTGTTTTCTTTGTTTTGAGTTAATCTAAGGATTTATAGGTTTTTGGTAATTGGTTTTGGGATGGCTTCAGTGCTTTGATGCTTTGACCTTTGCTTGATTTTTGGTCTTGCATAAGGACATGCAAGAAGCTAAGTGTGGGTGTATGATAAGTATGGCTTTGTATACATATTTGCCCCTATTCTTAGTGTCCTAGTTCATTTTATGCTTAATCGGGTTCATTTGCATCATATTTGAGTTTAGGCATCTATTTGAGCATTATTGAGAACTTTCCACATAATTGTACTTTTGGCACTGTTTCATGTTTTGATCATAACATGAGTTTCAAACCTATAAAAGTTGTGTTCTTTGGCTTATAAGAGAGTAAGAGGAATATCTACAGTTTTCATGAAAAGCACAAAAGCCGAATCAAATCACTAGTAGGTGAAAATAAGCCCAAATGTCAGAACATGGGTGCTGAGATTTCAGATTGGACATGCTACAAAGATTGAGCCATATCTCCTTCATCCGAAGTCCAAATAAGGCAAATAAGGTGTCCATTTTGACAAGAAAAAATGATCTACAACTTTAATGAAGAAACCAAGACCAAAGTATGGACGTATCTCGCATTCATGCAATAAAAATGCACATCCAAACGATTTGGGCTCCGTCAAGCCTAATTTGGGTATATTTTACCTAATTTTGGGCCCTTTTTTGGGTAATTTTGATGATGTACTCATACCCTAACTCCAAAAAGAAGATCTAATTTAGGATAGTTTTGATTTGTATTTTAGTTTCCCTTTCTAGAAATTTTCTCCTTCTTCTCTTTACTCTTCTTTTGTTCCCGTTATTCCCACTCTATTTTTCACTTAGGTTAGGTTTATTTTCTATTTTTGTTGTAATTTCTCATGGAGGAGTAGAGATTGTAAGCTAGCTTGGAATTCTTCAAAGGCTTCAAGGGTTGTATCTTGAAACATCTCTCTTATTATCAACATATATTAAGTTTTCATAATTTTTTCCTCTCATCCTCTTATATGCTTGCATTGTAATAGTATTACGATGTGGTGTGTGTGATTGAATTATTTGTTAGCTGATTATTGATTGGTTAATTGATATGATCTTGACTAAATGAGGGTTTCTAATTATGAAGCTTGATTGTAATGGTATTGAGATTGGGTTTTATGATTTGGGACAGTCTACATTATGTATTTTTGTTGAATGGTACTGATATGAGAATACATCATTCAGAAGTTAATTAGATATACGTTGATTGATTAATATATGTTTGATTAACTAAGAATTAGGAATTGGGTCTCGGTTGAGACTTAGGCTAATGTAATTAGTGCTAAAGGTTAATACTAATTAATTGGAGGTCGAGGTCTCGATCTTCTAGTTAATTTGTATGTGTTAATCAAATGCTTGATGATTGTTAAGTGAATTATGGAGTTGTTAGTAGCAGTTGCACTAATAACTTAAATTAGCTGTACTCCAAGTGTTTGATAATGTGTGTTTGTGATAAATATGCCTTTGACCCTTGAAAATCCTTGAGCTAATGTCTATTTTAGTTAATTATAGTTGTTAATTTCTTTTCCTATCTTCATTTTAGTATTATTGCATATTAAAACCGAAACCCCCTAATTTTCCTTTTCCTTGTATCTCGACTAAATAGTGGTTGAACATACATGCGAGACGATTAGAGTTTCACCACTATGCTACACTTTCCTTGCAATTCGGTTTTTACAAATTTCTAATTTCCTAGTGAGTTTAAGCCATGACAATCTAGTGAGCTATTAGTTCATAGTTAAGTTTTGTCAGGTTATTGGGTGGTGCCTTTGGGCCCTAATGCACTTCTAGAAAGTATTAGACTTGAGATTTTATTAGCGTACATTGTTCAGAGATGTTTATAACTTTTGCAAGATATGTGAACAATTCCAAAGGACAGGAAGCATCTTTTGCAGGAATGAAATACCCCAACAACCTATTTAGTTTTTTGAAGTTTTTGATGTTAAGGGCATTGATTCCTTGTTTTCTTTGGCAATGTTTACATACTTTTGGCAGTGGATTATGTGTCCAAGTAAGTGGAGGCGATTGCCACAGAAGTAATGATTCCTTCTTAGTTTTGTCTTTTATTTGCTCCAATATTTTCTACAAGTTTGGCATGCCCCATCACTAGTATTAATGACTAGGGACTGACCGGAGGTTGTCGCCTACCTCTTCAAATTAGAAATTAATTTATGCTAAGTTATACCAAGAAAATGTAGTAAAAAGGCACAACTTAGGTCATCTCTCAAGGAGGCTTTACGACTTAGTTGGATAAAGTGGGGGTTTTGAAGAATGAGAATTATGTAATTTAAATTAAAAGATAATAGCAATAGTGAAGAAAGTACTAGTGCAAGGTATTTCTAGTATTGGAAATTAATCATCATTGACCAAATATTAAACCCATTAGTAGCTATTAGTAATAAATTACTAGCAATTATACTATTGATCGATCGACCTCTAGAATTTGACCAATGCAAATAACTAATAAATGATATCTTAATTTATTTAGAAATCACATTGATTTACTAAGTCAATTGCTATAGCCTAACCTCCAATCGGAAAGTTAATTCTAATGTTCTCCCTCAAACATAAATAAATAGATCTATCAATTTATGCCCAATGGGTTTCCTTAAATGACGATTACCAATTTAATTATCCTAATAAAGATTATAGTAATTACCACAATAATTATAGGAATAGAAACTGGAGAACATTAAGAAAACTAATGCATTTAATATAAAAAATGGTCTCAAACATCATCCCAATCTATTCGAAAACCTTTACACTAGTAAAGAAATCTATTCCTCCATCCCTGAGGATTACAACAATGAAGATAAAAGAGAACTTCAAAATAATAGCAATAATATTTGCCACAATCTCCAAGACAAAGTATCTTCACTAATGGAATCACTAAGAGAGAAGAATAGAGAAGAAGATGTACAGAGAAGATGGAGAAAGATGTCCAGAAATAATAATAGCAACTAAAAGTGGCAACTTAAAAGTGAGTGAAAAAACTAGGCAAAAGTTTGTGTCAATCCCAAAGTGGGGCCCAAAAAATATTAATTAGTTGTTAAAATGCCATCGCATGAGCACTATAGTGCTAAATGAGCACTGCGGTGCTTCTTGAGTTACACTTTTTAAAGTCATTTTTCAGGTGCTAGAGGGCTGCAACGCTCATGAGCGCTGTAGCTCTGAGAATTGACATCTTTACGTATTTGGTCAGTTTTGGCCCCTAAACATCTAAATTTGTCCTTGGCACCAGAAATAGCGATTTTCGTGCCTTTGAATAAGCTTTTCAACGCCACCAAAATCACCTCAATCGGACATTTGTAGCTCAGATATTACAAAAATATTAATTGGAGGTCAAGTTGGACAACATCTTTTAATCTTGCAACTCGATTTTCACCAAGATTCTCTTAGAATTGGGTTTTGAGCTGAACATGAAAGTTTTAGAGGACTTCTTGAGCTTTTCCAAACATAATTATTTGTTTCAATCTAATCCCTATAGAGATAGATATAGATTTTCCATTACAATACTTTTTACAAATGCGCTCAAATGAGCTTAAGAACTTTTTTATTTTGCTCCCAAATTCTCCCAAATTAATTGTAGCTACAAGCTCCATGAAAAGACTTTCTAGCCTTGTTCTTGACATTTTTCACTCAATTCAAAGATCCTGGACGCAAAAACCATACTAAAAAGGAAGGTTAACGCAACCAACTCTAATCCATTAATTATTCTAAAATCAGTGTAATAGTCAATGATTCTATAAAAATCACACAATGAGGCACAAGTCAAAATTCTAATTAATCACATCAATAACATAATAAAACTCACACAAAAACTAAGAATTAAAAGCAAGATAAGTGGCATAAATACCCCTTATCAGGGACTTACTTTTGCAATCGGAGCATGGAAGCTTTACTTCATAGATATGGGATTGTTCATAAAGTATCCACCTTCACCACTCCCAAACAAATAGGCAAACTAAAAGTGTTTAACTGGAAATCAAGAAAACCCTGGAAAAGATGGTGAATCCTAATCGCAAGGATTGGAGCATATGCCTAGATGATGCACTATGGGCTTAGGGACTGCCTACAAGACTCCTATTAGGATAAGTCCTTTTAGTTTGTCTTTGGAATGGCATGTCACTTGTTTATGGAATTAGAGCATTGGGCAGTGAAGAAATGCACATGGATCTCAAGAGTAACAAAAACTATGTTTAGAGGCCTTTAAGAACCACAGGTTGTATAAGGAGAGAAGCAAGGTATTCCACAAGAACATCTTGCAAAGGAATTTCATAAGGGGTGATCAGTTCTCTTGTGTAACTCTTGGCTAAAGTTGATGTTGTGGAAGTTGAGGTCCAGGTAGATCAATGGGTCAATGGGCATTGATAAATGAGATTTTAATATATTAATTAACCCTCATATTTAGTCTTTTGTGCCTCTTATGTACCTAATGGATCAATATTGGACATGTTTTGTGAGTTTGAATTCCAATTAGGCTTAATTGCAACTTTTCAGCATTATTGAGATTTTACACTATTTTTGTATTTTGGGCATATCTTGCATTATAGACATCTAAAAATTAAAAATTTTATATTTTATGAAAGCTAAGAGAAAGCTCTACAATTTTCATGGAGCCAAAAGCTAATTCAGATGCCTAATAGATTGAATTGGGCCACGAAGTTAGAATAGAGTTGCTACCACTTGAACCTAAGCACCTTGCACTAATTGGAATATAACCTAATTATTCAAAGTCCAAATGAGGTGAATAAGGTATCCATTTTGAAGAGAACAAAATAAACTACAACTTTCATGAGACACTAAGAGCTAATTCAGACAACTTATGGATTGAAACGAGCTTGAAATTTGGATGCTACTAGGGCGCCTAGTTGCACACACCATTCTCTTTGTTTTAGTTTTTGGGCTCCTTAACTTGTTTTTGGCTTGTCTTGTATCCAAAATTAAACCCATTTATTCACACTTTAGCATGAGGTCTAGATGCAACTTTTATTTTAGGATTTTACCTTCCTCTTGCTCGGAATAGAATTACACTCTTTCTTATTCTAGGGTAATTTTTCTCTTCTCCATTCTAAATTTTACTATGGATTCCTCCATGGCTATGGATGATTAATTTTCTAGCTAGCTCAAGGAGTCTCTGAGAATGCTAGTTGTAAGCATGAAACTTTATTTTTAATTGTTAATTTTCTTGATATGTTTTTCCAATGCTCTTTTCTTTATCCTAATTGTTATTGATGTTGAATGGTATTGATACATTAATTTCAATTTGGGAAACCTTTTGGGTGTTATTAATTAGTTGATTTTTAATATTCAATTATCTAAGAGATTGAAAATTGGGTTAACAGTTGTTGCTTATAGTTAAGTGATTTGTTTTTAAGCTAACATAAATTTATTAGAGGTTGAGATCTCAACTTGTCTAATCTATTGCATGTTACTTGAATGCCTAGAGGTCTCTATGAGAATAACAGGGCGTTTAAGAGGTTTTCCAATTAATCCTAACTAACTGCACATTAATTACATATTTTATGTATGATTATTTATGCCAGTGTTTGATGAATGTCTGAAGTTAGTGTTTTTATTAATTTGATTTTATTCCAGTTTAATTAATTTTATTGCGTTCAAACAACAAGCCCCCTTTTTTCAATCAATTAACATTAGTGTCCACGTGAGAACGACTCGAGTTGCAATCTATGCTATTATTTTTACCAACTCAATTTTGATTTTAAATTTGGGTGAGCTCGAAACTTGCATTAGCTCAGTTTGAAGGTGCATCATGAAACCCCGATAGATCTTAGGGTTAAAGCAGAGGTGAAGTTTTTAGAAGCTACCTACCCTCAACGATGGTTTTGAATATGCAACATAGGGAAGTTAACCCAAAGTTCTGAGTGGGAGACAATAGCTATTAATTTTCTTCTTTCCTTTTTGGATTTTGTCATTATGGTTATTTATTGTTTCTGCATTAGTTTTCATAGTTTGTTGAGTGTAGGTGCATCAGCTATGCGAATCAGTGCATGGGTAGCGTAGCTTTTGCTACAATGCTTGTAGCAATATATGCTATCTGGGGACTTTATAGTGATCTTAGACCCCTTATATGTTACATGTCATTGTTGCACTATTTCAATGGTCCTATACCATTATAGATGTTACACATCATTGCTGCACTATTTTAGGCCCTTAGGACACTGCAGCCTGGCCAGGTAAGATTCAAGTAAAAAACAAAAACAAAACTAAGTGTGTTTTACTTAGGGGGAATTTAGGTCGAGGGGACCACTATAGCGGTCTAAAGCCTATAACAATCAAGTACAAAGCTTAGCTGGAGCATTGACTCCTGGAAGGAACCACAAACAACACACAATGACTATTAAATTTGATCACAAAAATGATTATAAAAAACTATGTATAATTAATTAATTAATTTAAGTTTGACAGCTAACAAAATTTCCTTTGAAAATAGTAATTAAGATTTATTATTGTAGACATGGAACGAATTTTCACTGATTTAAAAATAGTTTTAATTTAAAATTTTAATTTTGTAGTTGATTAGATGAGTTGTGAAATCTATCTATACTACTAATAATTCAGACTCATTTTAGGGAAAGTTTTGCCATACGTTGCTTCTACAGTAATCTAGGACCCACAATTTCATAAGCTTAACAAATCATAATTTAAAAAAATTATAGCCATTATTATTATATATCATTAGAATATCATTGAAAATTATCAGCATTTAATGTCATAGAATTGTCCTGCAATGATTAAAGAATGATTTTTTAGATATTTCCCTACAATTGAAATTTTAACATTTCCTATTTGTTTAATTTCATGATTGTAATCAGATGTACATGTGCTAAATTAAGGTAAAGATTTGATCTAATTTGCACTAAAAAAATAATTTCTATATTTGTGATCAAATATTGAATTCTAATTCTAATGACATAAATATTGAACTATTTTAACTAGAGATATGATCGACATACTTTGTGAAATATGATTGGAGCATTTTAATTAATATATATTTATTTTCCCTCTCTTTTGAATCTTAGACCCACATATTCCTATTCATTCTATTTGTTTCTCTCTTTTTATTTTTTGCAATTTTTATGCTTTCCTCAGTTTTCTTCTTCCACTCTTTTGTATTATTCTTTTGTTGTCTATGTTATTCTTTTGCATTTATATATGTAATGTATTTTTTTTTATTACAATCAGTTTAGTTCAATTTTATTTTTTATTTAACAAATATTTTTTTTGGTGCAGCTAAATGATTTCATATCTGCATATTTCTTTTAGTTTTTGTTTTTGTCTTGTTATGAGTGATTGCTATTTTCAAGTGCTTGGTCATGGCTATATACAGAGTTGTAAAAGGATTGTAATCATTTTTTGAATTATTGTCTTCAATGTTAATATGTGAGCTTTTGCTAATATAAGAATCTTTTGTATTTTTTCTCATTAAAAGAAGGCACCATTTGACTAAGCATCCTCTAGAAAAAGGTCTTCATAAAAGGATAAACATTATAATCTCTTGCTATGTTTGCTTCTCCATTTTTGCAGCTTTTTACTCTTATAGTTTCCCTTTTTTTTTCTCTTTATTGAAACACGATTTATTTTTTATTTTAAGGTAACAAGTTTTGAATTATAGTGTTTATGTTAGATGATTCATGATATTATTTGGTTTTCTTTCTTATGTTTCTTATTGTCAATTAAATGAATATTCCCATTTCTAAAATGAGAATCTTTTAATTTTTACAACTTTTTAACATGGATCATTTTGTACTTATTATTCTTATGTGTATAATTCTAACTTTTTACAATAAGGTTTCTATTCCTGTTCAAATTAAATAGACTACTATTAAACATATAATTTTAAAAGTTGTTTTTGTGACAATAGTTCATATTTGATTCTTATTATATTTTACACATTTTATACAGTACATCAAATTTGTGTTAAAGAATTTTTTTTAGAAATTTTATTTTTTGGTACTTCAAATAGCATGATTAATTCTTTTTTATCGTGGATTATGTAATGAATTGATAAATGAAACATTATTATAATTATATTTCAATCTTGCATAATATTAGACTTATTTATTCGTATTCATTTATACTATTACACATAGGAATAAAATATTTTTCACATAAAAATTAAAAAGGAACAATTTAGGAATAAAATATTTTTCACATAAAAATTAAAAAGGGACAAATTGATAATGCTTTATAATTGATTATATTATTAAAATTGAATAGTACATATTTGCCTAAAAATTTGACTTAATTAATTACTTCAAAAAACATTTTTATAATCTACACAAACATATATTCTTCATTTTATTATGTTTAATATATTTTATGCAATGTATTTGACAAAAAATTAAATTACTTGGCCCTAACATTTTCTACAAAATATAAGTGAAATATAAAATTCCAAATTAACAATAAATAATCTAAATAATGAACAATAGATATTTTGTAACGCCTAGATTTTTCCTCCTGTGCAAAATGACCAAAATACCCATAAGCTCATTTTTGCATGAGAATCAAGAACAACCAGTCCATGCCATCCTCAAAGGGGTATTTTAATATTAGAGTGGGACTATATACAGTTTAGATAGCAATTTGTGCGAAAATCGCAATCCCCAATTTTCTCGTGTGTAAAATGACCAAAATGCCCTTAAGGTCATTTTTTCGCGAAGATTGAGGACGGTCGATCTTGGCTATCTTCAAGGGGTTTGTTTAATATTTGAAGGGGACTAGATGTGTTTTGGATGTCAATAGATGCGAAAATCTCAATTCCTGGTTTTTCGTGTGTAAAATTACCAAAATGTCCTAGGTAATTTACAGGATTAAGTGACGACCAGACCTAGTCATCACTTAGGAGTTGGATATGTTAATTAGAGGGAATATATAATATTTGGATGAGTCCAAGGAGTTTTTGTGTAAAATTACCATTTTACCCCTTGTTAGTGCTAATTAAGCTTAATCAAAGTAATTAAAGGCATATAAGTAATATTAGGCTCTATTTAAAGATTAATTATTTTTATTAATTAATTTTGGGTCAAAATAATTATTTGAAGTTAATTAAGGCCTAAGGTTGTTTAGAGAAAATTTAATCTCATTCTTATTCAAAGATGACTCATGAGACCAAAAAGCAAAAGTAGGGGACAAAAGTATACACTCTCTCTTTCTTTTCCTTAAGATTAGGTACATGTTGGTGTTTGAATTTTGAATTAATCAAACTTTGCCTAACTAAACATGCAAGACCACTCAACTTGTCTTGAAAACCTAAACACCTAATTACTAATCCAAACACTTAATTATCAATTCCTAACCATTCCCCTAATCAAAATTACCTAAAACCCTAGTCTCCACACCAACATTAAACAAAAAACAAAACCTTTTACATACGACCTCCTTCCTATCTTTCTTCTCTCTCATATGTCGATTTTTTCAACTTTCTTACTCTCTTATTTCCTCCATCAACCTTAGTCAAGATTTGTCCATCAAGTTGTGTAAAAAATAAACTCTTACTCCTTTTGAGCTTTCTTCTTCCTCTTCTCTTTCACCTTCAAGGATCTTCATTTTTGTTCTTCATCCAAGCTTTTCAAACCAACACACCACCACCATAGATCAACCCCTAAACACTTAACCTTTCCATCCCCATACACAAGAACACAACAAAAATCCTTCCCATTTTCTTTCCTCTTGGTGAAACCTTTTTGTCCTCAAAGAGAATATTTTTCTTCTCTTCCTTTCACAAGAACAAGTGTTTTTCATCTTGTAAGAAAGAAATCCCTTGGTAGGGATTTTATTCTTAAGTTTTCCTTCCTTTTTTCTACTCTTTTCTTTTGGTTTGGTTGTGATCAAGGCCATAGCTTCATGATGAGTGTTCTTAATGATAGTTGTGAGACCATCATGTGTTTGACCTCTAGAGCTCAAGGCTCGATCTTTGGTTTCAAAAAAAAAAAAAGAAGAGAAAGAATGCTTATTGTTATCAATGGTTATTTTTGAGCTTAATGGTGAGTCAAGAGAATGAGATTCTTAGAACCATAAAGTTGAGGGACTCTAAAGCTCACTCTTATTTTGTTAAGAAGTGGGGTTGAAAGTTTTACTCTTTGAAGTCTTGAGTTTTTAAGCTCTAATGATATATAAAAATGGACTTACATTCATGTTTATGTTTCAAGTTTTGCATTTCAAATTTATGTTTCAAGCCTTGCATATAATGTTTATATTCCAAGTTGTCACTGTTAGCTCCAGAACCCTTTAGAAAGCTTTAATGTAATATGTTTTGAGTGACCACAAAACCATTTCAAAGAAAATATTTTGAAGAACAACTAATGTCTACCTTGAGTTTCTTGACAAAGTACACAAGTATTTTTGGTTTGCATAATACGAACTTAAAGTGAGAATAATTTCACTTTGCATATGTAAACATGATTTATCTCATATGAAGAGATTGAACCTAAAGAAAGTGATCATTATATCGTGAAAAGTACGTATACATGCCTATGGATCAAAGGATATCATATCAAGAGCAAGAAACCAAGGCAGTCATTAGAAAGTAGCGCTATACATCAGAAAGTATGCTTAACATGAAGATATCAAGAAAGCTTTAAGAACAACATGCTGTACAATCTTCAACCATCATGATCACAAATGTTTGATCTTCATAAAAATTGGATTAAAGACCAGAAGTCTAAAGAATCATTAAGGAATTGATTTTGCACTTCAAAAAGCTCATTTCACTATGGAGCGCTGAACGTTATTGGAAAAGGAGGGAAATTTAAAGTCAAACCTAGTTTCAAACTGATGGTTTATCTCTTCTACTAACTTGATCAACCAACTCAGCTTTTAGAAGAATGAGTTCAAAAACCACATTTAGAAAGTAATAGTAGTTTCTGAAGTAACATCAAAAACCTCATATCTCACAATGACTTATGCAAAAGCTCTAACAGACATGCTACTCTGCTAGATTGCTTTTTCAAGACACAAAAGGATGATCAACACATGTCGCTTGGAGATTTAATCAGGGCAATGGTCACAAGGAGACCATATTTAAATAGAGATGATGTGCTTAAACAAAAGAGAAGGACTATATTACACAAGAGACGAAACCTGCAAAAATCTCTTCCTAGTAAGGTTCATCACATCATCATGTAATCAGATTCCTTGTAAAAATATTCTTTCCACGTTCTTGAATAGTTATATGCTTTTCCTCGGAAGAGTTGTAGGAAAGAAGTTATTCAAGTTATCCCAAGTTATTCATGTACATTTTAAGGAAACTTGAGTGTAGGTTAGTTTGAGTGGCAACCCAAACACAAACCTTTGTATCCTTGATCCAGTATTGATCAGTGTGACATAGCTTGGAGAGGCTAACACAAAACTACTTCAAACGCGATAGTAAGGTGTTCTTGCTCTCTCGATTAAGCTCGAGAGGTTGGTAAATAACTACTTTCAACGTAACAATAGAGGTTGTCTCCTGGTCAAGGTTCAACTTGGAGAGATTAGGGAAAGACTACTGAGTTAAGCATGGAGAGGTTGGTGAAGAACTACTTGGTTTGTGACAGTAAGGGTTGTACCTGGTCATAGGTTTCAACTTGGAGAGGTTGGTGAATAACGACTTGCAACGTGAAGAGGGGGTTCTACTTGTCACGGTTCAGCTTGGAAGACTGGTGAATAACTACTTACAACGTAGGGTGGGGCTATCTGTAACATCCCCTACCTGCTTTATGGATTGACGACTATCCCCACGAACCAACACGGACTTTTTCAGTGTGCTTTGTCCCCAATCATACACTTCCTGGAAAACTTCCTAGGAGGTTACCTATCCCAAAATTATTTCAAGTTAAGCACACTTAACCATGAAGTTCTTTAGTAATGGGCTACCAAAAAAATGATGCATCTTGCTAGTTTAGGTAGTACCAATCAATTCATATAAGTCATTCTCAACTATATAGTCCCACACCTATACAGCCTCAAGATCCCTCTCATTCTGGTGTGTAATCGGTTCATTCATGTACCTTCGCTTAGAGGCCTTGCCAGGAGCTCATTATCTCTGTCTTTTTGCACTAGTGATCACTCTTGCCCTCCTCAGGGTGTTACATGTCACCATTAATATAACACCTTACTAAGCTCTAATTCTTCCACCTTAATTTTTAATATTATTATTATTTTACACTATAGTTAGCTAACCTAATATTATTAACCTATAATCTAAAATTTTGCTAGAATTTTTTTAAAAACTGCTATGATTATTTCTCATTCATAGTCCTATATTGGAATAATGTATACCAACTGTAAATCATACATCTGGTAGTTCCAGAAAGAGAGGTGGGTCACAATGGATACGCTTAAATACCAAGTCTTTCCTAGCTAAAATCTTTCCAAATTACACTTTTAAGTAATACACTTTCTTCCAGCAACCCAAGGGTAATTTTTAAATAACAAAGAATACTTCTTTTCTAACATAATACTACTATTTGTTAATTAGTAATTCCACAGTTTAGACAACCATCATCTATAAAAATATACTTCACTACCAACATCAATTCATAGGGTATAGTACATACTACACATTCAAGATACGTAAAGGAAAACTTTAATACAACAATATAACATAACCAAAGTCTGGTAACAAATAGTATAGATTCTATCTAGCACACATAATAGAATTTGATTATTTAGAAATTAAGTCCAAGGCTATATCCATTTCACTACTAATGACGATCCATGCTATCTGGAAACATAAAAGAAAAAGGTGAGAGAAGTCTCCAGTAGGGTTATGTTTCCAAGGGAGTCCCATTTCATCCCAAAAATACTAAGAATAAGGAATGCAGTAAGATGCAATCTTTTATATTAACTCAAATTATATTTTACTAATGTCAAGCAAGATGGAAGTGCATAATATCAATCATAATAAAAGTGCATTAAAAGAAGTGTAATAAATAATCATGAGTATACTATAAACTCCCTCTTATAATATCTCGTTTCCTTTTAATGGTTATATGTGATACCCTAGGTACACGGTAGTAGTAAGGTTCTGCATTGTCCCAAAGTTCCCATAGGCCCAGGCGGGTCCTGAAATTTTTACTAAGTTTGGATCCTACACCTCCTTGGAGGGCTATATGATAGAACCATATTCTTGGAATTAAAAGTCCTGGTAATGGTTCCTAGAGGGAAAATAAGTTGAAGAGTGATTTTTAATGAATTTTATCAAACCTTTAAGTGTTTCATTCTTAACCCACAAGTTTAGAAAATCTAAAATTCTGAATTTGAACTAAAACCCAAATTTTGGATTTGTTGTTGGGATTTTAATTTTTTAGATATTTTATTTGAATCCAAATGGGGGGTTTTCCTTATTTACATTTATGTTTTAAAGTTAATCCATTAACTTAAAATTAAGAAATGTAAATAAGTGAACCTCCTGAAACCGCCTCAGTCATTTCACCGCCCAGGCGGTCAGCAAAGGTTGTCGAGAGAAAGACCTCCTGGAGACCGCCCGGCCATGCGGCATATGACCGCCCAGGCGATCACGAGAGAAGTGTTGGAAAGAGAGGGGACCGCCCAGCGGTCATTTCACGCCCAGGCGGTAAAAGTTATAAAAAGCCGTGTTTTGAGCTCCAGAACGTGCAGAACGCGTTCCCTTCTTCTTCTTTATCAATTTTCTTCTCTCTCTCAAATTCATCATTTCCAAGCTTCAAGGTGAGTATATGCTGTTAGATTATGTCTTTATTTCTTCATAATCTTGGATTTGGACCGATCATTTCTTTCATTGTTATCAAGTGGAGTCCTCCCAATTTTGTTAGGATAGAGCCCTCTAGAGATTATTAGAGTTTAATCTAGAGTTATAATTGCTCTATGGCAGTTGTTGGTGCCATTCCAAGTTCTCCAGTTGGTGGGGCCCACATACTCCCAGCTTCAACGGTGAGTGGGTTCAGATCCTATGATCCTTATGTTGATCATTAGAGTTAATTTCAGTAAATTATGATATGACCATATGATATTAGAAATGAAAGCATGAAATATATGTTTTTTTGAAAACTCATGGGACCATTATTGTTAAAGTAATTTTTATTAAAGAGCTTGAGTATGAATATGATTATATTTAGAGATTTATAAAATATTATGATGATCTCTAGAGTAAAAAATAAGTATATGATAGAGTGTTAGAGAAAATAAATATTTTTATGATTTAGAGAGATGGTAACTATAGAAGAAGTGAGTTAACGCAGTATTCGTTAACCTTTGTATACCAAGTCGCCCACAAGGCCAGAGAAATAGAAATGGGACCTAGTTAGGTGCCCAAGAGTTAAGAGATTTTGTTATGTCACATGAATTGTGCATAACCAGAGATTTTGTTTCTCTAATAGAGTCCTGTTGTTTATATTTACAAAGAACATTAGTTTTTTTGTTATATTGTTTACATAGATGAATATGATTTCAGAGATATTGTATTCACCAAGTTTGATGATAATTTATTTTCTTGATTGTCCCATGAGCGGGTTATGGGTGAGAGCCTACTCATTAGTTTTAGATGAAAGTCACCCATCTCCCTTCTTCCATTACAGATACGTTAGCTGCCGCGAGTCCTTCTCCTCCACCTCCTCCCCAACAGGAGATTCTCATTGGTGAGCTTCACTTTAGAGTGAAGTTGCATATGGTATTTTGTAAGAGATAGAGTGCTCCAGTGTATATTGCGGCAGGGTCCCGGACCATTAAAATAATGCATGTTTTGTATTTTCAAGATTATGATTTTTATTGTTTATTTGGTATTGAGAGCAACTCAGATGTTTGTATTAGATATATATATATATATATATATATCTAGAGCTTGATTATGAAAGTATTTAAAACGATTTAATTTCCAAGGAGCTAGAGATTTATAACAGACGAAATTATGTTTTGGAACTGGATTTTATTAAATTAGGCATATAGAGAGACTCAGAGGTCACGAGGCTTACGTGGAGATGGGATTCCCCACATGCCGGTCATGTTCCCAAGTCGGGTCGTGACATTATAGTCTGCAAGGTTTGTTTCATATTGGATCTGTGAGAGCTCTCATTGCTAGGGCGTCCCTAATCAGACCAGTGAATGCCAAGTCCTTGTTCGCTTGCATGGCGGGGCCCAAGGCATCACTACAACATTCACCAAGTCCTTTTCCGCTACAAGGTGGGGTCCAAGGTGTTGTTTAGCAATTGCAAGACTAAGTGTTCACCAAGTCCTTCTCCGTTATAAGGTAGGGACTGAGGTGTCACTTATTTTGTATCCATTTCATATAGTACATACAGTATACATAAAGAATGAAAATTACATAAAGTTTCCACAATTTCTTTTATATTTACATATAGACCACAAGATTTTCCATATTTACACATGAAGCCCAAACAACATAGGATTCCTAAAATACTCATAAAACCCATATTTATTGTAATTATCATTGAAGCACCAAATCACACTATTATAATAAATTCATTTCCTTTATAATAAAATATGCTTAAATTAGTTTTTAATCATATAATAATTTAATTTCAAGTATTCGTATAATATGTTACTAATGCTATAAGTCTAAATACACCTAAAATTATTTCAAATGCATCTTTAGAAAATATATAGGTAAATTATCTTTACATGTTCAACATAAGTAAAAAAAATATGTGTATCTATATAAGGATATAATCATAGGGTAAATAAAAGAGCAATGAAATCTTCAAGAATATTTGAAAAGAAATAATCAAAATTATACCCAAGCTTTAGGAAATCTCTTCAAGCAAGAAACTAATTAGTTTACATGTCATGTTCCTAATGGGACCTTAACTTAAATATTTATAAATAATATTTCTTAATGTTCATCAATGTATATATTCAAGTCAAATATTTATAGTTCAAGGTTCATGTAGTCCAAGGTCCATAGTTCAAGTCCAAATGTTATGATAATAAATTGTCTCAATCAGTCCAGGTGAGTCTTAAAGACTCATAATAGCCCAGATAATATCTATAAATTCATAAGTCCATAACAAAGGTCATGATTAATATAAATATATTTTAGTGTCTTTTTATATCTTATTAAGTCTTAATGGTCCCAAGAGAAATATAACACATAAACCAAATTAAATATTACATGCTCAAAGGTTTAGAATCCATTTATTATATTGAATTAAATAAAGCACTTTTTATGAACCAAAAAATATTTCATAATCAAATACATAATGAGGTCAAAACTAAGCTATATCACCTTAAAATTTCACAACTTGTGCACAAAGTTTTATTAAATGAAAATACATGGTTCAACAAATTTATACAACATTTAAATATTTGAAGAAAGCATAATCAAAATTTATAATGATCTTTAATCATAATTTTCAATCATATAAGTAGACAAATAAATATGCATCATATACACATAGATTAAGTATTTTATGTCACCATCTTTAAATGATTCAAAGATATTAAAAATAATAAACACAAACTTTGAGTATCATAACAACATCATATACAAAAATTATACATGAAACTTATTAGTGAAAGAAAAACCCTACTTGTTCTTGAAGCTTTAGAAACTTAGCTACACCAAGGCTAGACCAACAACTTCTTCAACTTTTCTAAACCTTCTCTAAGGGCTAAAATTCATGTATAAAGGTTGGGAAGTGTTGATGTTAGATGGTGATAAGAAGAGTAAAAATTTGGAGGTGTTTTGCTAAAAATTTGTAAGTATTTTTGTGTGAAAATGAAGAAAATGAAGAGAGAAATGCTGGCTACAATCTTTTGATAGATTTTGGGCAGAAGAATGAAGTGTGGAGCTGTGTTTAGAGGTGTTATTTACAGAAAAATGCTAGGATTAAAATATTACTAATTTCATAATTTATTTGCCATATTTAATTAGTTTAATTAGTTAAATATTAAAATTAACACTAAATATAATTTAATAAATTCTTAATTATCATTTAAAGACATAATAAAATATTAATAACATGATTTAAGAACATTTAGTAAATTTTCATATAATTTAATAGTTAATTATTCAAAATAGGGTAAATTTACTTAAACTAGTCAATCTTCATTAGGTTAATTAATTAGTAAATGACTTAATTTTTTACTCACATATCATAATAAGGTTATTAGAGATATAATACAAGTATTCATGAAATTTATACAATTTTTTATAATTATTTATATTTTATTTGGTATTTTACACTATTGCTAGTTTTATTAGGAATTAATTATTAATTAACTAATGATTTATTTAACTATGTATAATTTTTTTTTCTTCTTTGGTAGCCTATAGGTCTGTATAACATGTCTAATAGAGTTATAGAGGGTGGCAAGTTGTCTTGAGTGATTAATATATGAAAATAACAAATTTTGCATATTTATTTTAAAGCTATATATACTAGATAATTCATAAAATAATCATAAAAACTAATTTTCCTTACTCTATAGTCAAGAACATGTTTTTACCTTATTTATAAGTTATCCATAATTTTTATGAATTTTTTCTACAATTTTTAGTATCTTTTATATATTTTTACCTTAATTTGGTCTATTTTTAAATTAATTAAAATAATTAATTATCTATAAATAAAGTATATAAAGTTTTTGGAGCATCCCATGTGAATTTGAGCTGTCTTAACAAGATAAGGAGACAAGCCTATATTTGTTGAAATTTTAAGTCAAAAATGGTTGACTTTGGATAATATGTCATGTAAAATATAGTTCACTTTTTAAATATATATATATATATATATATATATATATATATATATATATATATATATTATGAGACTAAATTCTAAACTATTCTAGGTGTCATTTAATTGATTTAAGAGTATTAGTGAGATTAATCAGAATTTAGGAAAATTATCTTAAAGCTTAAGTTATTAATTAGGTATTTTAAGATTTATTTAAGTTAAAATTAATTAATTAAAGATCAATGTGATTTTTAACACTATCCATAGTCTAATGGAGAGGCCCATTTCGTGGTCCTCTTTGTCTAATATCATAACTTAGTTGAAAAAAAAATTACAAGACTTAGGGTTATTTTCTAGGTTTTTTTGGAGTTTATTTTACACCCTATGGAATGTTACAAATGTACTAAATATTAATATTTATTATTAAAATTATGTTTAAAATGTATTTTTAAATTTTTTTATCATTTTTTCAATGACATTCTCTAAGTTTTTCCAAGGTTTTTGTTAGCTTTTTCTACAACTAATTATGTTATAAATTTATTTTCTAATATTTAGTAGCATATTTGTAATTTTAATAAAACCTAAGGAAATTATTAAAATTTCACATTTTGGTGCTAAGTTCCAGGTTGTACAGCTATTAGATCTTGTAATATTTCAAAATTTTGAGCGCAATGGTACAAATATCATTTTACATTATTCTATAGTTTACTCTTTAATGATTATTCTTAAATATTTATTGCCTAAAAAAATTCCTCATACTTTCTAAATAAAAATCTATAATAAAGCAATATTATATTAAGGAAAATTGGGGATGTTACACTGTCTACTTGTCACTTTAGTTTGGAAAAGCTGGTGAATAACTACTTGCAACATGACAGGAGGTGTTGTCTACTTGTTACGATTCAACTTGGAGTAGCTGGTGAAATACTACTTAACTAGTGAAAGTAGCGGTTGTCTCCGGTCACAAGTGAGAGCTTGGGAAGGCTAATGTAAAGACTATCTATTTTCTTTCTCTAGTTTGAGAGAGATGTTTAGTGGAACCTCAACGTATGTTGAGTACTAGTTGTAGGGGTTTGGCCGAACCAGGTATAAAAATACTTGTGTCACTTCTTCTTATTCCTGATCTCCTTTACTTTCTCTATTATGCTATATAATTTAATATTTGCTGATATATCATTTTGGCTATTCTACTCTTCTATGCTTCAGAAATCCACTTTTAGAAATCTACTTTCTAAACCAGTATAAAAATACTTGTGTCACTTCTTCTTATTCCTGATCTCCTTTACTTTCTTTGTTACGCTGTATAATTTAATATTTGCTGATATATCATTTTGGCTATTCTGTTACTCTTTCTATGCTTCAGAAATCTACTTTCTAAAATAGCTAATATGTTTTCCATTGCACTTCAAGCTTAGTGCTTGATAGTATGGCTTTAAATGTTTCAATACAAAAAGAGGCGAAGCACGATTCAACCCCCATTCTCGTGCACTTCTATGCCTACAAGTGGTATCAAAGCCAGGCCTTTAGGGTTGAGTAGTATAACAACTCCAGAGGATAAAGATCTAAGGAAAGGAGTAGTTGAATCTCAGAAGATCACTCTACTAACTAATCATTTTTTTTCTTAATGAGACTCTAGGTTTGGCCAAGCAAAGAATATATTGAAGAGAAACCTTATTTGAGGTAAGAAGAATCTTTATGAACCTTCTTATCCAAAGCTCCTGATCTTTCTGAAAGGTTTCTCTTTCAAGAAGAAGAGCTAGCTAGCTACCTGGAGCATCTATGAAGATATAAAGAAAAGGTCAAAAAGTCATGATGAGCTAGAAGAAGTCACAAATTTATTCTTCATGGCATGAGTATTTGAACTTGATATTTTTTTCTTGCACTGGATTATGAGTTGGAAATTTCTAGACTTTTCCCTAATATATCTCATCTTGAAAGTGTTACTTCAGAAGGTTGCTTCTGAATCTAAAATTATAGGTTTGAAGCTAAATATATCTTAAGCAATTTATAAGCATTTGTTTTAGAAAGCTGTCTCAAAACTTGAGAAAACTTCACTACTTTTGATATCTGACCAAAACATATATATATGGTTCAAAATCCTTGCCTTTATGCAAGAGGTCAGAGGTCATAGTTTTAGAAAACAAAGTTTGGGATATGAAGAGGAAATATATGAGAAAAGGCTATGTAACCTCATTCAATATCTCTATATTTTGATTGCTTTCTCTACCACAAGAAGGTATGCCCACTTGACAAATGATTCTTGAGAAAGGACCCAAGAAAGCCTAGGTACCAAACAGATGACTGCACCTGACTTATCCTGAAATCAAGAGGTGGATCAGAAGCTCAAAGCGTAAGATCCTTAAATGACTCAAGCTACGATGAATGGGCTTAAAGAAGTCTTTGCTAATGTTTTCAAAAGAACTAAAGGAAAATCTTGAGAAAATGTGTAACGCCCAACTTTTACTGTCATTTAAAATTACCGAATTACCCTAGGTAATTCTTATATAAATTCGAGACCGAACAATCCTCAATAGAGGAATATAACATTAGAAAAGAGGTTATGAGCGATTCCTGCAGAGTCGCAAGCCCCGAATTTCTGACGTGTAAAATGACCAAAATGCCCCTGAGGTTATTTTACTCAGAAAATGAGGATCGTGGGCCCGGCCCCCTCAAGGGGATGTTCTGAGGATAATAGGGGATTATTTGTGTTATGTGTGTTAATAGAGGAGAAGAATCTCAATTTTGAGTTTTGACGCGAAATGACCAAAACGCCCCTGCGGCGTTTTAACTTGGATTTGCATGCCGACTTAGCCCGAACCTCACTAAAATGTTTTAAAACATGTTTTTAAGCTATGATTAACCATTAGTTAATCTCGGGTGGTCTCGGGCAATTTTTAAGTAAAATGACCATTTTGCCCCTCTCTTTGCAAGTTTTGCAATTTTTTAGATTTTCGATTCATCTAATGAAACCTAAGCAATATTAGGCTCAAATTAAAGCTTATTAAATTCTAATTACTAATCTAGAGTCCAAATTATTTATTTAAATTAATTAGAATCTGAAATTGCTTAAAAACACCCAAATTGCTTACTAATTCACCTAAGCCCTTAATTGCAAATTCTCTAATTTGCAATATACCTTACCTACACCTAAATAATGCATGGAACACACAAATTTCTCCTCCTTGGGCTGTAATGGATGAAATTATTGATGCCATTATGCATCAGAATAATTGCCCAAAGATACACTAAAACAAAATGCCAAAATGTCACCATGAGACATAATTCCCTAAATTCATACAACTTGTCTTGAATCCATGTTTTCCTCCCTTTGTTCCCCATGAAAATCCATCAGCCTTCCTCCTTCATTTGTCCATTTATGAGCTTCAAAATCTCTATAAATAGGCATGCTTGAAGAGGTGTTAGAAGTCTTTGATCATAACTTACACAATTCTAGTTCTTAGGAGCACCAAAAGCTTTCTTTCTTCCTCCTCCTTGGCCGAATTCTCTTCAGTTTTTCAAAGAGATTTTCTTCCATTTCACTCAAAGAAACCAAGTTCTCTTCCTTTCCTTCAAATCAGATTAGGTAGGGAGTTGTTTCTAAGTTCATTTTATGCTATGACAAGTTATGTTTCTAGCTCAAAAATGATGATTTCATGGACTTTCTTCTAGCTTTCAATTTCGGTTTGTTTTCCCTTTTCTTTTAAAAACATTTCGGCCTTATGGCCTAGATTATGATGAAACCATGGTTTGATGATGAGGTTCTTGAGTGTTGGTTGCAAAGCCTTCACAAGTTAGACCTCTAAAACTTGAAGGTTTCACTAGTTTTTAAAGCTTTACAATTTCGGTTTTTCTTTCCTTATTTTTCTTTAATGATTTCGGCCAAATGGCCTAAGAAGGAATATGATGATAGCTTGATGATGAGGACCTTGAGTGTTGGTTGTAAATCCATCACAAGTTAGGCCTTTAAAGCTTGAAAATTCCACTTGATGCAAAACTTTAAAGAATGATGTTTTTATGATGTAAAAATAAAGATCTTGAGTTTAGAACTTGAAAGATGTAATTTTCACTTTGTCTTGCTAAGATATATTGGGTTGAATTTATATTTCTCTAAAGTCTTGGAAGAGCTCTAGTAAAGAAACAAAATGAACTTGCATCCATGTTTAAGTTTATGCCTTGCATAACCATGTTTACTTTCTATGTCATCACTAAATTCTCAAGAATGAATAAATGAACTTGCATATTCATGTTTAAATTTCCAAGCTTGCATTTCATGTTTATGTTTCAAGTTGTCACTTAATCTCTAAAGATAATAAAGAGGATGCATCTCATATTTATTTTATGCTCTCACTTTATTTTATAATGGCTAAAAGAATCAATGCATGGCATGTTTATTTTATGTCATCACTTAAAGATCCTAGAGTTCAAAGACTTGCCCAAGTATCACAAGCAAAGTTGGAACCATGGTAATAAAAACTCTAAAGCTTCCTTAAGATTATGGGAGTCAAAGAATTCATTCTTTAAAAAGTCTTGAGTTTGGAGCTTAATAAGATGTAATAAGAGTTCTCTTCTCCCTTCACCGGTCCAGCGGACTACGCCACTCCGATTTCTTAAGATTCTCTTCTCCCTCACTGGTCAGTGCGGACTACCGTTCCAGTTTCTTGCATCATGTTTATAATTCCAAGTTATCACTTTATAAAGACAAGATTAAAATGAGGTTGCATAGCATGTTTATAATTCTAGTTATCACTAAATCTCTAAAGCTCAAGACTTGCTCCTTTTATCTTAAGTGAGAATTTTAATCATGAAGATTCTTTCAATATATAACTCGGCCTCATAATTAAGGTAGGCCCAAGGTGATTTTAAATAGCTACTGATTTAGTTCTATAATTTCTTTCAAGATTAACAAAAAGAATTAGTTTCTAAAAGAGTTTTAAGGCTTTGCAAAGATTTTATGGGAAACTAGTATCTTACATGTACTTAAAATATAATTTTAAGCAATTATATGAGGTTCATGATTCGCTACCTATCTGAGTTTAGTACTACTGTATGATGATGGTTTAATATGTTCAAAGTTGTGATGATTATGATTTATTGCTAAGAGAACGATTCTATGCATGTTAGAGATAAAACTAGCTTCCTAGAAAACCGAAAAAGTAAGATTTCTAGAACTTTAGAGAATGAAATTTATGCATTCTGTCCAGAGCCTTTAGTGGCCTTAAGAACCAGATTTTATTATGTTTAGATAAGGGACAATGATTCATAATTGGTTTAGTAATTAATTTTAGCATCATAGGGAAAGCCGGTAACGAGAAAGGGTTAAAAACGTAACTTCTATACACGTAAAACCTTAAGAACAACTTACTATCTATGCTACCCCATATAGTCTAATAAAGTTCTTAAGGCTTATAATTGATGGTAATGAATCCCTTGGATGCATAAGTAATTAGTTTGATAATTAAGGTTACCCAATTTTAGAGTTCGGTTATTTAAGGGAGCTTCCTTAGAATTTTAGATGACATCTTTAGATGCTTTGGAATGTCAGTTATATGATGATGTAATGCCTATTGAGAATTTGATATTATTGAATGATTTCATGGCTTGCATGTTATAGTTGCTGTTGCAAACAATGAGAATGTTCATGCATCCTGATGATTATGATATAACATGCTAAGACTTAATGGTGACTTAAACTTATAGGGAAATGATCGTTTGGACCCATTAGACTATAGGTGGTGAAAAGGTGATCCTGAGAAAATGATCCTTTAGACCCATCAGACTATAGGTGGTGAAAAGGTGATTCTTGCCCCCTAGCCCGTTTTCTCAAAAGGGTAGAGTCGGATTTTAACTTATCAAAAGGGTAAGTATATGCTAGTGACGACTAGTAAGGTATGAGCTCATAACCTAGATTACTCCCAAAAGGGTGGAGTATAGGGTGGCCCAGGAAAATGATGATGAAAGTAACTTTAAGTCACCTAAGGAACTAAGTAATGTATTATGTGATTATGATGTTCTTCTATGCATAGTATTTATGAGATAATGATGAGAAATATGATATTCTTCTATGCATAGTATTTATGATATGATGATAAGGAATATGATGTGGTCTTATGCATAATTATGTTATTATATATGAAAGGAAAAGTTCATTATAAACATGACATGCTAAGTTTATGATGCATTATAAGACGAATGATTAAAATGAACGGACCTTGGTAAAGTATATTTCCGAACTAATTAAATGAATCTTAGCATGCTCACATTTTCATAATGAAACCCGAGGTTCCTGGGGACGATGATGATGACACGATGCATATGAGGTGAGTACCCTACTGAGATTCTTTTATAAGTTTCTCATTCCCTCTTTCTTTCTTTCCATCTCGTCTTCAGAAAGTGATGATGATGTTTGTGATTCCCGTTGATACTCTCACCTGGTAGATGCACGTGATCTTGTGAACCAGCTTATTATCCTTGAGGAACGTATTGCTAGACCTTAGCGTGAACTCATATCTATTCCTATCTCTAAGTGTTATAAATAGGTGCCGTTAATAGATGTTTTTCCATCCATATATTATTTATGTTTTATTCGATTGCCTACATCTAGCTTAACTCTGTTGGTAGGCAAAATATCTATGTGAAATGTAATTATGGATGTCATATGATGGAGCTAATATGATGTGTTCTTCATGATATGTTTGTTTGTTTGCTTTATCCGATTATCATTCACGTTATGCGCGACTCATGTTTTCAATTATGTTTTAAAAAAAAAATGGCTCGTAATTTCACTAAGTATTTTCAAAGCATGATTAAGGAACTGAAGTAAAGAGTAAAGTCTAGTAATTAATCAGATATGACCTAGGCGTATTGGGTTAATTATTAGGGTGTCACAAAATGAGTCTCAAGGGAGTTCCAGAAAGCAAGCTTTTGAAAGAAAAATCTTCAGAAAGTGAGCTCTAGAGCATCAACTCTTTAGGAAGCATGCTCAGAACTCCAAAACGATCATAAAGTAACTTTTCTAGACATGAAGATGAGCAATATGGAGATAAAAGAAAACCTGAGGAATCTCAATGACAGAGAACTTCAAGGGAGTTTCTAACCTAAAGACAACCTCTCAAGACAAAGTTTGTGGAGACTTTTCTAAGGGTATGAGGACCAAGTCATCCCTTAAAGATTTGCCAATCTATGCTTTCATCTCCACCTTTGAGCCTGAATGTATTAAATAAGCTTTGAGAAAATCAAAGTTAGGTGGATGCTTTGCAAAAGAAGCTAACCAGGTTCAAAAAGGGCAAAGTTTGCTTGACCAATTGAAAAATCATCATCAATACAAAGGAGTCTTCCAAGAACATATTCAATGGTGCTGCAAAGTCATAAAGAACAAAGTAAGTTTGGTTGCACAAGGTTATAATCAATATAGGGGATTGATTATGATAAAACCTTTGCACTAGTAGCTAGGTTTGAAGCCCTCAGAATGCTATTCGCTCTTGCCTTCAAGGGATTCACTCTCTACCAAATGGATGTAAAGTTTGTATCTTTAACTGGATTCCTCTTTGAGGAATTTTATGTAAAGTAGCTTCCTGGTTTTGAGAATGAAGACCTTCCTAACTATGTCTTCAAGCTAATGAAGGCTATTTAAGGTATAAAACAAGTTCTTCAAGCTTTGTTCAAAAGACTAAAGCACCTTCTTGTTGAGAAAGATCGAGTATCTAGCCGTTCTAATTTGTTGCACCCAGATCCTGTGGATAAGGAACCAGCTGAAGACTATCTCTTGAGGTATTTCAAATCTCTATCTTCTATGATAATATTCATGCTATCTTTCTTGCTAAGGTTCTTTGTCAGCACTCTATATCCAACCGCTAGAAAACATCTTTTATTCAAAGATCTTGCTAAAAAGGGACGTAGACATAATACTTGTGAATGCTAAAGACTAAGTGTCAGATACATTCACAAACCATTAATTGAAGATCTCTCTTGTGTTTGAAAAAGCTTTTAAAACTTGAATTTTTATAAAATCTACATATGCATTCATACATGAACATCTCTAGGAACCTTTTCTTCATAGCTCTAAAATGAAGACCTAGCAAAGTCATCAGTTTACATTTCAGAAGACATTAGCTAGTAAGAACAATAAATCAATTAGAAGTCACAAGGGCAATTTGCAAGATCAGCTTATCGGTTGGTTTATCAAGATATCAGTTGCAAGACCATGTATCATATTGAAGATCAGATTCCTTGTTTACTAGTTAGAAAGAACAAATGAAGGTTAGAAAATGAAGATTATATGAGGTCATAAGTTTCAACATATGAAGAGGAGCTTATGTTAAGTATACAGTGTGTCTCCGATGGGTTAGAAAGTGAATCATGAAGCTCAGAAAGTAACCCCTTCGGAAAGTAATCTTTAGTGTCAGAAACCTCTTTTTCTGAAATGGATGAAAAGGCAGGATAATTACCACTCTTTTGGGTTTTCTTTCTCCCATGTCACCTTACCTTCAGTCAGCTATGTCCCATTACTTAAATAACCCCCACTCCTCACACATCACCTTTTTATCTTCTTCCTCAACCTTAAACACATTTTCCTTAATTGTTTCATCTTTACATATATCTCTTTGTAACCGCAACCTCTTTCTCTCAAACCTTTATCCCTGAACGAAATCCTCTTATAAATCTTCTCAAGATTCAATCTTTTACCTCATCCATTTATCTCCTCTTCATTCTATTACCATGTGTTTCATCAATGGCTAAAGGGAAGGGTATGGATCAATCTACTAAGAAAGCTTCGTTTCACATGTATCTTGGCATGCAAGATCATTATGAGAAATTTTTTGCATCAAAGAAGATGGCTCCTAGAAAGTCTCTAAGGAAAAATCTTCATGAAGAAATATCAATTCTTGATGAAGTCTTTACCTTTCAGAAATGAGAAAAATATTTGGAGATTAACAAACTAGTCTTCCCATGATTAGTCACCACCTTCTACTCTTATCTAGAGAGACTCTCAACCTCATTTGTCAAAAATATGATCAGAGATTGCACCATCAAGATCACGGCTTTAGGACTTTCCAAGGTCAGCAAGGCACCAAATGCCCAGTCATCTGCTGTTCTTCACTATACTAGGCTCACTCTCTTGGAGTAAATGAAGGTGATGTGTCCAGGTATCTACTGATTCCATCCTTCACAAGCCAAATGAAATCACTATTGCTATGTTAAGTGCTAAGGCTAGGAAGGTATATACAGGAGTCCAATTCTCTATTTTACCCTATAGGAAGCACAAATGCACTTGTTAGGATAGGTCATGCTTCTCTATTGTCTAATGGCAAAGAGAAGAGTGAACCTATCAATGCTCATTCTAGATTATATGATGAGTCCAACCTCAAAAGAAAAATGGAGAATTGCCAGTGTTCCAAATAGAATGTTGTTAGCTAGACTTTTTCAACATATGAGCTTCCCTTTTCTCACTGAGATATGAGCTCTTGGAAAGAATGATTTTCTCACTTCTTCCTTCATAACTTCAAGAAAATGGTCCATCATCCCTAGTTCTGAACCAACAAGGTAGAGTCCTGGACAAGAGGTGACCAAGCTAGAAAAGCCTCCTAACAGGTCAAGTCTCAACAAGAAAAAACCAAAGGAAAAAAGAAGCTAGTGCTTATTGAAAGTGAGTCTGAGAACTCAAAGGAGGAAGAAGAGGAATCTATTCTACCTTATTAACTTGAAGAAAGAAAGACAAAAAGAAAACAAGAGTCTGCTTCTCAAGAAACTTAGATGGTGGTCAAACCTATTAAGGTCATCAATAGAAGAGATGTTAGGCTCAAATGCAAACAGATGCCTATGTATGAGTCTAGAATCTTCATCCTGAATAAAGAAGTTGCAAAATATGAAGAAGTTGGCTACCAAGTCATTGTTGATGACTTTGAAACCTCATATGAAGAAGAAGATGCATAAGGAAAAGATCTAGTAGAAGCATCCTCATAAGAAGAAGAAGAAGGTCTGCCAAGAGTGAGAAGGCTAGAAAAAGTGCTGAATCAGACCTGGCTCCACATCTAGGGAGTTTCTAATGGAGCCAATCTATGAAGAACCTTCCTTGGAGCCTATCATTGAAGAGCCAGGTAGAGGAAGCACATGGGCCAGAATCAACTATAATTTTTTGGTGCCTCAACCTCCTCCTTTTATTCGCATCACTTAGATGGAAGAAGAAGAGGATAAAGCATCAAATGCTAGTGCTCTTCTTGGTGAAGAAGCTACTGCTTTCACCTCGGTTAGATGCTTGAAGTTGTTGTTGTTTCTATTCTTGAGCTAACTTCTGCTCCATCTCCGATGTTAGCATACCATCCTCTCTACCTCCTACTACTACTACTGATGACCAGGCTAAATTGCCTAAGTCGAGGGAGACTATACCCCTAGACATCCCTGAGCCTTCTCCTAGAGCTCTATCATCAACACCCATTCACCTGCCTAATTCGCCTTCAACTGAGCCTCCAGGAAACTCTCAAATCAATCAGATCATCCTATGCCACTTGAGAGAGATTGCCTCCAAACAGGATCTACTTGAGCCAACTATCATAGAGCATGGCGCCAAGCTCAGCAGAATGAAGAACTGCTTCAAATTCTTCAGACCAACCATGAGATTCTACAAGAGCTAAGATGACATCGATGAAGATAGTGTTTCTGATTTCCAGCACACCTCTTTTTTGATGATGTCAAAAGGGAGAATAGAATAGATGAAGAAAATTAAGTGCTATGGAATTTAGGGGGAACATATATTGAGGGGGAGCTCGGAGAATTTTTTTTCAAGCATGCATATTTTTTTCTTGTTCAGTCTTTTTGTGTTTTAGTTATCTTGGCTTATAAGGCTTATAGAATTCTTTTTATATCATGCTTGTGCTATGATAATATTTGTTTTTAAATGCTGTTTCTTTTTAAAGCTCTATACATATCGATGCTTGCTTATGCTTATCTAATCATATATCTTGCTCAGAACTGTTTGCTTCTTATCTCCTATGCGTGTGGTCTTATCTGTTCATTCCTTAGCACGCTAAGATATTTAGCTTTTTTATAAATGTGTGATTAGCAAATGAGAAGTATCTTTTAAGAGCACAAAATCATTCTCTTGTTGCTCTGATACTGTGTTTATCTGATGTGCTTCAATGTGTATGATGTGCTTAAATATTTTTATGAAACACATTCTCTCTCACACATATGAGAAGATCTTCAAAGCTTTGTATAACTTGATCGAAATTTAGTTGTGAATAGTTTATGACAAAACCTCAGAAACTTACTCTTACATGTTTGTGATACAACTAAGATCAGTTTGTGAGCTTCAAAACTCTCTCAAAGTGTGTTGTGGTTATATGGCATATAATGTGTTATGTCTGTATCAGTGAGCATGTTTTCACAAAAAACATGAGCATTTGTGTTAAGTTTCTTTTTATAAAAATTGGTTTCTTTGATGCGCTGATTCTTATAAGAAAAGTTTCACTGCTCATAATTAAAAGGCTCATTTATGCTTTACTTTGATAATATTTGGGATTGATCCCTAATGAGCTTCAGAAACCTAGCATAGCAATATTCTAATGAATCTGATTTAAGATTTCTCTGAGCATTAGAAACTACATAAGCATTAGTAAACTCTCTTCTTTTGATCATGCATGCTCTGTTAAAGATTGTCATTTGTTTTCAAAAATGTCGTTTGGATAAAGCTATGCTAAATAAGGTTCAATCAAGATAAAATATCACAAGTACTGCTTGTTTTTCTTTTCAAGCATGCTTACTTCAGAAAGTTTCTTTAAATAATTGAAAATCAAGCTAGTTGTGTTAAAAAAAGCTTAAATGATAATATATTATTACCACTTTAATATATCTCAGAAAGTACTCTAAGTAAATTTCAATATCTTCATAAACAACAAAATCAACTCTAATTTAAAGTTACTTAAGGCTATTAAAGGTTTTTGAATCTATCCATATCGTGCCTTAAGAAAAGAACTTCCTGAATGTCATATGCCTTTAATGTTCAAAAGAATTGCTTTAATTGTGACATATTCAATTCTATTCTTTTAATATCTCTTCAAAAGATTTTCTTCAAATTAGTTTGTCATCATCAAAAAGAGGGATATTGTTAGCTCTAGAACCCTTCAGAAAACTTTAATGCAATATGTTTTGAGTGACAACAAAACCAATTCAAAGAAAATATTTTGAATAACAACTAATGTCTACCTTGAGTTTCTTGACAAAGTACATAGGTATTTCTAATTTGCATAATATGAACTTGAAGCGAGAATAATTTCACTTTGCATGTGAAAACATGGTTTATCTCATATGAAGAAATTGAACCTAAAAAAAGTGAACATTATATCATGCAAAGTATGTATACATGCCTATGGATCAAAGGATATCATATCAAGAGCAAGAAACCAAGGCACGAATCTTCAGAAAGTAGCGTTGGACATTAGAAAGTACGCTTAACATGGGGATATCAAGAAAGCTCTAAGAACAACGTGTTGCATAATCTTCAACCATCATAATCGCAAATCTTTCATCTTCATAAAAATTGGATTGAAAACCAGAAGATGAAATAATCATCAAGGAATTGATTCCGTACTTCAGAAAGCTCACTTCATTGTGGAGCGTTGAACGTTACTAAAAAATGAGAAATTTGAATTTTTGAAATTCAAATTTAAAGTCAAACCTAGTTTCAAATTGGTGGGTCATCTCTTCTGCTAACTTAATCAACCAACTCAGCTTCTAGAAGAGGGAGTTTAGAAAGTTTAGAAAGTAGTTTTGAAGTAACATAGAAACCTCATTTCTCACAATGGCTTCTATAAAAGCTTTGACAACAGCAGGTTACTCTTCTAGATTGCTTTTCCAAGACACAAAAGGATGATTAACACATGTCACTTGGAGATCTAATTAGGGGCAACAATCACAAGGAAGACTATCTTTAAATAGAGATGTTGTGCTTAAAAGAAAGAGAAGGATTGTACTACTCAAGAGAGGAAACTCTGCAAAAATCTCTTCCTCCAGGGTTCATCACATCATTATATAATCAAATTCCTTACTTGTAAAAATCTTCTTTCCACGTTCTTGAATAGTTATAAGTTCTTCTTAGTAAGAGTTGTGAGAAAGAAGTCATTCAAGTTATTCCATGTTATTCATGTACATTTTAAGGAAACTTGAGTGTAGGTTAGTTTGAGTGGCAACCCAAACACAAACCTTTGTATCCTTTATCTAGTAGTGATTGGTGTGAGATAGCTTAGAGAGGCTAATACAAAACCACTTGCAACATGATAGAAAGGTGTTCTTGTTGCTCTCGTTTAACTTGAAGAGGCTAGAGAAAGATTACTCGTTCAGCTTGGAGAGGTTGGTGAATAACTACTTTCAATGTGATAGCAGAGGTTGTTTATTGGTCACGGGTTCAGTTTGGAGAGGCTAGGGAAAGACTACTCGGTTCAGCTTGGAGAGGTTGGTGAAGAACTACTTAGTTTGTGATAGTAGGGGTTGTCTACTGGTCATAGGTTTCATCTTGGAGAGGCTGGTGAATAACTACTTGCAACGTGATAGTAGGAGCTATCTACTTGTCAGTTCAACTTCGAGAGCTGGTGAATAACTATTTACATTGCGACAATAGATGTTGCCTACTTGTCATGGTTCAACTTAGAGTGGCTGGTGAAAGACAACTCAACTTGTGAAAGTAGTGGTTGTCTACTAGTCACAAGTGAGAGCTTGGGAATACTAATATAAAGACTATCCATTTTCTTTCTCTAGTTTGAGAGATGTTTAGTGGAACCTCAATGTATGTTGAGTATCCTGGATATAGGCATGTTTGGCCGAACTAGTATAAAAATACTTGTGTCACTTCTTCTTATTCCTGATCTCCTTTACTTTCTCGTTATGTTGTATAATTTAATATTTCCTGATTTATTGTTTTGGCTATTTGTTACTCTTTCTATGCTTCATAAATCTACCTTCTGAAATAGCTAATATGTTTTCCACGCACTTCAAGCTTAGTGCTTGACACTATGTCTTTAAATGTTTTAGACGCAAAAAGAGGCGAAGCACGATTCAACCCCCCTTCTCGTGCAATTCTATACTTACAGGAACCTTATAATCTTAAGGCTTAAAAACGAACTTACATTTTCATGTTTATATTTCATTGCATTTCATGTTTATATTTCAAGTTATCAAATCTTGACTTACATTTCATGTTATATTTCAAGTCTTGCATACCATGTTTATATTTTCAAGTTGTCACCTTATATTATTAAATACTTAAAATAAGCTTGCATGACATATTTATGATCTTAGTCATCACCTATGTCTCTAAAGCTCAATACTTGCCCCTTTATATTAAATGGAAATTTTGATCATGGACATATATATTATGGCCAAGTAGGAATATTGTGTTTTGAAGTTGGTTTTATTTTATTTTAAAACTTAAATCTTGTGTCTAAAGTGTACAAAGAAATTTTAAAAGGGTTGGAAACTTAAAAGGAGCAAAATGTGATTTTAAGTAATAAAACCTTATTAATGAAGTTTTGAGTCATGTTATTGTTCTAATGTTAATATTTAGTTTCTCAAGGAGATAAAATGATTTCATGTGTTTTAAATGTCTTAGAATAGCTTTTGGCAAAAAAAACTAGTAATTAGAGAGGGATAAAAATGTAATTTGTAAAGCTTTTTGTAATTTCAATTTTGACATCTGTTTGGCACTATTTAGTACTATTCATGTGATTAAAAAAATATTAATAATTATTGTAAAAGTTATTTTTAATATCTTAGGAAAAACTAGTAATTAGAAAGGGATAAAAATGTAATTTTCAAAACTTTTTTTAATTTCTGTTTTAACATGTTTGGCACTATTCACACTATTTGGTACTGTTCACATGATTAAAAAAATATTAATAATTGTTGTAAAAATTATTTTTAGCATCTTAGGAAAAACTAGTAACTAGAAAGAGCTAAAAATGTGATTCCTAAAGCTTTTTGTAATTTCAATTTTGACATTGTTTGCCATTTAACTATTCAGTATTGTTTGGTATTGTTCACATGATTAAAAAATATTAATAATTGTTGTAAAAATTATTTTTTGCATCTTAGGTGCCTAAAAGAATAATTACAAGTGTTATATTGGGTAGTTTTGCAAAATACAGAAAGTTGTATCTTGAAATTCTCAAAATGGGAATTTTGGCCAAATGAGTTTAATTTGAGCTAATAATGATTTTGAGCATGTCCATGTTTTCAAAATATCATTTATGAAGCTATAAATGATTTTTAAAAGTGTTGACATTTACTAAGTGTCATAAAATGTAACTTTGCACTTGGATCCCTAAAATCAAACAAAATTTGGCCAATGGCCCAAAATGGTTTTTATGATGAATTTAAATGATTTCTAAGTGGTATGAGTATCTTAAAAGTGTAAATTAATTTTGAGGATCATTAGTTTTGAGAAAAAGTATTGAATGAGAAATTTACACTTTGACCATAAACTTTTAGAAATTTCACTTTTGACCCCTTTTTGGGCTAAAGTATAATTATCAATAACTAGATGATATTGATCTGATTGATATGTTATGGAAGCTATGTCCATATGAATTGTTTGGAAATTATATGACTTGGAGTGATTATGCAAAATTATGTGTTGATGACTATGCATGCTTGATTCTTGAATTATGCAAGTGATGATTACTGTCTATGTTGTACATATATCCCATTGAGCATAGCATATGCATTAGCTAAGTCCAGTCCTTGATTTCGGCATACTAGGTAGGAGCATGTTTACCTTTTAGTGAGATGTTGAAGATAACATACTTATTGATATATGCCAAATGAGATGCATGGTTATGGGACCAACGATATGATGATTTGAGGCATGTTATGGTTATGAATGATTAATTAAGATACATGATTGATGTGTTATATGACGGGAAGCAAATTTGGGGAAACTCCATTCCCAGCCGTTATGTAACACCTTAATATTTAACCCAACACGCTTAGGACGCATTTAAGTTAATTATTAGAATTTACTTTTTTGTTTCAGTCTTTGTTGTTAACTTTTGAAAATACTTTAGTAAAAATATGTGTAATTTTTTTTTGGAAGTTTGAAAATAAAACGTGAGCGCGCATATTAAGTAAAACTCATCATGTCTCGTACATATAAAGGAGAAATAAAAACAAGTCACATCATGCACAAGTACAAACAAAACAATCACATGAACATAATCACATCATCATATATAATAATAGCATAAGTATTAACCATTCCACATCACGCGCCAAAATAAACTACAAAAAGGGTATCATGCCCACCAATAGAGGTTGGGCCAAGTATAGTAATCTAAAAAGACATAAGTAGTATATGGATAGAAACTAAAACAACTTGCTAAAACATCTCCTCCCACTACTCCTCCTGGGATATGCCTAGAGTGGATAACTTCTAACAAAATATCAAAAGAAAGTTATCCTTTCAACGAGATATTCACAACTACTCCAAGAGCTCCACCATCAACGCCTCCTAACAACGCTCCTGAAGAGGGGAAAAGGTATCTGAGCACATGAGCAAGGTCGGGAGGAGCGAGACGACCCTCAAAATGATAAAACTAGTTGGAGGATCGAAGTGTATCTCCTAGGTGGGAGCATCAATGTAGATCACTAACGTAGCCATTGCCCTCTAAAGACAAGATGGAAAATAAAAAGAGAGGGAATGAGAAACTTGTACAAGAATCTCAGTAGGGCTTTCGCCTCCAAACAAATGTCATCATCTTTATCCTCAGGAACCTTAGGTTTCATTATGAAAATAGTGGATAATAAGAAGATTCATTTATTAAGTTTCAAATATCATTATCCGAGGCCCGTATCTTTTAGCATGAATCTTAATGTCATGAATGCAGTATACTATATTATGAAATGCATGTCAATGCTTATGCAACATACCACAAGACTTGAATGAATTATCATAACATAAGGAACATAATTCATTTTAATATAATCTTTCCTCTTTACTCTCTTAGGTGACTTAACTTTCTTGTTCTCTTCTAAGGTGCCACCCTAATGCTCTCTCTTCTTAAGAGTTATAGGTTATGAGCTCATACCTAGCTAGTCATCACTAGTCTACACTTATCCTCTCGATAAGCTAATTCCCAACTCCAGAATGTGGGATAGGGGCATAGGATCACCTTTCATAACCATTAATTTCTGGAGTCTAAAGGATCACCTCTTTGGGTCACCTCCCATAACCATTAATTCATGGAGTTTGAAGGATCCCGTTATTGGATCACCTCTCATAACCATTAATTCCTGGAGTCTAAAGGATCATTTCCATGTGTCTTATGTCACCTTTAATCTTAGCATGTCATTTAGAGATGCAAACATGAGCATATAAACATGGCTAATATAATAACTTATCATTCATCATTTCATGCTCAAAATTCCATAATTTTTCTAAGTGCACAAATTTGGCAGAAATCCAACATCATAACAGCTGGAACGAGTTTACCCAAATTTGCTTCCTATCATATAACATATCAAAGATGCATCTCAATCAATCATTCATAATCACAACATGCCATAAATCATCATGTAATTGATCACATAACCATGCATCACATTCTTTGCATATATCCATAAGCATGTTATTATCAATATCTCATTGAAAAGTAAATATGCTCCTACCTAGTATGCTGGAAATCATGGACCACGCAGCTAATGCACTTTAAAATATTATTAGAGGTTCTTTATATATTTTTAAGCTTCCCTATGACTTTTATATATATATTTTTTCCTCTGGAAGATTATTGCAACTTAAATTCTTAAAACTCTCTTTATAAGACTTTAATATTATGTTTATAGTTCTAACATCTTTTACATGAAAATTTATAACTTTCTATATACTTAATATCTCAGCCTCTTAAAGATATTTTTAGATTCCTAACTCATCAAAATTTTCATTAAGGGTAATTTCATTAAAAATACGTTTATGATTATACTATAGTATCCTTGCAAAGTTACCCTTTTCTAGTCTCTCTTAGTACACGTCTTGAAACTTTATTTCTCTTTCAGTATTTACGTAGTGCAAAGATTTATGCATAGCATACATGGGTGTGTTCCGAGATTTTAAGCTTTCCAACAAAGTTCAAATCAGTCCATTTATGTTTTTATAGAGTGAGTTACACCTATTTTACTACTGTAAGGTCATATTTAGAGTTTCAATCTTTAGCTTAGTTTTGAAAATTTATATCTTGAGCTAGAGAACTCTATTTTAGGTGATTCTTTTTAGAGAGTGTTCTTTATTAAGTCTAGTTTGTAGCAAAAATAGTTTATTCCTAAAATCTTAATATTCTATGAGTTTCATATTTTGAAGTAGCTATTGCAGAAATAACTAAAAATCCAGCACCTATCATTTTCATGTTTGATTTTACTTCCTCAATACAAGGACCATCGACCATGTTTTTAAGCCATATGTGAGCATGAAAACATCATCAAAACATTTTTAATAGAGAAGTACATGCAATGATTTATAAAAATAAATTTCACAAATAACCATTCAAAACTCTTGTTAATAACGCAAGCTTGAGACATTCTAACTATGGACAAGGTTAGAAACCAACAATGCTTGAACAAATAAAGAAGAAATCCCTACCTCTTATGTAGGGTCTAAAAGAGTCATTCTCTCCTTTCTTAAGCTTGAGCAAGAGTCCTTGGAGTGGATGACCCTCCTTGTATCTTGGCTCTAGAACTTGAGTGCTTAAGAAAATATTTTTCACTAGAGTTAAAGATTGTAACTCTTGTAAAGGTTAGTGAAAGTTTGGGCTTAAAATTAAGTGTTTGGATGAAGTTTAGAAAGTGAAAAAAAGTGTTTGAAGAGAAGAACATAAGAAGAAATGGTAGAGAAGAATAAGACAGAAATAACACTTAGGAAGTTTCTAAGGCTTGAAGACTAGCAAAAGTGTATGTATTTTACAAGAGTTAGAGGATGTAGCTCTTGCAAAGCATAGTGAGGTCTCTTTATGGCTTGGAAATAGAATGAATAGAAGAGAGTTTTAAGAGTATTTATAGTGGAAGGAAGAAGAATAAAACACTTGGAGAAGAAATGTTTGGAGCATGATTTATGCAAGCATGTTGTGTAACACCCTAATAATTAACTCAATACACCTAGGATGTATTCAAGTTAATCATTAGTTATTACTCTTTTGTCTCAGTCTTAACTCTGGTTTTAGAAAATACTTAGGAAAATATGGGTAAAACTTTTCTTTGAAAAACAAGAAGATGTGAGCCTTATGTGCGCATAAATTAAACTACGTCATTGCCCTAAAGTAAACAAAAGGGGAAATCATGACATATTAACTGAAACATGAAACCATAAATGAAACAACATCACAGCTAGATATATAAATAGTTATACTAGTCAAATAGTAGTGTTAATACAGTCCTCCATGCATAACATAAAGAAAACATAAAGAAAATACATCTGAAATCATCTACAATAGTGCATCTAAAATAGATAACCTCTAAAAGCAAAAGAAGGCTATCCTAAACATGTACGAGTGTGTGTGCACTAGAGTCAGCTGCCGGCTCCTACTCCTGCCCATCAAAAGAGGTACATACCCAACCCAGAGCCAATTTGGTCGGGTGGCCAAGCGTGAGCGGGTCGGGCATGTGCTCCATGGCAGGGCACCATCCTCGCCTTGCCTCCTTGAAGTGGCTGTGTCATAATATCCTCGCTCCCTAACTCCATGGGTATGGTGGGGAGGAACCCATGGATGGAATGTCTGTCTTGGAGGGGTTGGTCTCAAAATTCTCATGTGAGTAGAAATGGTGAGTCTTGAGCACTAGGTTAATCAAGTGATGGCATAATTTTAAACATGCAATGCAAGCTTCATTTTTAATCTTGGCATTATAGGATGATGGCAAGAAAACATAAATATGCTATGCAAAGCTTTGAATTTAAATATGAGAATGCAAGCTCTAGTTTTAAATCTTTAAGTTTGGGTGATGACTTGAAAAATAAATATGCTAGACAAGAAAAGTAAACATGAATGCAAGTTCAATTCTTTATTTTAGTGCTTTAGGCCCCTTAGAGTATTCACTCTAAATCAACAATCAACTTTAAGGTTGAAATAGGTAGGTTTCGAGTTAATTATTTAGGTGATATGAAAATGCAAGCTCTTGTTTTAATCTTTAAGTTTAGATGATGACTTAAAAATAAATGTGCTAGACAAGAAAAGTAAACATGAATGCAAGTTCAATTCTTTATTTTAGTGCTCTAGGCCCCTTAGAGTATTCACTCTAAATCAACAATCAACTTTAAGATTGAAATAGGTAGGCTTCGAGTTAATTATTTAGGTGATAACATAAATGTGAACATGAAATACAAAGCTTAAATATGCAATGTAAGGACTTGAAATATAAATATGACCACACTCCTTTTATTTCTTTAAGTCCTAGGCTCAAATCTACCATTTAACATACTATCTTTATTTGCTAAAAACACTTAAAAGTGAAGCCTTCAAGCTTTAGAGGTAAAATAAATGATAGTTTTGCAACCAACATCTAAGATCCTCATCATCAAGCCATGGTTTCTTCATTATGTAGGCCATCAAGGCCGAAAATAGAGAGGAAAGAAAAGGAAAATAAGGAACCAAAAATATGGAGGAGGAAGGAAGAACAAACATTACAACATCTTAAACCAAGAGTGAAACAAAAGAAAAGAATGGTAATCTTTAAAACAACTCCCTAGCAAAGATGTTTTTCTTTTGAAAAGAGAAAAGCTTGGTCTTGGAAATGTGATGAGAAGAACAGATCTTCCTTGGTGCTAATTTGATTTTGGCCAAGAAGAAAAGAAAAGGAAGAAAGGTTTGTCTTGGGTTTTTGATCTTGGAGGTGGAGAGGTTATGTGTTTAAAGGAATATTTATGGTGGTTGTGTGGTGGTTTAAGGTTAGGAAATGGTGGAGGATAGTGGCTCTTGGAAGAATGAAGAAGAAGAAGAAGAACTCTTTGAGTTTAAAGAAAGAAAACTTGAAGTTGTAAGTATAAGCAAGTGTTTTGCAAGCTTCCCTTGATGTCTATTTATAGAAAAATGAAACATAAGGAGGTAAAATGAGGGAGTGTGGCCGCGGCCTTTTGAGGAGCAAGGAAAAAAAAATATCTCTTTGCATGACATGGCTTTGGGTAATGGCTAGGTATGGTTCAAGGCATGGCTTAAGGCATGGCTAGGTATGGTTCTTCAAGGATATTTTTATTGAATTTCAACATGTGATGGATGAAAATGGAGGGAGTATGGCCGGTTGCATTTAGGGGAAATGGGGAGGAGAAAATCTCATTTTAATGTTGATTTATGGGTATGTTTAGAAGTTGATTTAGTTAGGTCATGGATTAGGGGTTGTAATTTAGTGTAGGTGAGAAAGTGAGTAATTAAGGTGGCTCAAGACAAGATTAAAGAGTGCTCTTGCTTGATTAATGCAAATCCACCTTTATTAGGGAGGAATCTCATCATGTGACCATTTCCATAATTTAAGGAAATTGGAATAGGGATTTTACTATTCATGAAAATGTGACATAAAGTCTTAGATCAAGAAAAGGATTTTGAGTTTCTCTAAGAAATCTTAGGTTCTAATTAACCTCAATTAATTATTTTGACTTGAGATTAGTAATTAGAATTTACTAATCTTTAATTAGAGCCTAATATTGCTTAGGTTGCGTTAATCATATTATTAGGCCCAAAATGCACTTACAGGGCAAAACGGTAATTTTTCACAAAACCTCCCGGGTTACCCAGGCTAAACCCGATGTTAAACATTACTTAAAAGCATCATTTCAAATCTTTGGGTGAAGTCAGGCTCAATTGGCACTTAATTCTGTTACTTATCTCAGGGGCATTTTGGTCATTTTGCGTATCGAAACTAAAAAATGAGATTCTTCTACTCTATTAGCACACGTAATCCCCTTTCAACATCAAAACATCCCTTGGAAGATGGTCAAGGCTGGCGATCCTCATTTCTGGTAAAATGACCTCAGGGGCATTTTGGTCATTTATACATGGGAAAAAAATTGGGGCGTTACATGTTGGCCAAATTTTGGGATAAGAAAATGCTTCATGTTTTATGCAAACATGTAGGCCTAATTTTGGGTGAGAAAATGCTCCATGTTTCATGGAAAAATGTAGGCCTAATTTTGGGTGAGAAAATGGTCATGTTTTATGCAAACATGTTGGCCTATTTCTATAATTATTAAAGTAATAGCATTGTAGTAATTATTAAAGTAGTGGCATTGTAGTAATTATCAAAGTAGTGGCATTGTAGTAATTTCCTTAACTAAGACAAGGGTATTTTTATAATTAGATAATGACAGTGGTATTCTTGGAATTCCATTTATAGAACAAAGGTGTCTTTGTCATTTATTAATAGTAGAAGTGTAGTTTAGTAATTTCCTTTATATAGCAAGGCTATTTTCATAATTTCACTAAGTAATGACATTTTTATAATTCTTTGCATACTTTTCTAGACACATTTTATTGTTCTAACATTATTTTTATTTTTCATGACATTTGTCTAATTTCTATTAGTTTTACTCATTTTGTATCATTAATTAGGGTTAATCTTTCAAATCAATTTCTTACTATCTATTTGATTAATGTAATTTACTAATATTGATTAGGGAATTTAACCTTGTAAATAATTTATTCTTGTCCAATATGCTTAATTTAGGGTTTATGTCTTAAAAGTACTTATCATTACTTATTCTTGTGTGTCTTCTAACTATGATAATGTCATTAATCAACAATAAATCATCAATGTTGACCCTTCCCATTATAGGGCTAAGATCAACCGCCTTGTCGATAAATCAATTGCTTGAGTTCATCGAGTCAGTTAGCCTAGATGAAATTTGAGATATTAGTACTTCCCTCCTTTTTAAAGAATTTCGTCCTGAAATTCGTTACCTGTGAAGAACTCAGGGTCCTGCAACTTCATTTCCGACTCCAATTCCCAAGTAAATTCCTCTGCCTTTCCCTGTCCCCAAGCCACTTTGACTATTGGTACAATCTTGTTTCTCAATTGCTTAACTCCTTTGTCCACGATCCTCATGGGCGGCAGGTTGAAGGTCAATCCTCCCTTAATTGTACTTGTTCTGGCTCTAGCACATGACTAGGGTCAGATTCCTATTTCTCAACTGATACATGGCAGACGTCATGAAGGTTGGACAGATTAGGTGGCAAGGCTATCCGATATGCCATTGACCCAGCTCTATCAAGAATTTCAAAGGAACCAAGGAATCTAGGGCCTAACTTTTTGACTCTCATAGCTCATCCTATGCCTATCGTAGGGGTGATCCTAAGAAATACATGCTCTCCCTCTTGGAATTCCAACGGCTTTCACCGTTTATCTGCATAACTTTTCTATTGACTTTGAGCAGTAAGGATCCTATCCTTAATCCTCCTAATTTGTTTCATTGTTTCCCTTACAACTTCGGGTCCTAACATATAGTGCTCACTGGCTCATACCAACACAATAGGGATTGACACTTTCTTCCATATAGGGCCTCATATGGTGCCATACCGATGCTCGCATGATAACTACTATTATATGCAAATTTGATTAGTGGCAAGCATATGTCCTAACTTCCCCTTTTGTCCAACACACATGCCCTCAACAGATCCTCTAAGGTTTGTATGGTCCTCTCGATTGCCCATCCGTTTGATGGTGGTAAGCTGTGCTCAAACACAACTTCGAACCAAATGCCTTCTGAAAGGCTCCCCAAAAACTTGACGTGAACCGTTGATCACGATTCGAGATTATTGTCGACGACACTCCATGCAACTTCACAATCTCTTGGATATACAACTAAGCCAGCTTATCCAATGAATAAGTTACCTTTATGCTTCGTCAGTCGATCCACAATCACCCATATGACATCATGGCTAGCTTGGGTCTTAGGTAGACCCGTCACGAAATCCATCGAGATACTATCCCATTTCCATTCAAGAATTGACAGGGGTTGTAACATTCAGAAGGTTTTTGGTCACTTACTCGCCCAAGTGATCATGTCTTTCTTTAAACTAAGCCACCAAAATATCTTTTTCAAATCCTGATACATCTTGATGGTCCAGGGTGAATGGTGAAATGGCTCTTATGAGCATCCTCCAAAATCTCCTTTTGGAGGTCACCATATGCCGGCACACCATATGCCGGCACACAGATTTTGCCTTCAAACCTCCATAATTTATCAGTTCCAAGGATAAATCCTTTTAACTTTCCTGCCTCTATCGCCTTTAAGGTCTTCTTAAACTCATCATCCTCCTGTTGAGCTTAAGTGATTCTCTCTTTGAAGTCACTTGTCACACTTAGATGACATATCCTCATGCCCTTAGTGGTCAATGTCATCATCAAGTTCAGGTCTTTAAACCTCTCAATCAACTTCACCTCTTTAACCATTATTGACATAAGTGTAATGACTTTCGACTCAAGGCGTCAGCCACCATGTTTGCCTTGCCAGGATCATATTTTAACCTAAAATCATAGTCCTTCAAGAATTCAATCCACTTTTTCTACCTCATATTTAACTCCTTCTGATCAAAGAGGTATTTGAAACTCTTGTGATCATAGAACACCTCAAACTTTACTCCATATAAATAGTGCCTCCACACCTTCAAAGCGAATACTACGGCCTAACTCTAGGTCATGGGTGGGGTAGTTTGCTTTATGAGGCTTGGGTTGTCTGTGTAACACCTTTTACACTATAAGGCTATGCTTAAGCCATAACCTTATGATGAGCAGTTGTTACTTGTTATCTCTACTTGACCTTAGAGTTGTATATACAATATGGAATATGAGCCTGTTTTTCAACAAACATAACTGTTATCTTTGAGTCACTAAATTTGAACATAAATAATATATCAAAAATACATAATTATATTATTCGACAACAAAGCAATAACATATATAACTCTGTCAAACCTTTACCCTGGTTACGCAAGAACCCTCTAGTCTAGGTAGGGTACTACTCAACATTCACTAAAAAGAAAATAAAAGGGCTGACTAAATTCTCTATCATCGGTTCATCAAACTCTGGACCATGATGCCAATACCAGTTGAGAATCTCCACAAAATAATCATCATCCTAGCAATCTATGTAAAAATATAATAACAGCAAGAATGAGAATCAAAGATTCCAATAGGAAAAATACTAGTCTACTACATAGTGATATCTAACATGATATTAAAATAATTAAAGCATCTTCGATTTCTTTTGAAATAACTAGCTAGCTTATTCCTTTACTTATTAAGTATAGTATTATGAGTACACTTATGCTTGAGAATAAAAAGGTCATAGGATTCGTGAAATAATTACTCAGTATTCTGGTTGTTTACATAGTAATTAGTTTGTTTGTTTCATTACTTCTTTGACATAATCTTATTATGAACTTTAGGCTTGAGAATAGAACTCATAGGATTCCTGATATACTTCTTATATGATGTATTTCTAGTGATGTAACACCTCGTGTTACATCTTGATATAGTTCACTTGTTGTAGCACCTCGTACTATAACCTGATATAGATTGTCCTTGTGAATCCATGAGCTTAAAATCAAACAACTGATATGTAGTTAGTATCATTATTTATTGAGACTTAATTCCATTAGATAATTTTAAACTTAATGGTAGAACTCATAGGACTCTTTTGATATACTTCTCTATGGATCATCCTCCAACGATATAATGCCGTCACATTACAACCTAATATAATTCACTAGATGGAGTATGTATACTACATCTCATTGAATAGCCTTGCTATTCTTTCTCAGTACATCCCTTTTTCTCATAATGATGTAATACCATCACGATTACAACCTGATATAGTTCCAAGGGCATAGCACGTCTACTACTACCCATGAATCCATGAGCTTACCATTAAGCAAATTACATAAAGCGTATTTCTTCAGTTTTCTTTTGTCGCGTGCATCTTTATCGTTTGTATAAGAATTCTCATGGTTGTTGAGTAAGATTTATTCTTTAAGAGTTCTGTATCTCATACTCTTGCTTTGAGATTTCCTTGAAATCTCCTCAATTCTTACAAGATTTGCTCTATTAAGTCTCCTGAATTATTGTGAGACTTTTCTCTTAAAAATCTTCTGAATTACTCATGAGATATTTTTTCTCAAAAATCTCTTGAAGTCTTATGAGATATTCTATTCAAAAATCTCCTGAAATCTTACGATATTATGTTCAAAATCTCCTAACTTCTTATGAAACTTCTCTTAAATTTTTATGAGATTTAACGCTAAAATCTACTATTTATGAGTTTTTGCTGGAAGAACTATCACGAGATTTTCTGCAAAGTCTAGTAAACTTGTACGAGATTTTCCATAAAATCTACTAAACTGTTATGAGAATTTTCTATAAAATTTGTTAGGTTACAAGATTTTTCTAAAAATCTGCTAATCTTTTATGAGATTTTATATCATCATAACTTGTAAAACTCTTCATGATGAAATTCTTATAAATTTCAAGGAAAAGAAACTAAGTTTCATGGGTGAACTTCAAGCTTTTTCTTCTATGAATCAAAATATCTTCATTTACTTAATAAATCTCTTATATTAATTCAATCAATCCACAAGAGTTTTATCCATTGCATCCTTTTTCATCTATCAATTTCATATATATATATATATATACCTCTTGAAAATAATTTTAGATTTCACAACATAATTTCAAGCATATATCAAGAGTTTATTTAGCAAAAATAGCCAAACAATCACAAGCAATAGACATAGAATCTTTCCTACCTTTCTTCTAAGCTTTTTACTAAACTTTCTCTAGCTTTTTCTTTTCTAATTCAAGCCTCAAACCCACTTTTCTAGCATCTATTTATGCTACTATTTGGACATATTTGAAGGGGAAAAAGAAGCCTTTGGCTTGAGTTTGATGTGGAGAAAGTGTTCTTGAACAAGTTTAAGTGTTTTCCTAAGCATAACCTTCAAGAATTGGAAGCCTTCATGGAGTTTCAAGAAGAAAGAAATGAAAAAAAAATGAAGAAGAAAGACGAAACGGTTGCTACAGGAAGGAAGAAAACCCATCTTTTTCCATTTTTTCTTTATATAAAGAAAACTTACTTGGAGAGAAAGTAAGTTGTATATTTATTGTTATCAATTTGCCTTATATCTGTACTATATATATATATTATTGCCCTGAGTAAAAATTATATGAGATCTGATAATATCTATTATTTTTACCAGATTTAATGTTTCGGTGTATCAGTTATTACCATTTCAGTGTACCGATTATTACCATTTCGGTATTGACATAAAAGAAATTTTACCGGATTACAATATATATTTACCCTTATCTTTATTTTATTTATGTCATTACGCCCTTTATGGGGTCTCATTCTATATTCCGATTAAAATATTATTATATTGATTTTTAATAATGTAAAATTAATTTTCATTTTTTTTACAAACTCCTCATATTATTTATCATAACTGTATCCATCGAAATTTTCAAAATTCCTATAGATTATTCACAATTAATCATTTTATCATAATAATACTAAAAAATCCAGTTGTTACAATTGGATGCGTAGGCTATCACTTGCCTATTTTGCATTAACACACACCCAAACCTTTCCCTGAAGCATCACAATACACCTCAAAGGTCGCATTAGGGTCAGGTAAAACTAACACTGGGGTTGTAGTTAACTTCATCTTTAGCTCTTGGAAGCTCTTCTCACATTTCAGAGTCCATGAAAAAGGGGCATTCTTTCTAGTAAGCTTGGTCAAGGGTAAGGAAATCTAAGAAAATCCTTTAATGAACCTGGTAATATCTTGTCAAACCTAAAAAGCTCTATATTTCAGTCACCGTGGTATGTCTCCCAGCTAATCACTGCCTCTATCTTACTAGGATCTCCTGTGATACCTCCTCTTGACACTACATGTCCTAAAAATTTCACCTCATCCAGCCAAAATTCACACTTAGACAACTTCGCATACAACTTCTTTTCCTTCAAAATCTCTAAAACCATCCTTAAATGACACTCATGCTCCTCACTAGTCTTCAAATAGATGAGTATATCATCTATGAAAACAATCACAACTGATCCAAATAGTGTCTAAAGATCCTATTCATGTAGTCCATGAATAGGAGGAGCATTGGTCAAACCAAATGACATAACTGTGAACTCAAAGTGGCCATACAGGTCCTAAAGGCAGTCTTGGGTATGTCTTCATCCTTTACTCTAACCTAATGATATCTCAACCTCAAGTCACTCTTTGAGAACACTACCATTCCCCTCAACTGATCCATCAAATTGTTGATCCTTGGCAAAGGGTACTTATTCTTCACAGTCACTCAATTCAATTGCCTATAGTCTATACAAAGCATCATACTCCCATATTTCTTTTTGACAAGCAAAACTAGGGCTCCCCAAGGTGATGGACTAGGTCTCACAAACTTCTTCTTCAAAAGCTATTCTAATTGAGTCTTTAACTCGGTCAATTCTAAGGATGACATCCTATAGGGTGCTATAGAGATAGGCCCCATCCCTAGGACCAATTCTATGCAGAACTTTATCTCTCTCATCGGTGGAACTTGGTATCTCATTCGAAAATACCTTAGGATAGTCTCTTACTATGGGTACATCATCAATGTTCTGCTCAAGGTCTACATCGCTAAGGTTAAGAGAACATATCCCTTACTCTTTCCCCATAACGGTTGACCTCTACAGCATTTATGTAACACTTATAGGTTTACAAGGCACGTAGGGGTAGAGGGAAAGATGACAGACTTTGTGTAACGTTTAACATTACATGGTTGGCATAAAGCCAATCCATGCCAAAAATCATGTCTAGACCATGCATAGGCAAACAAACTAAATCTAGAATAAAAGGTCTTCCTTCAACAATGAAATAGCAATTTAAGCAACACCTACAAGTCCTAACAGGTTTACTAGTGGGTGTAGAAACAGTAAGATCAAAAGGAAGTTTCGACACATACAATTGCAAAGACTTGACACTATCATGAGATATGAATGAATGAGTTATGCCAGAGTCATATAGTATAATTAAGGTCCTACCATTCATTTCACCCTTACCTTTTATGAGGTTTTTGGACTTTGCCGAGTCTTCGCGTTAAAGGTAAAGACCCTCCCTTGTAACTGTGGTCTGAAGGTAGGGACTGTTGGGTTCTTTTGTGCATTCACTGGCATAGTGACCAAGCTTCCTGCACTTGAAGCAAACTCCTTGGCCTAACAAGCAAGGACGATCTTCGTGTAACTTTCCACATTTGGGGCATGTTGTAGCTAGTGTAGGCCTAGAGGGTGCAATCGAGGCCCTTTGGGGTGCCTTACCTTTGGGACCACTTGATCCCCCATGATGAAAAGTCTACCTAGGGCCTTGCGTTGAACCTTGGAGCTTGCAGCTAGTTTCTTGGTGAAATCCTCGGTCCTTGACATGTTCAGCTTCTTGTGACCCTCCTCAATGATGCAACACTTGTTGACTAGGGTAGGAAAATCCCTAATCTCCAAGTGTGCAATGGCAATATTAACCTTTGCCTTCAACCCAGCTTTATATTTAATGCACTTCCAGAACTCGTTGGGGTTTCCCCAAAAAATCCTTGAAAACTTAATCAGCTCCTCAAACTTCAGTGTACCTGCGTGATGCTCATCCCTTCTTAGGTCAGCTACATGAATTCCACGTCTTTGGCATTCCTTATTGATGCTTGAAAGTACTTCTCGTAGAAACAATTCATGAACATCTCCCAATTGATTGTGGTGCCAGATGCTTCCAACAGTCTCAGTGCCAATCCACCAAAACTCGGTATCAGCCTCAAGCATGTAGGCAGCAAAAGTCACCTTCTATTCCTCAATGTAGGCAATTACCTAAAAGAGCTTCTCCATACTCTTAATCCACTCGTTAGCCCGTTTGGGTTCAGAGCTCCTCTAAACGATGGCGGGTTGGCCTTGCAAAACTCTCGAATCGGGCATGCTCGTGACCTTCTGCATTGGGGCCATGACTTGCATAGCCCTAGTGGTCCATCAATTCGAACATCACCTGCATGGCCCTTACCATGTCCCTGAGGGCTCCGCTTTACTATTTTGATCACCTCCACTTAGAGTCCTATCCTGTCATGGTTGTGCCATTGGTCCCTAAGCACACATAGCAACAAACACTGAGGTGATCAGCCTCAATACTTCATGCAAAGTAAGCTAGTTACCGGGGCATACATGCACATACAGGGGTCATGTATTTCTATCCTATAACTTACCTTATCAATCAAGCTCTTCACATGACATAGCTATTGCATCATGCTCAAGAAGCATAGTCAGTCCAATCTTCAAGCTCGATGATAACTGAACTACTCTGATACCAAAATGTAATATCATAATATTTAACCCAACACGCCTAGGACTCATTTAAGTTAATTATTGAATTTACTCTTTTGTTTCAGTCTTTGTTGTTAACTCCTGAAAATACTTTAGTAAAAATATGGGTAATTTTTTTTTTTTGAAGTTTGAAAATAAAACGTAAGCCGCGCATACTAAGTAAAACTCATCATCTGTCTCGCACATATAAAGGAGAAATGAAAACAAGTCACAGCATGCACAAGTACAAACACAACAATCACATGAAATAATAGCATAAGTATTAACCGTTCCATATCACGCACCAAAATAAACTACTAAAAGGGTATCATGCCTACCAACAGAGGTTGGGCTAAGTATAGCTATCCAGAAAATACATAAATAATATATGAATAGAAAGTAAAACAACTTACTAAAACATATCTTCCCACTACTCCTATTGGGATATGCCTAGAGCAGATAACTTTTAACAAAATATCAAAAGAAAGTTATCTTTTCAATGAGATATTCAAAACTACTCCAAGAGGTCCACCCTCAACAACTACTAACAATGCTCCTGAAAGGGAAAGATATCCGAGCACATGAGCAAGGTCGGTAGGAGTAGCGAGACGACCCTCAAAATGATAAAACTAGTTGGAGGATCGAAGTGTATCTCCTAGGTGGGAGCATCAATGTAGATCACTAACGTAGCCATTGCCCTCTAAAGACGAGATGGAAAATAAAAAGAGGGAATGAGAAACTTGTACAAGAATCTCAGTAGGGCTTTCGCCTCCAAACAAATGTCATCATCTTTATCCTCAGGAACCTTAGGTTTCATTATGAAAATAGTGGATAATAAGAAGATTCATTTATTAAGTTTCAAATATCATTATCCGAGGCCCGTATCTTTTAGCATGAATCTTAATGTCATGAATGCAGTATACTATATTATGAAATGCATGTCAATGCTTATGCAACATACCATAAGACTTGAATGAATTATCATAACATAAGGAACATAATTCATTTTAATATAATCTTTCCTCTTTACTCTCTTAGGTGACCTAACATTCTTGTTCTCTTCTAAGGTGCCACCCTAATGCTCTCTCTTCTTAAGAGTTATAGGTTATGAGCTCATACCTAGCTAGTCGTCACTAGTCTACACTTATCCTCTCGATAAGCTAATTCCCAACTCCAGAATGTGGGATAGGGGGCATAGGATCACCTTTCATAACCATTAATTCCTGGAGTCTAAAGGATCACCTCTTTGGGTCACCTCCCATAACCATTAATTCCTGGAGTCTGAAGAATCCCCTTATTGGATCACTCTCATAACCATTAATTCTTGGAGTATAGAGGATCATTTCCATGTGTCTTATGTCACCTTTAATCTTAGCATGTCATTTAGAGATGCAAACATGAGCATATAAACATGGCTAATATAATAACTTATCATTCATCATTTCATGCTCAAAATTCCATAATTTTTTTAAGTCCACAAATTTGGCGGAAATCTAATAGCATAACGACTCGAAATGGAGTTTCCCTAAATTTGCTTCCTATCATATAACATATCAAACATGCATCTCAATCAATCATTCATAATCACAACATGCCATAAATCATCATATAATTGATCACATAACCATGCATCATATTCTTTGCATATATCCATAAGCATGTTATCATCAATATCTCATTGAAAAGTAAATATGCTCCTACCTAGTATGCTGGAAATCATGGACCGGACTTAGCTAATGCACTTTAAAATATTATTAGAGGTTCTTTATATATTTTTAAGTTTCCCTATGACTTATATATATATATATATATATATATATATATATATATATATATATATATATATATATCCTCTTGAAGATTATTGCAACTTAAATTCTTAAAACTTTCTCTTTATAAGACTTTAATATTCTGTTTATAGTTTTGACATCTTTTACATGAAATTTTATAACTTTCTATGTACTTAATATCTCAGCCTCTTAAAGGTATTTTCAGATTCCTAACTCATCAAAATTTTCTTTAAGGGTAATTTCATTAAAAACACGTTCATGATTATACCATAGTATCCTTGCAAAGTTACCCCTTTCTAGACTCTCTTACCATATTGTCCCAAAATTTATATCTCATTCCGTATTTACATAGTGCAAAGATTTATGCATAGCATACATGGGTGTGTTCCTAGATGTGTTAGCTTTCCAAAAAAGTTTAAATTAGTCCATTTACATTTTTATAGAGTGAGTTACATCTATTTTACTACTATAAGATCATATTTAGAGTTTCAATCTTTAGCTTAGTTTTGAAAATTTATATCTTGAGCTAGAGAACTCTGTTTTAGGTGATTCTTTTTGGAGAGTGTTCTTTATTAAGTCTAGTTTGTAGAAAAAATATTTTATTCCCAAAAGCTTCATATTCTATGAGTTTGATATTTTGAAGTAGCTCCTGCCAGAAATAGGTAAAAATCCAGCACCTATCATTTTCATGTTTGACATTACTTCGTCAACACAAGGACCATCTACCATGTTTTTAAGCCATATGTGAGCATGAAAACATCATCAAAACATATTTAACAGAGAAGTGTATACAATGATTCACAAAAATATATTTCACAAACAACCATTCAAAACTCTTGTTAATAACGTAAGCTTGAGACATTCTAACCATGGACAAGGTTAGAAACCAACAATGCTTGAACAAATAAAGAAGAAATCCATACCTCTTTTGTAGGGTCTAAAAAGAGTCCTTCTCTCCTTCCTTAAGCTTGAGCAAGAGTCCTTAGATTGGATGACCCTCCTTGTATCTTGGCTCTAGAACTTGAGTGCTTAAGAAAATATTTTTCACTAGAGTTAAAGATTGTAACTCTTGTGAAGGTTAGTGAAAGTTTGGGCTTAAAATTAAATGTTTAGATGAAGTTTAGAGAGTGAAGAGAAGTCTTTGAAGAGAAAAACATAAGAAGAAATAGTAGAGAAAGAATAAGAGAGAAAGAACACTTAAGGAGTTTCTAAGGCTTGAAGACTAGCAAAAGTGTATGTATTTTACAAGAGTTAGAGGATGTAGCTCTTGCAAAGCATGGTAAGGTCTCTTTGTGGCTTGGAAATGGAATGAATGGAAGACGGTTTGAGGAGTATTTATAGTGGAAGGAAGAAGAAAGAAACACTTGGAGAAGAAATGTTTGGAGCATGATTTATGGAAGCATGTTGGCCAAATTTTGGGATAAGAAAATGCTCCATGTTTTATGCAAACATGTAGGCCTAATTTTGGGTGAGAAAATGGTCCATGTTTCATGTAAACATGTTGGCCTATTTTTGTAATTATTAAAGTAATGGCATTGTAGTAATTATTAAAGTAGTGGCATTGTAGTAATTTCCTTAACTAAGACAAGGGTATTTTTGTAATTAGACAATGACAGTGGTATTCTTGTAACTCCATTTATAGAATAAGGGTGTCTTTGTCATTTATTAATAATGGAAGGGTAGTTTAGTAATATCCTTTACATAGCAAGGGTATTTTCATAATTTCACTAAGTAATAGCATTTTTGTAATTCTTTGCATATTTTTCTATACACATTTTATTATTCTAACATTATTTGTTATTTTTCATGACATTTGTCTAATTTCTATTAGTTTTACTCATTTTGTATCATTAATTAGGGTTAATCTTTTAAATCAATTTCTTACTATATATTTGATTAATGTAATTTACTAATATTGATTTGGGAATTTAACCTTGTAAATAAGTTTTTCTTGTCCAATATGCTTAATTTAGGGTTTATGTTTTAATAGTACTTATCATTACTTATTCTTGTGTGTCTTCTAACTATGCTAATGTCATTAATCAACAATAAATCAACAATGTTGACCCTTTCCACTATAGGGCCAAAATCAACCGCCTAGTCGGTAAATCAATTGCTAGTTCATCGAGTCAATTAGCCTAGATGAAATTTGTGATGTTACACATTATGTTGTCGAATTTCTGCCAAATTTGTAGACTTAGAGAAATTATGAAGTGTGAGCATGAAAATGTTAAATGATAAGTTATGATGATGGCTATGATTATATGCTCATGTTTGCATATCTAAATGACATACTAAGATTAAAAGTGACATAAAACACATGGAGATGATCTTCAACTCCAAGAATTAATGGTTATAGGAGGTGATCCAATAAGGGATCCTTCAACTCTAGGAATTAATGGTTATGAAAAATGATCCTATGTATAACACCCTAACTTTCACCTAATACGCTCAAGTCGCATTCGGCTAGTTATTAGCGGTTACGTCTTCGTTTCAGAACTTGACTTGGTTTTCTTTAAAATACGAGTACTAAAAATATGACTAAATTTTTCTTTTTGAACTTAAGAATTAAAATGCGAGCCGCGCATGCGCATAGGGACCGATTATTAAACGTAAAACATAACAACAGGAATATATCACCAAAACAATCATAAATAAACCATAGAATAAATGCAACACAACTTGTAATATCATATTATAATCATAACAAAACAACGATGCCCTTATAAATATAAGCACATCTTGGGTTATCAATTACACCAAATATCTTTTAACTAATGCAAAACAAGGTATTAGCAAAGCTAGACTAGTCTTCATGCTTCCGCTTGCCCTCTCAACTGTCTAGGTGATATGATTCCTACGCTCGCGTCTTAACATAGATCACGAACGATTTGCATCATCCCGTCTGGTGGCGACACGGAAAGAGGAAAGGGGTGAGAAACTTATTCAAGGTTCTCAGTAAGGCTTCCCACTCTAACACAAGTGTCATCGTCGTCGCCCAGCCACTTCGGGTTTTGTTATAAAAGAGGTGTTCATGCATAGGTTCAGTTTTAATTTCTCAAAGCTTATTATTTGAAGTGGGTTTCTTTTAGCATGTGTCTTCATGTTATGAATGCAGCAGATATTTTATGTATGCATGGTAATATGACAGTGCACGTAGATAACACATATTACTTAATCAAAGCATCAATGAAACTTCAACGAAACATATGCATGTGCATCTTTTACTTTATTATAATTGAACTTGTGAGTTCCTTTCATGACTTTTTCACTTTTTCATTTTTCCCACCCTCGTCATAGCCACCAAAATCCACCCAACATGCCGGCCTCGGCGATTTTATCATGGTCACCAAAACTCCTAATCACCTATCGCCTAGGAATGAGCTCATCCTAACTAGCCGTCGCTAGATTTATACGAGGAAAAATAGAGGGGAATCATATCTCTTTCTTGGATCACCCCTACAACCCTTAACTCGGGAAGTCATAATGGGATCATTTCCTCATTAACATATCTCTTTCTTGGATCACCCTACAACCCTTAACTCGGGAAGTCATAATGGGATCATTTCCACTTTAACATATTTTGTATGGATGCAACATGAGCGTAAAATCATAATACATCATATAACATATCCTTTATTCATGCCTCATGTTTTCATGCATTTAAACATAGCGTATCACATCATCATAGCAACATGCCACACATCCATACATTCTCATACTCACGGTATTTAAAAACATTCACATACGTCAACCATTACTCATCAATCTCCTCCTTATCTTAACATATCTTATGCTTTGACTCTTACGAGTCTTGATTCTTGTTCTAGTAATCTTTTCACCCATTGCAAATCTTTATCATATTCTAGGGAATCGTTCCTTAAAATTCTTTCTAACATTATGCTTCCTAATTCATCCAACAGCATCATATAGATTACTCATCAAGATCATTTCTTCAACAACGGGATTCTAGAATCTATGCCTTAAACTCTTTTCTAAGTTCTGTCTTTGCCTAAGATTCTATGTTCAACTCCTAGGCACAATTCACTAGTTATGAAACATTATGCTTATGTCTAAACATTTTAAGATTCTAGTTATAATTTCTTCATGTTTGTTTTAGTCTTTCCAATCCTTCGAAAACGTTCCTTACTTCACTCAAACATAACATTACGCATTCTAACTCCTCAAACAGAAGTTATCCAGTGGCCACAAAAGGATGAGACAGAAATAAAAAATGTTCATCCATACATAATCACATAAATTCATATTAGAAATGCACACGAGTTGCTAGTTTTTCTCTTGGGCTAATTTCAGGAGTAAAAAGGTGTTCTGGTAATCGATTACATGTGCCTGGTAATCGATTACCAGGAACTAAAATTATTCTAGGTTTCAAACAAGGGTAATCGATTACATATCATGGTAATCGATTACTTGGGTTAATCTTTCCGAAAACTAAAGAACATAGGGGTAATCGATTACACTATCAGGTAATCGATTCCAGGGTTTGAAGGCAGGTTCTGGGCATGAAGAGCAGCCGTGTAATCGATCACATTGCCTATGGTAATCGATTAACCAAAGCCCTTCAAAAAACCTCTGGTAATCAATTACATAATCTAGTAATCGATTCAGAACCTAGGAATTTGAGAAAACATGATTTTTGACACATTCCAAACTATTTAAACACCTTGAGACCTCATAAAACATCTTTCCAACATTTTCTTAAAATCATTCTCACATTTTACGAAATCAAAACCATCATTGAATCATACTAAAAACACATCCATCTCTTTTTATTAGAGATCCCCATTGAAGATACTTAGGGCAAGTCTTTGAGCTCTAGAGTCTTTAGGTGATAACATAATCTTAAACATGCTATGCACTTCATTTTTACTCTTTATTACAAAGTAAAGTGAGAGCACAAAATAAATATGAGATGCAACCTCATTATTATCTTTAAGGATTAAGTGATGACTTGAAATATAGACATGAAATGCAAGCTTGGGAATTTAAACATGATAATGCAAGTTCATTTATTTATTCTTATGAACTTAGTGATGGCATCAAAATAAACATGAGATGCAAGACATAAACTTAAACATGAATGCAACTTATTTTATCTTAACTAGAGCTCCTTCAAGACTTTAAAGGAACATAAATAGCCTTAACCCAACATGTATCTTAACAATGGAAGATGAGCTTTAGAGTTCTTAACACCAAGTCCTCAAAGAAGACTTTGGCTTTGAACTTCATCATCAAGCTCAAGAAAATGGATTAAACCAACAACATCAACACTTTAACAAAACAAACATAAATAGAACTACTCATATTCTTCATTTTATTGCTCATGGGCTTCAATCTAGAGTAAAACTCTTAGAACGGCCGACCAACTTTAAGGTTGGCAAGGGTAAGCTTAGAGCTCTTTGAAAACATGTGATTAATTTTCTTTATCAAAAACCTTGTGATCTACTTAACAACTTTAACAAACTTTGTTCAAATAAAGGAAAAAGACACCGAAATCTTAAAGGAAAAGAGAAGAAAACTTGAAAATAAAACCAAGAATAAGAAGGAAACTCAAGCATGTATGGTCCAAGACCAAGTTGTTTCAAGCTTTAGAGGTTTCTCACATGACAACAACAAGTCATTATCTTGAAACCTCATCATCAAGCTCATGTTCTCTCTATGAAAAGGCCTCTTGGCCGAAAAAGAAAGAGGAAGGGAAAAAGAGTTTGAAACCAAGAGAAAAATTAGAACTTTCTTAAGAACACAAGCAAAAACATTAAAACAACACCCCTACCTAAAGAAGTCTTGAGAGATATGAAAGAAAGCTTGAGTTCTTGATGAAATGGAGAAGGAAAATCCTCTTGAAACTTGAAGGAAGAAATCAACCAAGTTGAGGGAAGTTGAGAGGAAATGAGAGAAAGTGCAAGAATGCTTAAACTTGGCAAATGATCCAAAGAGCAACCAAGTCTTCAAAGGCTTGGTATTTATAGAAAAATGAGACATGTTGGCTGATTTGGGGAGGGAATGGTTGATGGTTTTCAAGGTCAAGGGAGGAGGAAATATCTCTTACAAAGGCATGGGCTTAGGCATGGCAAGCATGGTTGAAAGCATGGGTAAGGTATGGCCTAAGGCATGGTTCTTTGAGTGAAACAAACTCACCATGTGCTACACATGGGAGGCTGAATTTCGGCCAGATTGGAAGCCAAGGGGAGGAGGATTTGCTCATGTAATTGTGGTTTAATGATATGTTTAGGTGTGTCTTTGATTAGGCTTTTGATTAGGAGTTTGTAAGCAAGTGTTTAGGTGAGAAAATGGTTAATTAAGGTGGTTCAAGACTTGATTAGGAGTGGTCATACTAGATTAACAAATTAAATTCATTTTCCTAGTCAAATGAGGTATGTCACAATTCCTTAATTTAAGGAATTGGAGAGAGAAACACTATTCAAGATTCCATGACTAGGAATCTTGAATTAAAGAATGCAATTAGAGTTTATCTAAGCAATCTTAGGTTCTAATTAACCTTAATAAATTATTTTGACTCTAGATTAATTATCGAAATAAATTAATCTTCGATTAAGAGCCTAATATTGCTTAGGTTTGCTTAATTGCGTCATTAGGCTCACTGTACATTGTTCTAGGGGCAAAATGGTAATTTTGTAAAACTAAGGGACCTTCTAAGCCAACTTACATCAATCATTACTCAAAAACATCATTCTAAACTTCCTGGAAAAATTCAAGGTTCAAATGGCACCTTTTACCCATGTAGGACACAGCATGGGTATTTTGGTCATTTTGAGCTGAAAGTTTAGAACGAGATTTCACCATAACAGTTACAATCCCCTTTAAACATTGAGTTGACCCATTCGAGGGTTGCCAGCACTTTAATTTGGGTAAAAATGACCTCAAGGGCATTTCGGTCATTTGTACACGGAAAAATCGAGTTACACTATGCCCTTATCCCGCACTATGGGAGTCGGGAAATAGCTCATCAATAAGATAAGTATAGACTAGTGATGACTAGTTAGGTATGAACTCATAACCTAGAACTCTCAAGAGGAGAAAGTATTAGGGTGGCCCTTAGAAGAGAATAAGAAAGTTAAGTCACCTAAGAGATTAAAGAGGAAAGGTTATGCTATGATGTTTTGTGTTCCTTATGCTATGATAATTTACTATGATTTGTATGATATGATGCATAAGGTATGTGGTATGGTGCATTCATGACATTTGAAACTTAATAAATTAACCTTATTTATACCTTATTTTCATAATGAAACCCAAGGTTCCAGATGACGATGATGGCGATGTTGTGGACTTCCTTGAGATGCCGACATGGGAGTTACACTATGGTGTGAATTGGAGTGGTGTGTGGAAGCGGGGATATAGTCCTTCCTATTTGCATTCGCTTAGGGGTCGTCCCATCTTCGCGCATGTTCATAAGTTAGTTTTAGTAGACATGCACCCACGATGGGTTTGGCTACATCATAGTTATACTTAGTTTTTGAATTATTGTATGCTCAACCACTATTAATGGGCCCAGCTATTATATTATACTTGTGGAATGTCTCTATATTGTTATTATTATACGATATAATATTTCCAGTTGATGTTATGCTATGATGATGTTTTTAGTTTATGATATGCTCTCCTGATTTGCATGTATGTCACGTGATAGATGGTTAAGAATATGTTGATGAGATATACTATTATTACATATTATATAATGAATATTTATACGCTACAACTTATATGCAAACAACTCAGAGTTTGGCCTTTCAATTTTTTTTTTTAAAAGGGTCATATTTTCCATAAACTTACTTTCAAAGTTTAAAAATCAAGTAAAGTTCTAGACAAAAAAGTAACAACTAACGATTAATCATTATGTGTCATAGACTCATTGTGTTGAAAGTTAGGGTGTTACATATTTCATAGAAACAAATTATACTTCCAATAAAATAAAATAATAAAAAAATATAGTTAATTAACATACAAATTCTAACTGATATCAATTGGTCTATCATTCTTATTTGATATCAATCATTTGATGTTCATTAATTGCTATCACATTAATTGGATATTAGTTGTCTTTTTATATCCCAAAGATTTAGTTTATCAGTATTATTGTATTGCAATTAGTTTTTTATTTGAAATTTAATCTAATATTGTTTCATAAGTTTCCAAATTATTACCAATTAAGTAACACTTTTAAATCAATTTGATAATAACTTTAATTATGATACCATGCTTAAATCAATTTTTATACAAAAAAAGCTCACTTTTAATGCCACGTTATATCCCAAATCAATTTTAAAATCAATTTAAATATATATGATATATATTATTTAATACCACATTTCTCAATTTCCATATTATATCTTTGTTATTCACTTTAATTTAGTCTGCTTAATTTTCACAATAATTATTTCTAATCTATATTAGTAATCTATACTACTAATAATTTAGATTAATTTCAAGGAAAGTTTTGTCAAGTACCATTCATTGAGGAATTTATGCCCCACCATTTTCTTGACATTTTTATTTAAAGCAAATTTTTAAATGTTTATTTAAATTGTAGTTATTAATTATTTTTTCTAATTATACTTTCATATCTCTCTTTTATTATCACATACTCTACATTGAATTTTATGTGAATTATAAGTTCTACAATTTTTAAACATTCAACATATTATAGGCCTTAAAATATTATAAATGAAATTTTTTATAACTTACATTTGACACAGCATTAAAAGGTATTATAACATTTAATATTATTAATAAAAAGAAAAAATAAATTAAAAAGCATAAAAAATAAATCAGTCATATATTTGAAGAAAAAAGTAACATTTGCACAAATATAATTTTCAAAAATTACCATCATAATAATAAATCAAATAAAAAAATTTAATATTCATTCCTCAACTTAAATGTTGGAAAATATTCCTTCATTCATTTTGCATAATTAAATTTTGCATGCATATTTTTCGTAAACCTGTATATTTTCTGCTAAATCTATCTCTTTCATAAATAGTTATATCAGCAATCTATTTTCGATTCTTTCTCTTTCCCAAAAAGTTTCTAACTTCAAATGAAGAGCTTTTAAAAATTAAAAAAAATTAAAATAAAAGCTATCTATCTACCAATCTCACTATACCAAATTTGATGTTTTGCAACTTAAACATTCAAATTTACCAATTTCATAATTTTTTTAATATTAATTTTTTGAGCAAAAACTTCAATTTTTCAACATTAAAATATTTTAAAAAATCATTTCCACAATTTACACTTCCTTGAAAATGATACTAATTATTTATTAAATGTTTTTAAAAAATTAAATGATTACATCATTTTTTTTATTGAAAATAATTGTGTAATTGATGCACTATTCCAATAACTGAAATGACATAAATTAGGATTGTTTATGATTTTTTTACTAATTATAACACATTAATTATAGCATATTTTAAAATTGATATTTTAATTTACTAAAAGGATGTACAAGGAAATGAGGTATAATTGAAATCACATAAATTAAATTTATTTATTATTTTTTATTAATGAGAAAATATATTTTTAGACTTTTATAAATTAAATATTTTAATTTACTAAAAAGGTATAAATGGTTAGAGATTACAAAAAAATCTATAGAAGGTGTATTCATGGGGATAAAGCCAAGTCCGTCTTTGTTAAATAGGACATGTATAGAGAATGAGGTCCTCGCCCTATGAAACTGTAATTTTCCATATATATATATATATATATATATATATATATATATATATATATCAATAAAACTTTAGCTCACATTTATTTTTTTAATTCTCTTTATTGAATTTGCATTATACATTTTTATTTTTATTTTGGATTATGTTATGTTAATAGTATTTGTTATTATAGATATTTATATTTCAAATTTTAAAGTATTTTTAAAAATGTTCTTTTTTTGGAGTTTTTCTTAATAACCTCGAATACCAGTAGGGATTTAAATTCCTGTTAGAAATAGGGAATAGGAGCCCATGAAGGGATGAGGATGGAGAGATGAGAGGTAAAGTTCTAAACAGGGTCACGAGGAATAGGGGATATGTCCCCTCTCTCCTGGATAAATGTTGTCATCGTATAAATAGCTCATAATATAGTAAAATTATCTCCTTATTCTCTTTCATTATTAAACAACTTTGACTTTCGAAATATGTAAAATTTTTATGAAAGAAGCTCTTTATTGTTTATTAAAGGTCATTTATTGAGATTTTTTCAACTATATAAACATGATATTCAAAATAAAATATAAAATAGAATGAAATATTTATATTTTATTTATTTATTTAATTATTTAACTATTAAATTATTTTTAAAATAAATTTATATACTCAATTGTTTATAAAATACATTTTAAATAAATTATTATTTATTACGGATAATGGTTAACAAACTATTTTATTAGCACCATGTGCATTGCACGGGTCAAATAACCAATATATATATATATATATATATATATATATATATATATATATATATAGGGCACAAACTGAGTGAAGTGTAAATAAAAGATCATATATGCAGCAGAAAAAAACTTGGATTTTATGGTTTTTTATATATTGTAAATCATTTAAATCTTAAAACACATTCATAAAGGAAGAAGAAGATAATTTAATGCATTTATACTCTATTATATTAAAATATAATAAATGCATTTAAAACTTTTAATGTTCTATTTTTTGGCTTATTTTTTCTATTTTTATTTCTAAATAAATGCATTTAATCTAGAATTTTTCTGTTATGCTACGTGACATAAGATTTATTTCAAAAATAATATATTATTATGGTTATTATAATATAATATTATGGCTAATAATTATAAAAAAAATATTGTCACATTATTAATATCATTTTTGTCTCAACACTCGTACGTATATATATATATATATATATATATATATATATATATATCAAATTGGCATAATTCTAACAGTAATCAGATGACTAAAAATTAATTTAATTCGAATACCCTTTTACTAACATAATTTTAAAATTTATGCATACATTATGTTAAAGATTATTTTACATTTAATTTTTTAAAAAATACAATAAAAAATATGGATTGATTTAACTATGATTTTGAATTTGAAATTCAATTTTTGTAATTTGTAATTCATTATGTGAGTATGAAAAGAATGTGCAGCAAATACAATTATAAATTGTTTCAGGCTCCTAAATATCAAAGATGCATTTAATAATTTTAGTATCCTACTATCTTCGATCCGTTCTCTAGTAAGTATCTATCTATAAAATTTTATTTTTTTACTATTATATATCCTTTTAAGAATTTTAGATAATATTAATTTTTTTTCCCTTAATATCTTTATGAGAAAGAGAGAGTTAGTGGAGAGATTAAATATGAGAGAGAAGTGATAAGGGTAGTATTATAAAATACACTTAAATTTATCTAATTTCAAGTTCATTCAATCATTTTCTTAATATGTGTGCATAAGTGAAGATGAATATTTATTAGAGAATGGAGGTAGTATTTTGCACATTTTTATTTTCTAAACAAATACATTTAATGTATAATTAATCTAGTTGCATTGTGTGGTATAATATTTGTTATATTATGTGTGTGTGTGTACATGGAGAGAGAGAGAGAGAGAGAGAGAGAGAGAGAGAGAGAGAGAGAGAGAGAGAGAGAGAGAGAGAGAGAGAGAGAGAGAGAGAGAGAGAGAGAGAGAGAGAGAGAGAGAGAGAGAGAGAGAGAGAGATGTGAGAAACCAATATTTTCATATATTTTCTTAATTATTCTCAATTTTACTTTGCCAAACCTCTAATTGGATCAATATACCTGCAAACAAAAGATAGTCATCTTGTGACGTCCTCCCAAGCACAACCTCATCCTTAAGCCATCACATCGTACTCGAGAGTCGTTATTTATTAATTAGCGGACGTTTTTTAAATATCTATAGCAATCTCGATTAACGTGTGCAATAACTAAACTTAATTCTATTAAAATATATTACAAAGAAACACAATATTTATTGAATACATAGTTAAGTACAAAAGGAAGCTCCTCTATGAGCTTTAATACATATATGTCCCCTATTATGTTTACATACATTTAACTCCAACTAAGTACAGTAAAGTAAAAATATTAACTACTAAACTATTACAATCTTGTATTCTTTTACATAGCAACCGCATCATTCTCCAGATCAACCTGGAGGTGACATGAGAATACAAAAATACATAGGGTGAGAATTATATAATTCTTGGTATGGCAACTCCCCAATTACACACTCATAATGTCATCGTCATTGCCCCCAACCACTTCGATTTATTAAGAAAATGTGATCATGCAATATATATTAAATATTCATTTTTAAAGTTCTAAAATCATCCCTCTAAAGTGGATAGTTTTTAACAATCAATCACTTAGTGCACATATATCCAAATGTTTCAACAATTAATAAATCATCCTAGGCAAACAATTCAAAATAAGATGGGTATGCATATAATACATGCATTGAACTTATCTCAAAGTGACATGGTTTCACTTATGGCCATAGAAATCAAATTCGTACATTTTCTCTTTTTATCGACATAGGAAAGACTTAATTTATACCCAACGGGTATTTGTCATGGACAACTCCACGATAAATAGTTTATACCAAATGGTATTTATAGTGCATCACACCACACAAAGGAAATAGACTTGTTATAAGACTAAGCTCATTCCTATATGTGATTATCGGACTTCATTTTTTTCCATTTTCAAATCACACACAAATCTATTCCTAGTCGATATGTCTACCGACTCAAAATAAATTCGGGAAGTTCCTTTTTTTGCCTTCCCTTATAATATATCTAGGGAAGTTCCTCTTTTTCTTTCCCTCATTCAATCTAAATCTTGTTTCTGTTTTGCCCATATGTCAAAGTATGCACAATTGAAGTTTATACATTATCTTTTCTTTTCCCCAAATGCATGCATAAGCCATATGTAGGCATTCATTCATAGTACAATTTCAATCATGTCTCATAAACTACTCTTCAATTCCTCTATCATGCATTCATATGTCACAAATCACATGGCCAATTAGTTAACATCAAGTATTTATGTCATACTAGAACCCAAAATGTCATTATTTCATCAATTCAAAGCATTATTTCATTTCTAGCACAATGGGCAGATTTCATACCATTGTAACACAAATTTATTTGCTCATCAAACAATCAATTCAGAGGCTATAAAAATTCTCAAGGACACTTTAATGTGTCCACAAGGTTTCATAAAAATTTCAGAGGAAAAATATTCTCTAACTATGCTAAAAAAATTAGACAAATTCAGTGGTTAGAGACCACTTAACCTCAGCTAGAACCCAAAATTCATAATTTTTAACCCCAGCAAATGATTAAATAAATTCAAAATAAAAATCACAATTGAAATTCAAGATGTTTTTCAACACTCTGTAAAATTTCAAAGGAAAAATCAATCATTTACTATGTTAAAAACATTAGCAAAATTAGCAGTTTCAAGACCAAAAATTCAACAGTACATATATAGTCTCGGTTCATGATTTTTTTAGGCAGCTAGAGTCTTTATCATGCTCCACGAAAATTCTTAGAGTTGCTTTAGGATGCTTCAATATATATTTTTTATAGCTCATGAAAACATCTACAAATACATCAGAAAATTCGTGATTCACAACCTCCAGTACAAATATTAGAATTCCAACACATGATTCAAAACTTGTTTTGCCAAAATGGGTTTTTAACATCATCCAAACACTCCACCAAAATTTATAGATCAATATCCATATATCATCAACCAATACAATAAAAAATATTTAGCCAAATCAGTAAGCAAATCAGAAAAACAAATTTGAAGTAAAAGAGGTTTAAAATACCCTACTTTGATGGCTTTAAGGATCTTGGCTCCAAGGGTGATCCAAGAAGGATTTTGCTGACTTCGAGGCCTCTAAATCAACACCAAACCCTTCCTTAGGCAACAATAGATGAGGTATCAAGGTGAGAAATGGTGAGAAAATGAAATTCCAATTGGTTAGTTTGATAGATTATGAGGAGTAGAATAAGTTTAGTGAAGAGATCTTGAGGTTTTAGTGATTTTGAGCTAGTGTTTTGGGGATTTGAAAGCAAGAATGAGGGTTTGGGAGCAAGAACAATGGAGGAGGTGATCTTGGAGAGGTCTAGCCGAAATTGATGATGATGGAGTGATAAGGTTGGTGTTTTATCCTTATCTTGGTTAGATATGTTACTTAAGTAATCAAAATGGATATTTCTTCCTTATTCAAAAAGAAATAATGAAATAGATGGCTAGGATTTGGTTTGATAGTCAAAGATTGAATCTTGGCCATTCACTTTGCTCAAGATAAGTGGCTCACTTTAGCTTAGGGAGCAAATAGTTTTTTTGGTGTTAAAATCGCACACGAAATTCTCCAGAACGGAGAGATATTGGCATCTAGGTAAAATATAATAAATGAAAGGCCATGATTGAAAATTACTTTTCAAGTTTCAATCCTTGCTATCCTCTTGGCATGAAGTGGTTGGCAAAGGTTACTTGGTCACCAAGTAACTTGTATGGTGTTAAAAATCGCACATCAAAACCATACCGAATAGGTAAAATACAATCGGGTAGTCAAACATTCCAGAAAATTAATTCTAGGTATAACTTCTCATTCCTTATCATTTCTAACCTTAGCCTTCTCTTTTCTCAATCTCGGGCATTTCCTGTTCTAAATTCTTTTTTGGTTGTTCAAGCAGATAAAGCCTAAGATTACTATTCACCCCTTAGAATTTTTTTTTAATACGTCCGTTGGACCATCTTTATCATTGCTAAATTATCAGATTTTAAAATTACGACTAATAAAGCTTAAATTAATTTTTGAATAATTTTTGAGGTGTTACACATCACACACTTATTCCAAAATTTCATAACTTATTACAGTTAAAATATATACGTCATGAAATGAAAGGCACGTCAAATGCACGTTAGTGGATATCTTGCAACATCTCAGCTGAATTAGAAGTTCCCCCAGAAATTACACAATGGGATGCCTACTTTCCGGTATTTGGGTGCCACATCGACTAGTGGGGGAAAAGAGAAACCAAATGTTTAGTCATAAAGTGAGAGACCTTTCAACGTCAATGTAACTTATTACAAGGCTCAAGTGGTACAGTGATCACTTAAAGAAGTTACATAATTTCTTTTAAAGAAAAAGGTTAAAATTTTAACTAAAACCATCTATTTTTATAAAAAAAATCAAATGAACTTTTTTATACAAAACCATTTATTCGCCAATCTGTTTGGCCCATCTGAGTTAATTTTTATTTTATTTTATTTTATTTTTTACATGAAGAAACTTAAATCCTCTTCTTTTATTAATGGTCAAACTTGACTATTTCCTCTTCATTAAATATTTGTTCTATCATTCTCTTTCTTTATTACTCTATAACACTTTAGACAGTTAAATTAAAATTAAATTCATGGTTGATACAAAATATATTTAATGCTAGAAGTCAATGAATTAAGATGTAATTAATATATTAATAGCTTAATATTTTTTAATACTTCAATTTTACCTTGTAAAATCTCTTATCAAATCAAATTGCTATATATAACGACAGAAACCAGTCATCCATCTTGGTAGAAAGGAAGAGAATAGGAAGTGAAATTTTCAAAATGGCTTCTCGCATTTGTCAGCCTTATCTTTTGGGAATTTTATTCATTACTTTGGTTTTGGCTTCAGGTAAAGAAATAAAAAGTCATTTTTATTTTTGATTTGTCATTTTCAATATGCAATTATCCAAAGTGAAAAATGATGTTGTATGATGTTGGATGATCTTTTAGCGTTCTTACTCTTTTGATTCAAGAAAAATCTTTGGTTGTGCGATGATTAAAGATTCAGCAAACCTTTTGAATTTTAAATATGATTGTTTCTTTATAAATTTTTAAAATTTGATGTTTGTTGATACCAGGAATAGGAATAAATTAAATGTCATTTTGAATTGTTTAATATATACATACATATTTCGGAATATTTGATGTGTTGACATTTTGCGAAAGAAAACCAAGAAATTCAATGTTCACAAATTTTTTTTATGCTGACCGCAGGACCAGCAACTGGATTTAATCTTCCCGGGCTAAAATGCCTTGGGCGATGCAATGGCGTTCAAAACTGCAACCCAACCTGTGTTAACCGTGGCTTTATGAAAGGGGGTAGCTGTGTTGGGGTTGTTCCGGGGATTGTGCTTTGTTGCTGTTACAAATGAGTAATAATGTATCTAATCATTTATAAACAATAATAATAATGTATCTGTTCATGTATAGAAATTAAATAAATTAAAATACACCCTTCATCTTATCTCTAGAATGTAGAGTTGAGAGCGTTTTACTGGACTCTAGAACTAGATTATCAAAGCATGTAATTTGCAATCAAATAGTCTATCACATTAGTCGTGAAATGATGATTGATCACAACCGCAGGTACAAGTAGACTACAGCCTTTGATAAACTTTGCTTCTTCAAGTGTTAAATTTTAAATCCTACACTCATTCACATTCTCGGTGTAGTTTCAAAATATAAAAGATAAAATAAGAAAAAATAACTTTGTCAAGAAAGTCAGCATGAGATGTTCAACAAGGTATATTACCATAAAAATTTAAAAATAATACTACACATCCAAAAAAAATATTGACAGAATTGTTGTATAGAAATCATATTAGTTGTTGGATGAAATAAAATAGTATGCTTGGGTTTTATCTCAGGTCATGACATTCTTTCCATGCACATGGCCAGGAATTGAACCACTTATTAGATGCTTAATGAGCCTAGCTAGTTATCAACTCCTCATGATTACATTTTTCAATTTTTAATTGACACCAACATTTGGGCCAACAGTAATTGAGGCAAACAGGTAGCATGTACAAGGTTCAAAGTGTTGAATCCAAGTTATGATGTCAACTGAGTGTTTAACTGGTCTCTTGAATGAGGCAATGAAATTCAAGTATTTTTTGTCGAGAAAGAGAATTCGGTTTGGTTTCTCCGCTGATACAATTATTAGCCCCTCAAGTAAAGGAATGAAATGGTCAAAAGCCAAGAGACAGCATGGCTGAGAGCAGCGACTAGTTGCCATCAAATGTTTTTTAAGCGTGCAAGTCATGGTGGCTAATTTGATCATGGTTATAAATACGTAAAGACCTCGTAATACTTCGATTAGATAAGTTCCTCGAGTATTAAAAAAAGGCCATTAACTTAATTTTTTTAGGAGTGAATTCTAGTCGTCAAAGGTTTCAAGTGAAAATTTGACCGCAAGAGTCAAAATGCAACTTTATCTTAATGTCCAACTTGATCATTACTCATTATTTTGCCAATGTCTTGACTTACGAATATTTCATTAACATGATTTTGGTTGAGTTGGAAAGTCAACTTAAAGTTCGACAACTTCTATTGCCAATTCGATTTCTACGCCGAAGGCCCCATTATTTCCACTCTCTCTCTAGCTCTCCTCTCCCTCTCTCTCTATCTCTTTTAAGTCCTAGGACCATTTTTTGTCGCGTTCCACCTCAATCTGAATATTTTCCCCAGATCTACCCTTAAATCACTCAAATGCATTCACCTACCCTCACCCTCACTTTTACCATCCCTCAAATTTCATAAAAGCTTGGGAAAGGCAGCTTGGGAGGAGGATCTACTCTCCTTATCGGAGATTCTTCGATTGATCTCAACTACTAAGATGAAGTTAGGCTTGAGTTCTATGTGTCACAGATATACTCATTTGTCTGCTTGAGGTACTCTTTAAGGGCGGATTTGTTGTTATGTTTCATGACTCAACTTAAATCGTGAAGGGTGATGCAAGCTATCGTGGCTTCTAAACAAATTAAAATTATAAAAGTACTTAATTGCACCAAAAATATAGTTAGGACATAACTTAGGTTGTCTCTTAGGGTATGTTTGTTAATTTAAGTTTTGGAAGGAAAGGGGGGGGAATGAAGGACTTATAATATAATTTTACACTATAAGTCCTCCCTCCCTCCCTTCTCTTCCAAAATCCAAATTCAAGCATAGCATTAGGGAAGTGTTTCCAACTCAACTAAGAATTTGATTAACACATGCACTAGTGGTCTTATGAGCCTAGTTATGCCAATTTAATTGTCAATCACAACAACTTAATTCTTATAAGAATTAATCCCAATTCCCTTACCAATTGGATGCAATTTAACCAATTGATTAAAATACCCCAATTTGAACCCAATCATGAATATACCCACAAATGTGAATGTGCACACAATTAAGTTGCCCCAAAAAACACAATTTTAACAACCGTAAAACCAATATTTAAAAGAGATAAAAAGAGGAAATGGGAAACCAAACTATAAAATTGCATTGGAAAGCAAAACCTCAAATATAATCCTTAATCCTATACTAGGTGAAGAAACTACTCCTATGGGTGGAGAATTACAACTAAAATATTGAAGTAAGCAATCAAAATCCCAAATAGATACAAAAACTAAGATTGGAAGAAACAAAAATCCTAGAAAGAGTAGATAGAAAGTAGTGAGAGAAAGTAATGATGGCAGGCCTAGAATAAAGTGTTGAGAGATATCACAAGTGTTTGAGCTAGCACTACTTATCCTGTAACATTAACACACTAAAAGTGGGTCCCCAGGAAAAAATCAAAATGTCACTGACATTGAAGATGTGTCATTATGTTACTACTATTGTGGTCTAGCTTACCTTACTCCAAAAATGCTCCCTTGGTGACCATTGTAACATCCTCTCAAGTACAACATTAGTCTTAAGCCATGACATCGGACTCAAAAGTTGTTACTTATAGATTAGTAGACTTTTCTTAAATACCTATAGCAAGATCAATCGAATCGGGTATTAACTAAATCATGGTTCTATCAACATACATAATAAAGAAATAAAACATTGATTTAACACAAAATCGAGTACAAAAAGAAGCTCTTTCATGAGCTTTAATACACATCTATTCTCTAGCATCTTTAATACACGTATGTTAATATTTATGGGACATTTTGGACCTGGTCTCATTTTGTTGTTGTGTTGAGATTTGTTAGATCTCATCTAGCATCTTGGCAGATGTTGGGCCATTTGATTGGGAAATTGCACCTTATTCAAACTTTGGCATGTGGTCTTGTTGTGCTTTCCCATTTAACCATATTCCACTTTGTGCTTGGGTCACAGGAGATAGGTGTCTTACAATGTATGATATCAATACTCCTTTGAGTATGATTTTCGGCATTGTTGAGATGCTTATAGTTCCATTTTGGACCTTTTCATGGTTAATATTGGCTTGTTTTGGCAACTTGTTGTGGCCACATATTGTTGATTAATCTGGATAACATGATGTTTTGATTTATGTTGTCCAAGTGGGAGAATGTTGGATATTCTATATGTGTGGACTAGCATAAATCATATTTTGTTATAGTTTTAATTTGATTCTAGATTAATTAGATGCCAAAATATTAGACTATGTCGTTTAGCTCATTTTCTGATTATTCTTTTTTTGTTATTGGGCTTAACTTTGTTAGTGGATATATTTGTTTGGTTATTATAAATGGACTAAGTTATAATGGGTACCTTTGGCCCATTTTGTTACCAACAGGAGACCCGTACCCCTAACCACTTTGGTGTGGCTGTTGCCTAATTGAGACAATGCACGCATTTTGGAATGCGGTGATAATAAGAAGAGCTCTCTCTTTGCTGCTTGGCTTCTCTCAGGCAAAAGAAAACGGCGGCCATGGACTCATCAATCTTTACTATTCTAGGTAATTCTAACACCTAATCCTAATTATAGTATTTGTTTATCATATATATGTCATATTGAGAATTAGATCAATAATTAATTTCTCTACAATTAAATCAGTGGTTAAAGCAAAAAATGAATTTGAAGCAAAAGAGGTTCAAAATCCCTACTCTTTAGAGCTTTAGAGATCTTGGCTCCAAAGGATGCTCCAAGAATGATTTTTCTCACTTCAAACCTTCCAAACAACACCTAATACCTCCCTTAAGTAGTAAAGGATGATCTCCAGGGTGGAAAAGGGTGATGGATTCAAATTCTAATCAGTTAGTTTTATAGGTATTGATGAGTAGAACAAGTTTTGTGAAGGGAGTTTATAGTTTTATCAAGTCTAGGCTAGGAAAATGGAGGTTTGAATTCAAGTTTTCATGGTTTTTGTGAAGAAACAATGGAGGTGTTGTCTTTTCCCTTGGCTGGTTGAGAATGCAAGCTTCAATGACAAGTTTGGTGACTTTTTAATATATCCTAAGTTAGATGTATTAATGATGTAGTCAAAGTATACTTCTTTCTAATAACAAAAAAAGATGAATGACTAGAATTTAATCTCATAAATCAAGATTAAATCTTAGCCTTACACTTGGCTAATAAGGATAACTTTATCCTATTGTAAAGATTTGACTATCTTTCGGTGTTAAAAATCGCACACAAAAATTTTACCGAACGGGTAAAACTCCGTACTTGGATAATCAAACATTGCCCAAAAATTAATTCTAGGTATAAAATCCTCATTTCTAACTATTTCTAACCTTAACCCTCTCTTTTCTCAATCCTGGGTATTTCTTGGTCCTGACTTGGTTTTGGCCCAACTAGCATGTGGGCCCGCAGGTTACTATTCATGCTCGGCCAGAATTGTTTTTAACATGTCCGTTGGGCCATCCTCATCATTGTTAAAACTTCAGATTTTTGAAGTTATGACTAATAAAGCTCAAATTAAATTTTAAATAATTTTTAGGTTGTTACATTACCATCCACTATAAAAAGAAGTTTGCCCTCAAAATTCATTTGAAAACAATTTCAAAAGACAAATTTCATAAATCAAATAAGGAATTCACACACAGTTCAAATGATTCAATCAAATCCTAAACATTCCTACCTTAATCGGATCATCGAGTAGTTGTGTCCCCTCAACTCTTGGTATTTTTGTGTGGTGACTTCCCAGCAAGTTTTGTATACCTTCTGGACATTCCCAAATCTTATGTCCTGGTTTTCACAGCGGTAGTGTACATTTTGTCCAACTTTACAAGGTCTACCTTCATTATTCTTCACATATTTTGTAACATCCCTGATACTTTATGGATTAATAACTTGTCCCCACAAACCTACACGGGTCTTTTCAACGTGCTTTGTCTTCACTCACACATTTCCTGGAAAACTTCCAGGAGGTCACCCATCCCAAAATTTCTCCAAGTTAAGCACGCTTAACCATGGAGTTCTTTAGTGATGGGCTACCGAAAAGAAGATGCATCTTGTTGGTATAGGTAGTACCAATCAATTCATATAAGCCATCCTCAACTATATAGTCACATACCTATATAGCCTCAGGATCCTCTCATTTTGGTGTGTAATCGGTTCATTCATGTACCCCTCTTAGAGGCCTTGCTAGGAGTCGCTCCTTGTAGTGCCTTCTACAGGCAATCACTCCTGTCCTTATCACTGGACGCTACATGTTTTTGAAATTATGATTAATAAAACTCAAATTAATTTTTAAATAATTTTTAGGATGTTACAACCATTATAGCTATCCTAAACTACTATAGCTGTCTTGCTATTATTGCACTCCAAAACTATCCTCTCTTGGGTGTCCTAGACCATTATAGCGATCTAGTCAATTGCTTCAGCCAAATATGTCTCCTGTTGCTATACGGTCCTTATAGCCAAGGTAGATAAGATCGAGATCTTAAGTAAAATCGAAAGGGAGATGCAAAATCTTAAAATATTGAATCGTAACATGGATCGTAAGATTACATACATACATACATATATATATATATATATATATATATATATATGACATAACATAACATACATAAGTAAATAAGTCACAACTATTCTTACTAAACTTTAATTAAATATGAATAAAGTAGTAGCTCTACTTGGGAATCAAAGATCACACAACTAAAAGTCCATAGTTCATAATTAATATAGAAAAAGATCCAACCATATGCTTTGAACTCAAACTACTCTTTTTATTTTTTCTTAATTTAAATAAAAACATTCTAGCCAATCTTTTAAAGAGCACCAGCCCAGAAGCCCAAATGACAACACCAAAGAAAGGAATCAATATATATATATAAAAGAAAGGAAACAAAAAAAATATAAGCAAAAGGAAAAAAATAAAAACTAAAAAGGAGAATAAGCTTCTTGACATCTTATTGGTAGAGAGAGGCATGTGCAAGCGGCCATGGAGCAAGTGCTTTGCGGTTCAAAGTTGTAAAAGACGGAGATGGTTACAATGGTTTGGGTCGAGGATAGTGGTGTGCAACTTTGACTTTGACTTCAACATTGACATTTAAGTCGACTTTGCCAACATCGATGAAGACATCGGGCAGAGTTTGGGGTTAAAGAATAGAGGGAAGGGAAAACTTGAAGAAGTGAAGAATAGAGATGCATAAGAGATGGATAGGTGGAGAGCTCGAGGTATAGAACGTCACACATTAGGCTGGGTTCTATCTCAAAAACGGCTTGTAGCTTCCTAGCCTTTGGATACATGCAGCTCGATGAAATTGACTGATTCCAATGACTTTACTATTTTCCCAGGTGATCCCACAACAATTCGACGACGCAAATTGAGGTGTAGAATCGGGATTGCTTAGGTTGGTTGGAATCTTGGAATCACACAATCCTACGAGGAATCATGCAATCCTAGCTACCTTGCCTATAATTCCTGACGTATGTCCAAATCACTTCAAGTCCCCTAGGGTCTTCATGCACCAACCTTATAAGTTCCTGCAACCAAACAACACTCACAAGAAAAGATTATAAGCATAGGAAATGTCAAAATATATTTATGTAGGTTGACAATAGCATGAGAAAGGGGGTTGAATCATGCTTTAACTTCTTTTCAAAATCTAAAATACTAAAACAGATCCTATCAAGTTCTTCACTTGAAGGCGAAAATGAATGTTGGTCTAGTTCAGAAAGTTACTTTCTAAACTAAGTGAGAACTTAGAAACTATTTTGAAAACAATTTTAGAAATATATAACATTAAATCTTAAATACAGAATATAAAAGAGATAAGAAAAGATAGAGAAATACCACACAGAGGTTTTTATACTAGTTCAGCCAACCTTGCCTACATCCAGTTCTCAACAACCTATTAAGTTTCACGAAATCCCTTTCCCAACCCAGAAAGAAGTATAGCCTTCTCAAGCTATTTCTCGCAACCAGTAGTTCCACTTTACTACCATTTCCAAGTAGTCTTTGACTAGCCTCTACAAGCTAACCTCACAATAATTATTAGCAAATCAGGTTACAATGATTTGGTTCAAGGTTAGTTCTCTCCAACAACTGAATATTCAAGTTTTTCTATAAATAAAATAGTGTATGCCCTGAAAACTTGAATGACTTCTTTCTAAAAATTCTTCCTAAGAAGAAGATGCTATCTAATAAGAACGTAGAAAGGATATTTTTATAGAAGATGACACTAATTACAAGATGTAATATGCTTTATAGAAGAAGAAGAGGATTCGTGTTTTAGTGTTCAATCAAAGATCTTGCAAAAGTCTTAAGTTGTATGCACATGACTTCCTTTTACACTTGATCTTCAAATCAGACCATTGGCCCTAGATTTTGCTTTCTCTTGGCATGTGTAAATATGCTTTTTGTGTCTGGGGAAAGCCATCTAGAAGATTAGCTCGCTGTGTCAAAGCTACTTTTGCAGGCATAGAGACCGTTGTCAAATATGGTTTCTAAGTGAAGCTTTAGAAATTACTTTTTAATTTCTGGTCATGGTTTTTGAACTTTTTCTTCTAGAAGTTGGGATGATTGACTAAGTGAAAAAGTAAGATGTCACTATCAGCCATTCTTGGGTGTTTGACTTAATTTCAAATTTGAATTTTCCTTCATTTTCTACAAAGTGCACGGTTTCTGAAAAACACATGCTTTCTAATGCATTTTCTCAATTTTTGATCTTCTTGTTGATCTTCATTTCTTCAATCTAATCTTGATAGAAATCTTGTCATTTGAGATTAAAGATTGAAATCATGACTTGCTTCAGGAAAGAATTGATTTCTTCATTGAGCAGCACTTTTCATTCTCAAGATTCAACGCTATTCCTTTTACACTCCTGGCAAATTCAACCATTTCCCCAGCTTGAATCTCGTTGAATCCATAAACACGTGCAATCCCATCTCCAACTAAGACCACTCGTCCGATCTCATCCACTTGAAAATTTGTGTAAAAGTTGGTAATTCTACTTTCTAATAGAGTTGTTAAATGTCTAAATCTTTTTGAAGATCTAGACTTGGTTTCTGATATTCAAAAATCCTTTCTCATATATCCAACATACACACGTTCACTCTTAGAGCTATTTTGCACATTATTGAGTTTTTGAATCTTTTTGAATAAGATTATAATCATGTTGAAACATGACATTATGATAAATGACTCGTTGAATTGAACTAATATGTCTATGAGAATGGTCCTATAAACACCATAGAAACTCAAGTAAAAAATTAGTCAATTCTTCAAAATATTTTATCAAAATTTGCTTTATTGTCATTCAAAACCTTAAGCATTAAAGCTTTTTAAAGGGTTTTGGGCTAACAATCTCCCCTTTTTGGATGATGACAAACAAAATTGTGAGAAAATCTTTTTGAAGAATACTAGAAGAAAGCTTTCAAGGTTAGGGACCTTGTATTAGAGCTTTAAAATGAAGAAATGTACCAACGCTTAAAAGAACCTTGTATCAGAGTTTAGAATAAAGTTTGTATCAGAGCTTTAAAGTTCTTTTCAAGGGACATAATCTTTAGAAAGTAGCTAACTTAAGTTTTCTTGTTGAGATTATCAAAATACAGAACAACCTTAGTAAACTAAAATCAGAGCTATTTTTGAAAATGATTTTCTGAGTGGTATCAGAGCATTTTAATTTTCTAAAGTGAAAATAGCTTGAATATCATATTCATTCTTACTTTCTGAACTTAATCAATTAATGTGTCGGAGATTATATTGATAATACTTGTGATACTTATCTTGTATCAAAACTTAATACTTAGCACAATTTTTTCAAAACAATTTTAGAAACCTCATCTTTCTCAAAGAATCAGTATCAAGTTTTCATGTAAGCAACATTTTTAAAGCCTGCAACTATTGTAAAATAAGAGTTTCTGAATTATACTTATTTCAGAGAATAAGCATTTCTATAGAGCATGAAAACTAAACTTATTATTAGAGTTTAGATATCAGCACATGTGCATAAGTATTAGGCTTGTGAATTGTATTAAGGCATCCATGATATAACGCCATAAAACATAAGTTAAGCATATGATAGATATATCAGAACGTGAGAATATTAACACATGAGGGATATCAAAGCAATATCAAAGCATCAATCAAAGAGAAGTATATCAAAGCATGATATAACTTGTATCCAAGCAAAAGAAGTGGTAATTTGTGTCAAAGCAAGAGTTAACTTGTATCTTGGAGCATAAACTCAAATTGAAAAGATTGTTCCAAAAGACACAAAAATAAATATATGTTCCAAACAAAAGAAAAGATATGCACGAAGATGATGAATTTTTTTTGAAGCCTTCCCCTTAGTTTGACCCTTTGACTCTCAGCACAAAAGATTTTCTTCTCTTTCTTTCTCCCCATTTTGTCATTTGCAAAAAGGTTGTGCATTGAGGGCACACCATCACTGACATCCTCTTCTGAGATTGATCAGAAGTTGTAGGAGCAATCTTCATGCCTTCTGAATTAGGCTTCAATGTCTCTATTTGAAGCTTCAACTCTATCCAGTCTTGCAACCATATCTCTCTAGTTGTGTAGTAGCAGCAGGACTTCTAAGACACTTGGTTGTGACTCAAGTTGATATTGGCTTGGAAGATGTATAGTGATTGTTGTTGTTAGGGCAGCCATGAAAGTAAGCTCTAGTATGTCTAGATAAATAGTGTCCCTAAATTTTGGTGGGTCAACTTCTTTTTCTCAGTGGCAACAATAGCAGTAGGTGGAACATCAACAAGTGAAGCAATTTGGGTAGAAGTAGTGGCAGTAGGAACATCATCAAGGGTAGTGGGAGCAAGCTAACGTCAACGTGTAAAGGGACCTGGTCTCTGAAGCTTCATCACTTTCCTCCAATGGAGTTATTCTTATAGATGGAGAGGGATAAGACATAGGCTCTAGGATTACAACCTTGGATGGTTCAACATCTTCCTTCTCAAGCTCTTCCACTATGGGCACCAAAGCATGAGAAAGCTCACTCATAAAGAGCTTAAGCTCTTTATAGCCTTCCTCCTTAGGTTGTGACTAATCTTCCATGTTTTTGGACACAAATTTTAGCATCTATTTTATGGTAAGGGACTCATCATCACTACGTTTAGGAGTGGTTTTTTGGGCTTTAGATTTGGCTTTTTTAGCTTCAACATTAGTTGCCTCAGGAGCATTTGTGGATTCTATGGTAGAGCTGGTTTCTAAAGACATTTGGGTTCTTGGAGGTGCAGTAGAAATTGGGAAGGAGATATACCCAAACTGGTGAGTTATTGGTAGGTTGGATTGTTCTTTAATTACCACAAAAGGTTTAGTGACTTAAGCCCTTGTGCTTCTCCTATATGAGCTTTGAATACCTTTAGCCTTTTCAGCTCTTTGAGCCTTCTCTAGCTTTTTTTTCTCTTAGAGAATCTTGTTCTCCTTGAGGATCTTTTTGCTTCTTCTTCATCTTCATCTTCCTAAGAAAACCCTTTGTCTTGCATAAGAATTCCTGCTTGTTCTCTTCAGCATATCCATTAGCATTAAGGAAGCACTAGGACATCCTTCATGTAACACCTGAGGATGAGGTAGGGAGTGATCGCCGGTGCGAGAAAGCACAAACAAAGAGCGGCTCTTGCCTCCAAGCGGAAGGGTACATGAATGAACCGATTACACACCCGAATGAGAGGGATCCTGAGTTGTATAGGTATGGGACTATCCAGTTAAGGAAGGCTTATATGAATTGATTGGTACTACCTATGCCACAAAGATACATCTTTCTTTTCGATAGCCCATCACAAAAGAACTCCAGTTAAGCATGCTTGACTTGGGGTAATTTTGGGATGGGTGACCTCTTGGGAAGTTTTCCCAGGAAACGTGTGAGTGAGGACAAAGCACGCTGAAAGGACCGGTGTTGGTTTGTGGGACAGTCATCAATCCATAAAGCGGCAGGGATGTTACAAATGGTATCAGAGCTTGCACCTCTCCCAGGTCCAGTGTGGTTCGAGGACGAACTAAGTGGAAGCTAGTGGCATGTAATGCCCGGGACGAGGCAGGGGTTGATCGCCTGCAAGAAGGTACGGACAAGGAGCGGCTCCTGCCTCCAAGCGGAGAGGTACATGAATGAACCGATTACACACCCGAATGAGAGGGATCCTGTCTGTATGGGTATGGAACTAGACAGTTAAGGAGGCCTTATATGAATTGATTAGTACTACTTATGCCACAAAGATGCATCTTTCTTTCGGTAGCCCATCACGAAGAACTCTGAGTTAAGCGTGCTTGACTTGGGGTAATTTTGGTATAGGTGACCTCCTGGGAAGTTTTCCAGGAAACTTGTGAGTGAGGATAAAGCATGTTGAAAAGACCCGTGTTGGTTTGTGGGGAAGTCATCAATCCATAAAGCGCAGGAGATGTTACACTTTGGCCATTTTCTGAACTCAATGTCTTGCCTTCTGATGGGTATCTTTTTGGCCTTCCTTTTGGTTTTTTAGTTTTTGAATAGTCTTCTTTACTTTCTGAAGTCTAGAGAGGCTTTGGGGGATGTTGCTTTTGCCTTTTGTCCTGCCTCAGTTTGGTCCTTCTCTCAGTATTTAAAGGGACTTCAAGTGACTCTATTTCTTTAGAATCTTCAATCTCCTCAAAATTGCTTTCAATGAGGATTATTTTCCTCTTTCCTTTTCCTTTTTTCTTTTCTTTCTTAGCTTCTTCAGTTTCTCTGCTTTCTTATTTCTGATCCTTGTGTTGTACCTTTTAGCACTTGTCTTTATCGCACTAGTCTTTCTCCTTATGGTCTTGAAAGAGACCATGGTGTATTCAGTTGTACATCTGTGCTTCCCAATCTAGGTTGCATTGAGAACTAAACAACTTTGAACACCTTTCTTGCCCTAGAGCTCAGCATAGCAATATTGATTTCATGTGGTTTATGAATAATTAAGTCAATAAGGTACTTAGACACATCTCCTTCATTTATTCTTAATGAGCAAGTCTAGTTACTCTGAAAGGTGCATATGATCCTTTCGTAGGGGACTTTAGCCACATTAAAGAGGCTTGTGGGGCTAATCTCCAGAGAAATCTAGAATGAAGGTCTTCAGAGATGTGTTTGGGGTTCCTTCAGTTGTGAGTAAAATACATTCACCATGCCAAGGAAGACTCATTAATCTCTATGAAGTCTTCCCACTCTTGGAAGGAAAAGACCTTCTTGACAATGGAGATTTCTTCAAGAAGCTCCTTTTTAGAGTTTTGCCTAGAGCAAATTTTCTAAGGGAGAAGTTGCTTATGTAATGATCTTGCATTTCTAGATCATCATGCATGTGGAATGGACCTTTTTTTGCTATGCTACGGTCAAGTTGTGTGCCTTCTGCCATTGGAGTTAAATTTTGAGAAGGGTGAAGGAATGAGATTGAAGATTTGAGATAATGAGAGGTTATGGGAGAAAAGGTTTGCAAAGAATGTGAAATGGTTTGAGGTTGAGGGAAAATGTTTAAGGTTGAAAATAAAGGGTTTTTATGTGAGATGTGTAAAGTATGAGAGGTTATTGATTTCACATGACAAAAAGTCCAAAATTGACATGACATGGGAAAGAGAAACTCCAAAAGGTGGGAATTATTAATAATTTCTCAGAAACTAAAAATGGTATTTGAACTTGTTGAGCTCCTTTCTGAAAGATTTTCCATATTCTGATCTATATTCCGAACCTCTAATCCACTTTCTAATCTTGCAAATTGATATTCTGAACTTGTCTTGATAATTTTCTTCATAGGCTTTAGTTCATAGTCTCATTAGGGGACTCCAGAAAGTGTTGTGTTTGTATGTGTTGCAAGTTTTAAAAAACTTTTAAAGTTCAAAAGCTTTTTCAAATAACAAAAACGATCCTTAGCTAATGGTTTGGTGAATATATCAAACACTTGATCTTCAGTATTCATAAATATTAACTCAACATCGCCTTGCTAAACATGATCTCTAATAAAGTAATGTTTTATATCAATATGTTTTGAACGTGAGTGCTGAATAGGATTCTTTGCAAGATTAATTGCACTTGTATTATCATATAAGATAGGGATTTTGGATTATCTCAAGTAATAATCCTCCAACTGGTTTCTAATCCAAAGCATTTGAGTACGCAATTTAGGCAACATACTTTGCTTCAGTTGTTGAGAGAGCTATTGTGTTCCATTTCTTGTAGGACTAGGTGATGTGGCAATCTCCAAAGAAGCAGCAACATCTACTAGTGCTTTTTCTATCCATTTTGTCTCCAGCAAAGTTAGTAACACGGGATTTATTCAGAAATTAATTGAAACCTTATTAATAAGAGTTTCAATATTCTGATAGACATAGTGATGATGAGGATGACCTAGCAGACAAATAGAAAAAAAAACATGAATAGTGTTTTGTGTGTCTTGCGAGCTTGTTGGACGCCGAAACCTTAGATCCAGGACCAGGAGATGCTCGGGATTGAGAAAAGATAGGGTTAAGGTTAGAAATCGTTAGAAATGAAGATTTTATACCTAGAATTAAATTTTGGGCAATATCTAATTACTTGGGTACAATGTTTTACCTCAAGCAAAATTTCGTGTTCGATTTCTAATACCGATATATAGCTTAATCTTTATAAAAGGATAATGTCTATCATTTAGAATCAAGTGTAAGCTAAGATTTAATGTTGAATTACAAGACCTAATCTTAGCCATTCATCTTGTTTTCTTTTTAGAAAGAATTAGCCTTTATAATTAAATAATGCTTACGACCTAATATAAGATATATTCAACCTACCAAACCTCATTAATTCCACTCAACTTGTTCGGCTAGCAAGAAGAACACAATTGCCTCCATTGTTGCTTCTTCAAAAACATCAAAACTTGATTCAAAACTCCAAAATCCTAGCTTAGATTTGATAAAACCACAATACCTCTTCATAAAACTTCAACTACTCATCAAAATCTATCAATCTAACTGATTGAAATTTCCAATTATCTCTATTTCTCACCTTGATACCTCATACCTTATTACCTAAAGAAGGGTTTGGTGTAGGTTTGGAAGGCCTTCAAGTGAGCAAAATCCTTCTTGGGACATCCTTTGGAGCAAAAATCCTTAAGTCTTCAAAAGTAGGGTTTTGTAATCTTATTTGTTGCAATTCTATTTTCTTACATATTTTGATTGTTTAAAACTGCTAATTCTAGTTCTAATCCATGATTTCATATAGATGTAGATGTATTTACATTGGTGGAGTAGTTTGGTGTTGTTAAAAAATCATTTTTGTCAAAAGGAGTTTTGGACTATCTTGCTAGATTTTCAATTTTGTTATAGACAGGAATTGGTCCTGATTTTTCTGATGCATTTGTAGGTATTTTTATGAGCTATAAAAATTATATGTTGAAGCCAATATCCTAAGGAAAATTGATGATTTTTCTTGGGTCATGATAAAGACTTTTACTACCTTAAAAAAATCAAGAACCGTGGCTGATCATATTGTTATTGAATTCCTGGAATTGATGCTGCAAATTTTGCTAATTTTTTTACCATAGCAAATGATTGAATTTTCCTTTGACATTTTTATAGAGTGTTGAAAACATCTTGAACTATCATCATGAATTTTTGTTATGATTTTAGGGACTCATTTACTAGGGTCAAAAATTTGAGAATTCTGACTTTGAGCTTAGATTATTGGGTCTCTAACTATCAGTTTTGTAGAATTTCGTTAGCATAGCTAGAGAACTCTTTTTGCTCTGAAATTTTTACAGGGTTTATACATTGAGGTGTCATGGAGAATTTTTATATCTTTATAATTGGTTGTTTGACATGCAAATTAAATTTTACTCTGAAGTGTAAAATCTGCCAACATCCTGGAAAAGAACTCAGCCTTGAATTGGTAATGTAATGACTTTTGATTCAAGTATGATGAGTATTAATACATGCTATATACTTTAAAGATTGATTTATGAGAAATGATTGAGAATTACATTGTGAATGAATAATTGTATGTGATTAATGCATGCATTGGAAAAAGAAAGGTGAAAGACACATATATGTAACAAAAGAGAATGTATGAGCTTCAATTGTGCATGTTTTGACATATGGGTAAAATAGAAACAATACTTGTATTAACTGAGGGCAAGGTAAAAAAAGGAACTTCCCTAGAGAGGTTATGATTTGGTAGATATATCATCTAGGAATAGAATTATGTGAGATTTGAAAAAAGGAAAAAAATGAAGTCTGATGATCACGTATAGGAATAAGCTTAGTCCTGATAAGTAGTCTATTTCGCATGTGTGGTGTTATCCACTCAGATACCATTGGGTATGAAACTAAGTTTTCCCATATTGATGAAAAGAGAAAATGCACTGAATTGAGTTCTGTGGTTATACGAGGAAACATATGATTATTATTGTGGTTCATACATGAGTTATGCACCTCGTTTTCTATTAGAATTCCTACATGAATTAAATTGCTGGTTATGCTTTGTTTATATTTGAGGTAGTGCCATCCTAGAATTATATAATATTCTCATCCCTATGTTTGTATGTACTTTATATTGTATTCAAATACTGCAAATGTCGTCGGTGATATTTTACTTTGATTCGCCATAATGGGAGTAGCACTATGACCTAGTCCTTGATTTACTATATGTTGTAGCTTACTCTCAAATACGTGCCTACGTATTTTTCAGTCATTTGTTCAGTTCTTTAGTTTTTACGGTAGATTTCGACCCAACCTTTCCTTATGATGGTGTGCTACTTCACATGGCACATCCTATTGTGTTTGTGCACCCACCTACAGCCAGCACCCTCTAGGGAATGCCCTATCATCATACTCGCCTTCAGACTCTAATTCCTCTACTAGTCTTGATGCCCCTCCAGGTGATGCCATCATCCTGATGGCAAACGAGTTTTACTAGAAGCATATGAGACATTTAGGAACCCTTTGACATGTACATAGTTGTAGCTTAGTGTTAGGACCTCACAAACCTGATGTTTGAGGTCATTTTTGTGTATATGCTATTTTGTTAGGGCTTAGGAATGAGCAGGATAAGCTAGACACTTAATGTAGTTTTTGAACTTAGTTTCTAAATAGTCTTGCTAGTAGACTAACTGATCTTCTAGTATGATGTATATATTGGTGACTTGTGCTTGATGTATATCTATATATATAAGTTTTTGTAATCTATATATGGTTTGTTTCAATACCATAGTGTGAAATATATAATTTTACTTTATTTTTTTTTAGTTTCCCTTAACTAGTATAAATATTATTAGAAAGTGACACTTTTCTGGTTACTATGATAATACTCGAGTAATGCATGGTAGTTAGAAGGATGTTACAGTAACATCACAGAAACCTATAATCTTGCAAGAAGTACCTTTCTTATACCATAATCCAAGATTAGTAGTACTAGCTAGATATCTCACAATTTTTTTAAGCAGTTAAGTGTGATTACTTTGGGTTAGATTGAAATCTAGTACAAATACTCACACTTAATTGAATGACTGGCCTACTTGCAGTGAGTTCCAGAAGTGAGCCAACATCCCTCCATGATTACTTTCTGATTCTTTCTCACCATTCTCATATGCATCAATGACTTGAGATGGATGCATGGGGGTGCTTATAGGTTTTGCTTGATCCATATTAAACTTTTTGAAAATCTCTTTTGAACATTTCTCTTGATAGATCAAGGTTCCTTCTTTTTGTTGTTTTATTTGTAGACTAAGATAGAATTTTAGTTCACCCGTCATGCTCATCTCAAATTCACTTTGTATTAGTTATAAAAACTTTTCACATAAAGAATGGTCAGTAGCACTAAATATAATGTCATCAACATATGTTTGGACTATTAGAAAGTGATTATTTTATTGTAAAGTAAATAAAGTTGTGTCAACATTACCTCTCTTGAACCATTCTTTAGTAAGAAAGTAGTTAGTCTTTCATACCAAGCTCTAGGAGCCAGTTTTAGATCATAAAATCCCTTTGTTAACTTAAAAGACATGATTGAGAAGGTCTTCACTCTCAAAACCTAGAGGCTACCTTACATAAACTTCTTTAGAAAGAAATCCATTTAGAAAGGCAAACTTTACATCTATTTGATATAGAGTGAATCCCTTGAAGGCTACAAAAGCAAGTAGCATTCTGATGGCTTTAAGCCGTGTTGTTGGTGCAAAGGTTTCACCATAATAAATTTCCTCTTGTTGATTATAACCTTATGCTACCAATCTTGGTTTGTTTCTGATCACCTTTTCAACTTCGTCTAACTTGTTTATGAACACTCACTTGGTTCCAATTATGGTTTTTCCCTCAGGCTTCTCCACCACTGTCCAAACTTTGCTTTTCTGAACTCATCTAGTTCCTCTTGCATAGCTTCCATGCAACTTTGATCAATCAAAACATCTTCAATGCATTTTTGTTCAATAGTGGAGATGAAAGCACAATTGGTTTCATTTCTCAGAGATAATCTTGTTCTGACACCCTTAGAAATGTTACCAAGAACTCTATTATGAGAAACTATTCTTAAATCAGAAACTCCTTTGTAGTTTCTTTATCATCTTCAGATTGTTCACCTTCATGTTCAAAAATCACTTTATGAAGGCTTTGGAGTTTTGAGTAAGCTTTCTAAATTAACTGCATTATGGAGCTTACTTTCTGAAGATGATGCTTTTTCTAGCTTGCTTTTTGAGCACTCCTTGAGACTCAGTTTCTCAAGATTTTCTTCTAAGTCTGCTAGATCATCAATAAAGTCCTTCTTGTACTCTTTGAACTTGAAGTGAATAGTTTCTTTAACACAAAGTGTTCTTTTATTATATACTCTGTAGGCTTTAGAGATTGAAGAGTATCTAAAGAAGATTCCATCATTAGACTTAGGATTAAACTTTGCGAGCTTGTCCTTGGTGTTAAGAATGAACCGGTTTGATCCAAAGACATGGAAATATGAGACGTTGGGTTTTCTTCCCTTCCATAGCTCATAAGGAGTTTTCTTGAGGATTGGCCTAAGAAAGATTCTATTTTAAATATAACATGAGGTGTTGATAACCTCTACCTAAAAACCTTTTGATAAACCACTTTCTAGAAGCATTGTTCTAGTCATTTCCTGAAAGCTTCTGTTTTTCATTTCAACTACCATTTTGTTGGAGAGTTCTAGGAGTAGAGAACTCATGGGAGATGTCATGGTTTTCACAAAAATCTTCAAAAATATAATTTTCAAATTCTCTCCATGATCTGGTCTAATAAAGGTAATTTGTAAATCTTTTTCATTACAAACTCATTTTGTAAAAACTTTAAATTTCTCAGCCACATCATCCTTAGAAGCTAAGAAAATAAGCTATGTAAATCTAGAATAGTCATCTACTATGACAAAACAATATCTTTTTCCATCAAGACTTGCAGTCTTGGTTGGTCCAAAAGGATCAATGTATAAAAACTCTAGTGGCCTAGTAGTTGACACTACATTTTTATTGTGAAAAGAAGCTTTAGGTTGCTTGCCTTTCTTATAGAAATCACAAGTGGAGTTCTTGTCATAACTGATCTTAGGCAGGCCTTTAACAAGCTCTTTATGAGATAATTTAGAAATTAGCTTTATATGAACATGTCCAAGCTTCTTATGCCACATCCACATATCATCCATGAATGATGCAAGACATTTTACATCTTGATCTAGAAGGTCTTTGAAGAATAAAATATAAGTGTTATCATGTCTTTTCAGATAAAATGACTAGTTCAGAAGTAGGATTCATCACATTACAAAATTGGTTGATAGTCAACAAGTTGAGAGCCAGACCATCAACTAATAAAACATCAAACATTTGGTGAGGGCCATCCCTACCAACATTTCCAATGCCTGTGACTTTAGCTTTACCTCCATCAGCAAACTTGACAGAACATGATTTGGCTTCAAGTCTCTGAACCATCTTCTGCTTCTTGACATATGTTTAGAGCAACCATGTCCATGTACCACTTGGTGTCTTTCTCAATGTACATTCTCATACACACCTACAAGAAGGTACCCATATTTTCTTAGGTCTCTTAGGTTAGTTGTCTTAGGAGGAGTTTTCCAGCCTGCTTCATTGTTTTCTTTCTCATGAAACATCCATTAGGTGGATGCCCCTTCTTATGATAGAAATTACAGGATATTTTATTAATTTTCTTTGATGGGGTTGCTTTACTATTCTTATCGATTACATTCTCATACCCCAATCCTATTTTCTTTGATGGATATTTCTTCATGAAGTTCCTTTCTCGACTTTCTAGGTGCCATTTTCTTCAAGGAGAAGTTTTTTTGTATAGTGATCCTGCATCTCTAGATCATCGTACATATGAAAAAAAGCTCTCTTATCAACCGATTTGTCAAGTTCTCTACCTTTAGCCATTGGTTATTTTTGTTAGAAGAGAAAGGTTGAAGCTTGAAAGGATATGAGAGATGAAGGTTTGGGAGTAAGAGAATACGAAACGGTTTAGAAGGCATGCAGTATAAGATGAAGGCAAAGGTATGACGTGTGAAGAGTATCACCATTTTCTCACAACTAACTCATCTTCATATTCTGAACTTCATGAGGCCATATATACTCCATTTTCTGATCCTCAACTCTTCTTTTTAAGCTTACAAACTGAAATTCTGATCTTCACTCTAATTTTGTGGTCTTGCAAATGATGTCTTCATTAAGGCTTCAATTTAGAGCAGCATAGGCAAGTACCTATAGATGTTATGTAGATTTAAAAAATTTAAGTTTAAAAGCTTTTTCAAAACATAGAAGTGATCTTTAGCTAATGGTTTTGTGAGTATATTAGACACTTGATCCTTAGTATTCATAAACATTAACTAAGCATCTCCTTTTTGAACATGATCTCAAATGAAATGATGTTTAACATCGATGTGCTTGGATCTAGAGTGCTGGATAGGACTCTTAGGAAGATTAATAGCACTAGTATTATCATAGAAGATAGGGATTTTGGAATACCTTAGGTAATAATCTTCTAGCCGGTTCCTTATCCACAACATTTGGGTGCAGCAATTTGCAACGGCTACATATTCAGCTTCGGCAGAGTGCAATAGTATTTTGCTTTCTATACAACCAAGTGATCAAGCTTTTTTCCAAAGAAGTAGCAGCAACCACTAGTGCTCTTTCTCTCAACTCTATCTCCAGCGAAGTTTGCATCACAGGACCCTATAATTTCACAAGATGTACATTTCTCATACCACAAGCTAAGATTAGTAGCACCTGATAAAATCTGAAAATTCTCTTAACAGCATTTAAGTATGATTGCTTTGGGTTAGATTGAAATCTTGCACAAATTCCTACACTTAATTGAATGTCTGGTCTACTAGTTGTAAGATACAAAAGTGAACTAATCATTCCTCTGTAATTACTTTCTAATACCTTCTCCATTCTCATTAGTATCAATGCTTTGAGAAGGATGCATAGGGGTACTCATTGGTTTGGCTTAATCCATATTAAGTGAGATGGATTAATGTTCCTTCTTCATTTTATTTGCAAACCAAGGAAAAACTTTTTACCCATCATGCTTCTCAAACTCTTGATTAATTTAGAAATTTTCAATGATCCACCAAATATAATGTCATCTACATATATTTGAACTATCAAAAAGTGATTATCTTGATTAAGAGTAAGAGTAGTATCAACATTACTTCTCTTGAACCTATGCTTCAAGAAGGTATTCCTTTCACCAAGCTTGAGGAGCTTGTTCACCATAGAGAGCCTTTGTTAGCTTGAAGATATGGTTGGGAAGGTTTTTACTTTCAAAACTCTTCACATACTTCCTAGAGAAATCCATTTAGGAACACAAACTTAACATCCATTTGATAAAGAGTGAATCCCTTGAAGGCAACAAAAGCAAGTAGCATTTTGATGGCTTCTAGCCTATATTGGTGCAAAGGTTTCATCATAATCAGTTGATTATAACCTTGTGCAACTAACTTGTTTTGTTCCTGATAACTTTGCTTTATTGAGCTTGTTCAACCCATTGATGGTAACGAGTGTCCAAACTTTGTTTTTCAACTGGTAGTTCTTGCAAAGCATCCACCCAACTTTGATCACTCAAAGCTTCTTCAATGTATTCAGGTTTGATGAGATGAAAGCATAGTTCAACGTATTTCTAAGGGATGATCTAGTTCTCACACCTTGAAATGTCTCCAAAACTCGAGAAATTGTCTTTAAATCAAAAACTCCCTTGTATTTTATGTAGCTTTAAGGTTTTCCTTATCCTTCAGCTTTCATGATCAAAAGTATAATTGCTTTGGAGTCATGAGCAAGCTTTTTGAAGTGTTCATGTTGTAGAGTTTGCTTTCTAAAGGTATGGCTTTCAAACTTTTTGAGGTTTCCTTGAGACTCCTTTCTCAAGGTTTTCTTTCAATTCTTCAACATCATCAACAAAGTCTAGCTTTGAACTTGATGTGAATGGTCTCCTCAACACATAGCATTCTGTATACAAGCTTTTGAAATTGAGGAATAACCTAAGAAAACCCCATCATACTTAGGATCAAACTTTTCAAGTTGTTGGTGTTAAGGATAAAACATGATGAGCCAAAAATATGAAAGTATGATATTTTGCCCTTCCAAAGCTCATAGTCCTTCTTGGCCTTAGCTATTTTGGATATCAAGAGGTGTTTCATCCTTTTGATAAACCGCTTTCTAAAAGCATTGTCCTGGCCATCTCCTACAAGCTTTTGTTTTTCCTTTTGGTAGCCCATTTTGCTAGGGAGTTCTTGCTTTGCTTTTCACAAAACTCTTCAAAAACATGATTTTCAAATTCTCCTCCATGATTAGATTGGATTGATTTGAGAATCCTTTTCAATATACTTTCAAACACTTTCAATCTATCGACCACCTCATCCTTAGAAGCTAGGAAGATAACCCATGTAAATCTGGAGTAGTCATCCATTATGGCAAGGTAAAATTTTGTCCTAGCAAGACTTGAAGTCTTGGTTAGTCCAAAGAGATCCATATGTAAAAGATCAAGTAGTTTAGTGGTTGAAACCACATGTTTGTTGTGGAAAGAAGCTTTGGTATGCTTTCCTTTCTTATAGAAATCACTAGTTGAATCCTTGTCAAATCTGATCCTTGGTAGGCCTCTAACTAGCTCTTTTTGAGAAAGCTCAGAAATAAGCTTCATATGAGCATGCCTAAGCTTTTTATGTTACAACCATTTTTCATTGTAAAGGATGCGAGACATTTTAAATTATGATCTTGTAGGTCATCCAAGTGTAACACATACGTGTTATCATGCCTTTTATGAGATAGGATGACTTGCCCTGAGATGGGACTTACTATCTTACATGCATGTGCATTAAAAATCACATTAAAACCTTAGTCATAGAACTAGCTGATACTGAACAAGTTGTGAGCCAGATCATTGACATACAACACGTTAGAAATTTGGTGGGAATCATCCTTACCAACATTTTCTATGCCTATGACCTTGGCATTACCTTCATCGACAAACTTTATTGATCTAGAAATTTTAGGTTGCAGGTTTCTAAACCACCTTCTTGATCTGGACATGTGTCTGGAGCAGTCACTGTTCATGTACCACTTATTGTCAAGTTCCACATGTGTTCTCAAACAAACCTACAACAAACGCGATTTTCAATTTAGGTACCCAGACTTTCTTGGGCCCTTTTGGGTTAGTCTTTTGAGGGGACAATTTCCTAACCTTTTTGACAGACTTCTTTCTCATGAAGCACTTGTTAGGTGGATGTCCTTTCTTATGATAGAAGGTACAAGAAATCTTGTTCCTTACTTTCTTAACTGAGTTGGCTTCCCTTTCTTATCTATTTTCTTCATATGCCAACCCAATTTTTGAAAATATGGCCTCTGACCTCCAAGCATTAGTTCAAAGATTTTTGAACCTTTTACATCTTTTCAAGGTCAGATTTCAAAAGCCATGAAGTCCTCTTGAGTTCATAAATTACTTTTTGAAATTTTTCATTTTTCTTAGAGCCTTTAGTTTCAAAGGCAGTGAGCTTAATATTTAAAACTTTGTTTTCTCCTTTTATTTCTTCTTTCTCAAGCATAAGATTCTCAGCTTCAGACATGGCCATCTCAAGTTCTAAAATAACCTTTTGATGTTTTCTTTTCAGGTTGAGATAGTGAGAGGAAAGAGTTTGAAAGTCATCAAGCAACTCTTCATACAATGCTAAAAGATCATCATAGGAAAGATCATATTCAGAGCTATTTACCTCATGTTTACTTTTTGACATATAGCCTGCCATGAAGCATAGCTTTATAACATCTAACTCCTCATGATCTTCTATTCCTTCCTTTTCTTCCTCTAATTCACTCCAGGTGGCCAACATGCCTTTCTTCTTGAGTACGAACTTCTTATGTGGACCCTTGAGTTTGGGACATTCTAGTTTAAAGTGTCCCTTCTTTCACAGTTGTAACAAGTGATGCTTTCCAGCTTCACTTTGCCCTTTCTATCATTCTTGAGGTTAATATCTCTTCTTTTCTTTATTTTGCCTCTCAGGCTTTTGACATCTTCCTCACTAGCATTGAGAGCTCATCTCCATCTTCTTCTTCTATCTCATTATCAAACTCTTCCTCTTCATTAGAGGTTTCAGCTCTTATTGCCTTAGCCTTATTCAACTTATGATAAGATGACTTCAAGGCCATGACTTGCTCTTCTTGATGGATTCATCATGCATTTTAGAGAGCACTACCTCATGAGTTTTGAGTGACCCATTGAGTACGTCCAGATTGAGTGTTTGAAGGTCTTTAGCCTCTGTGATGGCTATGATCTTAGCAGTCATTTGGTAAGGAGGCTTCTTAAGATTTTTCTAATTATTTCAGAATTAAAGTATCTTTTGCCTAGCCTTTTTAGCTAGTTTATGATGTGTATAAACCTTGTGATCATTTAATCATATCTCTTGATCTGTCATTTTAAACATCTCGTATTGATGAACCAACATATTGATTATAGTCACTTTAACTTGATCAATACCTTCATGTAGCATATGCAATCTGTCCTATATCTCCTGTGCTATGTCATAAGCAATGATTTTATCATATCCAACCTTGCTTAGTGCACACGTAAGAGGTATTTAGCTTTAGAGTTCAAATGAACTCTAGCTTTGTGTTGTCCTTCCACTTGCTCCTGGGAACTTCTCTTGATGTTGAAGGTGCATCATTGGTTAAGGGAACCTCTTCAGTAGAACAAGTCACCTTCTTGAATTATTTCCCACAAGTCAAGATTTGTGTATTTTATAAACAACTCTATGCGATCTCTCAGGAGGCATACTCCCCACCATCAAAGAATGACAATCTATTAATGGAGTGTCCTTCTATTATATGAATACTTTGTGCCATTTGTCCCTCGGATTTTTGTCCTATGCAATAGTTAGAATGCTCAACCCCTTAGAGGCCAAGCTCTGATGCCACTTGTATATAGAAAAGCACATGAGAAGGGGGTTGAATCGTGCTCGCTTTTTCTTTTCTTCTTTTGCTTCTGAATACTTAATTAGAATACTATCAAGTGTTGAGCTTGAAGTCCAGTGGAAATCCAGTTAGGTATGTCAGAAAGTGACTTTCTAAACTATAACGTTAGTAACAAAATATTAACAGAAAGCAATCAAGATAGACTTTAAGCAGGTGTTAAATAATAAACTCAGAAAGTGAATATAAAACAGATAGGGAAGAAGAAAATCTTGCATAGATATTTTTATACTAGTTATGCCAACCTAACACCCTAATATTTAACCTAATATGCCTAGGACGTGTTAAGATTAACTATTAGTTATTACTTCCTTTTAAACTCATTTGTAAAATTACTTAGCGGAAAATACAGGTAAATTTTTTTTTGAAATGCATAAACCAAAATGCTAGTTGATGTATACTAACATGAGTGAAATGTAAAGCAGGAAAAGGAAACAAACATACTATTGAAAACAATAGAGAACACATCCATTCATGAAATTAAAAGCCATAATATATTAAGTAACATAGTTTGGTACATAGCTAGAAACATCAAGTGAAATAAAACATAAAATCATACCCACATAACGATGGACAGAGCTTGTAGTACATGAAACATAAAGCAGAAAGAAAAACATAAGTGACTAGTACAAGGGAAACCCCAAAAGGTAAAACCCTAGTTATAACTACCCCTCCCTCAATCCTACTGGTGACGCTAATCCTCTAGCGATGGGAGATATGCCTTACGAACCTTGAGCTCCTCGGTCGTGGCCCAACGAAGAGGGGACGTGGGCATGATGAGTGGGGGAACAACATGGCTTCCACGGCAGGTGCTTTTTGAGCTGTCAACTCGCCTCGCAATACTCGACGGGTGACAGGTCCTCGCTGCCCTTCCCACATCCATGGGTACTGAAGGAGCAGACCTTCGAGTAGACGTAGGAGGGGAATCCTCAACAAGTCGATCTCATGCGTGTATGAGCGAGACGTACTCGGGTAGTCTCTGACCATGAGGATGATGGACGGGCAGAGAGTCTGCTCGTCGTGGGGTCAGTCCTCTTGAATATAGGTCGTGGCCATAGGGTGAGGTGGGAGTGAAACAAAAGCTGGACACCGGGTGCGCGAACGGGCCCCATGTATGCAAAAATACGAACAACACAATGACCCTCAAAATGATATGACTGGTGCTCTGGTCGTAATGCACCTCCCAAACCGGCATATCAACAAAGATCACGAATGACGCCATCGGAATCTAAAGACGTAACAGGAAAAGAAGAAGAAAGGGTGAGAATCTTGCTAAAGAATCTCAGGAGGGAATCCTCCTATCCTAGTGTCATCATTTACGTCCCTAGGAGCCTTGGGTTTTTTATGAAAAGGTTAAAACATGCAATGGTTTATTATGAGGTTTCATAAAAGGTAATTATCCAAGGTTTGTGTTTTTTTTTATACGATGAATCTTCATGTATGTATGCAGCATAGCAAAACATGAATGCATGACAATACTTTATGCAGCAAACCAATAAAACATATAATCAATAATTAATTCTCATATAAGTGGCATGTAATTTCTCATAATCAACCTTTCGCTTTCATAAGCAAGATACTTCACATCTTTTCTCGTTTCTCAAACTTGTGACATCATGGTATTAAAAAAAGTAGCCACCCTGATACTAGGCTATGAGCTCATACCTCAACTAGTCGTCACTAGTTCTTACTTATCCTCTTGATAAGCGTATCATAATCATAAAAATAATCCGACTCCAGAGTATGGCAGGGGACTAAGGATCATCCATCCTGGACTTTTTCCTTCTCCAAACGCATCAACTGGTTAAGACCAGTGACTTTGTCGCTTTGGCAGGCTAATGTCGATATCTTACGGTTTTACCTTCTCCTCACGTAGCAGGAAGTACGTCTCCCTGAAAACGCATCAACTGGTTAAGACCAGTGACATTGTCGCTTCGGATGGCTCCACGACCATACCCCACGATTTACCTCTCGTCACTTAGCAGGAAATGCGTCTTGTAACGCCCAATTTTATTGTCATTTAGAATTACCGAATTACCCTAGGTAATTCTTATATAAATTCGAGACCGAACAATCCTCAATAGAGGAATATAACATTAGAAAGAGGTTATGAGCGATTCCTGCAAAGTCGCAAGCCCCGAATTTCTGTACGTGTAAAATGACCAAAATGCCCCTGAGGTTATTTTACTCAGAAAATGAGGATCGTGGGCCCCCCGTCCTCAAGGGGATGTTCTGAGGATAATAGGGGATTGTTTGTGTTATGTGTGTTAATAGAGGAGAAGAATCTCAATTTTGAGTTTCGACGCACAAAATGACCAAAACGCCCCTGCGTTGTTTTAACTTCGATTTGCGTGCCGACTTAGCCGAACCTCACTAAAATGTTTTAAAAGGTGTTTTTAAACTATGATTGGCCATTGGTTAAGTTCGGATGCCCAATTTTTAAGTGAAGTTATGATTTTGCCCTGTCTTTGTGCAAGTTTTGCAAATTTTGAGATTTTTGATTCGTCTAGCAAAACATAAGCAATATTAGGCTCAAATTAAAGCTTATTAAATTCTAATTCTTAATCTAGAGTCAAAATTATTTATTTAAATTGATTAGAACCTAAAATTGCTTAGAAACACCCAAATTGCTTACTAATTCACCTAAGCCCTTAATTGCAAATTCTCTAAAATTGCAAAGATACTTACCTACACCTAAATAATACATGGAACACACAAATTTCTCTTCCATGGGCTGCAATGGCCGAAATAATGCAGCCATAATACACCAGAAAATTGCACTAAAACATAATGCCAAAAATTACCATAAAACAAGGAACTTTGAAACATGATTCCATGTTTTAAGCCACCAAACAAGATGATTTTTCCTTCCTTGTTTCCTCCTCAAATTTAGTCAGATTTTCCTCCTCCTCTTGTCCATACATGAGCTTGAATTCTTCTATAAATAGGCATGCTTAGAAGTCATTAGAGGCTTGCTCAAAAATTTCACAACTTCAAGTTTTTCCTAAGCTCAAAAACTTTCTTTCTTTCTTCCCCCTTGGCCGAAATTCTTTCTTCAACCTTTCAAGGATATTTTGTTTCATTTCACTTCAAGAAACCAAGTTCTCTTCCTTTCCTTCAAATAAAATTAGGTAGGGTGTTGTTTCTAAGTTCATTTTATGCTATGACAAGTTATGTTTCTAGCTCAAAAATGTTGAATCAATGAACATTTTCTATGGCTTTTTCAATTCAATTTTCTTCCTTCTTTCTTTTGAGTAATTCGGCCTTATGGCTTAGATTATGATGAGACCATGGTTTGATGATGAGGTTCTTGAGTGTTGGTTGCAAAGCCTTCACAAGTTAGACCTCTAAAACTTGAAGGTTTCACTAGTTTTTAAAGCTTTATAATTTCAGTTTTTCTTTCCTTATTTTTTTTCCATGGTTTCAGCCAAATGGCCTAAGAAGGAATGAAATGATGGCTTGATGATGAGGACCTTGAGTATGGGTTGTAAATCCATCACAAGTTAGGCCTTTAAAGCTTGAAAATTCCACTTGATGCAAAACTTTAAAGAATGATGTTTTTATGATGAAAAAAATAAAGATCTTGAGTTTAGAACTTGAAAGATGTATTTTTCACTTTGTCTTGCTAAGATATATATTGGGTTGAATTTATATTTCTCTAAAGTCTTGGAAGAGCTCTAGTAAAGAAATAAAAGGAACTTGCATCCATGTTTAAGTTTATGCCTTGCATAACCATGTTTACTTTTAATGTCATCACTAAATTCTCAAGAATAAATAAATGAACTTGCATATCTCATGTTTAAATTTCCAAGCTTGCATTTCATGTTTATGTTTCAAGTTGTCACTTAATCTTCAAAGATAATAAAGAGGATGCATCTCATATTTATTTTATGCTCTCACTTTATTTTATAATGGCTAAAAGAATCAATGCATGACATGTTTATTATTATGTCATCACCTAAGAATTTTAGAGCTCAAAGACTTGCCCAAGTATCACAAGCAAAGTTGGAAAATGGTAGTATCCTAAGGATGCATATTTCCTTAAGATTATTGGAGTCAAAGAATTTATTCTTTAAGAAGTCTTGAGTTGGAGCTTAATAAGAATTCTCTTCTCCCTTCACCGGTCCAGTGCGGACTACGCCGCTCCAGCTTCTTATTTTTCTTTTATTAAGATTCTCTTCTCCCTCTATTGGTCCAATGCGGACTACCACCGCTCCAGTTTCTTGCATCATGTTTATAATTCCAAGTTATCACCTTATAAAGATAAGATTAAAATGAGGTTGCATAGCATGTTTATGATTCTAGTATCACCTAAATCTTTAAAGCTCAAGACTTGCTCCTTTTATCTTAAGTGAGAATTTTAATCATGAACATTCTTTCAATGTATAAATTGACCTCATGATTAAGGTAGGCCTAAAGTGATTTTTAAATAGCTACTGAGTTGGTTCTATAATTTCTTTCAAGATTACCAAAAGAATTAGTTTCTAAAAGAGTTTTAAGGCTTGAAATGATATTACGGGAAACTAATATCTTGCATGTACTTAAAATGAGATATTAAGCAATTATGTGAGGTTCATGATTCAGCCACTGATCTGAGTTAGTATTACTATGATTTGATATGTTTGAAGTTGTGATAATTATGTTTATTGATAAGGAATAATTCTATGCATGTTAGAAGTGAAATTAGCTACATAAAGCAACTGTAAAGCTTTAAATATGATTTACTGCCTATGCTGCCTCATATGGTTTAATAATGTTCTTAAGGCTTATGATTAATGGTAATGATGGTAATTAATCCCTTAGATGCATAATTAATTAGTTTGATAATTGAGGTTACCCGATTCTAGAGTTTCGGTTATTTAAGTTTTGGTAAGGATTTATGATGATGCTTATTAAGTATTTGATTTCATTGAATGATTTCATGGCTTGCATGTTATAGTTGCTGTTGCAAACAATGAGAATGCTTATGCATGAAATAATGAAATATTCTTTGTTATTTAAAAATTTACCCTTGTTGCTGGAAGAAAGTATATTACTTGTAAAAGTGTAATTTGGAAAGGTTCTGGCTAGGAAAGACTTGGTATTTAAGCGTGTCCATTTGTGACCCACCTCTCTTTCCTGGAATCTCCAGGTGCATGAATATAGTTGGTATATATTATTCCAGAATAAGACTATAAATGAGAAAATGTTATAATGATTATGAATTGAGAATTGTATTATGATATAACATGCAAAGACTTAATGGTGACTTAAACATATAAGAAAATGATCCTTTGGACCCATCAGACTATAGGTGGTGAAAAGGTGATTCTTGCCCCTAGCCCGTTCTCTCAAAAGGGTAGAGTCGGGATTTTAACTTATCAAAAGGGATAAGTATATGCTAGTGACGACTAGTAAGGTATGAGCTCATAACCTAGATTACTCCCAAAAGGGTGAGTATAGGGTGGCCCAGGAAAATGATGATGAAAGTAACTTTAAGTCACCTAAGAAACTAAGTAAATGCATTATGTGAATATGATGTTCTGCTATGCATAGTATTATGAAATGATGATAAGGAATATGATGTGGTTTTATGCATAATTATGTTATTATATATGAAAGGAAAAGTTCATTATAAACATGACATGCTAAGTTTATGATGCATTATAAGACGCATGATTAAAACGACGAACCTCGATAAAGTATATTTTCGAACTTAATAAATCAATCTTAGCATGCTCACTATTTCATAATAACCCGAGGTTCCTGGGGACGATGATGATGACACAATGCATCATGAGGTGAGTACCCTACTGAGATTCTTTTTATAAGTTTCTCACTCCCTCTATTTTTCTTTCCATCTCGTCTTCAGAAATAGAAGGAAGCGTTCGTGAATCACATTGAGGCTTTCACCTGGTAGCTGAACTTGATCCTTAGTTTCACTCGTATATTTCAGATATCTATCCCTATCCTTGGAGTGTTATTACTAGGTGCCATTAATGGATGTCCTTCCATCCATATATTATTTATGTTTTGTTAGATTGCCTACACCTAGTCTTATTTTGTTGGTAGGCAAACTATCTATGTGTTATGTAATTATGGATGTTATATGATGGAGCCAATATGATGTGTTTTTCATGCTATATCTGCACGTTATTCGCTTTATTTCGATTATTGTTCACGTTATGTGCGGCTCACGTTTTCAATTATGTTTAAAAAAAATGGCTCGTAATTTCACTAAGTATTTTCAAAGTATGATGAAAGAACTGAAGCAAAGAGTAAAGTCTAGTAATTAATCAGATACAACCTAGGTGTATTCGGTTAATTATTAGGGTGTTACACGTCTTGGCATGTCACATATAAAATCTTCCTTTCCAAAACTTTCTTTTAAGTCCCTCAAATTTGATGGAAATTTGAGGCATAACAATTGCACCATGAATTTCCTCAAATTTGAGTCATGCCACATAACTCAAATAACACATGTGGTTCTCATGAAGTTCCTCAATCAAGTAAATCTCTAAGTCATAGAAACATATCCTCCTAGTTCATTTTTATCTCACATTCTCATGCATCTTAAGCATAGCATACCACATCATCACAACAACATGCCACAAATCCACATATAGTCTCATATTCATGGTATTAATATATTCACATTCATCACGAATATACCCACTTGGTCTCTTTCTCGCATCACAACTCCAAACATCATTGCATAAACTAAGCGTTATAGTTATAGTTCGATTTCGGGTTCTAGAATCTACCTTTGACCCTTTCTAAGTTCTGTCTTCACCTAAGGCTCTATATTCATTTTTAGGCCAACTATTAGGGATTCCTACACATATCCACTAATTATGAACCATTTTCCTTAAGATAAATTATGCTAGAATAGAATTTATAATTTTTGTCTCTAAGTGTTCTAGAATTCTCATTTTAAGTCATTTCTAGTTACTCTTCTTTCCTAACTTCCCTAAATCGTTCCTTACTTCGCTCAAATGTAACTTTACACATTTTAACACCATAAAACATAATCTATACAGTGGCCAAAGGAGCAAGGCAAATACCAAAAATGTACATCACACATAATCACATAAATTCATGTTATAAAAGTATATAAGTTGCTAGTTTTTCTCTTGGGACAATTTCAAGAACTCAAGGGTAGTCTGGTAATCAGTTACATGAGCCCAGTAATCAATTACCAGAACCTAGGTTTTGTTCTGGACACAGGAACACCTAGGCAATCGATTACATAGGATGGTAATCGATTACTTAGGGTTAAAAACTATTTCCTAAAATGAAGAACATCATGGTAATCGATTACATGAACTGGTAATCGATTATAGGAGTAAAAAAATTGATTTTGGGCATGAGGAATAGCCTCGATAATTGATTACATTGTTGGTAATCGATTACCAGAACCTAAAGTCCTTCGAATGACCACTCTGGTAATCGATTACATAAACTGGTAATCGATTACCAAACCTTCAAATTTGAGAAAACATGATTTTTAACACATCCTAAACGACTTTAACACTACGTAAAACATCTTTCTAACATTTTCTTGAAATCATCCTCACATTTTTACAAAATCAAAACCATCATCATGTTATAACTAAACACATCCACTTGTCATGGCTAAAATTTCCATTTGAAGATACTAGGGCAAGTCTTTGAGCTCTAGGGTATTTTAGGTGATAACATAAACATAAACATGCTATGCACTTTATTTTACTCTTCATTATGAAGTAAAGTGAGAGAATAAAATAAATATGAGATGCAACTCATTATTATCTTTAAAGATTAAGTGATGACTTGAAATATAAACATGGAATGCAAGCTTGAAAATTTAAATATGACAATGCAAGCTCATTTATTTATTCTTGAGAGCTTAGTGATGGCATCAAAAGTAAACATGAGATGCAAGGCATAAACTTAAACATGAATGCAACTTATTTTATCTTAACTAGAGCTCTTGCAAGACTTTAGAGGAACATCAATAGCCTTAACCCAACATGTATCTTAACAATAGAAGATGAGCTTTAGAGTTCTTAGCACCAAGTCTTCAAAGAAGTCTTTGGTTTGAACTTCATCATCAAGCTCAAGAAAGTGGACTAGGACAAAGACATCAACATCTAACAAAACAAACATAAGAAGAATATTCTTTATTTTATTTCTCATGGGCTTTAATCTAGAGTAAACTCTTAAAACGGCCGACCAACTTTAAGGTTGGCAAGGGTAAGCTTAGAGCTCTTTGAAAACATAGGATTAATTTTTCTTAATAAAACTTTTAGTGATTTACTTAACATTTTTACCAAACTTTGTTCCAATAAGGAAGTGGAAACCGAAATTATTAAGGAAAAAGGAAAAGAGAACCGAAATCTTTGAGCAAGGAAAAGGAAAGAAACCAAAAGCATATATGGTACAAGACTAAGTTTTTCAAGCTTTAGAGGTTTCTCACATGGCATCACAAGACCATTATCTTGAACCTCATCATCAAGCCAAAGTTTTTTTTTTCACATAAAAGGCTCCAAGGCTGAAAATGAAAGGAGGAAAGGAAAAGCTTGAAAACTAAGAGAAAACTAGAACTTTTCTTAAAGAAAGCAAGTAAAACTTTGAGAACAAACCTCTACCTAATGAAGTCTTTGAAAGAGAGGAAGGAAAGCTTTGTTTCTTGAGAGGAAAAGAGAAGAAAATCTTCTTGAATCCTTGCTGAAAATACTCGGCCAAGGAAGGAGAAAGGAAGAAGAGAAAAGGTTTCTTAAGGGTTAAAGAAAGAAATCTTTGAGTTGGCAAAGTGTGTAAACCTTCAAAGAGCTTTCAAGCTCACCTATTTATAGAAGAATGAAAGCTTATGGAGGGCTTGAGAGGAGGAAGAGTGGCCGGTCACTTTGAGGAAGAAGGAGAGAAGAAATATCTCTTTGATTAGTATGGTGGAGAGCATGGGCAAGGAATGGTGAGGTATGGGTTTGGGTATGGCTTAAGGCATGGGCTTGGAGTACAACAAAATCAACATGTGGCACAATTTGGGGGGGGGGTTTTATATCAGCCAAAGGGGAGGATGATTTGTTCATGTATTTGGAGTCTAATGATGTGTTTAGGTGTTTCTTTGATTAAGGTTTTGATTAGGAGTTTGTAAGAAAGTGTTTAGGTGAGGTAATGACTAATTAAGGTTGTCAAGACTTGATTAGGGGAGTGATTTTGCTAGATTAACAAATTAAAACCATTTTCTAGTTAAATGAAGGTTTGGCACAATTCCTTAATTTAAGGAATTGGAGAGAGAAAACATTATTCAAGATTCCATGACTAGGAATCTTGAATCAAAGATGTAATTAGAGTTTAACCAAGCAATCTTAGGTTCTAATTAACCTTAATAAATTATTTTGATTGTAGATTAATTATCAAAATAAATTAAGTTATTTTTACACGTTATTCTAGGGCAAAATGGTAATTTTGTGCTAAACTGCTCGGACCTCCCAGGCCCAACTAACCATCATAAATCACTCATAAACATCATTCTGAACTTCCTGGAAAAGTTTCGGGCTCAAACGGCATCTTTACTCACGTAAAACGTTCAGGTATTTTGGTCATTTTGAGCCGAAAGTTCGAAAAACGAGATTTTCGCCTCGGATATCAAGCATAACAATTATAATCCCTTCAAACATTGAGTTGACCCATTGAGGACTCCAGGTTGGCTACCCTTGAATTTAAGAAAATGACCTTAGGGCATTTCGTCATTTGTATTCAAACAGAAAAAAAATCGGGTGTTACACAACCTGCCTACATCTAGTTCTTGACCACGGTTGAATTTCACTAAACCTTTCTTAACCCGAGAAAGAAAAAACAGGATAGTCTTTCAGTAGCCTTTACAAGCTCTTGTGACTAGTAGACAACCCTACTATCATAAACCAAGTAGTTATTCACCAACCTCTCCAGCTGAATTGAGTAGTCTTTAACCAATCTCTCTAAGCTAAATCAAGTAGTATTGTGCTAGCCTCTCAAGCTAAAATCGTGACCAGCAATAACCCCTTACTGTCACATTACAAGTAGTTTTACCTTAGCCTTTCCAAGCTATCTCATACCAATCACTCCTGGATCGAGGTTACAAGAGGTTTGTGTTTGGGTTTGCCATTCAAACTAACCTACACTCAAGTTTCCTAAAGATATACAACAAATAGATCAGGCAAAACTCAAATGACTTCTTTCTAATAATTCTTCCTAGGAAGAACGTAAGATATGTCAAGGATGTTGAAAGAAGATTTTACAAGCAAGGAAACTTATTCCTTAACGCCTCGATTTTTCCAGTGTACAAATGACCAAAATGGCCCTGAGGTCATTTTACCGGAAAATGAGAATTGCCAGTCCGGCCATCCTCAAGGGGACGTTTTGATGATGATAGGGGATTATATGTGTTATGTGTGTTAATAAAGCAGAAGAATCTCATTTGAGTTTGATGCACGAAATTATCAAAACGCCCCTATGGTTGATTAACATGAATGAAGTGCCAATGAATTCAGGCTTTGCCCAAAGGTTTTAAATGATGTTTTTAAGTAATGTTTTGCGCAGGTTAAACCCGAGTAGCCCGGAGGTTTTTATGAAAAATTACCATTTTGCCCCGGGCTAAGTGCATTTTGGGCCTAATGACACAATTAACAAAACCTAAGCAATATTAGGCTCTAATTAAAGATTAGTAAATTCTAATTACTAATCTAGAGTCAAAATAATTTATTAAGATTAATTAGAATTTAAGATTGCTTAGATACATGTTAATCTTTGTCTTAAAAATCAAGATGCCATGTCATGTAATCTTGAATAGTATTTTCTCTCCAATTCCTTAAATCAAGGAATTGTGTTTGTGAATGATTTTTATATAAAATAAGTTTTACTTCACTAATAAAGCAAGACCAACTCCTTAATCATGTCTTGATATCCTTAATTATCCATTACCTTACCAAAACACTTACCTACAAAAGCCTCAATCAAAAGCCTAATCAATGATATACCTAAACACACCCCTAAACCATAATTAGATGACATATTCCTCCCCTTGGCTGCATGGTATGGCCGAATGCCACTCCTCCCATTATTCATCACATGTTGATTTATTTTTGCACACAAAGAATGTAACACCATAATTAACCCATAGGTCGTATCTGATTAATTACTAGACTTTACTCTTTGCTTCAGTTCCTTAATCATGCTTTGAAAATACTTATTGAAATTACGAGCCATTTTTTTTAAAAAAAACATAATTGAAAACGTGAGCCGCATAACGTGAACAATAATCGAAATAAAACGAATAACGTGCAGATATAGCATGAAAAACACATCATATTGGCTCCATCATATAACATCCATAATTACATAACACATAGATAGTTTGCCTACCAAGAAATAAGACTAGGTGTAGGCAATTTAACAAAACATAAATAATATATGGATGGAAGGACATCCATTAATGGCACCTAATAATAACACTCCAAGGATAGGGATAGATATCTGAAATATACGAGTGAAACTAGAGGATCAAGTTCAGCTCCTGAAAGCCTCAATGTGATTCATGAACACTTCCTTCTTTTTGAAGACGAGATGGAAAGAAAAATAGAGGGAGTGAGAAACTTATAAAAAGAATCTCAGTAGGGTACTCACCTCATGATGCATTGTGTCATCATCATCGTCCCCAGGAACCTCGGGTTATTATGAAATAGTGAGCATGCTAAGATTGATTTATTAAGTTCGAAAATATACTTTACCGAGGTTCATCGGTTTTAATCATGCGTCTTATAATGCATCATAAACTTAGCATGTCATGTTTATAATGAACTTTTCCTTTCATATATACTAACATAGTTATGCATAAAATCACATCATATTCCTCATCATCATTTCATAATACTATGCATAGCAGAACATCATATTTCTCATCATCATTTCATAATACTATGCATATTTCTCATCATCATTTCATAATACTATGCATAGCAGAACATCATATTTCTCATCATCATCTCATACATACTATGCATAGCAGAACATCATATTCACATAATGCATTTACTTAGTTTCTTAGGTGACTTAAAGTTACTTTCATCATCATTTTCCTGGGCCACCCATACTCCACCCTTTTGGGAGTAATCTAGGTTATGAGCTCATACCTTACTAGTCGTCACTAGCATATACTTATCCCTTTGATAAGTTAAAATCCTGACTCTACCCTTTTGAGAGAACGGCTAGGGGCAAGAATCACCTTTTCACCACCTATAGTTCTGATGGGTCCAAAGGATCATTTTCTTATATGTTTAAGTCACCATTGAGCCTTTGCATGTTATATCATAATCCAATTCTCAATTCATAATCATTATAACCTTTTCTCATTTATAGTCTTATTTTGGAATAATATATACCAACTTATTCATGCACCTGGAGATTCCAGGAAAGAGAGGTGGGTCACAATGGACACTTAAGTACCAAGTTTTTCCTAGCCAGAACCTTTCCAAATTACACTTTTACTAATATACTTTCTTCCAGCAACAAGGGTAAATTTTTAGATAACAAAGAATATTTCATTATTTCATGCATAGAATTATTCATAATTATCACAACTTCAAACATATCAAATCATAGTAATACTAACTCAGATCAGTGGCTGAATCATGAACCTCACATAATTGCTTAATATCTCATTTTAAGTACATGCAAGATATTAGTTTCCCGTAATATCATTTCAAGCCTTAAAACTCTTTTAGAAACTAATTCTTTTTGGTAATCTTGAAAGAAATTATAGAACCAACTCAATAGCTATTTAAAAATTACTTTAGGCCTACCTTAATCATGAGGTCAATTTATACATTGAAAGAATGTTCATGATTAAAATTCTCACTTAAGATAAAAGGAGCAAGTCTTGAGCTTTTAAAGATTTAGGTGATACTAGAATCATAAACATGCTATGCAACCTCATTTTAATCTTATCTTTATAAGGTGATAAATTGGAATTGTAAACATGATGCAAGAAACTGAAGGCGTAGTCCGCACTGGACCAGGAAGGGAGAAGAGAATCTTAATAAAAGAAAAATAAGAAACTGGAGACGTAGTCCGCACTGGACCGATGAAGGGAGAAGAGAATTCTTATTAAGCTCCAACTTAAGACTTCTTAAAGAATAAATTCTTTGACTCCAATAATCTTAAGGAAATATGCATCCTTAGGATACTACCATTTTCCAACTTTGCTTGTGATACTTGGGCAAGTCTTTGAGCTCTAGGATCTTTAAGTGATGACATAAAATAAACATGCCATGCATTGATTCTTTTAGCCATTATAAAATAAAGTGAGAGCATAAAATAAATATGAGATGTATCATCTTTATTATCTTTGAAGATTAAGTGACAACTTGAAACATAAACATGAAATGCAAGCTTGGAAATTTAAACATGATTATGCAAGTTCATTTATTCATTCTTGAGAATTTAGTGATGACATAGAAAGTAAACATGGTTATGCAAGACATAAACTTAAACATGGATGCAAGTTCATTTTATTTCTTTACTAGAGCTCTTCCAAGACTTTAGAGAAATATAAATTCAACCCAATATATCTTAGCAAGACAAAGTGAAAAATACATCTTTCAAGTTCTAAACTCAAGATCTTTATTTTTACATCATAAAAACATCATTCTTTAAAGTTTTGCATCAAGTGGAATTTTCAAGCTTTAGAGGCCTAACTTGTGATGGATTTACAACCAACACTCAAGGTCCTCATCATCAAGCTATCATTATATTCCCATATAGGCCTTATGGTCAAAATGTTCAAAGGAAAAGAAAGAAGAAAACCGAATGGAAAAGCTAGAGAAAGTCCATGAAATCATCATTTTGAACCAAGAACAACACTTAGCAAAGCATAGAAATAAGCTTAAAGACAACTCCTTACCTTATGTGGTTTGAAAGAAAGGAAGAGAACTTGGTTTCTTGAAGTGAAATGAAACAAAATATCCTTGAAAGGTTTGAAGAAAGAATTTCGGCCAAGGGAAGAAAGAAAGAAAGTTTTTGAGCTTAGGAAAAACTTGAAGTTGTGAAATTTTTGAGCAAGTCTCTAATGACTTCTAAGCATGCCTATTTATAGAAGAATTCAAGCTCATGTATGGACAAGAGGAGGAGGAAAATCTGACTAAATTTGAGGAGGAAACAAGGAAGGAAAAATCATCTTGTTTGGTGGCTTAAAACATGGAATCATGTTTTCATGGTTCCTTGTTTTCATACCTTGGTTTTTGTGCATTCTTTGACAAATTTTCTGATGCATTATGGACCAAAATTTCTGCATTACAGCCCAAGGAGGATAAAATTTGTGTGTTCCATGTATTATGTAGGTGTAGGTAGGTATCTTTGCAAATTAGAGAATTTACAATTAAGGGCTTAGGTGAATTAGTAAGCAATTTGGGTGTTTTTAAGCAATTTTAGATTCTAATTAATTTAAATAAATAATTTTGACTCTAGATTAGTAATTAGAATTTAATAAGCTTTAATTTGAGCCTAATATTGCTAGGTTTCGTTACGAATCAAAATCTCAAAAATTGCAAAACTTACAAAGACAGGGCAAAATGGTCATTTTACTTAAAAATTTCCCAGACCACCCGAGCTTAACTAATGGTTAACCATAGCTTAAAAACATGTTTTAAAATATTTTAGTGAGGTTCGCTAAGTCGGCACGCAAATCGGAATTAAAACGGCAAGAGCGTTTTGGTCATTTCGCGCGTCGAAGCTCAAAATTAGGATTCTTCTCCTCTATTAACACACATAACACAAACAATCCCTTATTATCATCAAAACATCCCCTTGAGGATGGGTGGGGCCCACGATTCTCATTTTGAGTAAAATAACCTCAGGGGCATTTTGGTTATTTTACACGTACAGAAAATTGGGTTTGCAACTTTCACACGAATTGCTCCTAACCTTTCTTCTAATGTTATATTCCTTTATTGAGGATTGGTTGGTCTCAAATTTTATGTAAGAATTACCTAGAGTAATTCGGTAATTTCTAACGATAGTAAAAATCGGGACATTACAAAGAACCATGCTTTAGGCCATGCTTCACCATACCTTGAGCCATACTTCACCATGCTTTGAACTATGCCCAAGACCATACCTTGCAAGAGATATTTTTCTCTCTTCTTCCCTCCACAAGGCCGACGGCCTCCTCCCTTATTGGCACCTCCATGTGTTGCAATTCTTTTATAAATAAGGCACCAAGGAGAGCTTGTAATGTTTTGCTCATTTGTGCAAAGCTTCAAGTTTCCTTTCTTTGAGTTCTTCTTCTACTCCTTCTTCATTTCCTAAACACAAACACCATAAGCCTTCCCCTTAAACACATAGCCATTCCCTTGCAAGATCAAAGCTTTCTCTATTCAAGCAAGGAACACATGTACAACTTGGTAGGGAGTTGTTTGAGTTCTCTTCTCTATTTTTCCTCTTATGATTTTTGGATTTAATGATGCATGAAATAGATGAGTTTTTAGTTAATGATGTGGTTGAGTTGCTCCTTTTCTTGTTCCTTTTCTCTTTTAGTTTTGATCATTCCTTTTCTTTCTTCCTTTTTGGTTTGTTGTTGTTGGATGATTGAAAACCATAGCTTGATGATAAGAGATCTTTGTGTTGGCTGTAAAGACCACCATGTATAGACCTCTAGAGCTCAAGGTTTGCTTCATCTTTGGTTTTAAAAAAAGAAAGAATGATGAAAATAAAGAGATTTTTGGTTGTCTTTGTTGGTTTTTCCTTGAGTTGATGATGAGTCTAGACAAATGAGATCCATAGAACCATGTTGTCAAGAGGCTCAAAACTCATTTCCATTTGCTTAAGATTGAATGGGGTTGCAAGTTTATCCTTTAAAGTCTTGAAATGAGCTCTAGCAAGATAAAGAAATGAACTTGCATCATGTTTTCATTTCAAGTTCTTGCATTGCATGTTTATATTTAAGTTTTGCACTCATGTTATCGCCTAAGTAATTAACTCGAAGCCTATCTATCTTAGCCTTAAAGTTGAGATGTGATTTAGAGTAAATACTCTAAAAGGCCTAGAGCACTAAAATAAAGAATTGAACTTGCATTCATATTTATATTTCCTGTTTAGCATATTTAAGTTTCAAGCCATCACCTAATAATGGTAAGGATCTAAAATGAAGCTTGCATAACATGTCTATCTTTTTGTCATCACTTAAACTCCTAGAGCTCAAAAGACTTGCCTTGGTATCCCCAAATGGAAATTTTAACCATGACTAGTGGATGTGCCTTAGTCATGATACAATGTTGGCCTTGATTTGTAAAAATGTGAAGATGTTTTCAAAGGAATGTTAGAAAGACGTTTTAAGTGGTCTCAAGGTGGTAAAGTAGCTTAGAATGTGTTAAAAATCATGTTTTCTCAAATTCTAGGTTCTGGTAATTGATTACCAACTTTTGTAATCAATTACCAGAATGGTTATTTGAAGGATTTTAGGTTATGGCAATCGTTACCAGATAATGTAATCGATTACCAAGGCTGTCCTCATGCCCAAAACCAGTTTTAACTCCTGTATCGATTACCATGATGTTCTTTATTCTCCTAAATAGTTTTTAGCCTTAGTAATTGATTACCATCTTATGTAATCGATTACCTAGAAGTTCCTCGTACCCAAGATAAAATTTAGGTTCTGGTAATCGTTACCAGGCCATCTTTGAGTTCCGAACAAGTCTTTGATTTTGGTAATTGATTACCATCACCCCAAATGTGCAAAAATATGTGCTTTAAGTATGATAGAATGACTTTATGTGTTGATGATTTGAGATGATGAATTCATGTGATATTTGATGTTGTGTGAGTACTTGATCTCTAAAGATAGAATCCATCATTGCATGTTATAGTTTCATTTGGAAACACTTATGCTAGAAATATATGGAGAGCTATGATCTTTATGCTTTATGTATTACATTTTGATATAACATGCTAAGACATGCTAAGACTTATGACTTAAACATGAGAAAATGATCCTTTGGACTCATCAAACTATAGGTGATGAAAATGTGATTCACAAAAGGAAATGACCCTATAGACTCCGAATTAAAGGTTATGATAAGCGATCCTTAATGCCCCTAACCCGCACTTAATGGTGGGACTTTAACTTATCAAAAGGGATAAGTATACACTAGTGACAACTAGTAAGGTATGAGCACATAACCTAGAACTCTCAAAAGGGAGAGCATTAGGGTGGCCCCCAAGGAAAAAGAAAGTGAGAAGATTAAGTCACCTAAAATAAGTTATGTTGAGATGTATTGCCATGATTATATGTTCTAACTTATTTCCTGATTATAGCATGAACATGCATTTCATAATGAAGTATGTTACATTCATACCCAAGATGCACACTAAAATGAATAGGCCTTGGTAAATTACACTTTAAAACCTTAAAATTGAACCTTATGCATGTTCACCCTTTGTAAAGAAAGCCTGAGGTTCCTGGGACGTAAACGATGATACTATGATAAGAGATTTCCCTGAGTTTCTTTATTAAGATTCTTACTCCCTCTATCTTTCTTTTTTCCATCACGTCTTCAGGAACCATGGCCACGTTTGTGATCTTCATTGATACGCTAGTTTGGGAGGTGCACTATGATCCCCACTGCACCTACCACTTCGTGGGTCGTTGTGTAATACACATTTTTGCAAACATGGGACGCCCTTCGCTTTTCCAGTTTCCAGCTTCTAGTTTACCCCTACTTCCCCTACGGTGATGATTTGATTTTCGAGCGTACTTGACCTCGTGACGAGAGACTCATAATGCTTGCCCTTCGCTTCAGCCACAACTACCCCGAGTATGTTCCGTTCGAGGCATTCAGATTGACCCATCCAAGGACTCCTTCACTCATATCTACTGATGCGAGTCGCGACTCACAACAAATTAAAAATTTATAAAGTGCCAAGTTGCACAAAAAATTTAGTAAATGGCACAACCTAGGTCGTCTCTCAAGGAGGCTTCAATACTTAGTTGGGAAGATTTGGGGTTTTGAGAATTAAAGCAAATAATTTAAATTGAAAGATAATAGCAATGAGATAATAGCAACAGTGAATAAGGCACTAGTGCAAGGTATTCCTAGGATTGAAAATTAATTATCATTAACCAAATATTAAACCCATTGGTGGCTATTGGTAATAAATTACCTGCAATTCTACTAATGATCAATCGACCTCTAGAATTTGATCAATAAAAATAACTAACAAACGACGATTGCCAATTTATTAGAAATTACATCAATTTAATGAGCCAATTGCTATAGCCTAACCGCCAATTGGAAAGTTAATTCTAATGTTCTCCTTCAAACATAAACTAATAGATTTATCAATTTATACCCAAAGGATTTCCCTAAATGATGATCGCTAATTTAGTTATTCCAATAAAGATTATAGCAATCGCCACAAAATTAAAGGAATAGAAACTCAGAACATTAAGAAAACCAATACATTCAATATAAACAAAGGGTCTCAAATGTCATCCCAATCCATTTGGAAATCCCTACACTAGTAAAGAAATCTACTCCTCCATCTCTAGGGGATTACAACAATGAAGATAAGAGATAACCTGAAAATAATAGCAACAATCGTTGCCATAATCCCCAAGACAAAGCACCTTCACCAATGGAACCCTTAGGGAGAAGAGAGAAGAAAAAGAGATGTAGAGAGAGAATGTGTTTTCTAAGGACATAAAACACAGTGTGCAAAATTCACGTCCCACCAACGCGGCTGCCGCATATGACTAAGGTGGTTCTGGCGGCTTGGCGTCTCCAGTGTGAATTTCCCTGACTTTGGTCCCTCTATTCACTACCTGGGCAGACGACCGCCTGGGCAGTATCTAGGAACTTCCAAGCCTATTTTGAGGGCCAAAACATTCGAATTAGCTCTTAAGTTGTATCTCTTTGAATAAGCTTTCCAATGCCACCAAAATCACCTCAATCAGACATCTGTAGCTCAGATATGTAGAAAATACTAAGTAGAGATCAAGTTGGACAATATTCGAAAATCAGCAACCTTGTTCTTGATATTTTGCACTTGATCCAAAGCTCCTATGCACAAAACCATACTCAAAGAGACAAGTCAAATGTAACAAGGTGTAATTACAATTTATTCCATAATCAATACAAAAGTCAATAATTCCATTTAAATCACACAATGAGGAGTAAATCAAAATCCTTATTAATTGCATTAATAACTCAGTAAAACTCATGCAAAAAGCTAAGGTCTGGTGGCAAGATAAGTGACATAAATACTCCTTATCAAACTCCTCCACACTTAAGCTTTCACATGTCCTCATGTGAACTAAGATCAAACCAAGGTATGGTTGAGAAACAGGCTACAAGGACTACATTAGACTCTTAACCTAAAATGCATGATGCATGAAATCAAATGACAATACACCAATCCAATGAACCTAGAGGCATACAGTAAGCTTTCACACCAACAATCAAGAGAATTGTAACAAGCCAGGCATGAATAAGAACATAGCACACATAGTAGAATTCACATATGGATCAAGTAAAAAAATCCTCCCAAGGTCAGTGTTTGCCACTCATTCACTCAAGTGTTTTGGTTATGATGCACACTCAATCACCTCAATTGAAAATGCATTACCATAAGCTTGCTACAGGTCTCATTCTCCATTTTGTTACACACACATGCATATAAATCAAGAGGACTTACCTTTGGTTGTAATGGGGCTTAGGTGAAGGTGGATAAATATATAGGCCAATGGGCTAAACCTCAAGTCAAAGGAGAGCAAATGCATACACTAAGATGACAAGTGCCAAAGGGTACACTTTGTCCAAATTAACACAATTATAAGCATTTCTTTTGCAATGTGGTACACCTTCAACCTAACCTTTTTTAGAAATTTTTTTTTTCTTTCAATCAACTTTGCGTTTCTTTCTTCTTCTTTTTTTTCTTGGTATGCCACTTGCTGAATTTTGAGAACACATTGTTCCTCCCCACACTTAAATTGGGGCATGTCCTCATGCTCTCCCCCACACTTATGCTCAAGCACAAATAAAAATTTGCACAAATGCTCTCCTAAGCCTAAAAGGTTAGGAATTTTCATGGTTTTTCACTTTTGGCTAAGGATGTGCTAAAACAAAAGAATGGGCAATAAGGCTCAAGGGGGTTAAACAATGGTAACATGCAAAGGTCGGCTATATGGACAAGTGGCTAAAAAATAAGAAAAATGCCTCAATTATATTCAAGCATGCACATGAAAAACATATCTTCAAACAAGACCTTAAGCAAGTTCTAGAATGCAAATCCAAAGAGGGAAGCACACATGAACAAATAAACATGGCACATGATAGTCCAATCAAAGAGGCTCAAAATCTCACAGGTAAAAGTGTATGTACTCAATCCAAACAACACAGTGAATCCATCAAGCATGCAATACAAAATAAAGTCAATGCCAAGCATGTCAATATAGTGCATGTGGTGTGAGCCTATGCATGTGACCTCTAAAGTGCCAAAAAGAATGGTGAAAAATGCAAATAAAAATAAATATGATGCAAGACCCAAAACTAAAATGAAAATAAATAAAATGCAGAAAAAGTAAAAGGGAAAAGTAAAGAAAAACCTCACGGTGGGTTGTCTCCTACTCAGCACTTTGCTTTAACGTCCCTAAGTTGGACGTCAGGACCCTCATGGAGGTTGCAATTTCAACCTAAAGATAGGCCATTTGAGCCCTTGGATCTCTGGGGTCTCATGGAGGTGTATCAGTCATGCTCTTCAATGCCACACCGAGTCATCCTAGAATTTTCCAACTCAATTGTACCATCGGGATGTGCATGAGTGACCAAGAGAGGTCCCTCCATCTAAACTTTGGCTTTCCAGCTATCAGTTTGCTCGGGCTCATAAAGAAGATCCATTACCCTCAAGGGCTTTTTACCCAACATGGGCTGGTCATGGGGCACCTAGTAAACTGATGACTAGTGCTTGGGAGGTGTACCTGTATTTGAAAACTTGGGACATTCTAACACAACAAGCTCATCATATCCCATAGAAGAAGAAAAAGTGGAGAATAAGGGGTCTGGATCCTTACATAGCATATTTCCAAAAGCATTATCAACTAAGGAATCAATGACATCAATGCCAAACACAGAGTGTTCCTCATGGGGATGTTTCATAGCATCAATAAAGAGAATTGGACTTTCATGTCCCCACACTCCATGGATAATGTGCCAGCATAAACATCAATCATGGTTTTAGCAGTTTCAAAAATGGTCTACCCAAGATTAATGTATGTTGGCTGGCATTGGTGTCATTCTCCATCTCAAGCACATAAAACTCAAAGGAATATTAAATCATTTACCTGGACAAGAACATCTTCCAATACTCCCCTGGTCTTATAATGTTGGTTGCCAGTGAATTTGCAACCCAGTTGGCTTGAGCTCTCCAAAATTTAGGGACTGGTAAGAGACTTAGGCATAACATTAATGCCAACTCCAAGGTCAACCAGGGCCCTTGTGATATGCAAGTTCCCAATAGTGCAAGGGATAGTAAATGTGCCTGGATCCTTGCACTTGGGTGGTAGATTGCCGGCTTGATGATGGAGGAAGCATTTACCACCATAGTTATTTGGTCCTCCCATTACCCTTTATTTTCCTCCTCTTGGTGCACAGATCTTTCAAGAATTTAGCATATTTGGGAATTTGCTTGATTGCATCCAATAGAGGTATATTCACATGCACTTTCTGAAAGGTTTCTAGTGTGTCTGAATCCAAATCTATAGTAATAGCCTTCCTGGGTTGCATTCTTTGTGGGAATGGCGTGAGGGAATGAAATTTGGAACTTTTATAGCTTCTGCTAGCTAGAGCTGTGACCTGCAGGAATCACCAGGATGCTATTAGGCTCATTTTTAGCTTGCTTCTTTCCTATTAGGCTTAGTCACTTCCAGAAATTTTTGTCCCAGACCTTAGAGTAATAGCACAAACATTTCCCTTTGGATTTGGCATGGTCTGGAAGGTACTGGGCTTGGGGCTTGCTGACTCTTACTACTTTTCATCTAGTCACCTCCTCTCTCAACTGGGCATTTTTCTTCTAATTTCCTACATTTGCTCCATCATCATCTTCATCATTCTCATCATAGTAGGATCTAAAGATCAAGGTGCAGGGGCCGATGCCTCTGATGAGGTGTCAGGTACTTTTGCTGTGAAGGTTGGCCCTGTTGTTGAAATTATTACCCCACTTCAAATTAGGGTGATTCTTCCAGCTGGAGTTATAAGTGTTCCCAAATGGAAATTGACCTAATTCTGAGGTTGAATCTAGAAGGGGTATGTTGCTGCTACCCAAGTGGTGGAGTCATCTTGTAATGCTAGGCACATATCATTGTGATGGTCATTTGAAGTACATATGCCACAGACCTTAGGAACCACTAGAGTTGCTGCGGCTTACCATAATTGCTTCATAAGGCTAGAAAGTTGCCTAAAGTTTGGGTCAACAATGGATTCTCTAATTGGCTCACTCCATGAAGGCCTTTAGTAGTTATGGCTGCCCTGGAACCAAATTGTTAAAAATTGGCAGCCATATTCTCAATCAAAGCACGGGCTTCTTCAGGGTCTTATCCAATAGTGCCTCTCCACTTGCAGCATCTACCATACATCGATTAGCAGGTATCAACTCCTCATAAAAGTCCTGAAGAAAGCGTTGCTCTGGAATCTAATGATTGGGGAAACTTGCACAAAAGAGCTTGAAGCGTTCCTAATATTCATGGAGAGTCTCATTAGTCTTGGATTCCAGAAATCTCCTTCTGATAGAAGGAACTCTAGAGGCGGAAAAATACCTCTCCAAGAAAAGCCTCTTCATCCCCATCCAGCTATTTACAATCCCATCCAGCTATTTACAATCCCATCTAGCAAATTAAAGAACCAATTTTCTCCACACTCCTCAGGGAGAAGGGAATGCTCTGAGCTTAACATCATCCACCTCCACCCTATTGGGTCTCATGCAGGAACACACCATATGAAGCTTCTTCAAGTGCTGGTAGGGGTCTTCTCCAGGACGCATGGAACTTGGGCAGAGCATGAACCATATACCCCTTAAGCTCAAAATCATTGTCAAGCCTAGGGTAAGTAATGGCCAAGGGCTGTGGGTAAAGTCAGGAGCAATGAGCTCCTAAGTGTTCTATTCTAATCTCCCATATTACCTATTTCCTAAAACACTAACAGACACTACAAGAACAAGCGAGTTACCAGACGGATTTTACCGGCGGATTTCGTCGGTATTTTTGACGGATTTATCGAATGGAAAACAAGAAATAGGAGAATTTTGGGTTCCGGCCATTACGACGGATTTTTTCGTCGATAAATCCGTCGGTAAACTTTGCGCCAAATGTAAATAACATGGCGCGCACATTACCGGTGGATTTTTCCGTCGGTAATTATCATAATTATTCCATTATTTAGAAAACAAATATCCAACGGATTTTCGTCAGTAATCGTCTTTGAAGGAAAAAAATTTGAGGTTAAATTTACCGACGGAAAAATCCGTCGTGATATTATTGTACATTATCGGCGGATTTTTCCGTTGAAAAACATGGACCCATGAAAAATTAACTGGCACATTACTCGGATTTTTGAATTCCAACGGAAAAATCCGTCGGTAACACAGAATCGAAAAAATTTCAGATTGGTCAATAGTTAGGGATTACCGACGGATTTTCGTCGGTAATTCAAAAATCCGTCGTAAAAAATTTAGTGATATTGGCCAAATGCCTCGTAACATAACACACACACACACACGCACACACACACACTCATCTGGTTTTCTCTCTCTTCCTCTCCCTCTCTCCGAATCCGCCCTACCCGGAGTCCGTCGCGCCGCGCTCGCGGCCGTGCCTACACCCAGCGACGCCTCCTCCGCATGCCCGCATGTCGAGCCCACACTCCACGCTGCGCTGAACATCGAGCAGCCGGCGACGCCTCCTCAGCGATCTCTTCTCTCCTTGTTGCCCTTCCTCTCGGAGAGAAGCTGCGCATCCTGGCCAATGGCACCCGCTGGATCTCACACCTCCCTTCAACTCCGCGACTTACCGCGCACTCCAAGCAGATCTCGACCTCCTGCGTGACTGTGCGCAGCTGGGCTGGTGAGGGTGACCGGCGCCGGTGACGATGAGGCGAGCTGAGCCAGCGACCAACGAGGCGACCTGCGAGGCTCTCTGTGAGCTTCGAGGTGCAACCGCGACCTGCGGGCTTCAAGGTACGACGTCAGCAATCTCGCTCCAGATCTCGACCGCGAATGGCGAGCTGCGGGCAATTCGACCGGTCTCGCAACTCGCCACACCGGAGGCTCCGACACCATGGTTAGTGTTGCTCCACCCATCCGCGAATCTTTCTCTCTTTCTCACGAGACTTCGTTGGCACAGCAACCTCAAACCTCGTCGTACCAGCTCTCTCCTCCGTTTGTCTTGGTGAGCATCTTTTTTTTTTTGGTTTGATTTTGTTTATACTTTGAGCGCACTGATATATGTTTGAAGAAAAACATTAAGTAAATGCTTTGGGCAATTTGTCTAAGAAGATTTTGATTATATTGATTATATTGCATTTTGTTAATTTAGATAATTGATTTTGTTAGAGAACATCAAATCGGTTGGAGCATTTCTTTGGAGCATATAATTCTTTTGCCGATATTAAGGTAAGTAATTGTTTCTTCTCCTTATTTAACTACATTTTTGTTAGGATAGAGGCTTATGATTTCTAAGATAGAGTTGTAGGAAATTGGGATTGCATGACTGGGGAAGGGCATAGAGGTCCTTTCCCGACTTGTTTGCTTATTTGTGTGGAGATTGATTTTGTATGCGGAGATTAGGATATACATGTTGTGATGTTATAAGGGGGTGTACTCTAGAACAATTTTAGGACTTTTAAATGTTTATTTGATTGTATTGTGAATTTTATTTGACTGGATTGATTATGGAAATTAATTTTTTGGGCGATGTCTTAGTTTTAGGGAGGTTCTGTGAATTTGTTTTTAATTTAAAGAGTGGAATCTTAATTTAAGGGGTTGCCTGAAATTCAGGGTGGTTGTGGCTTGATTTTCGTTTAATAAATTAACCAATGAAAAATGCTTTGTGTACATATTTTTGAGTGAACACAACGTTGAAAACTTTTCATCTAAAAGCTTTGTTGGTTACAATCTTTTCTCAACATAAAGTAGTGTTGAATAACTTATTTTATACCTAAAATAGTTTACGATTAGACTTCTCTTAGACGGGTTTGAAAAAAAATTAAAATCTCTAAGCTCCATCAAATTAACTCAAACATGCAACCTATATTGTAACATGCACATTCTCCACCTAATTAATTTACTGAAATTAGAGTTCCTTATGGATACTAAGACGAGTATATTTAGGTATGTGTTGAATTAATAAAGCTGAAAAGAAAATAATAGTAACATGGTGGGTAAAATAGACAATCCTCCTAACAAAGGATAAATTTGAGCAAGATCATTCTACCTTTTGTTAGTTGTTTTATGTTTGGTTGTTGGTGGAGAGAAGTGGAGTGGCAAAAGACTACTCGCACGTGAGTACACTATGAAACATTTTGAGAAGAAAAAAAACAAGCAAGTTCATCTTTGTTCCTCTAGAATAATGCCCAGCACCCTTATTCCCATTCACGTGTAGTTAAGCAACAATATATTGTGTTAAGGTGGCACACACACATAGGCATAGTGATACTGGATTTGTTCTCACATGAGTTATGTAGTTGTTGCTGGGTTTTGTTTTGTTTTGTTTTAGGTTGGATATATTTGTACGTGGTTCAGTTTCAAACATATATTCAGGTACATCCATTCTTAATTTGCCAAGGGTCCAAAGATTCGTAATTGTCATCACTGTGGTTTCTTCAAATGATTTGAATGATTTACTCAACATATTCTTTGCATTAATTAATTTGCAGATCTATAATTCATGTTTTTGTCAAAGATTTTTCCAAGAATTTAGCAACCCTTTTGCTAGTACGATTGTTTTCACAAGAGTCCTCTTGGTAGAAAATGGACAAGTCATGAGGCAGTTTGCATTTTATTGAGATGGTCCCATGCTGGGCTTTATTATTATTATTCACTTTCGTTAAATTTGCAAATAATTCCAACTTTTCGGTGATCAAAGAGAAGCCTCAAAGTGGTAGTTTGATAAGGAGTTGTTGGTATGTATAGATTTTGGCATAATCCTCTCCCTCTCTTTATGTCCTAATTTTCTTAAATTTTTGTTTTGGTAGAGGTAGTTTTCTTAATTTCAAAAGAGTAGATCGATTAATTTCAACAAAAATATATTACAATCTATTGAAAAGTTTAGGATAATTTTTTTTATTTGTTATTCAATTAAATCATTTTATTTGGATGGATGCAGAGATAGTGCAGTCAGGAGATGTAAAAGAAGATTGAGGACAAGGAAAAGGCCATCAAGACGAAGATGAAGAAGGAGATGGTGTCTTGGGCGAAGATGAAGGCAGGCTCCTAGTCCTCAAACACCGATGATGATGATAATGATGAAGGTGGTGGCGATGGCGAGTCCTAATGATGATAATGCTGACTTCTCTTGATTAGAGTTATTATTTTTTCTTTCTTAGTTATATGTTGAATTTTCATATTTGTGTTTGTACACTTTTATCTATTTTATATTTCGAAGTAAAATTCGTTGTGTTTATTATTTATTGGGAATGTTTTATAATTTTTCATTATTAAATATATTTATATATTCATAATTAGCTTTAAATAAAAAATAAACTCTTAAATGATTAAGTAACACAGAAATTATAGAATATTTATTAAAAAAAGAATTAATTACCGACGGATTTTTTCGTCGATTAAGGAAAAAAGTAAAAACTTTTAGGATTACCGATGGATTTTTCTCCCGGTAAAATAAATAAATAAAAATTAAATTTTAAAAATATAAAATTATCGACGGAAAAATTCGGGAAATTTTTTTTTAACAAAATTCAATCATTACCGATGGAAAAATCCGTCGTAATAAAACAAAATCCGTCGTAATGCCAAATCTTGACAAATTTGGCGAATTTGTCAAATCATTACGACGGATTTTGTTACACAAATCCGTCGGTAAATCCGTCGAAAATAGTTATCGACGGATTTTTTCCGTCGTAATAATTACGACTACGTTATTACCAATTGACAAATTCCATCGAAAAATCCGTAGAAACAAAATAATTGATTGGAATCCAAAAAATCCGTCGATAAAATCCGTCTAAAACGCTTTCTGGTAGTGAGAGGATTAGAATGCCCAGATGGTTCTACTTGTGGACGCTTTGCCTGAATTTTCTCAAAGTTCTCTCAATTTCAAAATCAAGAGGTATTAAATTTTCAGTGAAGGGAATGCCTCATACAAGGGAACACATTTTTCTTATTTAAGTTTTGTTTTTTTTATTTGTGCAAAAAATAAAATAAAAAAATTAAATAAATAAAATTAAAAATAAAGAAAATTGGAATAAAAAATAATAAAAAAATAATAACAAACAACTAAGTTTTAATGTCTCTCCAGAACGGCACCAAAATTTGATGCGAGGTGTCGTGACTCACAACAAATTAAAAATTTATAAAATGCCAAGTTGCACAAAAAATGTAGTAAATGGCACAACCTAGGTCATCTCTTAAGGAGGCTTCAATACTTAGTTGGGAAGATTTGAGGGTTTTGAGAATTAAAGCAAATTATTTAAATTGAAAGATAATAGCAATGAGATAATAGCAACAGTGAATAAGGCACTAGTGCAAGGTATTCCTAGGATTGGAAATTAATTATCATTGACCAAATATTAAATCCATTGGTAGCTATTGGTAATAAATTACCTGCAATTCTACTAGTGATCAATCGACCTCTAGAATTTGATCAATGCAAATAACTAACAAATGACGGTCACCAATTTATTAGAAATCATATCAATTTAATTAGCCAATTGCTATAGCCTAACCGCAATTGGAAAGTTAATTCTAATGTTCTCCTTCAAACATAAACCAATAGATCTATCAATTTATATCCAAAGGGTTTCCCTAAATGACAATCGCCAATTTAGTTATTCCAATAAAGATTATAGCAATCACCACAATAATTAAAAGAATAGAAATTGCAGAATATTAAGAAAACCAATACATTTAATATAAACAAAGGGTCTCAAATGTCATCCTAATCTATTCAGAAATCCCTACACTAGTAAAGATATCTACTCCTCCATCTTTGGGGGATTACAACAATGAAGATAAGAGATAACCTAAAAATAATAGCAACAATCATTGCCATAATCCCAAGACAAAGCACCTCCACCAATGGAACCCTTAGAGAGAAGAGAGAAGAAGAAAGAGATCTAGAGAGAGAATGTGTTTTCTAGGGAGAGAGAATGAGAAAGTGTGAATGAGAGAGAGTGAATAGAATAAATTATGTGATAGTATATGATTCTTTAAAACCTAAAAAAATACTGAAATCGGGCCAAGTGTGCAAAATTCGCGTCACGCTGACATCGCTGCTCGCATATGACCGCCTGGGCGGTTCTTACCGCGAGGCAGTCTCCAATGTGAATTTCCCTGACTTTGGTCCCTCTGTCACCGCCTGGGCAATATCTAGGAACTTCCAAGCCTATTTTGAGGGCCAAAATGTTTGAATTAGCTCTTCAACCTAGAAATAGAATAGCTCTTTGAATAAGCTTTCCAACACCACCAAAATCACCTCAATCGGACATCTGTAGCTCCAAATATGTAGAAAATACTAATTAGAGGTCAAGTTGGACAACATTAGAAAATCAGCAACCTTGTTCTTGACATTTTGCACTTGATCCAAAGCTCCTATGCACAAAACCATACTCAAAGAGACAAGTCAAATGCAACAAGGTATAATTACAATTTATTCCATAATCAATGCAAAAGTCAATAATTCCATTTAAATCACACAATGAGGAGTAAATCAAAATCCTTATTAATTGCATCAATAACTCAGTAAAACTCATGCAAAAAGCTAAAGTTTGGTGGCAAGATAAGTGGCATAAATTCTCCTTATCATCTACGCAAAAGATCTACCCCCAGCCCCCATGGACACAGGAGGGCAGGTGAGACACAGTGACCCGGAGAGGCTAGCACGACGTCGGAGATGTATCTGTAGAGAGGTCATGTCGTCCCTCTTTCACCTACATATGCCCAAGGAGCTTCCCAGTTCATTGGGTATATGCCACCCCTGGAGGAGGACCAGCTTCGCTGGTAGACCGTGATGGAGGACCCCTACCTAGTGCGAGTTGTCAGAATTCCCTTTTTTCTATATCTTTTGATGGGGATGACCTTTGGTAGAGCACTCTTAGGCTGAGGAGGGGAAAGCTGGTATCTAGTATTTTGAGATTCCATGTATTTACTATATTTGATGTATTTCTTTCCATTAGTTATGTATCGGAAGCTAGCCCACTATGGGTGTGACTTTGTCTGTTTAATTTCTGTGTATTAAGAACTATGTTATTTCATGCTATGTAATATAAAGCTTGCTATATGATCATGAATGTTGTGTACATGCATGTTTCTCTGTTTGCTTGATGGCTCTTAGCATTCGTTTAGGTAGCACGTGCGTGTATGGCTCACATTTTGTTTTTGTTTCAAAAAGAAAAATTTTACCCATATTTTTTGCTAAGTATTTTGATAAAATGAATTTAAGAGAATGGATCAAAGAGTAATAACTAATAATTAATTGCAATACGTCCTAGGCATGTTAGGTTAAATATTCAGGGTGTTACAATTACAAGATGTAATGAATCTTCATAGAAAAGATAAGGAGAAAAAATTTGCAGCATTTCAGATGTGTAATGTTCTTTTTGTAACATCCTCCAAGTACAACCCCATTCTTAAGCTATGATATCATACTCGAGAGATGTTACTTGTTAATTAGCGGACCTCTTTAATTATCTATAACGAGCTCAATTTACGTACGAGATAACTAAGCATAATTCTATTAAAACATCTTACAAGGAAACATCAAGTTTATTAATCATACAACTAAAAATACATAAGGAAGCTCCTCTATGAGCTTTAGTACATATCTGTATTCTAATACATTTACATACATACTCATTTCACTAAGTACAACAGAATAAAATAGTAACTGCTATATCCAGCAATCCTACACTCCTTTGCATAGCATCCATCCCCTGGCTTAACCTGGAGGCGACACGAAAACAAACACATAGGGGTGAGAATATTATAAAATTCTTAGTAGGGTAACCTTCCCCCATGTGCCATACATAGTACAGAAATGAAGTCATATATATATATTATGTTCACATATATAAATCATAGGCATCTGTATTCAATCCGTAGATCATGGAAATTTAAACTAACCATGCAATGATAATTCATGCACAACCATAATTTTCAGTGCCACATATCTTTCTCAGTTTATAAACATAGGGAAGGCTTAGTTCACATAGGGCCATCTCAATGATTAACAATCTCATAAAGGACAATAGACTGCTAGGACATGAGCTCATTCCTATTCGAGATCACCGAACTTCATTTTTTTCCATTTCGGATCACTCACAGTTCTATGCCTAGCCGATATGTCTACCGACTCATAACTTTCCTAGGGAAGTCCTTCTTTTGCCTTCCCTCTCTATCCCTCTAAGCCTTGTTTCTTTTTGTATGCTCAAGTATACCACAACAGCACATACACAAGCTATTTCAGTACTTTTTCACAATTTACATTACATACTTCTCTTCCTTGTCTCAATAGCATGCTAACTTTACAATTATATAGTCACTCGCATTAAAGGTTCATAAGTCAGAAATTTAAGCAATAAGTGTGCAGTCACATGCCATAGATTTGGGGTAACTAGCAAGTTATCATAATTTCATTCATTATCATTTTCCAGCACCCTACAGGCATTCCCATTCTAGGTGCAACAATTAATTTTCATATCACCCGGCCATTTCCAATGCTACAAAAATTCCACAAGTTAGTTCAAGATGTCCAAGGTAACCTGTAAAATTTTCAGAGGAAACCAAGCTCTACAGTTGTATCAAAAAATGTACAAGTTTGGTGGTCAGAACCACAAATTCCAAGTCCAGATTCTAGTTTCTCAGAAATTTTAGCCCTAGGAATTGACTGATTCAAGACCCAAGAAAATTCACAGTGACATTTCAAGGTGTCCTTAACTCCTCATAAAAATTTCAGGGGCTGGATCAATCAATTTCTAGGATAATAAAATCGGGTAATTTTGTTGCTTCAGTTTCAGCACCAGGACAGCACCAGTTACATTTCGGTTCTTGAATTTTTTCAGGCAGCAAACTTCAATATAAACACCAAAAATTTTTTATGGGACTAGCCTAAGATGTTAGGTTGAACATACATTTTCAGCTCACGAAAAGACCTACAACATATCCAGAAAATTGAAGATCCCAGACTGCCTACAAGCAGTTCGAAAATCCAGCCTGCCAGTCCAAACTTTCTTTGATAAAAACCCCTTTTTAACACAACCCAAACCCACCACCAAAATTTACACATCAATACCAACATGGTATCAACCAAAACAATCAGGAATTTCGGACTTAGGGCATGTCCAAACAGGTTAGAAAAATTTCACAAAAACAGGCAGCAGAAAACCCTACTTGTGGAGACTAGTGTGCCTTTGCTCTTGATTGCTTCAAGAGGATTGCTCTTCACTTCAAACTCTTCAAACCACCCCAAATCCTCCTATAATCAGTGATGGATGAGATGAAAAGGATGAGGTTTTTGGAATTCCAATTGGATAGAATTGTAGAGGTGGGAGTGTAGATCAACTTTAGTGAAGGAAGTTTTGGGTTTTGTTGATTCTAAGCTATGGTTTTTGCAAGATGAAGTCAAGGTGAAGCTCTTGGCTATGGAAGCTCTTCCTCCTCTGGTTTCCTTGCTGTTTGGCCGAGTTTATGCTTGGATTTTTCAAGGAAAATTGGTGACTAAGCTTGTATTAATGGCAAAGCAAGATATTTGTTAAGAAATCATGATGACTTGGTGACTAGGCTATGATGGATGGCTAGGATTTGATCTTGGATTTCAAGATCAAATCTTGGCCTTCCACTTGTCTCAAATGGATAATATCCATTATAAATCATTTATCAATAATGTTAGAAATGTCTTCGGTGTAAGAATCACACACCGAAATCTCATGAACGGGTAAGCGTAATTCAATTTAACCGATATTACCCGAAATTTAATTCTAGGTATAAAATTATCATTCCCACACCTTTCTAATCTTATTCTCATATTTTCTTAACTTCGGGCACCTCGGTCCCCAATCCCCGGTTTCGGCTGGGCGGGCGTGGGGCCCGCAAGGTTACTATTCATCGACCCGAATTTTTTTTTTTTTTTTTTTTTTTTTTAGGTTGTTGGGCCACCCTCATTATGCCCAACTGTTAGATTTTTGAAATTACGACTAATAAAGCTCAAATTAATTTTTAAGTAATTATTATTATTTTTCGGGTGTTACATTACCACCCACCTTAAAAAGAATTTTGCCCTCAAAATTCCTTTGAAAACGCTTTCAAAAGACAAACTTAAATAAATCACAAAAGGAATTCACACATCCAGTTCAAACAATTCAATCAGATCCTAAACGCTCCTACCTTAGGTCGAATTCTTGGGTAGTGACGTCCCTTCAGCACTTATGGTAAAGACCCTACTCTGTCGTTGTGGCTTTGTAGTTGGCTTCTCAGGCTTTGGATATCTTTCGGGACACTCCCATATCTTATGCCCGGTTTCCCACAACGGTAGCATACGTATTGTCAGCCAAGCAAGGTCTTTCCCATGATTCTTTCCACATTTTGGGCAATCTTGCCACACGTTGACTTTGGCTGTCTTCATATGGGATGGCTTGGAATTGCTTCTTTTGGGGCGAAGCCTCCTCAGAAGCTTTGGTCCTCGGTGCCAACCTTTTGTTAGAAGTGTCCTTAGCAGATCTGGCCATTGCTAGCTTCTTGTTGGAGTCCTCTGCACGTCGGCACTTGTTCACTAGGGTTGCATAATCCCGAATTTCTAAGACCCAGCAACTTCAATGTCTTCACGTAACCCTCCTTCATACTTCATGCATTTCCAAGCTTCATCTGGGTCACGTTGATAAATGGTAGAAAACTTGCAAAGCTCTTCAAACTTGGCTGTGCTAGCTACACTCATGGACCCTTGTTTGAGTGCCATAAACTCCAACTCCTTTGCATTTCTCACGGAAGCGGAAAATACTTGTGATAAAAAGCCTCCTTAAAAACTTCCCAGGTAACTTCAGTCTGAGAAGCTTCAAATAACCCCTTGGTGCCAACCCACCAGGAATCCCCATCCGCCTCTAACATGTAAGTAGCAAAAGCCACCTTTTGGATCTCAGTGCAAGGAAGGACTGAGAAAATTTTCTCCATGGCCTTAATCCATTCTTCTCTTTATTGGGATTGAAGGCTCCTCGAAAAGGCGGGGGGTTTGCCTTCCTGAACTCTGCGAATTTCTGGTATTCCATGTCCACTTCTACTCCTCAGGATTCCCAACTGGATTTCCTCGGCATCGATCCAACCTTTCCATCATCCTGTTGGCAACTCAGCTTGTTCTCTCATAGCCCCCCATTTCACGAAAGGTGTCCATCATTTCAGCGTTATTTCCTCTCCTCCTAGTTTGCCGATTTGAAGTCATCGATCCCTGTCACACCAAACAAGAATTATTGAGTTGATCAGGCTCAATACCAAGCTAAGTGTGGCAGCAATCCACAACATTCCGAACCGCAGTCATACACATATATAACATTATAATGCATGACATTTACTAAGGAGGCATAGCTAGTCCATTCCTCAAGGTCCTACAAGGATGACCTGATACCATAATGTAACATCCTCCCAAGTACAACCCCATTCTTAAGCTATGATATCATACTCGAGAGATGTTACTTGTTAATTAGCGGACCTCTCTTAATTATCTATAAGCTCGATTACGTAGAGATAACTAAGCATAATTCTATTAAAACATCTTACAAGGAAACATCAAGTTTATTAATCATACAACTAAAAATACATAAGGAAGCTCCTCTATGAGCTTTAGTACATATCTATATTCTAATACATTTACATACATACTCATTTCACTAAGTACAACAGAATAAAATAGTAACTGCTATACTCCAGCAATCCTACACTCCTTTGCATAGCAGCATCCCATCCCCTGGCTTAACCTGGAGGCGACACGGAAACAAACACATAGGGGTGAGAATATTATAAAATTCTCAGTAGGGTAACCTTCCCCCATGTGCCATACATAGTCCAGAAATGAAGTCATATATATATATTATGTTCACATATATAAATCATAGGCATCTATTCAATCCGTAGATCATGGAAATTTAAACTAACCATGCAATGATAATTCATGCACAACCATAATTTTCAGTGCCACATATCTTCTCAGTTTATAAACATAGGGAAGGCTTAGTTCACATAGGGCCATCTCAATGATTAACAATCTCATAAAGGACAATAGACCTAGGACATGAGCTCATTCCTATTCAAGATCACGAACTTCATTTTCCATTTCGGATCACTCAGTTCTATGCCTAGCCGATATGTCTACCGACTCATAACTTTCCTAGGGAAGTCCTTCTTTTGCCTTCCCTCTCTATCCCCTCTAAGCCTTGTTTCTTTTTGTATGCTCAAGTATACCACAACAGCACATACACAAGCTATTTCAGTACTTTTTCACAATTTACATTACATACTTCTCTTCCTTGTCTCAATAGCATGCTAACTTTACAATTATATAGTCACTCGCATTAAAGGTTCATAAGTCAGAAATTTAAGCAATAAGTGTGAGTCACATGCCATAGATTTGGGGTAACTAGCAAGTTATCATAATTTCATTCATTATCACTTCCAGCACCAGGCATTCCCATTCTAGGTGCAACAATTAATTTTCATATCACCCGGCCATTTCCAATGCTACAAAAATTCCACAAGTTAGTTCAAGATGTCCAAGGTAACCTGTAAAATTTTCAGAGGAAACCAAGCTCTCCAGTTGTATCAAAAAATGTACAAGTTTGGTGGTCAGAACCAAAATTCCCAGTTCTAGTTTCTCGGAATTTTTAGCCCTAGGAATTGACTGATTCAAGACCCAAGAAAATTCACAGTGACATTTCAAGGTGTCCTTAACTCCTCATAAAACTTTCAGGGGCTGGATCAATCAATTTCTAGGATAATAAAATCGGGTAATTTTGTTGCTTCAGTTTCAGCACCAGGACAGCACCAGTTACATTTCGGTTCTTGAATTTTTTCAGGCAGCAAACTTCAATATAAACACCAAAACTTTTTTATGGGACTAGCCTAAGATGTTAGGTTGAACATACATTTTTTTCAGCTCACGAAAAGACCTACAACATATCCAGAAAATTGAAGATCCCAGACTGCCTACAAGGTTCGAAAATCCAGCCTGCCAGTCCAAACTTTCTTTGATAAAAACCCCTTTTTAACACAACCCAAACCCACCACCAAAATTTACACATCAATACCAACATGGTATCAACCAAAACAATCAGGAATTTGGACTTAGGGCATGTCCAAACAGGTTAGAAAAATTTCACAAAAACAGCCAGAAAACCCTACTTGTGGAGACTAGTGTGCCTTTGCTCTTGATTGCTTCAAGAGGATTGCTCTTCACTTCAAACTCTTCAAACCACCCCAAATCCTCCTATAATCAGTGATGGATGAGATGAAAAGGATGAGGTTTTTGGAATTCCAATCGGATAGAATTGTAGAGGTGGGAGTGTAGATCAACTTTAGTGAAGGAAGTTTTGGGTTTTGTTGATTCTAAGCTATGGTTTTTGCAAGATGAAGTCAAGGTGAAGCTCTTGGCTATGGAAGCTCTTCCTCCTCTGGTTTCCTTGCTGTTTGGCCGAGTTTATGCTTGGATTTTTCAAGGAAAATTGGTGACTAAGCTTGTATTAATGGCAAAGCAAGATATTTGTTAAGAAATCATGATGACTTGGTGACTAGGCTATGATGGATGGCTAGGATTTGATCTTGGATTTCAAGATCAAATCTTGGCCTTCCACTTGTCTCAAATGGATAATATCCATTATAAATCATTTATCAATAATGTTAGAAATGTCTTCAATGTAAGTCACAGAAATCTCATCGAACGGGTAGCGCCGTACGGATTTAACCGATATACCCGAAATTTAATTCTAGGTATAAAATTATCATTCCCACACCTTTCTAATCTTTCGGCTGTACCGGCAGTGGGCCCGCAAGGTTACTATTCATTGACCAGAATTTTTTTTTTTTTTTTTTAGGGCCGTTGGCCACCCTCATTATGCCCAACTTTTAGATTTTTGAAATTACGACTAATAAAGTTCAAATTAATTTTTAGTAATTATTATTATTTTTTCGGGGTGTTACACTTTTTTTATTTGGAGGCTCAGCATCTCTATTCATAAAAGATTTGCCTTTGTGACCATTGCCCTTGATCAGTTCTTAAAGTAACACGTGTCGATCATTTGTTTATATCTTGAAAAGTAGTCTAGAAGTGTAGCTTATCTTTGTTAGATTTGTTGCAGAAGCCGTTGTGAGATAAAGGTTTCTGAGATTACCTTTAGAAATTACTTTTTAATTTTTGAACGTGGTTTCTAAACACTTCTTCTAGAAGCTGGAGTAGTTGACCAAGTTGGCATTTGTATGCTCATTTTATGGCGTAATTATCACTTTCATTTTAGTTTCCATCTCTTTACTGAGATAAATCATGTTTGCACATGTAAAGTGAAATTATCTTCACTATAGGAGCAATATTTCTAACAATATGACCTGTTTACTACTTCAAGAAACTCAAGCAGACCTTAGTCGTTCTTCAAAATATTTTCCTTAAATTGATTCTATTGTCATTCAAAACATCCTGCATTAACACTTCTGAAAGGGTTCTGGAGCTTACACCATGTCCTTGAAAAACAAAGAAAATGTGCATAAATCTAATTTCCAATAAGCAATAAGTAAGAGCGATGCACAATGCAAGAATAATAAGAGTGCATGTCATAAAATGCAAAGTATCCAAGATAAATAGAACAAGAAGGCTACACTTCCAATTAAAGTAAAAATCAACATGAGATAAATTACATGATTCCATACACAAATATGGGTTAAGTTATAGGAAAAGGGTAGTATAAATCAAGTAATAGGATTACTAGAAACTCATGAAATGGAAGCGTAACACAATGACATCAAGAAAATGCAGTTCTAGAGTAAGCAAATGATCTTAAAGTAGGAAAAACCATCAAAGAGGCATTTCATTAAACATATAGTATGCATAATACATCCTACCAACAAAAACCCACATTTACATATGGAAACAACCTAACAATCAAAACCAAAGCAAGAAAGTAGTAGAGGAAGATGAAAGAGTTACATAGCAACAAAGTAGCTTGTAAAGGTATGGACTTGAGGCTTTGCAAGAAGCTTTGGCTAGACTTGAGCCTTTGCCAAATTGGATTACTCTCCTTCAAATTGATGAATAGCTAAGCCTAATATGAAGGCAATCACATGGAGATAAAAAAGTTGTAGCCTAATCCTCATGAATCAAGATGCAAAAATAGAGCAGGAGTTTATTAGTTTTATTTATGTCATAATAGAACCAATTTACATTTTTTTCTTGTAATTTTCATGCATCTCCTGGCTACAACATCATAGAGACCTTCAGAATGCCAATTAGTCAATTTGAGTGTTTCAATGCTTAGTGGGAGAGAGAAGGATTCAATGTTTCTTTATCCTCTAAAGCTTATCCATAAGAACACAATGAAATGCCAAAGACATTTTTGAGCATTCAGATTGAGTTTCCTCCTTTTGTGAGAGCTTCTTTTAGTTCTTGGGTAAAAGAAATAATCTGATCTTATCAAGGCAACATGTGGCAATCACACAAGACTGATATACTCTTGAGTATAGCATTTATATCTTCTAGATTAAACACAAAAAACCCAAAAAAAAAAAAAAAACACAATCCAAAACACTAACATATCTTGCAAGATAATCCTGACACATCGTATTCTTTAATCCAGCAAATCATTATTATAGGTTGGATTTTCATATCATTTGGTATTAGAGCCTAGTTCCTTGTGATTCGAGTCTGAATTCTTGTTATTTGTACTTTTTATTTCAAAAAAAGAGAGAGAAGGAAACAGGGACCAAGAAAAAAAGAAGGAGAAAAAGGAAACATGAATAGAAAAGAGAAGAGGAAAAAAAAATAAAAAAAATATCTTGCTTTTGGATGTTATTATTTTCTAATCATTGTGAAAATTTCCTTGGTTCATTTCTATTATTAGTCATTCTCTTTTATGGTGTTGAGTGATCAATTCATGTTGCCTTAAAAGAATCATTGATTAGGTCCTTTCTTAAGAACTCATAAGAGGAAGTTGAGTGGAAAAAGGTTAGAGAGAATCATTCTAGATGAAAGCCAATTTTGAAAGTAAAATACGAGTATGAGAGACATAACTCGGGAGTATAAACACTTAGTGAGATTGTAGGGTCCTATACTTGTTGCTTTTCTTTTATTTAGCTAACATAGAAAATAGTGTAAACTCACAAGGTACATCGTCAGCTTTCCAAATACAAGTGCTAACTGATCATCTTGAAAGGCTATTCAATAGGAAGTTTGAGGAACTCCATGAATGGATAGATAGGGTGGAGAACCAAGCTATTGCTTGTCAAGATCATGCTTCTCATGACAACACTGATCATCAATCTAAAAGGAAGAATTTAGCGATCATCATATAGGGAGAAGAAAGCATATTTGACATAACCATTGGGAAAGAAATCTAGAAGATGATATTTGAGGAATTCCTTCATTTCAATGTAAATCTAACCTGGAAGCTTATTTAGAGTAAGAAATGTAAGTAAAGTAAATTTTCACATATCAAACCTATTCTAAAGGTAACAAGGTGAAACTTGCTACTCTTGAATTTACTAATTATGCTCTTATTTGGTGGGTTCAATTGCAGAAAGAAAGAGCTCAAGTATGGTGAGCAATCGATTAAAACTTAGGAAGAAAGGAAGGCAATCATGAGGAGCCGATTTGTCCATTCTTATTTCCATAGAGAACTTCACAATAAATTGCAACATCTTACTCAAGGTTCAAAGAGTGTAAATGAGTTCCACAAAGAAATGGATATTACCATGATTCGAGAAAAACATAGTGGAGGATTAAGAGGCAATAATGGCTTGATTTTTAAATGGCCTCAACCAAGACATAGCTGATGCCATGGTGATGTATCACTATGTAGAGTTTCAAGAGATACTTTATCAAGCTATGAAAATAAAGCAGCAATTGAAGAAAAATATAGAAGAAGTTCTTCAAACTCTAATTCTTTTCCATGGAAGAACATTTCAAAGAAAAAACAATAGCTTACTACTCAGTCTAAAGAGAATGACTCAAAGAAGATTCAACCCCAACCAGCTCCTCAAAAAATGAGACATCAAGTGTTTCAAGTGTCTTGAAAGAGGACACATTGCTTCTCAATACCCCAATAGAAGAGCCCTGGTTCTGAAAGATGATGGAAAGGTAGAACTGAAAATGAATCCATTTCATCACCTGGAAGATGAAAGTGAAGGAGAATGAGTCATTCCACATGATGGTGATTTGCTAGCTGTAAAGTGAGTTTTGAATTTGCAAGTCAAAGAAGAAGATAAAACCTGAAGAGAAAACATATTTCATACTAGGTGCCATATTCAAGGAAAGACATATAGCATGATTATTGATAGATGAAGTTGAACCAATGTAGCCACTGCTTTAGTGGAGAAGCTGATGTTGAGCACTACCAAACATCCTAGGCCATATAGATTGCAATGGCTTAGTGATAATGGATAGTTGAAGTTGACAAGAAGGTTCTAGTGCCTTTCACCATTGGAGAATATATGGATGAGGTGCTTTGTGATGTAGTATACATGGAAGCAGACATTTACTCCTTGGACATCCATGGCAATTTGATTACAATGTGATCCACAATGGATACACTAATCAATTCTCATTTGTGCACAACAAGAAGAAGTTTGCACTTGCTTCTTTATCTTCTAAGCAGATCTTTGAGGGTCAAATTAAGTTGAGGAGTCAAGAGAGTGTAAGAAATCAAGATAAAAAGAGATTGAAAAGAAAAATCTAAACAAAGAGAGTGAAAAGAAAAATCTAAGAAAAGAAAGTGAAAAGAAAAATCAAAATAGAAAGAGTGAAAAGCTAAAGGCAAAAGAAAAAGAGTCATGAGGGAGAAAAAGAGCAAACACATGAATGACAAAAGAAAAGAGAGTCATGAGGAAGAAAAAGAGACCAAACATATTAATTTCATTGCAAAAAAAAGTGAAATCAAGCGGGCATGTTTTTTTCATCAGCCTACAAAGAAGCTTGTTTTGACACTAACATTGATCCAATTTCTTTGCCTACTTCTATTTTGTATCTTTTGCAGGAATTTGACAATATCTTTCTCAAAGAAGTTCCAAGTGGACTACCTACCTTGAGAGGAATTGAGCATCAAATTGATGTTATTCCCGAAGCTATCCTTCCTAATCAACTAGAATACAAGACTAATCCTATGGATGCTAAGGAACTTCTAAGACAAGTTAGAGAGTTGATGGAGAAAGGATAGGTGAGAGAGAGCATGAGTCCACATGTGGTTCCTGTCTTGTGCCCAAAAGGATGGTTCTTGGTGGATGTCCACGGACTAGCAAGCCATCAACAAGATCATTGTAAAGTATAGACGTCACATTCCTAGGCTAGATGATATGCTTGATGAATTGCATGGATCTTGTTATTTTTCCAAAATTGATCTTAAAAGTGGTTATCATCAAATAAAAATGAAAGAGGGAGATGAATGGAAAACTATATTCAAAACTAAGTATGGATTGTATGAATGGGTAGTTATGCCTTTTGGTTTAACTAGTACTCCTACCACTTTCATGGGCCTCATGAATCATGTTTTGCGTTCTTTCCTTGGAAGATTTATTGTTGTTTATTTTGATGATATCCTCATCTACAACAAGAACTTAGGTGAACATCTTGAACATTTGTAGAGTGTCTTGCTTGCATTAAGAGAAGAGAGATTGTATGCTAATATGAAAAAAAATATTCTTTTTGCACCGAACAAGTAAATTTTCTTAGATTCATTGTTAGTTCAAGAGGTGTAGAAGTGGATGAAAAGAAAGTAAGGGCAATTAAAGAATGGCCAACACCTAAAAATATAAGTGATTAAGAAATTTTCATGGGTTAACTAGTTTCAGTAGAAGATTTATCAAAGACTTAAGTACACTAGCTACACCCTTAACTGAGATTATCAAGAAAAATATAGGATTCAAATAGGAAAAAAAGCAAAAGGTGGCTTTCAATACCCTTAAGGAGAAGTTGAGTAATGCACTGTTAATTGTTTTACTTGATTTCACTAAATCTTTTGAAATTGAATATGATGCTTCAATAGAGGTATTGGTGTTGTTTTGATTCAAGAAGGGCAACCCATTGCTTATTTCAATGAGAAATTAATTGGCACTAAGATTAATTAGTCCATATATGACAAAGAATTGTATGCCTTAGTAAGAATCTTGTGCAAATAGCAACACTATCTCTTGCCAAAAGAATTCATGGTGCATCCTGATCATGAATCTTTGAAGCATTTGAAAGGGCAAGCAAAAGTGATTAAGAGGCATGGGAAGTGAATTGAATTTCTGGAACAATTTCCATATATGATCAAATACAAGCAAGGAAAAGAGAATGTGGTTGCCAATACACTTTTTAAAAGGTATGCTCTTCTTTCCACCCTAGATGTCAAATTCCTTGGATTTGAACATTTGAAAGAATTATATTTGGATAATTTTGATTTTGTTCAAGTATACACTACTTGTGAAAAAGGTGCACATAAGGACTTCTATAGGTATGATGATTACTTTTTTAAGAGAAATAAACTTTGTGTTCCTAAGTTTTCTATGCATGACTTGCTTATTAGAGAAGCTCATGGAGAGGGATTAATGGGACAATTTGGGGTCAGTAAGACTCTAAGTGCTTTGAGTAAGCATTTCTTTTGGCCACACATGAAGCATCATGTAGAGAAAATATGTGGTAGTTGCGTTACTTGTAAAAAGGCTAAGACCAAAGTTAATCTTCATGGTTTGTATATCCTATTGCCAATTCTTGACTCTCTTTGGACTAACTTGTCTATGGACTTTATGGTAGGATTGCCTCAGACAAAAAAAGGCAAAGATTCTATTTTTCTTGTTATGGACAAGTTTTCAAAGATAACACATTTCATACCTTACCATAAGATGGATAATGCAACCCATATTGCGAACTTGTTCTTGAGAAATGGTGAGATTTCATGGCATGCCAAGAAGCATTGTATTTGATCGTGATGCCAAGTTCTTGAGTCATTTCTAGAGGACCCTGTGGAACAAGTTAGGTACCAAGCTCCTCTTTTCAACAACTTGTCATCCACAAATCGATGGACAAAGTCAAGTAGTAAATCAAACCCTTCCAACTTTATTACGGGTTATGAATAGTAAGAACTTAAGGTCTTAGGAATAGTGTTTGCCTCATGTAGAGTTTGCATACAATAGGGCAGCATATTCTACTACTAAATATTCCCCTTTTGAAGTGGTTTATGGATTTAATCCTTTACCAATATTTGACTTATTCCCTTTGCCAATGGAAGGACTTGTTCATCAAGATAGCAAGAAAAAGGCAGAATATGTCAAGCATCTCTCTGAGAAAGTGAAACAAAAAATTGAGAAGAAAACTTGCAGGATGCTAATCAAGCTAACAAGGGGTGCAGGAGAGTAACTTTTGAAGTGAAGATTGGGTTTGGTTTCATATGATGAAAGAAAGGTTCCCTGCTAAAAGACATTCCAAATTGCAACCAAGAGGTGATGGTCTGTTCTAAGTGGTTAAGAAGATCAATGATAATGCCTACAAACTTGATCTTCTAGGTGAGCATCAAGTTAGTGCTACTTTTAATATGACTGATTTGTCTTTGTTTAATGCAAATGATGAGCTTGATTCAAGGACGAATCTTTTTCAAGACATGGGAGGACCAATGACTAGAGCTAATTAAAACAAAAAGTTTAAAAGAGCTTTGCAAGACTTAGTCATAGAAGTAAAAGCTAGGAGAACTTCACTAGACTGGAGGCCTTCCTAAAGCGAATTACTCTCCTTGAAATTGATGAAGAGCTAAGCCTAATATGAAGGTTGTAACACCCTAACTTTTAACCTAATACGCTAGTCGCATTCCAATTAATTATTAGTTGTTACGCCTTTATCTCAGAACTTAACTTATTATTCTTTAAAATACTAGTAATAGAAAGTACGACTAATTTTTTTTAAACTTTAAAACCAAAATATGAGCCGCGGATGTACATAGATACTGATCAATATGTGCAGAAAAACAACAATCATATAAACCTCATTATAATATATATGTAAACCATAGCATAGCACGACACAAACTAGATTAACATGTCATAACCATATCATAAATAGGGACGTCCTATAAACATGAACGACATCCTAAGATACTAAATACAACAACAAAGGTTGAACATATAATAGTCAAATGCCAAACATATCTATAACAAAACTAAACTAGTCTGTAGTAAGTGTCTATCAAGAGACTAGGCTATGAACGGGTATAAGGGGCATGACAACCCTTCAGCCAAAGCCTAAAGGAAAACTATCTTTGTGCTTCTACTACGACCTTCTATTCGGTAGGTAGCGGACTCCTATGCCCGTGCCTTAGGGAGATCACGAACAACACCATCATCCATGTCTGGAGACGACATGGGAGAAAGAAAAGGGATAAGAAACTCATTCAAGATTCTTAGTAGGGCTCCCCAACTCTAACACAAGTGTCATCGTCATCATCCCTAGCCACTTCGGTTTTCATTATGAAGGAAGTGTACATGCATAAGGTTCAATTTTAAACTTCTCAAAATCCTTTTATCCGAAGTGGGTGTCTTTTAACATGGGTTTTAATATCATGAATGCAATAGAGACCTCATGTATGCATGGCAATACCTCAAGAGCATAAGTAACACATGTAAGTAGCACATATCCCATTAAATGGATCAATAGAACAATAATGTAACGTGGGTATATACATCCTTCCTGTACTTTCTTAGGTGACTTGACACTCAAACTCCATGATTTAGTGACAAGTAAGTGAATGCATAATAGTGCAAGCATAGTGAGTTATATGACATTTAGCATGCATGGGAAAGCAAGAGAACCCATGGTACTTTACTTTATCATGATTGAACTCTCAAGTTCTTTTCTTAGTAACCACCCTCATACATAGCCATCCTAAACAACCATCTCACCTTCCTCAATGATTTTACAATAACCACCAAAACTCTACACTACGATCACCTAGGATGAGCTCAACTTAACTAGCCATCGCTAGATTTAATATGGGGTAATAGAGGGGGAAACACATTGATTTAACTTATCTTTCTTATCATGAGTATGCAATTTCTTTGAGTCATCTCTCATAACCATTAATTCCTGAAGTCTAGAGGATCACCTTTCCTGGATCACCTCTCATAACCATTAATTCCTGAGTCTAGAGGATCATCTCCGTATATCTTATGTCACCTTAATATCGGCATGTTAAAATTAGAGATGCAATGTGAGCATGTAATCATAATTTATCATAAAACATATCATGTTCATAATTCTCATGGATCATGCATCTTAACCAATCAATCGTAATCTCATCATGCCACAATATCATCATGTCATAAATCTCATAAGCAAGCATCACATCTCTTTGCATAAATCCATAAGCATAATATCAATCAATATCTTATAGCAGTAAACATGCTTCTACCTAGTATGCCAAAAATCAAGGACCGAACTAAGCTAATGCATATGCAATGCTTAACAGGATATATATATATATATAAACAGCATACTAGGGAATCATCATTCACACAGTTCAACACATAAGCATATAGGGTCACCAAACCACTTTATCTTATTTAGAATACACTTATTTGCACATTTGGGATTCTGTAATCGATTACCAAAATTAAAACTTGTTGGGCTCAAGAGTATCCTGGTAATCGATTACTAGAGCCAAAAACTTGTTATGGACACGAAGAACATCATGGTAATCGATTACATGGATGGTAATTGATTACCAGGTAAAAAGCTTGTTCAGGCATAAAAAGCATCCTGGTAATTGATTACATAAGCTGGTAATCGATTACCAAAACCAAAAACTTGTAAAGAAGCATCCTGGTATTCTATTACATGAGCTGGTAATTGATTACCAAAATCCAAAACTTGAAAAACCCAAGTTTTAACACATTTCAAGCTACTATTTCATTTCAAGACCATTTTTAAAAATCAATCCAACATTTTTACAAATCAAAACAAGCTTTTCACTACAACTTTGTGCATCATAAAAGCAAGATTCAAGTCTCAAAAGAAAACAAATCCAACATTATATCATTGCTAAAACACATTCAATAGCCATGATCAAGATTTCCATTTTAAGATACAAGGGCAAGCCTTTGAGCTCTAGGGATTTAGGTGATGACAAGAATAATAAACATGCTATACAAATCTCATTTTAGATCTTTATCATTATTAGGTGATGGCTTGAAACTTAAATATGATATGCAAGACTTGAAGTAAATATGAGAATGCAAGTTCATTTTTAAATCTTCAAAGTTTAGGTGATGACTTGAAATATAAACATGAAATGCAAGACTATAAATTTAAAAATGGAATGCAAGTTCATTTCTTTAGTCTTTTTAAGGTGATGACTTGAAAATAAACATGATGTGCAAGGCATTGAAATATAAACATGAGATGCAAGAGCTTGAAATATAAACATGATGTAAATCCAATTTTTATATCTTGCTAGAGCTCATTTTAAGACTTTAAAGAATCAAACTCTCAACCCCAAATCAATCTTAACCAAAATGGAAGTGAGCTTTAGAGTCTCTTGACACCATGGTTCCAAGAACCTCATTTATCTAGACTCACCATCAAGCTCAAAGGAAAACCAACAAAGACAACCAACAATAAACCATTTTCCATACTCTTGTGAAACCAAAAATCAAGCCTTGAGCTTTAGAGGTCCAACACATGAAGGTTTCACAGCCATACATTAAGAATGCCCTCATCATCAAGCTATGGTTTTGAACATCAAATAAAGGAAAATATTTCAAGAAACAATAAGTATTCTGCATTCCTCATGAAAATAAACCAAAACCTTGGGTTCTAGAAGTCAAGCAAATGATGGTTTCACAACCAACATCAAGATTTCTCATCATCAAGCCATGGTTCCCTATCATCCAACAACAATAAAAATCGAAAATGAAAAGAAGGAAAAAGGGAAGATCAACCAAAAAAAAAAAGAAAGAAGAAGAAGAAGAATAACAACAACCCAATCACTTTATTCATTATCAAAATCCGAAAAAGAAAGATAAGAAATAAAAGGAAGAACTCAAAACAAATCCCTACCAAGTGTGCTTTCTTTGGTTGGAAATGAAGAAGCTTGATCTTGGAAATGGAAAGGTTATGTATTTGAGGGTTGTTCTAAGGTGGAGGTGTGGTGGTTTGTGGTTGAGAGGAGATGGAAGAGGAAGAAGAGAAAGCTCAAGTTGAGAGAATGTAAGAGTTCTTTTTGGTACCAAGTCTTTGGCCAAAAAAGCAAATGGTAAAATGAGAGAGTTTGTGAGTGTGTAGGTGTTTATAAAAATGAAATATGAGGGGGAAATGGGAGGAATCCATCAGCCTCCAAGGGGTTTTGGGGGAAAATTTCATGTCCATGTGTTAAGACATAGATTAGTGATAGATTTGATTAGTCAAAGGGTTATGGATTGGTAATTAGGTGTTTGGGTTAGTAATCATGTGTTTAAGGCTTTCAAGACATGATTAAGAGTGGTCTTGCACACTTAGTTTGAATTAAGCTTCAATTAGTTTGAAATAAGCATGATTAGTTTGAAATTCAAATTCCAACACATTCCTTAATTTAGGGGATTGGAGAAAGAAAATGCTATTTGCATATAACATGACATAAAGTCTTATGAGCTCTTTGATTAAGAATGGGATTTAAATTTCCCTAAGCAATCTTAGGCCCTAATTAATCTCAAATAATTATTTGGATTCAAGATTAATAATTAAAATTAATTTATCTTTAATTAGAGCCTAATATTGCACGTATTTCCTTAATCGTTTAATTAAGCTTATTTGGCACCAATCAAGGGCAAAAGCATAAATTCACATAAAAACTTCCGGGACCACCTGGAACTTTCTAGATATGATGCAACACTTATAGCAAACATTTTTGAACTCCAGGGTGATGGCAGTTCATCCGTCACTTAATCTCGCACTAAATTACCTTAGGGGTGCTTTGGTAATTTTGCCTACGGAAAAATCAGGAACTAAGATTTTCATCTCTAACACATCCATTACACATTTACTCCCCTTCAAACATCAAGCTAGCTCCCGAGGATAGCCTGGAGGCTATCCTTGCTTTCCGTAGAATGACCTCGGGGTATTTTAGTCATTTTTGCACACGGAAAAATCGAGGCTTTACAAAGGTAGTCACATGGAGATCAAAACGGTAGAGCCCAATTCGCATGAATCAAGATGAAAACAGATAGGTTGGAATTTATTTATTTGATTTATGTTATAATAAAACCAATTTACAATTTTTTTCTTGTAATTTTCATTCATCTATTAGCTATAACTTCAAAGAGACCTTTAGAATGCCAATTAGTCAATTTGAGTGTTTCAATGCTTAGTGGGAGAGTGGAATGATTCAATGTTTTTGTTATCCACTAAAGCTTACAAATAAGAATACAACGAAATGCAATAGACGTTTTTTGAGCATTTAGATTGAGTTTCCTCTTTTTGTGAGAGCTTCCCTTCAGTTCTTGGGTAAAAGAACTAATACGATCTTATCAAGGTAACTTGTGGCGATCACATAAGACTTATCACTCACATTCTCATATTCTCTTGAGTGTGGCATCTATAACACTCCAAAAATTATTTAAAAATCAATTTGAACTTTATTAGTGAGAATTTTGAAAATTGAAGTCTTAACAATGATGAGGACTACCCAATAGACGAGTTAAAAAATAAATAAATAAACATTTCAGCCCGGGCATGAATAGTGATTTTGGGCTCGTAGATGAATAGTAACTTTGGAACTGAGGCCTAGGGTGTCTAGGGCTAGGACAACTAGACCCAAGGGCCAAGATAGAGTAATTATGCCTGGGACCCACATAAAGATAGTTTAGGTTTAGGGTAACTTATCTAATAAAGGTGCCAAGTAACCTTTACCAACCACATTATGCCAAGTGGATGGCATTGATTAAAACTTGCTAAGGAAGTTTCAATCTTGGCCTTTCATTTATTATATTTTACCAGACCAATATCTCATCCGTTCGGTGGAATTTCGGTGTAAGATTTTAACACCGAAAAAGCTACTTGCTTACCAAGTTAAAGCGACCCACTTATCTTAACCTAAGTGGATGGCCAAGATTCAATCCTTGACCAGGAAATCAATCATAGTCATCCACCTCATTATTTTCTTTTTAGAAGAAAGAAATTCAAACCATACCTACATAATTACTAAACCTAAACTAGGATAATTATAAGATACAAACCTTATCACTCCAACCCCATCATTTTTAGCCAAGCTTCCTAAACTTGTAGCCTCCATTTTCTTTCTTTCAAACCACCATTAACAAGTTTCAATCACTACAAACCTAGTCTAAAGTTGCTAAACACTCAAGCTTCCTTTACTAAACTTATTCTACTTATCACAACCTACAAAACCAACTGACTAGAATTTGTATTCCTCACCATTTTTCACTTTCAAATCATATAACTCACTATTAAGGGAAAGATTTGGAGTGGATTTGAAAAGCTAGCGGTGAAAGGAACCATTTCTTGAAGATCCTTTCGAGTTAAAAGCCCTAATGCTTCACAAGTATGGCTTTTATGCCTTTTTCTTTTCAAATTTTTTTTTACAATTTAATTACTGATTTAACTTGGTATTTTGTGTTGTATTAGTTGATAATATATAGATATTGAAGTGTATAATTTGGTGGAGTGTTTGGATGATGTTAGAAAACCTTTTTTTGGGAAAATAAATTGAGAACTATGTTGCTGAATTCTAGATTTTCACAACAAGTTATGGTTCATGATTTTTCTTAGGTATTTGTAGATATCTTTTTCAGCTGAAATTTTTATATGATGAAGATAACATGTAAGGTGTCTTCAATATCTTTCTTGAGTCCTTTTGAGAACTTTTACTATTTTTGAAAAATAAAAATTTGAGACTATTAGGGTTGTTGTTTGAACAACAAATTCTGAAGCTTAGAAATTGTCTAATTTTGTTGCTATGGCAAATGATCGAATTTTGACTTGAAAATTTTACAAGGTGTTAAGGACATCTTGAAGTCCAACCTTGAATATTTTTATGATTTTATATGTTCATTTGGTATGGTAAAAAATTGGGAATTCTGGTTGTTGGTTGTAAACAAATGGTTTCTCACCTCCAGATTTATACAATTTTGTTAACATAGCTAGAGAGCTTGTTTTGGCCTGAAATTTTTCCAGGACCTTAGGGATGCACTAAGTGTCAGGGATAATTTTTGTAGCTCTTTTTTACAGTTTGGTATGTGAACAAATTGCACTATTGGTATGTGAAATTTGTCTGTTGAGCTTAAAATGTGCAAATGCTTCTAATTGATGATATAATGACATTTGGTTCTAGTATGACATGAATACTTGATTGTGAATATTTGAGCATGTGACTTGCGATAAATAAATGCATGATAGATGAAGTAAAGATTTGTTTGAGGCATGATTGAAATTACTTATGAATGAATGCCTATATGTGCTTTATGCATGCATTTGGGAAAGAAAAGTACATGATGCAGATATGTGACAAAAGATATTGAATGAACTTCAATTGTGTATGTTCTGACATATGGGTAAAATATAAACAAGACTTATATTGAATGAAGGGGAAGGCAAAAAGAGGAACTTTCCTAGAGATATTATGAGTCGATAGACTTATTGGCTAGGAATAGATCTATGTGTGATTTAAAAGGAAAATAAAGTCCGATGATCATGTATAGGAATGAGCTATCCTTATAAGGTCTATTAACCATGTGTGGTGTTATCCATTGCAGATACAATTTGGTATGACCTAAGTCTTCCCTATGTCGATGAAAAGAGAAAAATGCATGGAATTGAGTTCTATGGGAACAAGTAAAATCAAAACCCCTTTGATATGTCAAAGGCACGTGAAAATGATATATATATATATATATATATATATATATATATATATATATATATATATATATATATATATATGAGCTCCCCTCGACATATCAAGGGTACTTTAAGATAATTTCACTACATTTATCATATGCATATTCATATCATATTGAATTATTTGTTTCGGATGATTTATTATGATATGTGTAGTAAGTGTTTGACTAAAAGAAACCCACTTCGAAGAATGCTTTTCAAAGTTAAAAATGAATCTTTGTTATATAATGCATGATCACATTATTTTTCTAATAAACCGAAGTGGCTAGAACGATGGTGATAACATTTATTATTGTGTATTTGGGATACCCTCCTGAGAATTTTCATAATTCTCACCCCTATGTTTGTGTGTTCCGTGTCATTCCAAATAGCACAAGAAAATAAAGAGGTTGCTTGTGATGGAAATGCATGTATCAAAATAGCTCAATGACTGAAGATCACCAGTAATTTCTTTTATATGAATGTTTAAGTGAGACAATGTGTACTAAAGCCCATAGAAGAGTTTTTTCATGTATTTGGATATGTAATCTATAAATACTTTGTCTCTTTTATATATTTTAATAGAATTACAAACCTGATATTTATCAGTCGCTCTAATACACTATAGATACAATTTATAAGTAATAACTCTCAAGTCTAATGTCATCACTTAACGATGATGTTGTACTTGGAAGTTGTTACATTATAGTATCAAGAGTTTATCCTTATAGGGCCTTGAGGATTGGACTGACTATGCTTTCGATGTGTAGTTAAGTCATGCCTTGAATCTTGTCTATATGATAGGATATATGGTTTAGATATACATGATAGTCTAGTGGTGTTGCAGTTGGTTGCTATTACACTTAGCATAGTATTGAGCATAATCAACTCAATATCTTTTGTTTAGTGTATTCAAGAACTAATGGCAAACCACAGGTGTAATAGGAATGGGACGTTAAGCCAAAAGACATGATGAGTACTCTTTGTGAGATGACTAGCGCCATGAACAAGCTGAGTAGCCAACCGAATGATGGAAAGACTATATCACAATGATGAGTGGAACCCAATTAGGAACCTTAGAGGAGCAAAGGTGGATGTGGAGTATTAGAAATTTGCTAAGTTCAAAAAGGCAAACGTTACACCATTCCAAGGAGCTTTTGATCCAAACAAAGCAAAGTGGATGTAGAATTCTAGTGGGTAGGTACCGATGGATTGTTCGAAGTCTCTCAGATTGAAGTCACCTGGGATGTTTTTAAGGAAGCATTTTATCGTAAGTATTTTCCTACTTCTATAAGAAATACAAAGGAACTAAAGTTCATGGCACTTAAGCAAGGATCCATGAGCGTAGTAGAATATACAGCAAAGTTTGAAGAGCTCTACAAATTTTCTACTATCTATTAGCATAATCTTGATGAAGCTTGGAAGTGCATGAAGTATGAAGGAGGTTTATGGAAGGATATTGAGGTAGCTATGACTCTCTTAGAGATCAAAGATTATGCAACTTTAGTAAACAAGTGCTAGCGTGTAGAGGAATCTAATAAGAAGCTAGCAATTGCCCAATCAGCTAAGGACAATTATAATAAAAGATTGCTACTTGAAGACCAGGGTAATGAGGATGCTCTGCCCAAAAAGAAGTAGTTTCGACCAATTCTTTATGACGACAAATAGCTACAAAAGTCAACCATATGGCAAGATTGCCCAAGACGTGGAAAGAACCATGGGAGTAAACCTTGTTTGTCCTGGCAATATGTATGCTATCATTGTGGAAAATCGGGCATAAAATTTGAAAGTGTCCAAAGAAATATCCAAAACTTACGAGGAAGCCACCATACTAGAGTACAAAGAGCTAAGAGTAACAATCCAATCTGAGGTAGGGACATTTTTACTACATTATAGGATTTGATTCAATTGTTTAAACTATGTGGATTGCTTGTTTGATTTATAAAACTGTCTTTTGAAATTGATTTCAAATGAATTTTCAGGATAAAATTTCCTTTTAAGGTGGATGGTAATGTAACACCCCAAAATTATTTAAAAATTAATTTGAACTTTATTAGTGAGAATTTTGAAAATTTGATAGTTTTAGCAATGATGAGATGGTCCAATATACGGGCCAAGCATGAATAGTGATTTTTTGGCCCGTAGATGAATAGTAACTCTGGAACTGGGGCCAAGGGTGTCTAGGCTAGGAGAACAAGACCACATGGTCGAGATAGAGTAATTAGTCTTCGGACCTACATAAAGATATTTTAGGTTTCCCTAGTACGGTGTTTTACTCATTTGGTTGAGTTTTGATGTGCGATTTTTAACACCATAACAGTTACTGGCTAAGCAACTTTTACCAAGCACAATATGCCAAGTGGATAGAATTGATTAAAACTTGCTCACCCAGTTAAAATGGTCACTAATCTTAAGCCAAGTGGAAAGTCAAGATTCATTCCTTGTCCAAGAAATCAATTTGTAATATCGCCAAAGTGGATGCCTTTAGAAAGGATATGCCTAAGCTGGAAAAGGTTGGATAAAACCTAAGAGATATTTAAATACCTTAAAAAAAGGGAAGATATTATATATCAAAAATAAATAAATTAAAAGAATGAATAGATATAAATCTCTATTTTAAATTTATGTGAAATAGTAAATCACGTAAAATTTAAATTGTAAAAGAAAATATCAATCCCAAAAGGAGAAAATAAAATATAAAATTTATAATAATTTTGTACATCAATCTTTTTCTATGCCAATGTTTAGTTTTTATTTGAATTTGATATTTAATCTTTTTATGATATTCAGTTTGTGTTATGATGGTTGATTTTAAATTTTGAAAATATTATCTTATCAAATTTATTAGATTCAATATTGTTTATAATTATCATTGATATTAATATTTGTATTAGTATTGTAGATATTGTTAGAATTAGAAAAGATATAGCATATTAAATTTTCCTTTTAATCACATAGCCTCTTTATAAATTAATTTTTATATCCTTTCTAAGATTATGATTTATTTAGATATCTATCATTTATATTTATAGTGTAAATGTCAATTAGGATTTGAATATATATATATGGGGAATGCTAACCTCCACACATTCATGTGGAGGTTAGCAACCTACATATTTTTATGTAGACAAAAAAATCCATCCTTCTCTTTCTTAATGAACTTATATTATGGGTAGCATTGTAATTTCATTTAATTCACATTAATTGCTTTTTTAATTTTTTCTCACAATTAAGAATCTCTCTCCACAATTTTTCTTTTTCCTAAATAATGTATAGGGGATATTAAGAAATTACATAACATTATTATGTGCTTAATGTTATTTCGGTAAAATAATTTTTCATAAAATTCTTAAACAATTTGCATCCCTCACTCAAATAACCCATGCTTAACACGTTACATGTCAATATGTAATAATCATATATTTACTGAGTAAAATGTGGTTATTAAATATTAATTAAGTTACATAGATAAAAAAAATTTCAAAAACATAACCTACGTAATAGGAAGTCAATGCCCGAGAAATCTTCAAATAATAATGGTATTTATTAATTTTTTTTAAAAGCATCCACCTGCGACATGTATATTTTTAGGCGTAATTTAAATGTTTAGGACTATGCTAACTAGGGATGTAATTGTTGAGAAATTTTATAAAAATATATTCGATTGAATTAATACTAAACATATTTAAGCATATAATAATGGTATTTAACCTTTTAATACATCCCTTATAGATTATTTAGGAAAGAGAAAATAGTAGAGATAGATTCTTAATTATGTGAGAGAAAAATTGAAGTAGCAATTAATGTGAATTAAATAAAATTACAATGCTACCTATATTATAAGTTCATTAAGAAAAGAAAAGGATGGATTTTTTTTGTCTATATAAAAATGTGTAGGTTACTAACCTTCACATGAATGTGTAGAGGTTAGCATTCCCCTATATATATATATATATATATATATATATATATATATTATGTATACATGTGTGTGTGTGTGTGCATATATTGTAAAGTGTCAATTTGAGATCAGTTTCTTTCTTTCTTTAGAGATTGTAATTATTCTATAAATATTTGGTTATTAGTTTATATATATAGTATTCACATATACACACAATTATAATAATAATATTAGCATAAAGTATTTTATATTGATAATAGATATAATTTTAAAAGGTTATAAAATAGTCAAATATTTTAAAAAATATAAATATACAGAATTAAATGAATATGTTAGAAAAATATGTTTCCATGTATACATACCAATTTTATGAAAATTTGCATAGATAAATCGATAGTTGAAAATTTTCAAAGTGATTGATAGTTAAACAAAATCATAACCATTGTGATTTGAAAATGATTTTTCAGCCATTGCTAAATTACAATGATATTTGCTTGAAGATATTATACATTATTTATATTTAACATGTATTATGAAAATAATTTATTAGATATTATTTTTATATAGAATTATTAGATATTTTTTAGAAGTTATTAATTATTAGAATTGAGTGCAAAATTTGTTCATCACGTAAATTATTATCATCATCATCATCATATTAGTATTATTATTATTGTTGTTGTTATTTCAAAAGAGAAACAAATACATAATATGAATACACCAAGGTATATGTTATTTATTTTAAAAACCTCATTAGATTTTTATTATAGTATATATACAAATATATCCGTGATACAAAAGATAGTTAAGAGATATGTTAGGCTAGTTTGAATTTAAATTATCCAAGTAGTTGTAAAAGATATGATTAGATTTAATCTAGCTATTATCCTTATCTCATTGTTACTTATATCATGCAATTACTTAGGATATATCTTTAAAAGACCTTTAATATAGCCTTGTTCTTATGTTGTCAAGTATGACCACTGTTTAGTATTTTACAAATATCTTGAGTTGTAGATATCCGATTGATGCAATTTTTATGGCATTAGAAAGCTAACTCAATTATCTACATGTGTTGTTTCTAGCCTTAAGGCCAAATTCTAACCACAATGGAAGTTAAAGCCTTAAAAAAAATTAAAAGTGAAAATAATATAAATAAAAATGAAAAAAGATAAAATAAATTTTATTAGTGATATATTTCATCTCCTACTATATATTTGACACATTATAGTATTTCTAAACATTCTTTTAAGAACCCTGGCTACCCAAAGATTTTTCCCTAGAGAGAAAGATGCAATTTCTCTCAACCCTTTCGATTAATCTCTTCTGTAAGTGCTTTCACCCCTATCCTTACATGGTCATGAGTTTAGCGAATCTTTAGGTTATTATGGTATAGTTTTCTCTCTCGTTCAATTCCAAATTATTCCTGATTCTTGTCTATAATTTGATGGTAGTTAAGAGTGCAACTCCAATTTCCAAGTATCATGTAGGCAATGGTCAGGCACTCCAATGAACGTGAGCGGGTAGCCATACTTTTGGTCATTATTAGTATTTTCCCAACATTATATAAATTGTTTATGAAATTTTAGAATGATTTACGTCAAATACATGCTTTCACAGATTATGTAATACCTTAATATTTAACCCAACATGCCTAGGACGCATTTAAGTTAATTATTAGAATTTACTCTTTTGTTCTAGTCTTTGTCTTTAACTCTTGAAATTACTTTAGTAAAAAATATGAGTAAATTTTTTTTGAGCTTTGAAAATAAAAGGTAAGTCTTGCATACTAAGGAAAACCCATCATTTGTCTCACACACATAGAAGAGGAATAAAAACAATTCATGGCACGCATACAATACAAACATAACAAACTCGTGAACATAAGCACATCATCATATATTTATTGCATAAGTATTAACCATTCCACATCACGCACCAAAATAAACTATGAAAAGATATTATGCCCATCAACAGAGATTGGGCCAGGTAAGTTATCCAAAAAGTTAGAAATAGTATGTGAATAGAAACTAAAATAATCTACTAAAACCTCTCCTCCCACTACTCCTAATAGGACATGCCTAGAGTAGATAGCCTCAAAAATATCAAATAAGGCTACCCTCTTCATGATATGCACAAGTACTCCAAGAGGTCCACCATCAACATCTACTAACGATGCTCCCAAGAGGGAGGCATATAGCTGAGCATGCGAGCAAGGTCAGTAGGAGTAGAAAGATGACCCACGGGTAAACATAAGCTCCCAGCATGGACGAGTAGCTCCCTATGAGTATGCTGGACTCTTCTTACGGGCTATGACACAGTAGCCTCCCCATCACTACTACTTTCCACTTCCATGGGAATAGTGGGTGCGAATCTCTGAAGAGTGCTAGAGTGACTCCTCTGATCGAATTGACCATGGCTCCGTAGGATGAGGTGGTGATTGAGGCATGTAAGTAGGGAAGTCGGGATGGCTGAAGCGGCAGGGTGACCATAGAGGAACTGCTCCATACGTGGACGAGCATGCTAGAAAGCAAAGTCATCAGCAAAAGGAGTAGCAATCGAAAACCAAAAGCTAGTGACTGGGTGCATGAAAAGAAGGCCTAAGAAGACAAATGAACAGCACATCGACCAACAAAAATGATAGGACTGTTGGCAGGATCGAAGTACATCTTCCAAGTGGGTGCATCAACGTAGATCACGAATGTTGCCATCACCCTTGAAGACGAGAGAGAGAGAGAGAGAGAGAGAGAGAGATAAGAAAGAAAAACAAGAATCTTAGTAGGGCTTTTGCCTCCATGCAAATGTCATCATCTTCATCCTCAAGAACCTTGAGTTTCATTATGAAATGGTGGACATGCATACGGTTAATTTATTAATTTCCAAATACCCTTAGCCAAGGCCATGTCTTTTAGCATGAATTTTAATGTCATGAATGCATCATATCATATTATGAATGTGTAACATCCTCCCAAGTACATCATCATTCTTAAGTCATGACATTCGTACTCGAGAGTAGTTACTTATAACTTAGCGGACCTTTCTTAAATATTTATAGTATACTCGATTAACGTGTGTAGTAACTAGGCATAATTCTATTGAAACATGCATAATAAAGAAACACAATATTCATTGAGTACATAGTTAAGTACAAAAGGAAGCTCCTCTATGAGCTTTAATACACCTCGTTCCCTAATATAGTTACATCCATATCCATTCCACTAATTACAACATAATAAAAGCATTAACTACTACACTATTGTAATCCTAAGTTCTTATGCGTAGCAACATCATAGTCCTCTGGTTTAACCTAGAGACGACATGGAAACACAAACACATAGGGGTGAGAATTATACAATTCTCAGGAGGGCAACTCCCCAATTACACAATAATAATGCCATCGTCATCACCCCAGCCACTTCGATTTATTAAGAAAATGTGAGCATGCAATATCTATCAAAGGTTCATTTTAAAGTTCAAAAACCATTTTTCCGAAGTGGATTCCTTTTAGTATTCACTCACTTAATGCACATATATCATGGAGCTCAAACACATGATAAGTAACTCAAATAAAGAGGTTACATACGATATGATTATGCATGACAAATGTAGTGAAATTATCTCAAAGTAACCTAGTTTCACTTATGGCCATAAAAATCAAATAAGTGCATTTTTCTCTTTTCATTGACAAAGACTTAGTTTATACCAACGGGTATTTGTTGTGGACAACTCCACAATAGGTAGTTTATACCAAATGGTATTTATAGTGGATCAAACCATACAAGGAAATAGACTGCTTATTAGGATTGAGCTTATTCCTATATGTGATCATCGAACTTCATTTTTTTTTCCATTTCCGAATCACACACAGATCTATTCCTAGCCGATATGTCTACCGACTAAAATATTTGGGGAAATTTTTCTTTTCTATTTCATTCCCCTCATTTAACTTAAGTCTTGTTTCTATTTTGTCCATATGTCAAAACATGCACAATTTAAGTTTATACATTCTCTTTTTCTTTTCTAAATGCATGCATAAAGCACATGTAGGCATTTCATTCACAATGAAATTTCAATCATGCCTCATAAACCACTCTTTACTTCCTCTAGCATTCATTTATATGTCACAAGTCACATGGCCAAATATGTAACATCAAGTATTCATGTCATACTAGAACCAAAAATGCCATTATTTCATCAATTCCAAGCATTATTTCATTTCTAGCACAATGGGCAGATTTCACACCATTGTAGCACAATTAAGTTGCCCATCAAAAAATCTCTTTAGAGGCTATAAAAATAACCTAAGACACTTCAATGTGTCTGGAAGGTTGCATAAAAATTTCAAAGCAAAAAGAGTTCTCTAACTAGGCTAAAAAAATTACACAAATTCAGTGGTCAGAGACCACTTATCCTAGCTTAGAACCCAAGATTCATAATTTTTAGTCCTAGACAATGATTGAATCAATTCAAAATAAAATTTATAGTTATGCTTTAAGATGCTATTAATACCCTATAAAAATTTCAAGTGGTAATTCAATCATTTGCTATGGTAATAAAATTAGTAAAATTTATAGCTTCAGTTCAATAATCCAGACAACATAGTTTGCTTCGGTTTCTGATTTTTTTAGAGCATTAGTAGTCCAAATCAGAGCCTAAGAAAATTATGAACTAGCTTAGAAGTCCAACATATTTTTTTTAGCTCATGAGAATACCCACAAATATACCAAAAAATTCGTGAATAATCACTGCCAGGAGGAAAACCAAAATCCAGCATAAAGAAAAACCCCTTTTGATAAAAATGATTTTTAACATCATCCAAACTCACCATCAAAATTAATATATCAATATCAACATAATATCAACCAATATAACTAAAAATTTCAAACCTAGCTCAATCAAAACACATCAGAATAAATTTGAGAAGAAAAGGCAAAGAAATCCCTACTTTGCAAATCTTTAGAGCTTTATACTTCAAAGGTGTTCCAAGGGATTTTTTCTTCACTTCAAGGTCTCCCAATCAAACTCCAAACCTTCCTTAGGAAATGAGGTAGTGATATGTCAAGGTGAGGATTGATGGAGAATTGAAATTTTAATCGGTTAGTTTTGTAGCTATTGATGAGTAGAACAAGTTTTGTGAAGGGAGTTTGTGGTTTTATCAAGTCTAGGCTAGGAAAATGGAGTTTTGAATCAAGTTTTCTATGGTTTTGGTGAAGCAAATGGAATTTCGTTGTTCTCTTTATGCTGGTCGAGAATGAGAAGTGCAAATAGTGAAGTTAGGTGGCTTGAATATATCCTAATATAAAGATAGCATTTATGTAGTTAAAGTATAGTTTCTTTCTAATAATAAAAAGATATGGATGGCTAGGATTTGATCTTGCTTTATAGGATTAAATCTTAGCCTTCCACTTGTCTTGAATGGATATACATTATCCATTTATAGTGATTAAACAATCTTTCGGTATTAAAAATCGCATACCAAAATTTCACCGAATGGGTACATGCCATACCTGATTAAACCGATATTACCCGAAAATTAATTCTAAGTATAAAACTTTCGTTTCCACTTATTTCTAACCTTATTCTCATGTTTTCCTGATTTTGGGCACCTCCGAGGCTCAAATCTAGGGTTTCGGCTATCCAGTGGCGTGGGCCTGTAAGGTTACTATTCACCTTGGCCCGGAATTTTTTTTTGAGAGGTCCATTGGGCCACCCTCATCGTTGCTAAATTGTCATATTTTTGAAATTATGACTAAAAAAGCTCAAATTAATTTTTAAATGATTTTTGAGGTGTTGCAGAATGCATGTCAATACTTAATGCAACATATCACAAGAGTCATAGTAACTTAACATAGCATAAGATGCATAGAGTAACATAACATAATCTTTCTCTCTTGTTCACTTAGGTGACTTAACCTTCCTATTCTTTTCTATGGGGCCACCCTAATACTCCCTCTTCTTGTGAGTTTATAGGTTATAAGCTCATACTTAACTAGTCGTCACTAGTCTATACTTATCCTCTCGATAAGCTAATTCCGACTCCCAGAGTGCGGGATAGGGGCATAGGATCATCTTTCATAACCATTAATTCCTGGAGTCTAAAGGATCACCTTATTGGATTACCTATTCTAACCATTAATTCCTTTAGTTTAGAGGATTATCTCCATGTGTCTTATATCACCTCTAATCTTATCATGTTATTTAGATATGCAAATATGAGCATATAATCATAGCCGTCATCATAACTTATCATTTAACATTTCATGCTCGTAACTTCATAATTTTTCTAAGTCCACAAATTTGGCGGAAATCTAAGGTAAGTTGGGAACGAGCTTCCCCAAATTTGCTTCATGCCATAGAACACATCAATCATGCATCTCAATCATTTGTACATAATCATAACATGCCACAAATCATCATGTAATTAATCGCATAAGCATGCATCACATTCTTTGCATATATCCATAAACATGTTATCATCAATGTCTCATTGAAAAGTAAACATGCTCCTACCCAGTATGCCAGATATCAATGATCGGACTCAACTAATGCATATGCCATGTTCAACAAGATATATACAACATAATCAAAATCATTACTTGCATAGTTCAAGAATCAAGCATGCATAGTCATCAATACATAATCTTGTACAATTATTTCAAGTCATATAATTTCCAACCAAATCATTTGAACATAGCCTTCATAACATATCAATCACATCAATATCATCAAGTTATTGACAATTACTCTTTAGCCCCAAAAGGGGTCAAAACTACAATTTCTAAGAGTTTGTAGGTTAAAGTATAAATTTCCCCTTTCAACACACCTCAAACTAATGATCTTCAAAATTAATTTACATTTTTAAAAGACCCATGCCACTTAGAAATCATTTAAATTCATCATAAAAACCGTTTTGGGCCATTGACCAAATTTGTTAGATTTTAGGGGTTAAAGTACAAAGTTTCCCATTCTTGACACTTACCAAGTGTCAATATTTCTAAAACTTTTTCTAAACATCATAAATTATATTTTGAATACATGGACACATCCAAATCATTACTAACTCTAATTAAATCCATTCAGCCAAAATTCCATAATGATAATTTAAAGCACAACTTTTCGCATTTAGCAAAACGGTCAAAACTAACACTTGTAATTATTCTTTTAAGCACCCAAGACATCAAAAATAATTTTTACAACAATTATTAATGAATTTTATGTATGTGAACAGTAGTGAACAGTCTAAAATTACTATTCCATAAGCTATAGGAAATTACATTTTTTGACTCTTTCCAATTACTAGTTTTTCCTAAAATGCTAGAAATAATTTTTACAACACTTATTAACAATTTTTATGTATGTGAACATTAAAATACAGTAGTGAATAGTAATGAACAGTACCATAAAATTAAAATTTCAAAAGCCTTGAAAAATTTAATTTTTAATCCTTTCTAGTTACTAGTTTTTCCTAAAATTCTAAAAATAATTTTTGCAACACTTATTAATAATTTTTATGTATATAAACAGTAGTGAACAGTAATAAAAATTAAAATTTCAAAAGCTTTGGAAAACTACATTTTAAATCCTTTGTAGTTACTAGTTTTTCCCAGAAGCCTTTATAAGACATCAAAGACATATGAAACAATTTTTAACACATTTTTTGACCTTATGAACAGTAACCTACCATAGTAAACATTGGTGCACAGTAATGAATAGTAATAAAATTGATAAAAATTCAAGAGTTGTAGAAATTACATTTTTAATCCTTTTTAGTTACTATTTTCTCTCAAAAACTAAGACACCAAAAACACTTGAAATCATTTTGTCCTCTTAGAAGTTAATTGTTATCATTTAAATCAGTAGCAAAGCTTAAAGTTTTATAGATAAGGTTTTTCACTCACTTAAAATCACATTTTTGTCTTTTTTAAATTCCTTTTTCCTGTAAAATTTCTTTGTACACTCAAGACATAAGATCAAAGTCTCAAAATAAAATAAAACTAACTTTAAACCCAATATTTTCATAAGGCCAAAATTCATATATGAATGTGTGTCCATGATCAAAATTTCCATTTGAGACAAAGGGGATAAGTCTTGAGCTTTAGACTTAGGTGATGGTTAGAATCATAAACATGCATGCAACCCATTTTAAGTCTTTAACATTTAAGGTGACAACTTAAAAATATAAACATGATATGCAAGACTTCAAATATAAACATGAGAGTACAAGTCCATTTTTAAGTCTTCAAGATTATAAGGTGATATCATGAAATGCAAGACTTGAAATATAAACCTAAGGATGCAAGTTCATTTTTAAGTCTTTAACATTTAAAGTGACAACTTGGAAATATAAACATGACATGCAAGGCATTGAAACATAAACATGAATATGTAAGACTTGAAACATAAATATGAATGCAAGTCCTTTTTTACATCGTGTTAAAGCTCATCAACTGAAGACTTTAAAGAGTGAAACTTGCAACCCTATAAATCTCAACAAAATGAAAATGAGTTTTAGAGTCCTTCATTCCCATGGTTCAAAGAACCTCATTTCTTAGACTCATCATTAAACTCAAAGACAACAAAGAAACCAAATGAACATTCTTTAACCTTTTTCTTTCAAAAGCAAAGGATCAAACTTTGGGCTCTAGAGGTCATGAACATGATGGCCTCGCAACCATCATCAAGAACCATCATCATTAAGCCATAGTCTTGATCTTCATCAAAGAAACCAAAACCGAAAAAGAAAAGAGAAAATAAGAGGAAGAATATAAAATAAAATCCCTACCAAGATGGTTTCTTGTTTGCAAGAGTGAAAGCTTGGTTTTCTATGAAGAAAGAGAAGAAAAATCTTCTCTTGAGGCCAAGTGAAGTTTCTAAAAGGGAAAGAAATGGGAGGAAGATTTTTCTTGTGTTCTTGTGTATGGGGATGGAAAGGTTAGGTGTTTAGGAGTTGATCTTTGGTGGTGGTGTGGTGGTTTGATGTTTCTTGAAGGTTTAAGATGAAGAAGAGGAAAGCTTGAGTTGAGAGAGCAAGAGTGTTTTTCGACAAGTCTTGATAAGCAAGACTTCACCAAAAAAGTGGATAGTAAGAATGAGAGTCTTTGTGAGTGTGTGAGTTGAAAAAAAAATCAAAAAAAGAGAGGGAAAGGGTGTGTGGCCGCCCACATAGAGGATTTAGGGGGAAATTTTATTTCATTCAGGTGTAGGAATTAGGGTTTTTAGGTAATTATAATTAGGTTTGGTTAGAAATTGATAATTTTGTGTCAGGAGTTGTAATGTGGTGGTTAAGGCTTTCAAGACATATTTAAGGAGTGGTCTTGCTTGTTTAGTTGAGTCAAACTTGATTAATTTGAAATTCAAACACCAATATTGTTCCTAATCTTTAGGAAAAGAAAGAGAGAAAGTGATTTTTGTCTCTACTTTATGCTTTTTGGTCTCATGAGCATTCTTTAAATAAGAAAGGGGTTTAAACTTTACTTAAGCAACCTTGGGCCCTAATTAACCTCAAATAATTATTTTGACTCAAAATTAATTTATCTTTCATTAGAACCTAATATTGCCTATATTTCCTTAATTACTCTAATTAAGCTTAATTAGCACTAACTAGGGGTAAAATGGTAATTTTACACAAAACTCCAGGACTTCCAGGACCATTCCAGATATCACATATACTCTTTAATTAAGATTCTCAACTCCAGTGATGATCGGGTTTACCGTCACTTAATCCTTAAATTACCTTAGAGGCGTTTTGGTAATTTTGCCCACGGAAAAACAGGAATTGAGATTTCCTCATCTACTGTCATCCAAAACACATCTAGTCCCTTTCAAACATCAAACTAACCCCTCGAGGATAGGGGTCTGGTCGTCCTTGATTTTCAAGCAAAATGACCTCAGGAGCATTTTGGTCATTTTGCACGGAGAGAAATAATGGCATTACAAATTATGCCAATTTTTAGAAAAATTATTGTTTTTTATAGTTATCATGAAAACCTCATTTTAGAATGCTCATGGGACCATATTTGATACCTTGCATGCTATAGAATACTTTTTCCCAATTTATTAAATTATGAGACCTCAGTTTAATGTTTACAGGAGAAATATTGATTACCGCGTTTTCAAACTATAGATTTCCTACTAAGATTTTAGAACATCAAATATAATTTATTGAAAATGTTGAACAAATTATGATTCATAACAATTGTTAGATACATACTCGTTGGCTTCTAAAATTACTCCTCTACAAGCTAATGATCCATTGGGCATGATTTTAGAACCTCAGTTATGTTATAGTCAGATTGTTAAAATTATATGAATTCAAAGTTTTCAGATTTATTCAATTTTATTACAAATTATTTTGATAGTAATTAGTGATAAACAAAACAGCAAATTAATAAGTGCAGAATTTATCGTTAACCTTGGTACCAATAGTCGCTAGAGAGGACTAGCTCACTCACAATAAGGAACCCAGTGTGTGTTCATTTATGGGATCTAGTTAGGTGTCTATCAGATTAGCCATTGGCTCAGATTCAGCTATCAGCTTAGTTATTTTGTATAGAACACCTCTTGTTTCTCTACTAGTTATCGCCATGGCTTTAGTTGAATTTTATTTTGTTTTCAGGATAGTTATATGCATTTATATATAAAATATTCTTATCAATTGCATGTATATGTTATGTATGTTGTTGTTGTCCCATGCGGGTTGTGAGTGGAGACTCGCTCACTAGTTTTGATGAACTCACCCTCCTCTTTGCTCCCCCTTAAGTTATAGTTATAGATCTAGTTATTATTCAAACCTAGACTCGGAACTTTGCAGCTGTTCTAGTGGTGAGCTTCACTTTGTAGTGAAGTTTAAATTAAGATCATGTTAGAATAGAGTGTTCCAGGAGTGTGGGGAGGGTCTTCGAACATCATTTAGCATGTATGGTTATTTTAAAGTTATATTATTTTATCATAATGATATTTTATGTAATTTCTTTCAGGAACATGATTTAAGATTGTCTATTTCAGTTATGGATTTTGGAACGATTTGGAATAATTAAATATTTTATGTATAAAAGAGTTTTCAAGAAGTTTTAAGGAATTTTTTATTTAATTATTTAATTATTTTTATGATTCGTTATGAGCATTAATTTAGTTATTTACTATGTATAATTGCATGAAATTAATTCTAGAAGGCTTCCATAAGGGACAATAATATCCCTTATGTGCCGATCACGATTTTTGGGTCATGACACAATCCTAGCCGTCCACCTCATTATTTTGTTTTTAAAAGAAAGAAATTCAAACTTTATCTACATAATTATTAAACCTAGACTATGGTAATTATAAGATGCCAACCTTATCACTCCAACCCCATCATTTTCGGCCAAGCTTCCTAAACTTGCAGCCTCTATTTTCTTTCTCTCAAACCACCATTAAAAAGTTTAAATCACTACAAAACCTAGCCTAAAGTTGCTAAACACTCAAGCTTCCTTTCCTAAACTTATTCCACTTATCACAACCTACAAAACCAACCGATTAGAATTTGAATCCTTCACAATTTTTCACTTTGAGATCTCACAAATCACTGTTAAGGGAAGGATTTGCAGTGGATTTGATGAGCTAGTGGTGAAAGGAACCATTTCTAGAAGATCCTTTGGAGTTAGAAGCCCTAAAGATTTTCAAGTAGGACTTTTATACCTTTTTCGTTTCAAATATGTTTATACAATTTAGTTACTGATTCAACTTGATATGTTTAGTTTATTGGTTGATAATATATAGATATTGAAATGTCAAATTTGGTGGAATGTTTGGATGATATTAGAAACCCTTTTTGGCAAAATAAGTTGAAAACTATGTTGCTGAAATTCTCAGATTTTCACAAATAGGTTTTGGCTCACGATTTTTCTTAGGTATTTGTAGATATCTTTTTGAGCTAAAATTTTGATATGATGAAGCTAACATGTTAAGGTGTCTTCAGTATTTGCTTAAGTCATTTTGAATACTTTTACTATTTTTGAAAAATAAAAAACAAGATTGTTGGGGTTGTTGTCTAAACAACCAATTCTAAAGCTTTAAATTATCTAATTTTGTTACTATAGCAAATGATTGAAGTTTGACTTGAAAATTTTATAGGGTGTTGAAAACATCTTGAAGTCTAACCCTGAATATTTGTATGATTTTATATGTTCATTTGATATAGTAATAAAATTGGGAATTCTAGCTGTTGGCTTAAACAGTGGTTTTTAACCTCCAATTTATACAATTTTGTTAACTAGAGAGCTTGTTTTGCCCAGAAATTTTATAAGACCTTGGGGATACATTGAAGTGCCATGGATAATTTTTGTAGATTGTTTTGATACAGTTTGGTATGTGAACAAATTGTACTACAGGTATGTGAAATCTGCCATTGAGCTTGAAAATATGCAAATGCCTCTAATTGATTGTATAATGGCATTTGGTTCTAGTATGACATGAATACTTGATTGTGAATATTTGAGCATGTGACTTGTGATAAATAAATGCATGATAGATGAAGCAAAGATTTGTTTATGAGGCATGATTGAAATTACTTGTGAATAAATGCCTATATGTGCTTTATGCATGCATTTGGGAAAAGAAAAGTACATGATGCATATATGTGACAAAAGAGAATGTATGTACTTCAATTGTGTATTGTTCTAACATATGGGTAAAATAGAAACAAAACTTATGTTGAATGAAGGGGAAGGCAAAAAGAGGAACTTCCCTAGAAATATTATGAGTCGGTAGACTTATTGGCTAGGAATAAATTTGTGTGTGATTTGAAAAGGAAAAAAGAAGTCTGATAATCACATACAGGAATGAGCTTAGTTATGATAAGCAGTTATTACCCATGTGTATTGTTATCTAGTACAGATACCATTTGGTATGAACTAAGTCTTCTCTATATCGATAAAAAGAGAAAAATGCATGGAATTGAGTTCTATGGTCACAAGTAAAATCAAAACCCCTTCGATATGTCAAGGGCACGTGAAAATGAGAAAATATATATATGAGATCTCTTTTGACATATCAAGGGTACTTTAAAATAATTTCACTGTATTTATCATATGTATATTCATATCGTATTGAATTATTCGTTTCAAATGATTTACTATGACCTTGAACATTTTGATATATGTGTATTAAGTGTTTGAATCCTAAAAGAAACCTACTTTGGAAGGATGATTTTGAAAGTTAAAAATGAATCTTTGTTATGTAATGCATGATCAAATTATTTTTCTAATAAATGAAAGTGGCTGGAATGATGGCAATGACATTTATTATTATGTATTTGGAGATACCCTACTGAGAATTTTCATAATTCTCACCCCTATGTTTGTGTGTTCCTTTGTCATTCAGATAGCACAAGAAAATAAATAGGTTGCTTGTGCTAGAAATGCATGTATTAGAATAATTCGATGATTGAAGATCACTAGTAGTTTCTGTTATATGAATGTTTAAGTGAGACGGATGTGTACTAAAGCACATAGAATAGCTTTTTCATGTATTTGGATATGTAATCTATAAATACTTTGTCTTTTTTTATATATTTAATAGAATTATGAACTAGTTACTGATCGACTCGCCCTTATATGCTATAGATACTTAGGTAAGGTCTGAAAACCTAATATTTAACCCAACACGCCTAGGACGTATTAAGATTAACTATTAGTTATTACTTCCTTTTAAACCTGTTTGTAAAATTACTTAGCGGAAAATATAGGTAAATTTTTTTTTTTTAAAACACATAAACCAAAATGCGAGCCGTTGCGTACTACCAACACGAGCGAAACGAGAGGAAAAGAAATTAACATACAATTGAAAGCTACAAAGAACACATCCATTCATAGAAGTAAATACCATAATATATTAGATAATATAGTTTGATACATCAATGAAATATAAAAACATAAAATCATACCCACATAAGAATGGGAGAGCTTGTAGTACATAAAACAAGGAAATACATAAACAGAAAGTAAACATAGACAACAAGTACAAGGGAAACCCCAAAAGATCAAAACCTAGCTATAGCTACCCTCCTCTCGAGATCTACTAGTGACGCTGATCTTCATCCCTGAAGGTATGTACCCAATGAACTGGGCGAGCTCCTCGGGCGCATGCAAGTGGAAAAGGGGAAGGCGTGACCTCCTCGACGTAGGCACATTTGGGGACGTCGAGCTAGCCTCCGCTACGTCACCGTGTCTGCGCCTCTCGATGTCCATGGGAACCGTAGGGAGATCCTCTGAATAGATGTGGGGGGAATCCTCCATGGGTCGGTCTCGAACGCCTCGAGCGAGGGACATAATCGGATGGTCGCGCACCGCCGAAGCCGAAGGGCGAGCACGATGAGTCTACTTGTCGCGGGTCGAGTCCCGAAGATCAAGTCGTCGTTATAAGGTGAGGTAGGCATAAAGCAAAGTTGGAAACTGGATGCGCAAATGGGCATCCCATGTACGCAAAAATGTGGACAGCACATCGACCTCGAAATGATATGACCATGCTCCAGGTCATAGTGCACCTCCCAAATTGGCGTGTCAACGAAGATCACGAACGATGCTATCGATCTAAAGAGTAACAGGAAAGAGACAAAGAGGGGAGAATCTTGCTAAAATCTCAGAGGAAATCCTCCTATCCTAATGTCATTGTTTACGCCCCAGGAACCTTGGGTTTATTATGAAAAGGTGTAACATGCAAAGATTCATTATGAGGTTTCATAAAAGCAATTATCCAAGGTCCGTGTCTTTTATGATGGATCTTAATGCATGTATGCAGCATAGTGAAACATGAATACATGACAATATCTTTTTCAAGCAAACCAATAAAACATATCATCAATAATTAATCATCATATAAGTGGCATGTACTCCTCATGAAAACCTTTCTCTTTCATAAGCAAGATACCTCACATATTTTCTCGTTTCTCAAACTTGTGACATCAAGGTATCAAAAATAGTAAATGCACCCCTAAACTAGGCTATGAGCTCATACCTCAACTAGTCATCACTAGTTTTTACTTATCCTCTTGATAAGCGTAATATAATCACAATAATCCCGACTCCTAAAGTACGGGTAGGGGCCTAAGAATCACGCATCATGGGACTTTTTCCTTCTTCGAAACACATCAGACTGGTTAAGACCAGTGACTTTGTCCGCTTTGGCAAGCTAATGTCGATGCCCTCACGATTTTACCTTCTCCTCACTCAGAGGAGAAGTACGTCTCGGTCTACGAAATGCATCAATTGGTTAAAGCCAGTGACATTGTCCGTTTTGGTATGGCTCCACGACCATAACCCCATTGTTTACTTTCTCCTACCGTAGCAGGAGAAATATGTCTTGGCATGTCACATTCAAAATCTCATTTTCAAAACTTCTTTAAGTCTCCAAATTTGATGGAAATCCAGCATAAAACTGTACAACGAATTTCCTCAAATTTGAGTCATGCCACATAACTCATTCAATGCCTGTCAATCCAATCTTTAAAAGCCATATAAACATATTCATTCATTCCATCATCATCTTATATCCATATGCATCTCAATCATGGCATGCAGGATCATCACATCAATCATGTCATAAGTTCACGTATTCTCATATGCATGCCATCAATACTTTCACATATACTCTTGATATATCAAAACTATGTGCTCACTCTCACTTACTCTCATCGACCTCCCTATGTTATAGTATCTTATGCTTTGACCCTTATGGGTCTTAAACTGTTTTGATTATCTAACTATCTTTTATGTACCTAAAGGATCATTACTTGTAATTATCTCTAATATTTATGCTTACTAACTCTCCAAGAGCATTGCATAAATTAGCTACCATGATTACTATTCGATTATGGGGTTCTAGAATCTACGTCTTTAACCTTTTCTAAGTTCTGTCTTCACCTAAGGCTCCATATTCAATTCATAAACCAATTATTAGGAATTCCTACACATATCCACTAATTATGAACCATTTTCCTCAAGTTCAATTATGTTGAACAGAATTTACATCTCTTGTGTCTAAGGGTTCAAGAATTCTCATTTTAAGTACTTTCTAGCTACTTATTCTTTCCTAACTTCCCTAAATCATTCCTTGCTTCACTCAAACATAATTTTACACATTTTAACTCCATAAACAGGATTAATACAGTGGCCAAATAATCAAGGCAAAATCGAAAAGCATAGCTCACACAACCACATAATTTCATGACTTAAATACATATAAGTTGCTAGTTTTCTCTTAGAACAATTTTAGGAACTCAAAGGTGGGGTAATCGATTACATGAGCCCAGGAATCAATTACCAGAACCTAGGTTTTGTTCTGGGTATAAGGAACATCCAGGTAATCGATTACACAGGATGGTAATCGATTACTTAGGGCTAAAACTTTCTAGAAAATGAAGAACCTCATGGTAATCGATTACATAAATGGGTAATCAATTACAGGAGTCAAAGACCGGTTCTGCATAAGGAACAGCCTTGGTAATCGATTACATTGTCTATAATCGATTACCAGAACCTAGAATTTGAGAAAACATGATTTTTGACACATCCTAAGCTACTTAAACACCTTGAGATCACGTAACATCTTTCTAACATTTTCTTGAAATCATCCTCAAATTTTTACAAAATCAAACCATCATTGTGTCATGACTAAAATACATCCACTTGTCATGGCTAAAATTTCCATTTTCCAAAACTTTATATATGATACTTGGGCAAGTCTTTGAGCTCTAGAGTATTTAGGTGATGACATAAACATAAACATACTATGCACTTTATTTTACTCTTTATTATAAAGTAAAGTGAGAGCATAAAATAAATACAAGGTGCAACCTCATTATTATCTTTAAAGATTAAGTGATAACTTGAAATATAAACATGAGGTGCAAGCTTAGAAATTTAAACATGATAATGCAAGTTCATTTATTTATTCTTGAGAGCTTAGTGATGGCATCAAAAGTAAACATGATGTGCAAGGCATAAACTTAAACATGAATGCAACTTATTTTATCTTAACTAGAGCTCATGCAAAACTTTAGAGGAACATTAATAGCCTTAACCCAACATGTATCTTAACAATATAAAGTGAGCTTTAGAGTTCTTAGCACCAAGCCTTCAAAGAAGTCTTTGTTTTTGAACTTCATCATCAAGCTCAAGAAAATGGACTAAAAGATAAGCATCAACACTTATCAAAGCAAACATGAAAAGAACTACTCATATTCTTTATTTTATTGCTCATGGGCTTCAATCTAAAGTAAACTCTTAGAACGGCTGACCAACTTTAAGGTTGGCAAGGGTAAGCTTAGAGCTCTTGAAAACATATGATTAATTTTCTTAACAAAACTTTTAGTGAGCTACTTGATATTTTTATCAAACTTGTACAAAGAAAGGAATGAAAATCAAAATCTATGAGTAAGGAATAGGAAAGGAAAACCAAAATTATATATGGTCCAAGACCAAGTTTTTCAAGCTTTAGAGGTTTCTCACATGGCATCACAAGACCATTATCTTGAAACCTCATCATCAAGCCAAAGCTTTTCTCAACATAAGGCTCTAAGGCCAAAATGAAAGAGGAAAAGAAGAGCTTTGAAAACCCAAGAGAAAACTAGAACTCTTCCTTAAAGAAAGCAAACAAAACTTGGAAAATAAACCCCTACCAAATGAAGTCTTGAAAGAGGTGAAAGAAAGCTTGTGTTCTTGATGAAATGAGAAGACAAAATCTTCTCTTGGATGGTGAGGATTATTCAGCCAAGAGGGATCTCAAGGAAGATGATTTTTCCTTGAAAGAGTAAGCTTGGAAATGGAAAGGTTTGGTGTTTGAAAGGTGGTTTGAGGTGGTGGAAAGGTTTCTTTGATGATAGAGGAAGAAGAACAAGATGTAGAGAATTTGAGAGGAAAAGAGAAAATTGCAAGAAAACTTAAACTTAGCAAATGATCTAAAGTGTAACCAAGTTCTCTAATGCTTGGTATTTATAGAAAGAAAAAAAAAAGCAATATGGAGGCTGCCAAGGGAGGAAAGGCCAATGGTCTTCATGCCTTTGGGGAGGAAAATATCTTCAAAAGCTTGTCATTCAAAGGCATGGTTGGAGGTATGGCTAGGTATGGGCAAGGCATGGCTTAAGGCATGGTCTTTCAAGTGAAACAAAATCAACATGTGACATATTTCAAGGGTATGTATTCAGCCAGATTTCCAACCAAGGGAGGAAGAGAAATTGTTCATGTAATTGTGGTTTAAGGATGTGTTTAGGTGTTTCTTTGATTAAGGTTTTGATTAGGAGTTTGTAAGAAAGTGTTTAGGTGAGGTAATGGTCAATTAAGGTTGTCAAGACTTGATTTAGGGGTGGTCTTGCTAGATTAACAAATTAAAAACCATTTTCTAGTCACATTAAATCATAGACACAATTCCTTGATTTAAGGAATTGGAGAGAGAAATTACTAATCAAAGAATGAGATTAGAGTTTAACTAAGAAATCTTAGATTCTAATTAACCTTAATAAATTATTTTGACTCTAGATTAATTATTGAAATTAATTAATCTTCGATTAGAGCCTAATATTGCTTAGGTTTGGCTAAATACATCATTAGGCTCACTATACACTATTTTAGGGGCAAAATGGTAATTTTGCACTAAAACTTAGGACCTCCTGACCTACTAACCATCATAAACCACTCATAAACATCATTCCGAACTTCCTGGAAAAGTTTCGCTTCAAACGGCACCTTTACCCGCGTAAAACACGCAAGGATATAAAGTTCGGAAAATGAGATTTTCAGCTTATATCAAACATTACAATCATAACCCCCTTCAAACACTGAGTTGACCCATTTGAGGACTGCCCGTGGCTATCCTTTAATTTTGGTAAAAATGACCTCAAGGGTATTTTGGTCATTTGTACTAAACAGAAAAATTGAGGTGTTACAAGGTCTCTAATTTATAAGTAACAACTCTCAAGTCTGATATCATGACTTAAAGATGATGTTGTGCTTAGGATGATGTTACAATATCTTCCACGTTAACACAAAAAGCCCATAAAAAAAAAATAAAACACACAATCCAAAACTCTAACCTATCTTGCAAGGTGATCCTGACACATTTGTTCTTCAATCTAGCAAATCATCATAATAGGCTAGATTTTCATATCACCTTTCTACTCTCTTTACCTTCTCTATACTCTCCCTCTAAGATTTTTGGCTATTTCAATCTCCATTTTAGTTCCCGTTTGGGATTTTCATTGCACTTTTCATTTCTCCACCCATAGAGAAGTAGTTTCTCTATCTAGTGCAAGGATCCAAGGATTATGTTTTGAGACTCGCTTTATGTAATACAATTTATGGTTTGAATTTCTGATAAGAGGCATTTATGCCACTTATCCTGCTACCAAGCCTTAGCTTTTTTCATGAGTTTTCCTGAGTTATTAATTCAATTAATAAGGATTTTGAGTTACTCCTCATTGTGCGATTTAAATAGAATTATTGACTTTTACATTGATTTTGGAGTAAATTGTAATTATGCCTTATTACGTTTGACTTGTCTCTTTGAATATATTTTTGTGCACATGAGCTTTGGATCAAGTGCAAAATGTCAAGAACAGGTTGCTGATATTTTGATGATGTCCAACTTAACCTCCAGTTAGTATTTCCACAATATCTGGAGCTACAAATGTCCAATTGAGATGATTTTAGTGGCGTTGGAAAGCTTATTCAAAGGGCTATAATCGCTATTTCTAGTGTCGAGGACAAATTCGGATGTTTAATAGGCCACAATGACCAACTATGTGAAGACATCAGTGCTGTCCACTACTGGAGCTCAACAAAACCCCAAAAATTGGCTTTTATTAGCATAGCTCACTAGTGAGCGCTGAGCGGTCATTTAGTGCTACAACACTCGTGCGATGACGCAGGCATAGGTCATTAGATCAGTTTTTGGGTCCACTTTGACCCAATTTTAGAAAGCGGTATTTAAGGGATTGTTACACACTTTTACCCTAGCTTTTTACTCAAGTTTTAGGCTGCCACTTTAGTTGTTATTATACTCCTCTCTCTACTCTCTCTCTCTTTATTCTCTCTAGGTTTTGGGAGTTCCCAATCTTTGTTTTGGCTCCTATTTGGGATTGCAATTTACAGCTTTCTTGCAACATTGATTGTGAAACTCCCCTATGGAGGAGTAATCTCTTTCGTGTGCAAGGATAATTGAAGATTGAGATTGTTCTTGAGGTTCCCAATTTTAATTGCAATTCATGGTTGGTTTTTTTTCCCGTTTACTTTCTCTTTTGATATCAACTCGAAGATTTTTGTGATTATATTTTTAAGAGTTGTTTGGTTGTGCATTCGTTCGCATGCATAATCTAGAAAACATTGGGGTATTGTGTCAATTGATTTAATTACATCCAATTAGAAAGGGATTGAAATTAACTCTGTTAGGAATTAGGCTGCTATAATTGGTAGTCAACCTGGCATAGGTTCATAGAATCATGATTGTGAATTACTAGTTCATATGTTAGTCAAACCCTTAGTGGGAGTGTGATTGTATGACTGCTAAGTAGAATTGCACCATTGTTGTGTGATAGCATAACTAATGAAAGTAACCACTGCCATGAATTTATCTTTTGAACCAATGATTGAACAATTGTTTATCTGAAGGACTCCTTTTGCAGGTAATTTTCTCATATAATTTTCTTATTATAATTCCTTGATTTAATTTAATTGCTACAATTTCTCAAACGCCCAAATTTCTTGAGTTAATTAGAACACTTCCTTGTGAGACGACCAGAATTGCACCCTAACTATATTTTTTGTGTAATTTAATAACTAAAACACTTTTTAATTTGTTACGGGTAGTGACACTCGCATCAAATTTTGGCGTTCCGAGGAAGTGGTGCTATTGATTCTTCTTCTTGCTAATTCTTTTATTTATTTATTTTCATTTTTTATTTATTTTATTTTATTTTATTCTTTTGTTTGTTAATTTTTGCTTTGTCTTTTTTTAAAAAAATTCCAGTTTTCCTTAGTTTAAATTTTATTTTTCTTTTCCTTGTTCCCTGTTGTATTTGGCTCCCCATAATTTAATTTTATAACCCGCTCCCTTCCTAATTTTCCCATACTACCAATTAATCCGGAAATTGAGAAAATTGCCAAAAGGCTTAGGAAAGTCGCGAGGAAAGAGTTAACTTATCAGGCAACCTCTCTTCTTCTGATATAACTAGGGAATTTGTAATTCTTTTTTATTTTTCTCCTTAACTTTCTGATCCCGCTACTAGTGTTTCAGGAAATATGGCTGACAATAACAGGACTTTGAAGGAGCACGTTGCCCAAGACCTGAACTACCAACCTTTGGGGATCATTTACCCCGACCAAGGAGGTGACTTTGAGCTCAAATGGAGACTCTTGCACCACTTGCCTAGGTTCCATGGGCTATCTGGGAAGACCGCACAAACATCTCAAGCAATTTCATGTGATTTGTATGACGATGAAGCCTCAATGGGTAACGGAGGACCAAATCAAACTAAGGGCCTTCCCGTTTTCCTTTGAAGGAGCTGCCAAGGATTGGTTCTTCTACATCCCGCATGGAACAGTTGATAGCTAGGACTGCATGAAGCGCATATTTTGGAGAAATTCTTCCAGCTTCCGAGCAGCTGCCATCAGGAAAGATATTTGTGGCATTCGGTAGTTGCAGGGTGAATCTCTCTATGAGTCAGGGAGAGGTTCAAGAGGTTGTGTGCCAGCTGCCCCCAGCATTAGATTTCAGAGTAGTTTCTCATTCAGGATGTTTACGAGGGACCCTGGTTATGGAGAGGAGCATGATTGATGCGCTCAGTGGAGGTGCATTAGTTAACAAGAATCCTACTTGGCTAGACTTTTGATTGAAAACATGGGAGAACTCTCAACAGTTTGGGTCTAGAGCTAGTAGTAGTGCTTATCATGTGGATAAAGTCTCTTTGAGAATAGCAGGTAGAGAAGAAATTGGATGAACTGATAGAATTTTTTAAACAGATGGCCTTGAATCAGTTGAGGCAGGTTCCTTCACCTTAGTCAGCTTGTGGTATTTGTTCTTGTAATACCCATACTCCTGATGTATGTCCATAACTACAGGAGGACCCCACCTTAGTTGCTGCTAGAAATGTGTTCCCTGCGAAACCTTAGAATCAGAACAACCAACGGGGTATGACCCTTATAGCAGTACATATAACCCGAATTGGAGAGATCACCAATTGAGGTGGAATAACTCATCAGCAGCAAAAATATGTTCCACCCTAACAAAAATAGTAGAGCTACCTACATGTCTACCAACAACCACCTACTCTACATTACCTGCCCTGCGCCTAACACTACCTACCCCACCTACCCCTTCAGATGCACCATGGGAGGAGATGATGAAAATGATGATAGAAACACAGAGGAAATAGGAACAGGCCATGCAAGAGATGAGAAATGCAATTGTGAGGCTAGAGAGTTCCCAATCCCAGGAGGGAGTGCATCCACCATTCTTTCTTAGACGGTTCCCAACCCAAAGGGAATGTTTCTGCTATTACTTTGAGGTCTGGTAAGTTTTGCCTGAGGTTGCTAGTCCTTCAAAGCAGGTTATGGTTGAGTAGGAGGATGAGACAGTTCAGCCAAAGGTGCAATAAGAGGAGCCTGCACCGCAGAAGCAAGAGAACGGGTGGAAAGACCCATTCCATTGCCCTTCCCACTGGAGTTGCAAGACCCAAGAGGTCCAATGAATTGGAGTTGGAGAAGGACCTCTTGGAGACTTTTAGGAAGGTAGAAGTATATTCTTCTGTTGGATGCAATTAGGTAGATCCCAAGTATGCCAAATTTTTGAAAGATTTATGCACCAACAAGAAGAGACTCCAGGGCAGTGACAAAGAAAAGGTGACTATGGGGGTGAATGCTTCCTCCATCATCAAGCCAGGCAATCTGCCACCCAAGTGTAAGGATCCAAGCACATTCAATGTTCCCTGTACCATTGGGAACCTACAAATCAAGCAAGTCATGGCTGATCTAGAGCTGGTATTAATGTTATGCCAAAATCACTCTCCAGATCTTTACAATTTGGGAAGCTCAAGCCACGGGTTGACAATCCAGCTTGCCAATCATAGCATCACAAAGCCAGAGGGGTATAGAAGATGTCCTGTAAAGGTAAATAATTTAATATTCCCGCTGATTTTTATGTGCTTGAGATGGAGAATGACATTATGCGACCAGCATACATTAATCTTGGTAAACCCTTTTTGAAAATTGTCAAAACCAAAATTAATGTTTATGTTGGTACATTATCCATTGAGTGTGGGGACTTAAAAGCCCAATTTTGTTTGTCTGATGCCTTAAATTCCCTCTTGAGGAATACTCTGTGTTTGGCATTGATGTCATTGACTCCAGTAGAAGATACATGTGATATTTTACTTGGTAAAGATGCACAACCCTCCTTCCCTATTTTTTCTTCTCTCATGGGATATGATGAATCTGTTATGGTAGAGTCTTAGGCTTTCAGATATAGGTACACCACCTAGGCAACAGTCATCAATTTGCCAACTACTCCATGACCAGCCCATGTTGGATAAGAAGCCCTATGAGGGGCAGTGGATCTTGTTGCATAAGCCCCGGGCAAAATTGATGGCTGGAGGCCAAAGTCTAGATGGAAGGGACCATTCTTGGTCAACCATGTGCATCCTGATGGTGCAATTAAATTAGAAAACCCAGGGTAGGTGAATGCACTATTGATGAGCATCGCGATGTACCTCCATGAGTACCCAACAAATCTAAGGGCTCGTTGGCCTATCTTTGGGTTGAAGGCACACATCCTCCATGAGGGTCCTAACGTCCAACTTAGGGATGTTAAAGCAAAGTGCTGGGTGGGAGATAACCCACTATGAGGTTTTTCTTTACCTTTCCTTTTAATTTTTTTTATTTTTTTACATTTTATTTATTTTCATTTTAGTTTTGAGTCTTGCATTATGTTTATTTTTGTTTGTATTCTACACCATTCCTTTAGCACCTTAGAAGTCACATGTATAGGCTTACACCACATGCATTATATTGACATGCTTGGCATTAACTTTATTTTGTATTACATGCTTGGTGGATTCACTGTGATATTTGGATTAAGTACATGCACTTTTACCTGTGAGATTTTGAGCCTCTTTGATTGAACTATCATGTGCCATGCTTATTTGTTCATGTATGCTACCCTTTTTGGATTTGCATTCTAGAACTTGCTTACGGTCTTATTTAAAAATATGTTTTCCATGTGCATGTTTGAATATGATTGAGGCATTTTTCTTGTTTTTAGCCACCTACCATATAGTCAACCTTTGCATGTTACCATTATTTATCCCTTTTGAGCCTTATTGTCCATTTTTTTCTTTTAGCACATCCTTAGCCAAAAGTGAAAAACCATGAAAATTCCCAACCTTTTAGGCTTAGGAGAGCATTTGTGAAAATTTTTATTTGTGCTTGAGCATAAGTGTAGGGGAGAGTAAGAGGACATGCCCCAATTTAAGTGTAGGAGAGGAATAATGTGTACTCAAAATTCAGCAAGTGGCATACCAAAAAAAAAAGCAAGGTTAATTAAAAAAAAATTCTAAAAAAGTTTGATTAAAGGTGTTCCACATTGCAAAAGAAAGGCCTATAATTGTGTTAATTTGGACAAAGTGTACCCTTTGGCACTTGTGCTGTGTATGCATTTGCTCTTCTTTGACTTAAAGTTTAGCTCATGGGCCTATATTTTTACCCACCTTCACCTAAGTCCCATTACAACCAAAGGTAGGTCCGCTTGATTCAGTATGCACATGTGTGTGACAAAATAGAGAATGAGACCCATAGTAAGCTTATAGTAATGCATTTTCATTTAAGGTGATTGAGTATGTACCATAACCCCAAACACTTGAGTGAATGAATGGCAAACATGACCTTGGGAGGATTTTTGTACTCGATCCATGCATCATATATGGATTCTACTCTGTGTGCTATGTTCTTGTTCATGCTTGGCTTGTTACAATTCTCTTGATTGTTAGTGTGAAAGCTTATGTATGCCTCTAGGTTCATTGGATTGGTGTATTGTCATTTAATTTCATACATCATGCATTTTCGCTTAGGAGTCTAGTGTAGTCCTTGTATACTGTTCCTCATCCATGCCTTGGTTTGATCTTAGTTTCACATGAGGATATGTGAAAGCTTAAGTGTGGGGGAGTTTGATAAGAGGCATTTATATCACTTATCCTACTACCAAATCTTAGCTTTTTGCATGAGTTTTTCCTCAGTTATTGATGCAATTAATAAGGATTTTGATTTACTCCTCATTGTGTGATTTAAATAGAATTATTGACTTTTGCATTGATTTTGGAGTAAATTGTAATTACACCATATTGTGTTTGACTTGTCTCTTTGAGTATGGTTTTGTGCACAGGAGCTTTGGATCAAGTGTAAAATGTCAAGAACAAGGTTGCTGATATTGATGATGTCCAACTTGACCTCCAGATAGTATTTTCGCAATATCTAGAGTTACAGATGTTCGATTGAGGTGATATTAGTGGCGTTGGAAAGCTTATTCAAATGGCTACAAGTGTTATTTCTAGTGTCGAGGACAAATTTGGATGTTTAATAGGCCAAAATGACGAAATACATGAAGACATCAGTGTTGTCTAGTGCTGAATGAGTGCTATAGCGCTCAGAACCCGAAAATTGGCTTTTATCAGCATAGCTCACTATTGAGCACTGCATGCTCTGTTGAATGCAGCATAGGTCATTAGATCAGTTTTGGGTCCACTTTGACCCGATTTTAGAGAGTAGTATTTAGGGATTGTTACACACTTTTACCCTAGTTTTTTACTAGTTTAGGCTGCCACTTTAGTTGCTATTATACTCCATCTCTCTACTTTCTCTCTCTCTCTCTAGGTTTTGGGAGTTCCCAATCTTTATTTTGGCTCCTATTTAGGATTGCAATTTATAGCTTTCCATTAACATTGATTGTGAAACTCCCTTACGGAGGAGTAATCTCTTTATCGTGTGCAAGGATAACTAAAGATTGAGATTGTTCTTGAGGTTCCCAATTTTAATTGCAATTCATGGTTGGTTTTTCTTCCCCATTTACTTTTTCTTTTGATATCAATTGCGAGGATTTTTGTGATTGTATTTTTAAGAGTTGTTTGGTTGTGCATTCATTCGTGTGCATAATCTAGATAGCATTGGGGTATTAGGTCGATTGATTTAATTACATCTAATTGGTAAGGGATTGAAATTAACTCCATTAGGAATTTGGTTGTTGTAATTGATAGTCAAACTGGCATAGATTCATAAAATCACGATCGTGAATTACTAGTTCATATGTTAGTCAAACCCTTAGTGGGAGTGTGATTGTATGGTTAAGTAGAATTGCATCATTGTTGTGTGATATCATAACTAATGAAAGTAACCACCACCATGAATTTATCTTTTGAGCCAACAATTGAACAATTCTTGATCTGAAGGACTCCTTGTGCAGGTAATTTTCTCATATAATTTTCTTATTATAATTCCTTGATTTAATTCCCCAAATTTCTTGAATCAATTAGAACACTTCCTTGTGAGACGACCTGGATTGCACCCTAACTACATTTTTGGTGTAATTTAGTAACTAAAACACTTTTTAATTTGTTGCGGGCGCAACACTCGCATCACTTTCCAATCTCTCTTCTTTTTTTTTTCTCTTATATTTTTGTGTTGTTTGATACAATTATATTTTTGAGTGCTAGCTTTTATTTTGTGTCATGCATAGTTTGGGTTCCAATTGGGTATAATTTAAATGATACTTTGAAGTATGTTTCATTGGCAAAGGGATTGGAATTGATTCTGATAAGAATTAGGTTATTGGGATTGGCATTTAAGTTAGCATAAGCATTTAGGTATTGCAATTATGATTTCCTGGTGTTCGCTTAGCCAAACTCTTAGTCAATTATGCAATTGTATGACTGTAAATCAAAATTTCATCACTGATTGTGTGATTGTTAATTGATGAAAATAACTAAATCTGTGAATTATTCTTCTAAGTTAGTGATAACATAATCCTAGATTTGCAGAAACTCTTATCAGGTACTTTATTTAATTGGATTTTCTTCTAATATTTTATTAATTTCTTCCAAACAACACCCCCCCAATTTCCAATTGACTAGTAACACTTCCTTGAGAGACGACTTAGATTATGCTCTTTACTACATCTATAGTGGAACTTCAAATAAATTTTAATTTGTTTAGGAGTTGTAACAGCTCACATCAAATTTTGGCATTGTTGCCTGAGAAGGTGCGCTAGTTAATTTTTGGAAATAATTTTTATTTTCATTTTTATATAATTTTTACTTTAATTTTTCCATTTCCTTTTATTTTTACTTTCATTCCCAAAAAAGTGATGAAAAAGTAAAAAAATTTATTTTTGTTTTATTATTTTATCTTATTATTTTCTCCTTCCACTTGATTTTTCAAGTTTACTAACACATCTTTGTCCAGTTCCTAGCTATATGGTTCTTCTAATGTTGCAGTACATAGGTTGTTGATGATAGCCTATGTCAAAGAATGAAATGTTAACTAGATGAGATAAAGTGTATATTGGAGAAATATGCCATGACCACCTATGTTCAGAAGTCACAACATGGATATGTTACTTACTTTGGCAATTCCAATCTAATTGGTATGATTGTATGGATTAGGGATATGGGTGTTGAGCCATATCAACCCTCGTACTACCAATAGCAATTCCATCCATCACCATCTTTCTATCAGGAGAACTTGCAACCACTCATACAACAAGAGACCAATGACTTGCAATATTAGCAACCTTTACCATTATTTTACCCTCCTACCATCTCTAAATCTTCATGGCAATAAATGATGAGAATAATGATGGAGCATCAAAAGAGAACCAATGATGCCTTGCAGGAGATGATGAATGACATAATTGAGCTGCGTAACTCACAAGTCCAACAGTTGAGCTCTTCTCAAATTCCAAATGTAGCATAAAGTTCTAAGCAAAGTAGTGATACATCTCAATAAGGTACGATACATATGGGTGAAACACCACAAGAGGAATTGGTTGATGAGACATTTGATGTTCCTTGTGCTTCACTTGCCAGTTCTAATGACTTGATTATGGTGAAGATACAAACAGTGTTGATGTCAACAATATGACTGATTATACCTTTGACATAATCCCTTCAGAGATTTTGGTTAGGGAATTTCAACACCCCACACATGTTGAAGATCTGGAAAGATCACCTTTTATTTCTAAGGACTTCAGCATATGATAGAGTTGAACTGATAATTACAAGACCGTTGATACTATGGAGAAAGATTGAGATATTGGCTATAGAGGTTTATCATGTGCCCAACCACTATGTCTTGCGAGCCAACCACTTTTATTAAAATTGGAAGCCTTCCTTGAGCACCTTCTAGAGCAGAATGAATATGCTATTCTAGAGACTAATGCCTAACTCCAAGCTCTGTGAATTGTATGGTGAGTTAGGTGAGACCTCTTGGGAAGTTGGTGGCAGCATCCAGGAGAACACTTCTTTGGGAACACACATTCCTTCCCATTGGAAGTTGTTTGCTTTGCAAATGTGGGGGGAAAGCTTAAAGGCTTTGAGAATGTTATCTTCTTCAACACTTGGGCCTAGGATGCCCAATAGTCTTAAGGCCTGTGGCATGATCCATATACTAGGGGATCCAATAGAGTCAAAAGATGCAAGCCTTTGTGGAAATTCCTATATCAATTCAAGCATAACCCTCTATAAGGCTCCTGACAATCTAACTTAGGGACATTAAAGCAAAGTGTTGGGTAAGACACAACCACCATAAGGGAGTTCTTCTTTCTTTATTTTCTTTTATATTCCTGCACTTTATTTATAGTTGACTCTTGCATCATATTTTATTTTATTTGTATTTTATACCATTCCTTTGCTACTTTAGAGGTTTCATACATAGGCTAACACCACTTGTACTATATTGACTTGCTTGGCATTGACTTTATTTATATTTCATGCTTGCTGATTCACTATGTTATTTGGATTGAGGGCATGCACTTTCCTTTGAGCTTTTGAGCTTCTTGATTGGTTTAGACTATCATATGTCATCCTTGTTTGTTTATGTATGTATCCTTCTTTGGATTTGCATTCTAAAATTTGCCTAGGATCTCGTTTAAAAATATGTTCCCATGTGTATTTTTGAAGGTGATTGAGACATTTTTCTTGTTTTCAACAGTTGACCATATAGCCAACCTTTGTATATTACCATTCCCTTGCCCACTTGAGGCTTATTGCCCCTTATTTTACTTTAGCACATTCTTAGCTAAAAGTGAAAAACTATGAAAAATCACAAGTGTGCATTTGTGCATTTCTCATATGTGTCTCAGCATAAGTGTGGGGGAGACCATGAGGACATGCCCCAAATTAAGTGTTGGGGGGAGGGCAGTGTTTATTTGTAAATGACCAATAAAAATCAGCAAGTGGCACATTAAGAAAGCAAAAATTAAAAAATTGGTTGAAAAAAAGAAAAGAAAAAAGGTTGAAAATATTGGAATGAAGGTGTGCTGCATTACAAATCAAAGGCCTGTGAATGTGTTAAGTTGGACAAAGTGTACCCTTAGACACTTGTGCTCTTGGTGTGTGCTTTTGCACTCCTTTCGCTAGAGGTTTATATTAATTGGCCTACATATCCACCATTTTCACTTGAGCCCATTATAACCCAAGGTAAGTCCTCCTAATTTAGTATGTATTGTATGTGATGAATGGAGAGTGAGACCCGTCTATGGTAATTCATTTTCATTTGAGGTGATTAATATGCATCTTAACCCAAAACACTTGAATGAATAAGTGGTAAACACTGATCTTGGGAGGATTTTTGTACTTGATCTATGCATCATGTTTGTGGATTCTACCATGTATGCTATGTTCTTGTTCATGCCTTGCCTATTGAGATCATTTTTTTATTGTTGGGGTGATTACTTACTATTTATATCTCTAGGTCCATTGGATCAGTGAATTGTTGTTTTTCACAAATCATGCATTTTTAGAGTTAGTAGAGTTAGGAGTCTAGTCTATTTGTTGTTGTATATGAGTTTCTTGCATAAGAACATGCACTTGTTTAAGTGTAAGGGGTTTGAAAATTTGATATGAATTGTTGTGACTTACAAACAAATGAGAATTTATTTAATGCTAAGTTGCACAAAAAATGTAGTAAATGACATAACTTAGGTCATCTCTCAAGGAAGTGTTACTAGCAAATTAGAAATTGGGAGGTGTTGTTTGGAAGAAATTAATAAAACATTTGAAGAAAATCCAATTAAATAAATTTTCTGCACAAGGAGTTCCTGCAATCTAGGATTATACTATCATTGACTCAAAAAGAATAAATCATGAAGGTGGTTATTTTTACCAATTCACAATCGCACAATCAAAGATGTAAATATGCTTGGCAATCACACAATTGCCCAACTGACTAAGGGTTTGACTAACATGAATACAAAAATCACAATCACAATATACCAAAATGCTTATGCTAACATAAATGCCAATCATAACAACCTGATTCGTATTAGAATTAATTCCAATCCCCTTATCAATTAAATATAGTTCAAATTATCAGTTAAATTATGCCTAATTGAAACTTAATGTGCTTGACATTCACAATTGTAAACATACACATAATCAAAGCTAGCTCTCAAAAGTATAATTATATCAAACAACACAAAAATATAAGAGAAAGAAAAAATGAAGAACAATTGGAAAGCAAAACCATAAATTGTCAAATAATGGGAGTCTCAAAATATAATCCTTAGGACCTTGGAATCCTTGCACTAGGTAAAGAACTACTCCTCCATCCATGGATAGAGAATTACAATCAAAGAAATGAAAAGTACAATGAAAATCCCAAACGAGAACTAACATAGAGATTAGAATAGCAAAAATCCTAGATAGAGAGTAGAGATAAGGTAGAAGGAGTAGAGAGAGAAATGAAGTAGCCATGGAACAAGTGTGGAAGATCCCCTTTTAATTTAGGCTAAGTGGCATCATCATGGTGTTAAAAAAGGCCCCAAAATAATTTAAAAATATTATTTTATGAACCAAAGCTGTCAAGGAGGATGCTATAGCAGTCTAGGACCACTTTTTGAGTCATTTTTCCTCTCTGTAACTGCTATAGTTGGTCCATGACAACTATAGCAGTCTAGTAGTCACAGAACACCGCTCCAAACACTTTTGAACCCGTGTTGAGCCCTACAACATTCGAATTAGCTCTTGGAATTAGTTGTAATCCTTTGAATAAGATTTCCAATGTCGCAAGAATCACCTTAATTAGACATCTGGAGCTCCTAATGTTGGCAAAATATGAACTGAGGTCAAAGTGGAGAGCATCACAACATCAGCAACCTTTAATCTTGCAACTCAATTTTCACTAAGAGGCTTTTCAAACTGGATTTTGAGCTAAACATTAAAGTTATAAAGGATTTCTTGACTTTAGAAAACATCTTTATTTGTCTTAATCTAATCCCTGTTGAGAGAGATATAGATTTTTCAATACAATACTTCCTATAAATGTGCTTAAATAAGCTCTAAAACTCTTCTTATAGCTCCTCAAATTCTCCATAATTGAACACTACTTGTAATATCCCAAAAATAGATGTCTTTAGGAAGGTCAAGTCTAAGCTATGGAAGTGTTGGATAAAGCTTGAAAGAGATTCAAATGCCTATATATATATATATATATATATATATATATAGTTAACTTAAACAAATAATACATCCTAAAAGGAGAATATAAATTATAAATTTATATTGAATTTTGTACATGAATGTTTTTATATGCTAATATTTAGTTATTATTTGAATTTGATATTTATTCTTTTTATGAAATCCAATATTCAATTTGTGATATGATGTTTATTTTTTAAAACTTTGAAAAAATTATCTTATCATAACTATTAGATCTAATATGTTTATGAGTACCGTTGATATTAATATTTGTATCAACATTATATATTATATATTTTGTTGGAATTACAAAAGATAAAATATATTATATTTCCCTTTTCACATATATTCTTTAGAAATTGATTTTAGTATAATTATTAATAAGGTCACGTTAAGATTTATTTAGATATCTATCACTTATATTTATGGTGTAAATATCAATTAGGATTTGAGAATATATGTGTGTATGTGTGTGTGTGTGTGTATGTATGCATGTATATATAAAGTATCAATTTGATGTTGGTTCATTCCTTTTATTAGAGATTGTAATTATTCTATAAAGATTTGATTATTAGTGTATATATATAAAATATTTCACAGATATTACTTTCATAGTAATGATGTTAGCATAAAGTATTTCATATTGTTAATAGATATAATTTTTCAAGTAGTTATAAAACAGTCAAATACTTTCAATAATATAAATATATAGAATTAAATGAATATGTTAGAAGAATATGTTTCTTTATATGCATATCAACTTCATAAAAATTTGAATAGATAAATTGATACTTAAAGATTTTTAAAATATTTGACAATTGACCAAATTATGAACATTATGATTTGGAAAATATTTTCTATTCATCAATGAATTATAATGATATTTATTTGAATATATTAGATATTATTTATATTTAAGAGATGTTATGAATACGATTTGTTACATATTATTTTAATAGAGAATTATTAGATATTATTTAAGAAGTTATTAATGATTATGTATGAAATTTCTTGATCATGCAAATTATTATTATTATTATTATAACATTATATAGATAATGTTAATATTGGAACATCATGGCTAGATTTGTTTGTTAGAAAAGAAAAAAAAGGAAAAGTAAATAAAAAAAAATTTAATGTGGAAGAATGCGTGATTTGTTAATTAATTTAAATTAAATCGTATATTTTGGCCATTGCTATAAATGAGGTATTCCAACACATGCACATGTATATGAAACTCCTTTGGTTTGAGGTTTAAAATCTCATACCACTAGTATATATTTGCATATTATAATACTCCTAAACATTCTTTTAAGAACCCATGTCGCCTAAGGATTTTTCCTAGAGAAAAATGCAATTCCTCTTAACCTTCTTCGATTAATCTTCCAGGTGCTCCCACCCTATCTTATACGGTTATAAGTTTAATGAATCGTTAGGCTATTATGGTATAATTTTCTCTTCTCATTCAACTCCCAATAATTCCTAATTCTTGTATATAATTCCATGATAGTTGAGAATATCATTCCAGTTCTAAGTATCATGTAGGCAGTGGTCAAGCACTCCTAACAACGAATGGTGAGTGGGTAGTTGCTCATGGCTATATTTTAACCATTAAAAGTATTTTATAAAATGATTATTATCACTATTATCATGAAAATCATATTTTGGAAAACCCATGGGACCATTTTGTTGCATGGTTATCAAAAGTGTCACCAGATTAAGTTATATATTATTTTAGGAATATATGATTTTATATGGCATGATATGAATCTTCTCATCAGAAAACAAGTTAACAGTTATCATGATTTCATAGTTAAAGTCTTATTTAATTATCAAATACAAACAATAGGCAAGACATCATAGAACAACTTATATGAATATTAGAAAACAATATTATTATCTTTTTTTAGCATAGTATGACCCAACTAATTATCATAATACAATTAAGAAGATAAAACAGTTTATAGTTATTTGATAATTAACATATGGATAGTAGTTTGAATAGCAAGAACATATGATGTTGTGTAAATTTTTAATTATATATATAGAGTCCAACCTAATATTAGAACTCATTTAAACAGCTAATACAGTACCCAATTAAAATAAGAAATATTAATGTTTAGCATGACATGATTTAGCCAGTTGATAAAGAGTAGTTAGCATCCAAGTTATACAAATAGATTAGTGTGTACTTATTATGTATTGTAGAAATAACAACCAAAATAATAAGAATGACCCAAGTAACAATTAAAGTTTAATTAATAATTATTAGGTAACATGATAAAACTAGTCAATTACTAGAAATTAATTAATAGTTTTAGAGCCTCTACGATTAAATTATGAGTTAGTTATTGAAGAATCAGAAGTGTTCAGTATAGCATTGATAGTTTCTATGATATAATACTTCATATCTAAATTGTTATCTCATAAGCAACAAACATGATACAGGGAATATGATTCATGTTTGAATTTATTGCTAATTCAATTAACTTATGTATGCTAGAGAGTCTAGTAGAATTAGTTTGTGTTGGTAAAAGTCATTAACCTTATTGCACTTAGCTCAAGGAGCCGTGTACCAAGCGGCCATGAGGCGGTATGTCAAGTGGCCATGGGAGAGACTTTTATGATTCAGATATACCACAAGATACGATCATTAAGAGGACAAGCCCATAAGTAAATGTTAATAATGCAAGTGAATGCTTATTGAATATGAATTTAGTTTTAAGTTAATTTCTTTCAAGTTGGATTTTATTTATTTAAGACAGGGATCAAATTGAATATCTATAAATATTATTATTATGTAGCTTCTTGTTGTCCCATGTTAGTTGTGGATGGCTATCTACATTAGTTTTGATGAACTCATAATTCCTTTTTCTCTCTCTTAGTTAGAGTAACAATCATCATTCAGGCCCAGCCTCAATAGCTTTGCAGTTGTTCTAGTGGTGACCTTCACTTTGTAGTGAAGTTTGAATTAGGATCTTAGAATAGTGCTCCAATAGTGTGTAGGTAGGGTCCTCGAACATCATTTAATTAGCATGCATGATTATTTTAAGGTTATGTTATTTTGTCCTAATGATATGATATGTAATTTCTTCAGGAACATGATTTAAGATTGTCTATTCAGTTATGGATTTTCAAATGATTTAGAAGAATTAAATGTTTTATGTATTCTATGAATAAAGTTTTCAAGAAGTTTTGAGGAATTTATTTAAATAATTATTTATTTATTTTTATTATTTATTATGAGCATTAATTTAGTAATTTACTACGCATAATTACATGAAATTAACTCCAGAAGGCTTCCATAAGGGACAATATCCCTTATGTGCCTTAACGATTTTTAGGTCTTGACACTACTCCAAGCGTCATGCACCTTTATGGTCTTCATACACCAAACATGGGAAATCCCTTCCAACAATATTACACTTATAAGAGAAGATTAAAAGCATAGGAAGTTCCAAAACACATATGCTCATCAAAATGGTGCAATTAACTATGATTTTACTCAATGATGCACAATGAGAACTAAACACAAATCAACCAAATGTCAACCAATTAAGCACACAAATGACGCAATATACATAGAGTTATAGAGAAAAAGGAGTGCATCAATGTCACCTATCATCAAGTAATGGAAAATATGAAAATGGTGAAGAATTGACTAAATGTGAAATGAAGTTAGGGGTGTAACACCCTAAACATTATTTAAAAATTAATTTGAGCTTTATTAGCCATAATTTTAAAAATCTAATGGTTTTAGCAACGATAAGGATGGGCCAACAAACATATTAAAAAAAATTTAGGCCGAGGTGAATAATGACCTTGTGGGCCCCATCTGGCTGCCCAAAACCAAAACCTAAATCGAGACAGGAAATGCCCGAGACTAAGAAAAGAGAGGGTTATGGTTAGAAATGATAAGAAATTAGAAGTTATACCTAGAATTAATTTTTGGGTAATGTTTGATTACCCGTATGATGTTTTATCCGTTCTGTTGAGTTTTGATGTGGGTTTCAACATGTACAAGTTATCTTGAGGCCAAGTAACCTTTACCAACCACTTTTTGCCAAGTGGATGGCAAGGATTGAAACTTGAAAAGTAAGTTTCAATCATGACCTCTCATTTATTATATTTTACTCGAGAGCTAATATTTCATCCGTTAGGTGGAATTTTGATGTTCGATTTAACATGAAAAGCTACTTACTCCCAAGTTAAAGTGAGCCACTTATCTTGAGCTAAGTGGATGGTCAAGATTCATTTTTGACTATCAAACCAAATCCTAGCCATCCATTTCATTATTTCATTTTGAATAAGAAAGAAATACCCATTTTGACTACTTAATTACTCTATCTAACCCAAGATAACTACAAACTACCAACCTTATCACTCCATCATTATCAATTTTGCCATCACCCTCCAAGAGCATCTCCTCCATTGTTATTGCTCCCAACTGTCATTCTTGCTGTCAAATCCCCAAAACACTAGCTCAAAATCACTAAAACACCAAGATCCCTTCATAAAACTTGTTTTACTCATCAAGATCTATCAATCCAACCAATTAGAATTTCATTTCCTCAACATTTCTCACCTTGATATCTCATATCCTACTGCCTAAGGGAGGTTTTGATGTTGATTTGGAGGCCTTGAAGTGAGTAAAATCTTTCTTGGATCACCCTTGGAGCAAGGATCCCTAAAGCCACCAAAGTAAGGTTTTTGAATCTCTTCATCAACTCGTTTTTCTTTTTTAATCACTAATTTAAATTGATATTTTTGGTTGTATTGGTTGATGATATATAGATATTGATGTATTTGCATGGGTGGAATGGTTTGTTAATGTGAAAAATTCATTTTTGTGAATTGAGATTTTTGAGTCATGCTGCTAGATTTTCAATTTTTGAATAGGCAGCCACTGATCATGAATTTTCTGAGGGGATTGTGGGTATTTTCATGAGCTAGAAAAACTATATGTTGAAGCTAATATCCTAGGCTAGTTCCACAAATTTTCTTGAGCTCTGTTTTTGACTCCTAATGCTTTGAAAAAATTAAGAACCAAAATGGTATCCATGCTGCCTAGATTATTGAACTGAAGCTGTGAATTTGTCTAATATTTTTTACCATAGCAAATGATTTAATTTTCCTTTGAAATTTTTACAGTATGTTGACAACATCTTGAAGTGTAACTTTAATTTTTATTTTGAATTGATTCAATCATTTGCTAGGGTTAAAAATTATGAATTTGGGTTCTGAGCTAAGGTTAAGTGTAACACCCTAACTCTTAACCTCATACGCTCTAGTCGCATTGGTTAGTTATTAGTTGTTAAGCCTTTGTTTCAGATCTTGACTTACTTTTCTTTAAAATATGAGTAGTAAAATACGACTAATTTTTTTTTCTTTTTGAACTTAAGACTTAAATGCGAGAGCCGCACGTGCGTATAGATACCGACTATTAAACATAAGACACAACAACAGATATACGTCATCATAACAACTATGAATAAACCATAGAATAATCACAACATAAATTATAGTAATATATATCATAATCATAACATAACAACCATATCCTTATAAATATAAGGACACCTAGGGGTATCAATTACACCAAACAACTTTAACTAATGCAAAACAAAATGTTAACAAGGCTAAACTATTCTTCATGCTTCCGCGCCCTCTGATCTAACTAGATGATGTGATTCCTATGCCCGGCTCAAGGATGATCACGAACATCCGCATCAATCCTCTGGAGATGACAAGGGAGGGAAAACAAAAGGGGTGAGAATACTTATACAAGATTCTCAGGGGCTCCACTTTAACACAAGTGTCATCGTCGTCGCCCAAGCCACATCGGGTTTTCATTATGAAAGAGGTGTACATGCATAGGTTCAGTTTTAATTTCTCAAATCCTATTATCCGAAGTGGGTTTCTTTTAGCATGAGTCTTGATGGTATGAATGCAACAGATATTTTATGTATGCATGGCAATGCTTAAGCATGACAGTCACGTATCGACATATATTACTTAATCATAAGCACCCATGGAACAATCACGAAACATGTGCATGTGCATCTTTTACTTTATCATTTATGAACTCTTTGAGTTCCTTTCTTAACTTTTTCCAGCCTCATCATGGTCACCAAAATCCACCCAACCTGCCGCCCCGATTTTCTCATGGCCACCAAAACTCCAAATACACCCATCGCCTAGGAATGAGCTCAAACCTAACTAGTCATCGCTAGATTCATATGGGGAAAAAGAGGGGGAATCATATCTCTTTCTTGGATCACCCTACATCCCTTAACTCGGGAAGTCATAATGGGATCATTTCCACATTATCATATCTCGTATGGATGCAACATGAGCATACAACCAGAATATCATATAACATATCTTTTATTCATATCTCATATTCTCATGCATTTTAAACATAACATACCATGTCACTATAGCAACATGTCACACATCCATACATTTTCATACTCATGGTATTTAAATGATTCACATACATCAACATCATACTTATTCGTTCTCATTCTCACATCACATCTCCCTATCCTAAGATATTTTATGCTTTGGCCCTCACGGGCTTTAAACTTGTGTTCTAGTTATCCTAACACCCATTGCAGATCATTATCACACCTAAGGGATCATCACCTCTAATTCTCTCTAATGTTCATTCTTACTAACATATCCAACGGCATTGCATCACTTAGGCAGAAAATTATCATATGCTCATGGGGTCCTAGATTCTCCGTTTTGACCCTTTCTAAAATCCGTCTTCGCCTAAGGCTCTATAATCAACTCCTAAACCAAATATGAGGGATTCCTACACATATCCACTAATTATAAACCATTTTCCTTAAGTTCAATTATGCTGAATAGAATTTACCATTCTTGCATCTAAGTGTTCTAGAATTCTCATTTTAAGTCCTTTCTAGTTACTTATTCTTTCCTAGCTTCCCCAAATCATTCCTTACTTCACTCAAACATAAAATTACACATTTTAACACCATAAAACAGAATTTATACAGTGGCCAAACACCAAGAGCAGAATCAAAATGCAAACATCAAACAATCACATAATCTCATGATTTAAAAGCATATAAGTTACTAGCTTTCTCTTGGAATAATTTTAGGAACTCAAAACTCCTTTAGAAACCAATTATCTCATTAAAATCACATAAAAATCCAAGTAAGGTCAGTAGCTAAATTATTTAGCTCAAGGAATAGATTTAAAACATAAAACTTTGTTCATAATATTCTTTAAGTACTCCTAAGCTTAGAAAAATTCCAAGACTTAGACTATGAGCACTTGTGATTAGATGAACTCATCTCAAGTCCATCATCATCATCACAAGGCCGAAATGGCATTCTTGAAATGCCTCCATTTTCTAAAACTTTATGTAAGATACTTGGACAAGTCTTTGAGTTCTAAGATATTTAAGTGATGGCATAAACTTAAACATGCTATGCACTTGTTTTACTCTTCATTATAAAATAAAGTGAGAGCATAAAATAAATATGAGATGCAACCTCATTATTATCTTTAAAGATTAAGTGATGACTTGAAATATAAACATGAAATGCAAGCTTGAAAATTTAAACATGATAATGCAAGTTCATTTAGTTATTCTTGAAAGTTTAGTGATGGCATCAAATAAACATGCTATGCAAGGCATAAACATAAACATGAATGCAACTCATTTTATCTTAACTAGAGCTCTTACAAGACTTTAGAGGAACATTATAACCTTAACCCAATATGTATCTTAACAACATAAAGTGAGCTTTAGAGTTCTTAGCACCAAGTCTTCAAAGAAGCCTTTGCTTTTGAACTTCATCATTAAGCTCAAGAAAATGGACACAAAGCTCAACACTTTGTCTAAACAAACATACAAAGAACTAAGTCATATTCTTTATTTTATTGCTCATGGGCTTCAATCTAGAGTAAAACTCTTAGAACGGCCAACCAACCTTAAGTTGGCAAGGGTAAGCTTAGAGCTCTTTGAAAATATATGATTAATTTTCTTAACAAAATTTTAGTGATCTACTTAACATTTTTAACAAACTTGATCAAATAAAGGAAAAGGAAACCGAAACTTTAGCCAAGGAAAGGAAAGGAAAAATCGAAACTTGAATAAGGAAAAAGGAAAGAAATCAAAAGCATATGTGGTCCAAGACCAAGATTTCAAGCTTTAGAGGTTTCTCACATGGCATCACAAGACCATTATCTTGAAACTCATCATCAAGCCAAAGTTTTTCTTAACCAAAGGCCCTAAGGCCGAAAAGGAGAAAAGAAAAGGAAAGCTTTGAAAACCAAGAGAAAAATAGAACTTTTCTTAAAGAAAGTAAGAAAAACTTAAAATAAAACCCTACCAAAGATATTTTATTTTGAAAGATGGAAGCTTGATCTTGAAACAAGATAAGAAGAACAACTCCTTCCTTGATGCTTAAAGGAATTTGGCCAAGAGAAAGAAAAGGGAGAAAGGTTTGCTTTGAGTTTTTGAGCTTGGAATGAAAAGTCTATGTGTTTAATGGAAGGTTTATGGTGTTTCTGTGATGGTTCTTTGTGAGCAAGAAGAAGATGAGAAGGATGGTAGAACTCTTGAACTTTGAGAGAAAAAGAAAGAACTCAAGGTTACTCTTTGAAGCTAAACTTGGCAAATGAACAAAATGCAACCAAGTTCATCCAAGCATGGAATTTATAGAGAAATTGCAACCATGTGACTGATTGGGGAGGAAGGCCTTGACCTCATGTTCCATGAAGTGAGAGAATTTGTTCCATGAGGCATGGTGAAGTATGGTGGAAAACATGGGCAAGGCATGGGCACACAAGTTTCTTTAAGCATATTTTATTTGAAATGAAACATGTGATGGATGATTAATTGGGGAGAGTGGTCGAACATAATTAAGGCCAATGGAGGAAAAATTCTCATTTTAATGTTGTTTTATGTGTGTATTTAAGAGGTAATTTGCTTAGGCCATGGAGTAGGAGTTGTAAGTAAGTGTTTAGGTGAGAAAATTGGTAATTAAGGTGGTTCAAGACAAGATTAAAGAGTGGTCTTGCTTGATTAGTGCAAATCCACCTTTATTAGGGAGGAATCTCATCACGTGACAACTTCCATGATTTAAGAAATTGATTGGAATCTTACTATTCATGAAAATATGACATAATGTCTTAAATTAAAGAAAAGGATTTTGAGCTTCTCTAAGCAATCTTAGGTTCTAATTAACCTTAATTAATTATTTTGACTCTAGATTAATTATCGAAATAATTTAATCTTCGATTAGAGCCTAATATTGTTTAGGTTTGATTAATTATGTCATTAGGCTCACTTACACTGTTTTGGAGCAAAATGGTAATTTTGTGCTAAAACTACTCTGGACCTTTTGGGCCCAACTAAACATCAATAACCACTCATAAACATCATTCCGAACTTCCTGGAAAGTTCCAAGCTCAAACGGCACTTTTACCCGTGTAAAATGTTGCAGGGTATTTTGATCATTGTGAGCCAAAAGTTCAGAAACGAGATTTTCACCTGGACTTCAAACATATCAGGTATAATCCCCTTCAAACATTGAGTTGACCCATTCGAGGACTGCCAAGTTGGCTTCCCTTAATTTCGGGTAAAAATGACCTCAAGGGCATTTTGATCATTTGTACTTAATACAGAAAATCGAGGTGTTACATTAAGTGGTTTCTGAGCACTAAACTTGTCTAATTTTGATAGCATAGTTAGAGAACTCTTTTTGCTTAGAAATTTTTATGGAACCTTTTGGACACATTGAAGTGTCTTTTTAATTTTTATAGCCTCTGAATTGATTATTTGATGTGCAAATAAATTTGTGCTACAATGGTGTGAAATATGCCCAATTGCTATAAATGAACCTAAACCTTGAATTGATAATGTAATGGCATTTTGGTTCTAGTATGACATGAATACTTGATGTTAACTATTTGGCCATGTGACTTGTGACATATAAATTCATGCTAGAGGAAGTAAAGAGTGATTTATGAGGCATGATTGAAATTGCATTGTGAATGAATGCCTATATGTGCTTTATGCATGCATTTGAAAAAGAAAAGAATGTATAAAACTTCAATTGCATGTTCTGACATATGGACAAAATAGAAACAAGACTTATGTTGAATGAGGGAAGGCAAAGAGGAACTTCCCTAAATATATTATAGAGGAAGGCAAAAAGAGAAACTTCCCTAAAGATATTATGAGTCAGGAACGTATCGGCTAGGAATAGAACTGTATGATTCGAAAGAGGGAAAAATGAAGTTTGATAATCACGTATAGGAATGAGCTCAAGTCTTGATAAGTAGTCAATTTCCCTAGTATGGTGTGATCCACTATAAATACCAGTTGGTATAAACTATCTATTGGGGAGTTGTCCACGGCAAATACCCATTGGGTATAAACTAAGTTTTTCTATGTCGATGAAAAGAGAAAAATGCATTGATTTAATTTCTATGGCTATAAGTGAAATCAGGTCACTTTGGGATAATTTCACTACATTTAACATATACATAATCATATCATATGTAATCTCTTGATTAGAATTACTTACTATGTGTTTAAGATTCATGATATATGTGCACTAAGTGATTGATTATTAAAACTACCCACTTTAGAGGGATGATTTTAGAACTTTAAAATAATATGTATTGCATGATAGCATTTTCTTCATAAACTAAAGTGGTTGGGCAATGATGATGATATTATGATTGTGTAACTAGGGAGTTGCCCTACTGAGAATTGTATAATTCTCACGCCTATGTGTTTTTGTGTTCTCATGTCGCCTTCAGGTTGATCTAGAGAACAATGGGGCTGCTACGTGAAGAGATTGAGATTGTAGTAACTTAGTAGTTGATGTTTTTATTTTGCTGTACTTAGTTGGAGTTATATGTATGTAAACGTACTAGGGGACATTTATGTATTAAAGCTCATAGAAGAGCTTCCTTTTGTACTTAACTATGTATTCAATAAATATTGTGCTTCTGTGTTGAATATTTTAATAGAATTTCGCTTAGTTATTACACACGTTAATCGAGCTTGCTATAGATATTTAAGAAAGGTCCGCTAATTAATAAGTAACAACTCTCGAGTATGATGTCATGACTTAAGAATGAGGTTGTACTTGGGAGGATGTTATATTATGGTATCAGGCTTATCCTTGTAGGACCTTAAGGAATGGACTTATGCTTCGAAAGTGTAGCTAAATCATGCCTTGAATCTTGTCTATATGATAGGATATTGGATTTAGATATGCATGACAGTCTAGTGGTGTTGTAGTTGGTTGCTATCACACTTAGCATAGTGTTGAGCCTGATCAGCTTAATATCTTTGTTTGGTGTGTTCAGGAACTAATGGAGACCATAGACATACTAGGAAAGGGAAGGCTAAATCGAATGACATGATGAGTACTCTCCAGGAGATGGCTACCGATATGAGAGCACAAGCTGCAATGGCTAACTAGATGATAGAAAGATTAAATCGAATGCAAAAGAGTTGGAGTTCATGGCACTTAAGTAAGGATCCATGAGTGTAGCGAGTACACGGCAAAATTTGATGAGCTTACCAATCTTCTACTATCTATCGGTGCAATCCTGATGAAGCTTGGAGGTGCATGAAGTATGAAGGAGGTTTACTGAGGATATTGAAGGTTATGAGTCCCTTAGAGATTAAAGATTATGTTACTTTGATGAACGAGTGTCGGATTATAGAGGAATTTAATAGGAGGCTAGCAATTGCCAAATCCATGGGACGATTCTAAGAAGGGATTGGAACCTGAAGATCAAGATATGTGAATGCCTCACCCCAAGAAGCAGTTTCAACCTAATCTGAGGATAAACCACAACAACGGTCAACCAGAAACAAGATTGCCCAAAATATGGGAGGAACCATGAAAGTAGACCATGCTTGGCTAGAAAACACGTATGCTACCGCTGGAAAGCCATGACATATAATTAAGGAGTGTCCAGAGAGGTATGCAAAACCAACTACAAAGCCACGATACCAGAAGTAGGGTCTCCACCATAAGTGTCAAAGGGACGTCACCACCCAAAAATCCGATCTAAGGTAGGAATGTTTAGAATTTGATTGAATTGTTTGAACTGTGTGAATTCCTTGCTTGATTTATGAAATTTATCTTTTGAAATTGTTTCCAAATGAATTTTGAGAGCACAATTCTTTTTAAGGTGGATGGTAATGTAACACCCTAAAATTTATTTGAAAATTAATTTGAGCTTTATTAGTTATAATTTCAAAAATCTGACAATTTTTGCAATGATGAGGATGGCCCAATAGACATGTTAAAAAAAATTTGTGGGTCGGGTGAATAGTGACCTTACGGCCAGCCTTCGAGAAGTCAAACCATAGATCCTGGACCAGGAAATGTCTGAGACTAGAAAAGAAAGGGTTAAGTTTAGAAATGATAAGAATCAGAATTTATACCTAGAATTAATTTTTGGGTAATGTTTGATTACCCGGTATGGTGTTTTACCCGTTTGGTAGAGTTTTGATGTGAGGTTTTCAACACCGTACAAGTTACTTGGTCATAAGTAACCTTTACCAACCACTTTATGCCAAGTGGATTGCAAGGATTAAAACTTGAAAAGTAAGTTTCAATCATGGCTTCTCATTTATTATATTTTACTCCGGAGCCAATACCTCATCCATTAGGTGAAATTTCGGTGTTGGATTTTAACACTAAAAAAACTACTTGCTCCCCAAGTTAAAGTAAGCCACTTATCTTGAGCCAAGTGGATGGCCAAGATTTATTCTTTGACTATCAAACCAAATCCTAGCCATCTATTTCACTATTTCTTTTTGAATAAGAAAGAAATACCCATTTTGACTACTTAATTACTATATCTAACCCAAGGTAACTACAAATTACCAACCTTTTCACTCCATCATCATCAATTTTGGCCAGCACCCTCCAAGAACACCTTCTCTATTGTTCTTGCTCCCAAACCCTCATTCTTGCTCTCAAATCCCCAAAACACTAGCTCAAAATCACTAAAACACCAAGATCTCTTTCATAAAACTTGTTCTACTTATCAAGATCTATCAATCCAACCAATTGGAATTTCATTTCCTCACCATTTCTCACCTTGATATCTGATATCTGCTGCCTAATGGAGTTTTGATGTTGGTTTGGAGGCCTTTAAGTGAGCAAAATCCTTCTTGGATCACCCTTGGAGCCAAGATCCCTAAAGCCACCAAAGTAGGGTTTTTGAATATCTTCTTCTTCAAATCATTTTTCTGTTGTTAATCATTGATTTAAATTGATATTTTTGGTTGTATTGGTTGATGATATATATATATATTGATGTATTTTCACGGGTGGAATGGTTTCTTAATGTGGAAAATTCATTTTTGTAAAAAGAGATTTTAAGTCATGCTGCTGGATTTTCAGTTTTTGATAGGCAGTGACTTATCGTGAATTTTCTAAGGTAATTGTGGGTATTTTCATAAGCTAGAAAAAATATATGTTGAAGCTAACATCTTAGGCTAGTTCCACAAATTTTCTTGAGGTCTGTTTTTGACTCCTAATGCTTTAAAAAAATCAAGAGCGGAAATGGTATCCATTCTACCTGGATTGTTGGAACTGAAGCTGTAATTTGTCTAATTTTTTTACTATAACAAATGATTGAATTTTCCCTTAATTTTTACAACATGTTTGAAACATCTTGAAATGTAACTGTGATTTTTTTTTTTAATTGATTCAATAATTTGCTAGGGTTAAAAATTATGAATTTTGGGTTTAAGTTGAGATTAAGTGGTTTCTAAGCACCAAATTTATCTAATTTTGTTAACATAGTTAGAGAATCTTTTTGCTCTGAAATTTTTATGGAACCTTGTGGACACATTAAAGTGTCTTGGGTAATTTTTATAGCCTCTGAATTGATTGTTTGATGTGCAAATAAATGTGTGCTACAATGGTGTGAAATCTGCCCAATTGCTAGAAATGAACCTAAACCTTGAATTGATAATGTAATGGCATTTTGGTTCTAGTATGACATGAATACTTGATGTTAACTATTTGGCAATGTGACTTGTGACATATAAATGCATGCTAAAGGAAGTAAAGAGTGGTTTATGAGGCATGATTGAAATTGCATTGTGAATGAATGCTTATATATGCTTTATGCATGCATTTGGAAAAAGAAAAGAGAATGTATAAAACTTCAATCGTGCATGTTCTGATATATGGACAAAACAGAAACAAGACTTATGTTGAATAAGGGAAGACAAAAAGAGGAACTTCCCCAAAAATATTATGAGTCGGTAGACATATATGCTAGGAATAGAACTGTGTGTGATTCGAAGAGGAAAAATGAAGTCCAATGATCACGTATAGGAATGAGCTTAGTCCTTATAACCAATATATTTCCCTGTGTGTGCGATCCACTATAAATACCATTTGGTATAAACTATCTATTGTGGAGTTGTCCATGTAGATACCCATTGGGTATAAACTAAGTTTTTCCCATGTCAATAAAAAGAAAAAAATTGAATAATTTGATTTCTATGACTATAAGTGAAACCAGGTCATTTTGGGATAATTTCACTGCATTTAGCATATATATAATCATATCATATGTAATCTCTTAATTAGAATTACTTACTATGTGTTTGAGCTTCATGATATATGTGCACTAAGTGATTGATTGTTAAAAACTACCCACTTTAGAGGGATAATTTTGGAACTTTAAAATGAATCTTTAATATGTATTGCATGATCACATTTTCTTCATAAATGAAATGACTTGGTCAATAATGATGATATTATGATTGTGTAACTAAGGAGTTGCCCTATTGAGAATTGTATAATTCTCACCCCTATGTGTTTTTGTGCTCCTATGTCACCTCCAAGTTCATCCAAAGAACAATGGGGCTACTATGTGAAGGGCTCTGATTGTAGTAGCTTAGTAGTTGATGTTTTTATTTTGCTATACTTAGTTGGAGTTATATGTATGTAAACATAATAGGGGACATATATGTATTAAAGCTTATAGAAGAGCTTACTGTAACATTCCAAGTACAACGTCATCCTTAAGTCATGACATTATGCTTAGGAGTTGTTACTTATAAATTAGCGGACCTTTCTTAGTTATCTATAGCAATATTGATCGAGTCGAGTAGTAACTAATTCGTGGTTCTACTAAATATATACAACAAATACACAAAATATTTATTTATTTCATAAATAAATACACAAGGAAGCTCTTTTATGAGCTTGAATACATACATGTTCTACTTCGTTTACAAATATATACACACCACTAAGTACAATATAATAAAAACACTAACTACTAAACTACTGCGATCCGATTCCTTTAGTGTAGCAACCTCGTAGTCCTCTAGATCAACCTGGAGGCGACAAAACACAAAGACGTAGGGGTGAGAATTACACAATTCTCAGGAGGATAACTCCCCAGATACACAATCATAAATGTCATCGTCATCGCCCCAGCCACTTCGGTTTATTAGAAAAATATGATCATGTAATGTAAACTAAAGATTCATTTTAAAGTTTCAAAATCATCTTTCCAAGTGGGTAGCTTTTATTATTCAATCACTTAATATACACACATAATACTACTCAATAGCATAGTATTACATTTTGAAATATACGTGCCCTCAGGACATCAGAGGGACTTTTTCTTTTTCATGCCCATTAACAGAGACCTTCCCGTGCCCATTAAAGAGGATCTTTCCGTGCCCCAAAAAAAGGGGACTTTTCTCTGCCCTTTACTCATTTAGGGGACCTTCTCTGCCCTTCACATAATATAGGGACTTTCATTTCTCTACTTAAAACATGTACCATCATCAAATTCACATATAAACAATCAATCACAAGTGATTTTCATTCATTTCTCATAAACCAAACCTTAAAGTCACTATCATGCATTCATATACCATAGACTTAGAATAGATATCAAACTATCACAAATTTCCAGCTTCATTCTCACATTCCAGCACTTTGGCAGAGTTATTGTTCTGGGTGCAACATTTAATTGCCATATCAAACAACTATTCCAAGAGCCACAAAAATTCTGTACGACAGTATAATGTGTCTAGGACAATCTGTAAAAATTTCAAGGCAATCAGAGTTATATAACCACTTCAATAAAATAGGAAAATCTGGTGGTCAGGAGCCACAAATTCATAGTCCAGACTTGTGTCTCAAAATATTTAGCCTAGATTTCGATGGAATCATAAGACAACAAAATTCATAGAGATATTTCAACATGTTATTAGTCTTGTGTAAAAATTTCAGGAGCTATCTCATTCAATTGCTATGATTAAAAATTCGGGCAAGTTTGTCACTTCAGTCTCAACAATTCAGACAGCAGCAGTTACAATTCGGTTTCTAATTTTTTGAGGCATCAAACCTTAGAATTAACCCCTAAGAAAATTCGTGTGTTTACTATAAGAGGTTAGCTACAACATATAATTTTCATGGCTCATGAAACCACCCACAAAATTTCCAGAAAATTCGTGAAAAGTTCTGATTATAGAACAGAAATCAGTCCAGCAACCTAGTTCCAATTTCACTTGAGAGAAAACCCATTTTCAATCCATCCAAACACAACACAAAAATTCATACATCAATATCAATATGTTAATCATCAATATCATCAGAATTTTCGGAATTAGGGCAAGCTAAAACAGAATTGAAAATTTTCACAAGAAAGGCAGCAGAAAACCTACTTTGAGAGCTCTTGAGCTCTATGCTCCAAAGGATGCTCTAGAATGCTTTTGCTTCACTTCAAAGTTTCCCCACCAACATCAAACCCTTCCTTTAACCTCTGATTGTGTGCCCTCAAAGTTGGAAAAAGTGATGGATTCAAATTATAATCGGTTAGATTTGTAGGTTATGATGAATAGAATAAGTTTAGTGAAGAGAATTTGTGGTTTTAGTGACTTTGAGCTAGGGTTTTGCAAGCTTGAAGCTTGTTAATGGAGTTTGAGAGGAAGAACAATGGAGGAATGGTTCTTAGAGAGGTCTGGACGAAATTTTCATGAAGGAAATGATAAGATATTGATTTTATGAGTTTATGACAAAATGCATAGAATTTTCAAGTCCAAAATGTTTTCTTTTCTTAAAGATAAATGTAGAAATTTTTTGTAAGCATCCTATTGGTCCTAATAAAGTGGAAATGGTGTGGCTTCTTCTAAGCCACACACTTGTCTAGATGGGTGGCAAACTTTCACTTGGAAGTTTCATTCTAAGAACCTATAACGAAATCTCACCGAACGGGTAAACACTTAATCCATTAATCGATATTGCCCGAAAATTAATTTTAAGTATAAAATTATCAATCCCACCTATTTATAACCTTATTCCCATGTTTTCCTAATTTCGGACTCTGGCCGAATCTAGGGTTTCAGCGTCCCGAGCCTGGGGCCCGCAAGGTTACTATTCATGGGCCCAAAATTTTTTATTTTTTTTTTTAACAGGTCCATTGGGCCACCTCATCATCGTTGTACTGTTAGATTTCTGAAATTATGAATAACAAAGCTCAAATTAATTTTTAAATGATTTTTGGGTGTTACATTACTTTTGTACTTAACTATGTATTTAGTACATATTGTGTTTCTTTGTTCTATATTTTAATAGAATTTCACTTAGTTATTACACATTAATCGAGCTTGCTATAGATATTCAAGAAATGTCTACAAATTAATAAGTAACAACTTCAAGTATGATGTCATGACTTAAGGATTGTTACTTAGGAGGATGTTATGTGGGGTTTTGACAATGTGGGTGGAGTTAAGATAACAACTGCAAGGATGAAAGCTTTTTGTTTTTAGTTTCTTATTTTTTAAAATAACTTGCTGATTATAGGAACGTTTATCCTATATGTGAAAAGTTGTATGTGCAGACTTGAAAATTTATCCAATTTAGTTAGGATACACCAAAAAACAGTTATTTTATCCAATTCCTTTTATATAATGGTATAGATAAGCTTGTTGGCTTTTAGGAATAGTACAAATGTAGGCAATAAATGTAGAGTGACGATAGATAAATAAGAGTGACAATAACCACTCCTAAAAGAAAATATTAAAACATTATTTTAATGAAAAGAGATAATGGTCAAAGTTGTAGTAAATGAAAAAAAACAGTGAATTTAGCTATTATTTTCACATTGAAAAAGGAAAACCACTAAAATCAAATAATATCTTCAGCAAAATTAAAAAATTAAATTTTATTTGTTAAATTGAAAAAGTAGAAAAAAAATAATATATTTTCTTTACTAAATGAAAATTGTAGGTATTGGAACATAATAATTTATACTTTTCTTCTTTGAAAATTTCACATATATCATAAATTGTTAAATTTGTTTAATTGTTTTTAGTAAACAATTTTTTTTATCGAAATAGGATATCCACTATTGGCAACAATGATTAATCCCCATCACAAGAGCTTTCTCAAAGAGACAAATGACTGCCATGAAATATCCTGATTTCCATGAGTGAGGATCAAACCCCCGACCACATGGTTACCTGACAAGGTGAGCTGTCACCATGCCACACATCGTGGTTTTTAGTAAACAATTTTCTTAACTTGTATAAATGTTAAGAATTAACAATTATATCTATGATAACAACTCTTAATTGCAAAAAAAAAAAGAAAATATAAGCAAAACACTCATTTTTGTCCTTCTAAAATTTCAAGTCGAACAAATTGGTCCCTAAAGAAAATATCTCTCAAATTGGTTCTTGCAAATTGAATTATTAGACAAATTGGTCTCTAAAAATAAAACTCTCAAATTGGTCCCTACAAAATTTCAAATCAGATAAATTGGTCATGCAAAATTGAATAATTGGCCAAATTAGTCTCTAATAAATTGGGCTAGGAAACTAACTTGTCTAACAATTCACTTTTGTTACGACTAATTTGAGAGATTTTCTTTGTAGGGACTAATTTGTCTGACTATTCAAATGTGTAGGACCAATTTGAGAGGTTTTTTTTATATGGACCAATTTGTCCAACTTGAAATTTTAGAAGGACTAAATTGGGGATTTTTGTAAAAAAAAAAAAAACATTTTAACAATGAGAATATTCCTATCAACCTTTAATATTTAATTCATGAACTATCTATTTTTAACTTGCATAGATTTTTCAATATGGTGTATTTTTATCATGGCTTTATTGTATACATTTTATCCATTTATATTTTATATTATAATTAGTTTAAGACTAGTGAAATTAATAATAGTTTGTAATGTTGTGTAGATAAAATTTATTTAAATATTTGATTATAATATTATTTAAGAATTCAAAAAAAATGAAGAACTTATATGCGATTATACTTTACTTAAAAACTGTTATTTATTTTATTTTAGTTTTCAATATTAAAAATTGTGTCAAAATTTCTTTTTCATTAAATAGAAGTTGAATTATTCTCTCTCATTATATTGATTATAATTCTTTTTTGCATTAAGTTTGGTCAAATAGATATCACTATCTATAAATAACATAATGACAACCATGAACCATCCATCTTACAGAGACGAGAATTTCAAAGTGAAATCATCACAAAATGGCTTTTCACATCCGCCAAACATTTCTTCTGGGAGTATGCATCGCTTTGATTCTAACTTCAGGTAAGAAATAAGAAATTTCATCTCTTCAAATGTATTTTCTGTAAAAAACTTACAAACACAAATTGTACTATGTTATTTTAGTTGTCTTTGTGTGTGTGTGTGTGTGTGTGTTGATTTTACTTTGGTGTTTTTGCTTATGAGTTTTTGGGTGTTATAGGTAAGCTAGTAAGACTAATATCATTCTTCTCTTAGGAAAAAAAATAATTCTTTGATGAATTTCAAAGGTAAATTTGAATAAATTTCTGAATTACGTGCTACTTTATGTCAAGATCAACAAAATTATGAACTTTTTTTGCTCAACGCAGTGCCAACACTAGGTTGGGGTGATCAAGGGTTAGAGTGCAAAATGCCATGCAAAACTGAACCAGATTGTAACCAAGAGTGTGTTGCTTTTGGCTATCACAATGGGGGACTTTGTAGGGAAAGTGAGGGACTTTCGTATTGTTGTTGTAAGCTTAACTAAGTAATATTGTATCCCAAATCATATGAAACTAAAATAAAAACATATACCAAAACTATAGCTTTGGTTATAACTTGGCTTAGAGTTTATTATGTATATTTGAACTATATTGTCAATGCATGTGTCATGTTTTCTTTAGTTCAAAAATTAAAAGAGTGAAATTATTACAACCCGACTTGGAATGAGACGACACGAGAGGATTGGATCCTACGTAAGCCTCATAGATAATGTAACTTACTAAAGGCATGGATTAACGTGATTTTCATTCTCAAACCATAATCTAATCTAAATCATCATAAACTTTTCTATGAAGTTATAATAATTAAATTTGCAAAACTAAAATACATCAACGTTCATAATCATTGAATCAATTTTGTCAAATTAACTTATGCCTCAACAAAACATATTAACGTGAACAAGTTCGTTAAATAAACATAGTCGTGAAATATAAATTAGTTTAATACTTAAAATCTGAATCGTGAGCACACTATTAGCTTGTTGCATAAATTTAATTATAGTCTAAATTTTGAATCAATACTTGAAATCTGAAAACATATAGGGGTGTTCATAATTTCTGAAAATAAAAACATAATCTTAAAATAGAATCCATGATTCGAATGTCTGCATATTTACCTGGAGCACTCTAATTTTTCATAATCCTAGACTAAGCCTTACTGAAAGTAAAGCTCACTACTAGAACAACTATGGATTATTGAATTGGTGATTCCAGAGTGGATCTACAACTATAGCTGTAAGGAGGAAAGGAGAGTGGTGAGTCATCAAACTCATTGAGTGGATTCTCACCACCACCCTCAGGATAATCACACAGAATATAAACATATATATAAATGCATCAAACATAAATCATTTTGATATTTATGTATATAATTACATAGGAAAATATTTCTACCTTATGATAAAATAATAATAATAATAATAATATGATCACCACCATCATCTCCGAACTTTGAAAGGAGACCTAATGAGTTCCCATAATGTGGACACCTAAATATGTTCATTATCTAAATACTCTACAAGGGCAAGATTATCCTTTGGTGGACAACTTGGTACAAAGACTAGCAATCTTATAGCCGTCAACTCATTTTCTATTTCTATATAGTTACTATCCAAAACTAATTTGCAAATAAACTGAATAAACCTAAAAATTCTAAAATCTATGAATTCACATAATTCTAACATTCTGACTGTTAAACATAATGGGTTTAGAAATCATGTCCAAGGGATTACTAGCTTATAGACACGGTGATTTCAGAAATTCATAAATATGTATTTGGTCAATGTTATGAATCATACTAAGTTCAATATTTTCACTAACCAACTAATATTCTAAAATTGTATTTCAAGATAACATGGCTTCATAAACATGGAAATTCAAAAATCATAACATATATATTAATAGATATAAACATGCCCAACTCAACATTTTAAATAAATCAAAATTGGGTTCCTAAAGGCATGATTAGGAAAACCAAATCGTGAAAACAATGTAATTTCATCAATCCATAATTCATGCCTGACAATTTTGGTAAACTTGTAAATCCCATATTTTTTCCAATAAATCTTTTTCAGGGGAGATAAAATATTTTCATGGTATCCAACATATCAATCATGGTCCAATGCTTTTCTAAAGCATATTTTCATGATTTACTTAAAGAGTCATAATTTTTCTAAACTTGGCATATTTTGTAAATGTAACATCTGTCACATCTAAGGGCGCTACGTATCGTCATCCCTAGTGCGAGTGTAACACCTAGCATGCAGATTGTCTACTTTAGGCTTAATGGCCATCCCTCATGGATTTGCTCTTCCCCTTCTCATGGGGAAAATGCATCTGCATGATGGAGGTATCAACACCCTTATAAGGCATGCTTTATTCCCCTCCCCAATTGATGTGGGACTAGCTCTATCCCTCCTAGTGGGGGCCTAGTGTCCTCGCTGGCTGGCACACTTTAGACTGGCTCTAATGCTATCTATGATAAGTAGGTGGAACGCTCATCATACTTGGTTACTATCATACTAGGGGTCAGCCAAAGCTTCAGAAACTTTCTATCATTTGAGCCTTTCGGCTCTCAACAAAAACCTATGCATAAATGCCTCCTTGAACCTTCCAGAGGGAGGGTCTGAGGCACCATGCCCCTGAAGAACTCCTGTACCATAACTCCACTTGGCCTCCCAGTTGGAAGCTAGCCAGCTCTTGCCTCTCTAAGAACAGTGAATGACTCTGACAATCTTCTTTACCTACCTAAGGAACTCTTGAAGGTCCTTCATTGTCAGATGCCCATTGAAGGTGGGCGGGTCCATCCTCTTAAAACGTTCTAAGGCTGAGTCTTTTGTGCCACATCGATTAGGTAGGGGAACGAAGCATGCATTATAAGGGTGTGGATGCCTCCCCATGTAGACATATTTCCCCTTGAAAGGGAAGAACAAATCTAAAAGGCAACCAGTCAGGCCCAAAGCAGACAATATCTACATGCCTGTTATACTCATACTAGGGACAATGATACGTAGCGCGCCATTTGACAGATGTTAGAGATGGTAGTAGAGCTAGTCCCAAGATCGGTATGCCAGCCAACGAGGACATTGGGCCCCACTATGAAGGGTGGAACTAGTCCCACATCGGTTGGGAAGGGAACAAAACATGTCTTATAAGGGTGTGGATACCTCCTCCATTTCCCTTTGAGAGGGGAAGAGCAAATCTGTGAGGGCACCTAGTTAGGCCCCAAAGCAGTAGTATCCGCATGCCGAGTGTTATACTCATACCAGGGATGGCGATACATAGCATGCTCTAATATGACAGATGTTATAGATGGCATCAGACCTAGTCCTGGGATTCGATGTGTCACCTAGTAAGGACACTGGGCCTTCACTAGGAGAGGTGAAACTAGTCCCACATCGGTTAGGGAGGGGAACGAAGCATGCCTTATAAGGGTGTGGATACCTCCCCCATACGACGCGTTTTACCCTTGAAAAGGGGAAGAGCAAATCCATGAGGAGCGCCCAATTAGCTCTTAAAGCGACAATATCTATATGTCAGGTGTTACGTGACTGAGGATGGCATAAGCATGCCCGGATGTGACAAATGTTATAATAAAATCATGTTCATAGCGTATTTTGACTTCTAAATTCATATGTAGCAATCATAACATTAAGAACATAAATGTAATGACCAAAAATAAGATTAAGTTCAAACTTACTCACCATTGGAGCCGAGAGTGCATGGGTTATCAACTTGACCTTGGATGTAACCCTTTGATTTTTCTCCCAGGCAAAATTATCAAAATACCCCCAGGTAAATTTTGCGTGAAATTAAGGACTTTAAACCCATCATCATTAGAGAGTTAGTTGAATGCTTGAAGAGGATTATGTGAGGTTTTGTTTATGCATAGTGTATAGGGATTTCTCTAATATCCTATAAAATTCATGGGTACCGATATCTTCTAGATAACTTGTGGCTAAAAATTTTCCACGTGTCCCATTAACTAAATTTATTAATATTTTAAATATTCATAATTAAATCACAATCCTTGGATTCAAAAGGGTACTAATACCCTTGGGATACCATAACAAAAACCATGGTGTATAATTTGTAAAGGCCCAGTTTTCCCATGCACAAAATTGCCAAAATGCCCTCTAAGGTAATTAAGTGTGGAATTAGTAATGACTGTAATTGGGAGTTTGTCATGATTAATTGATGGGGATACGTGATGATTAGTTGAGATGTGATGGTAATTAGGTTTAATCAAGCTAATTAAGGTTCTAATTAGGCCTAATAGAGGTTAATTAAAGATAATTAAGCTTAATTAAGATTTAATTACCTTGACTAATTAATTAAGAGATAATTTAAATATCTTTGATTAATTATAGCCTCTTAATAATTAATCATGCTTAATCTCATTCTTGATCAAGATTAGTGAGAAGAAGACAAAAAAAAGTAAAAAGTAGGAGACTTTCCCTAATTTGTAAGAATGATGTTTCTTTTGAAATTCAAATTAATAATATTATAATATATGGAGGGAAGATATTTCATTTAACAATTATGTAATAATTATGTTTATCCTACAAAATTATTTAAATTCTCTTACAATTATTTTTAATAATTCTAAAAATAATATTTAAATATGTGAAGGGATATTTTATTCTAAGCTTGTAGAAAAAGTCTCCCTTTAAAATTCAAAATAATAATATATTGTTATGAAAAGTGAGTGGACAAATGTATTTTTATAAGAATGTTTTCCCTAAAGTTTAGTAGACATGTCACATGATATTTCAAATTAATAATTTTATAATATGGATTCCATCTAGAAGATGATTAATTAAATGATTTATGTGTCTTAGAATTTATTCCTTTTCTTTTGAATTATTTTAATTATATGAAATCACACTATATATAATTACAACATTTCTAAAATTACTAATCCTACCTTTCACCCCCTAATATGGCACCACCCAGCCCTTCGCTACTCCCTCTCATGTTGATTTTTTTTTTTTTTAAAGAGACATATGTGCACACATTCTCACACATGTTACTTGGTCCCCAAGTTTTTATATTTCAAACACTCTCAACACTTTCTTATTATCTCATTCTTTCTACACTCTCACCACAAACACTCCCAACTCTCTCTACGCTCTTTGCTTATCTCGATTCCTAAACACAAGAACACAAACCAAAATCTCTCCATGAAAATCATCATCTTCACTTAGCATTAAACACAAACCAAACACAGCCATCAAAACACAACTCTTGTCCACTCCTTCTCTCCTAGGCCACCACCTCTACCACAAAGAATAGAGAAGATTTTTCTTCTCTTTTGCCTCAAGGAGCATCCTTTCTCCTATTCCTTCAAAGATCTAGACTTCGATGGGATTTTTTTTTTTTTTGTTCATGTTCATTTCTTCTATATTTTCTTTATTTTATTGCTTTTATTCAAAGAATAGAGCTTAATGATGAGCTCTCTTGATGGTAGTTCATGTAATCTACCAAGAGGCTCTAAAGCTTAAATCTTGCCTTTACAATAGGGTAAAGTTATTCCTTTTACCATTTTGTCAAAGTTAATATGTTGTTTCACACTTTAAAAGGTTAAAGTTTAGTACTTTGTTGTTATTTTGAGTTTAAATGGCTTGACTAGAATTTTAATCGATAAAGTTTGTTACTTTGTTGATAAAATGAGTTTAAAAGAGTTATTTTTCATTTTAATCAGCTAAAAGTGCATACTTTGTTGTTCTTTTGAGTTTAGATGGCTTGATTAGTGTTTTAATTAGTGAAGTTTCATGCTTTATTGATTTTATGTGATTAAAGGTGTTGTTCAACATTTTAATCAGTTAAAATTTCATGCGTTATTGGTCTAATATGATAAAAAAAAAAGTGTTACTATGTATTTTAATCAATTAAAGTTTTATGCTTCATTGTTCCAATGTGATAAAAAAGGGATATTATATGTTTTAACTGGTTAAAGTTTTATCCTTTGTTGCTCTAATGTGATAAAAAGCCTCATTATGCATTTTAAGCAGTTAAAGTTTCATGTTTTGTTGTTCTAATGTGGTAAAAAAGTGTCATTGTGTATTTTAATTAGTTAAAGTTTAATGTTTTGTTGTTCTAATGTGATCAAAGTGTCATTATGAATTTTAATAGGTTAAAGCTTCATGCTTTATTGATCTAATGTGATTGGGAGTGTTGTTTTTTGTTTTAATTGGTTAAAGTTTATTACTCGTTATTCTAATGTGTGTAAATGAGATGACTTGCATTTTAATCAGTAATGTTTAATATTTGGATGCATTATTGAGTTTTAATGAGATATATTGCATTTTTTATGTTTAAAGTTTAACACTTTGTTGTTCTATTATGGTTAAAGTTTAACACCATCTTGCATTTCTAATGGCTAAAGTTTGAAGACACCATTTGTTCAAGTGTTATTAAATGAGTTAATTGCATCTTTAGTGGATAAAGTTTGGCATTTTGTTGTTTTAGTATGGTTCAATGAGCTATCTTGTATTTTTTAATAGTGAAAGTTTGTTACTTTGTTGACCTAGGGTGTTTAAAAGTGTCATTATGGTTTTTATCATGAAAAATATTTAAAAAGTGTTTCCTTTAATGTTTAATAGGTTGCTTTACTGGAAAAATGGCAGGAGACATAAAATGGTTGAATCTTGGTTCATAAAAATGTTTTTCTAAGACTAATGTGTAGGGTATGATGGTGGTTTGATTTTGATCTGGTAGAAGTTCAAGTTGTGTTGTTGTTTTCCCACTTGAATGTGAAAAGAGGTTTTAAAAAAAGGAATTTTGACTTGAAATGATGACTTGTAAAATGGTTGAGGTTAGAGATTGGTTATAAATTGAAGCTTTAAAGTTCTTTGTTGTTGAAATGAGTTTTTAAATGATATAGATGGTTGATTTGTACCTGGAAATTGTTTCAGAAATGTTAAGAGTGGTGTTTTGAATGTTTAAGATGATATTGGAACCTTAAAAGTGCATGCAAATTGAGTTTGAGCCTCTGATAATTGATTACAGGGCTTTGTAATCGACCATAGAACCTTAAAATTGCATATGGGAAATTTTGCTCTCTAGTAAGAGCTTACATTAAGTAAATATAAGTGATTACCTGCGTTAAAGTGAGCTAGAAGTTGTTTTAAGTGTTGTAAAGACTATATATTACTTCCTATGTGTCCAAAAACACTTTTTAAGAGTATAAAAAACTAGAAACCTATAAAAGTATGAATTTTGAATCCCTTAACCCCATGGTATGTGCAATTCGACCATGTGTTGTTATGGCTAAGTTGTGGATCTAATTGTTATAATACTCTTATTGTGTGTGACATACACTTAAATGTGGAAATATGCTAAACTGTGTTGCTTTTACATGTTATGCCTATGAATTAGATTATGAAATTATGAATTAATGTTTATGCATGTGCTAGTATATATGGCACACTTGATGAATTTTTAAACATGTTCTATTATGTTTTAGCATGTGCATTAGCTAGGCCCGTTGAACTCTGGCAATTGGTTAGGATGCATTGGCATAAATGAAAGGACATGATTATTATTCTTGATTGATTGATATGATATTGAGATGCATAGTTGATGTGATATATGGCTTGAAGCAAATTTGGGGAAGTTTCTATTATAGTCATTATGCTACTAGAATTTCATTAAATTTGTGAAATTAGAGGAATTTATGAAAGTTATAAGCATGTGATAATAATGGTTAAGATATCATGATGTTATATATTTGCTTATTTATGCGTCTCTAAGGAAATGTTAAAGTTAAAAGTGACATAAGATTCACGAGATGATCCTATAAGTGAATCTCAGCTATGTCGATAAAGAAGATCCAATGATATAGTTATAAGGTGACATAAAACACATGGAGATGATCCTACAAGTAAACCCCCTATGCCAACAGAGGAAATCCAACGCCCCCTAGAACCCATACCTTAGAGTTGGAAAATCTATATGATTATGTTTTAAGACTTGTGATGATCAGTTAAATATGAGCTTATAACTTTAGAAAGACAAGAAGAAAGGAAAGAGAGAAATAGGGTGGTAGCACAGAATAAAGAATAAGTCACCTAGAAAAAGAGAAATGGTATGTGCCTAGAAACTTAGATCCTTAATGATATTTAAGATTATAAATTGTATGATGAATTGTTGCATATGGTATTGCCATGCATGCATGACCTTATATGATACATTCATGACATTAAGACTCATGTTTAAAAGCTATGCACTTCGAATAGTAAACTTTTGAAAGCTTAAAATGAACTTTATAAGTATGCATACCTTTTCATAAAGAAATTCAAAATGATTGAGGACAATAATGATGACACCCATGGTAGAGTTGAAGACCTTACCAAGATTTGGTATGAGATTCTCACCCTTTCTTCTTTTTCTGTGTCATCTTTAGACAAGGGGAATGGCGACCTTCATGGTCTTCCTTGAGGTGCCAACGAGGGTCTTTAGAGCACCAGGAGAAACATGGACATAGTCCTTTATTGTTGCAATCTTGTAAAAGAAGTTTTCAAGAAAGAAGCTATCTCATGCCCTTTGGAAGCTACTTTGGTCTATTCCAAGCCCATGAAGGATGATAGTGAGGAGAAGCCTTAAGAGATGTAGTGTGTGAAGTTCTTAGAGGCTTTGCCATCCATGAGCCATGTCATCAATGTGCACCAAGAGTTGTGTTTGATAAAGGAAGTTATGAAAGGAGAGCCACCAAAGCTTAAGTTGAAGCCATTGCCTCCAACTCTCAAATATGCATTCCTTAGAGGTAATCATTCTTATCCTATTATCATTAGCATTTTTTAGTGAGTTAGAGGAGGAAAAATTGTTGAGAGTGTTGAGAGAACACAAGACTACTATTAGTTAGACTATTTGTGATTTGAAAGCAATAAGTCCAACTATGTGTATGCACAAGATTCTTTTGGAGGAAAACAGCAAGCCTATGGTGCACCCACAAAGAAGGCTAAATCCAACAATGAATAAGGTGGTCCTAAAAGAAGTTCTGAAATTGTGGGATGCTGGAATCATTTGCCCTATTTCTGACAACTCATGGGTAAGTCCAATTTAGGTTGTGCCTAATGAAAACAATGAGTTAATACCCACAAGGATAGTTACAGGTTGGAAGATGTGTATCGATTACTGCAAGTTGAATGCAGCGATTAGGAAGGATCACTTTCCTCTACCATTCATTGACCAGATGTTAGAAGAGGTTGGCCATGCATTTTATTGCTTTTTGGATAGGTATTCTAGATACAAGTAGATTGTGGAAGATCCTGGAGATCAAGAGAAGACTGCATTTACTTGCCCTATGGGGTTTTGCTTATCGGAGGATGTCATTTGGACTATGCAATGCTCCAGGAACTTTTCAAAGGTGCATGCTATCCATTTTCTCTGATATGGTAGAAAATTTCATTGAGGTATTTATGGATGACTTATCTATTTTTGGTAATTCTTTTTATAACTATTTCAAAACTTGTCTTTGGTTTTAAGACGATGCCAAGAAACAAACCTTGTTTTAATTGGGAAAAATGTCACTTTATGGTAATGAAGGTATTGTTCTTGGTATCGAATTTCAACCAAAGGCTTGAAGTTGATATGGCTAAGGTAGAAGTGATTGAGAAATTGCCTCCTTCTATGAATGTTAAGGCTATTAGGAGTTTCTTAGGACATGCTAGATTCTACTAATGGTTCATTAAAGATTTTTCAAAAACTACAAAACCGTTGTGTTGTAGTCTTTTAGTTAAAGATGCACCATTTGTTTTTATGATGAATGCATGCATGCTTTTGAAACTCTGAAAGCTAAGCTTGTTTCTCCACTAATAATTTATGCACCTATTGCTCTTTGCCATTTGAATTGATGTGTGATGCTAGTGATTTTACCATAGGTGCTGGTTGGGTCAGAAAAAATAAGTTGTTGCATGTGATTTATTATGCTAGTCGTGTTCTAAATGATGCGCAGAAATTGTTCAACAATTGAAAAAGAATTGTTGGCTATAGTTTTTGCATTTGATAAATTTCGATCCTACTTGGTTGGATCCAAAGTTATTGTTTACACTATCATTCTGCTCTTAAGTATTTGTTGTCTAAGTAGGAAGCCAAACTAAGATTAATCAGGTGGGTGTTATTGTTGCAAGAATTTGACTTGGAGTTAAGAGACAAGAAAGGTATAAAAAACTTGGTTGCAGATCATTTGTCAAGGATTGTCCAAGAGAGAGGTCAAATGAAGAGTTGCCAATCAAGGAGGAGTTTCCAGATAAGCAATTGCTTGCTATTAAAGCACTTCCTTGGTTTGTAGACATGGTGAATTACAAAGCTGCGAAAGTCTTTCTAGAAAGCTTGAGTTAGAACCAAAGGAAGAAGTTTCCACATGACTTTCACTATTTCTTGTGGGATGAACCATTTTTGTTTAAGAGGTATGTTGATGGTATGATCAAGAGGTGCATTCTTGAGGAGGAAGTACAAAATATGTTGTGGCATTGTCATGGTTCTGAGTATAGTGGCCATTTAATGGAAAAGAATAGTAGCTAAAGTTTTGCAGAGTGGCTTTATTGGCCAACAATTTTTAAAGATGCTTGCTCCTTTGTGGAAAGATGTGATAGATGTCAGCGAACTAGGAATTTGTCAAGAAAAAATGAGATGCCACATAATTATATTCTAAAAGTGGAGCGTTGATGTGTGGTGTAATGCCTCGATTTTTCCAAGTGCGAAAATGAACAAAATACCCCTGAGGTGTCCTCTAAGGGACTAGTCCAATGTTTGAAGAGAATTAAGTGTGTAATGGATGTGTAGAGATGAAAATCTCAACTTCCTAGTTTTTCCCATACGTGAATTACCGAAGTACCCTTGAGGTAATTTAACGCGAGATTAAGTAACATAAACCCCCATCACCTGGAGTTCAAAAATGTTAATTATAAGTGTTGCATGAGGTATGAAAAGTCCGGGTGGTCTGAGAGTCCTTGTGTGAATTTACGTTTTTACCCTAATTAGTACTAAACGAGCTTAATTAGACGACTATAGAAATATGGGCAATATTAGGCTCTAGTTAAAGATAAATTAATTTTATCTATTAATTTTGAGTCTAAATAATTGTTTGAGGTTAATTAAGGCCTAAGATTGATTAAGAAAGTTCAAATTCCCTTCTTAATTAAAGACATTATGTCATATCAAGTCAAATAGTATTTTCTCTCTAATTCCCCAAATCAAGAAAACATGTTGGAGTTTGAATTTCAAACTAAGTATCAAATACCACTCTTAATCTTGTCTGAGCAAGCCTCAAACACATAATTACAAACCCAAACACCTAATTACCAATTCCTAACTCATTTCTTGATCAAATATACCTCTAATCCATATCTTAACACGCTTGAAAAAATGAAAATTTCCCCCAGAGCAGCCAAGAGGCTACGGCCTCCTCCCCTTTTTCCCATCATATTTTGGTTTTTCATAAACACCAAGACACTCAAAGAGACTCACTTTACCATTTGTTTTTTTTAGGTGGCAATCTTGCTCAAAAAAGTTTAGCCAAAAAATCCCGTCTTCTCTCTCAACTCAAAGCTTTCTCTTCTTCCTCTTCCACCTCCATTCTCAATCTCATCTCAACCTCAAACCACCACACCTCCACCTTAGAACAACTTTCAAACACATAACCTTTCCATTTCCAAGATCAAGTTTCCTCATTTTCAACCAAAGAAATAACTTGGTAGGGATTTTGGTTGAGTTTTTCCTCTTATTTCTTTTCTTCATTTTCAGATTTGTGATGATGTATTGGATAATTGGGTTGTTGTTCTTCTTCTCCTTGCCCTTTTCTGTTTAAATCTTCCTTTTTCTTTCTTTCTCTTTTTGGTTTTGTTGTTGTTGGATGGTTGAAAACCATGGCTTGATTATGAGAGATCTTGATGGTGGGGTTGATACCACCATGTGCTTGACCTCTAGAGCCCAAGGTTTAGTTCATTTTCAGTTTTAGAGAATGATGATTGTAGAATACTTGTTGGTTCTTTTGAAATATTTTTCTTTCTTTGATGTTCAAGGCCATAGCTTGATGATAAGGGTTTCTTAATGTTTGGTTGTGAAACCATCATGTGTTGGACCTCTAAAGCTCAAGGCTTGATTTTTGGTTTCACAAGAGTATGGAAAATGGTTTATTGTTAGTTGTCTTTGTTGATTTTTCTTCGAGCTTGATGGTGAATCTAAAGAAATGAGGTTCTTAGAACCATGATGTCAAAAGACTCTAAAGCTCATTTCCATTTTGTTAAGATTGATTGGGGTTGAGAGTTTGATTCTTTAAAGTCTTGAAATGAGCTCTAGCAAGATATAAAAATGGATTTGCATCATGTTTATATTTCAAGCTCTTGCATCTCATGTTTATATTTCAATGCCTTGCATATCATGTTTATTTTCAAGTCATCACCTTAAATCTTAAAGACTAAAGAAATGGACTTGCATTTCCATATTTAAATTTCTAGTCTTGCATTTCATGTTTATATTTCAAGTTATTACCTAAACTTTGAAGATTTAAAAGTGAACTTGCATTCTCATATTTACATTTAAAGTCTTGCACATCATATTTATATTTCCAATTCATCACCTTATAATGATAAAGAGCTAAAATGAGGTTTGCATAGCATGTTTATTATTCTTGTCATCACCTAAATCTAGAGCTCAAAGACATGCCCTTGTATCTTAAAATGGAACTCTTGATCATGGCTATTGGATGTGTTTTAGCCATGATACAATGTTGGTTTTGATTTGTAAAAATGAGAACTTGATTTCAAAAGGAATGCTAGAATGATGTTCAAAAATGATCTTGAAGTGAATGGACAACTTGAAATGTTTCAAAACTTTGATTTCTCAAATTCTAGGATTCAGGTAATCCATTACCAGCCCATATAATCGATTACCAGGATGATTCTTTGGAAGATTTTGGTTCTGGTAATCAATTAACAGCCTATGTAATCGATTACTAGGATGTTCTTCATACCCAGAACAAGTTTTTCTTGGTATGTAATTGATTACCATGCTCATGTAATCGATTACTAGGATGTTCTTCGTGTTCAGTAAGTTTTGGTTCTGGTAGTCGATTACCATGCTCGTGTAATCGATTATTAGGATGCCCTTAGAGCTTAGAACAAGTTTTTAATTTTGGTAATCGATTACCACACCATGTAATCAATTACCAGAACCCCAAATGTGCAAATAAGTGATTTCTAAACAAGATAAAGTGGATTGGGTGGCCCTATATGCTTAGGTGTTGAATTATATGAATAATGATTCCTAGTATGCTATATATATATATATATATATATATACCTGTTGAGCATTGCATACACATTAGCTGAGTCTAGTCCTTGACTTCCAGCATACTAGGTAAGAGCATGTTTACTGCTATAAGATGATGATTGATAATATGTTTATGTGAATTAATGATATGATGATATTGTGGCATGATGAGATTATAATTGACTGGTTAAGATGCATGATCCATAAGAATTATGAACATAATATGTTTTATGATAAATTATGATTACCTGATCATATTGCATCTCTAATTAACATGCCAATATTAAGGTGACAAAAGACATATGGAAATGATCCTCTAGACTCTAGGAATTAATGGTTATGAGAAGTGATCCAAAAATGACCCTTTATACTCCAGGAATTAATAGTTATGAAAGATAATCCTATGCCCCCTAACCCGCACTCTGGAGTCGGGAATTTAGCATATCAAGAAGATAAGTGTAGACTAGTGACAACTAGTTTAGGTATGAGCTCATAACCTAGAACTCCTAAAAGGGGAGAATATTAGGGTGGCCCCAAGGAAAAGAGAATAAGAAGTTTAAGTCACCTAAACAGATAATGAGGAAAGATCATGTTAGAAGGATTTTACATTCTCTATGTTATGTCCATTGACCATGACCACTATGATATTTTACTTATGGCATTAACATGTATTCATGACCTAGTATGTTGCATTCATGTATTAAGATTCATGCTAAAATATACGGGCCTCGAATAACGGTGTTTAGAACTTAATAAATGAGCCCTAAGTATAAATTCCCACTACTTTCATAATGAAACCCGAGGTTCCTGAAGACGTAGATGATGACATACATTAGGAGGCGAAAACCCTACTGAGATTCTTGTATACGTTTCTCATCCCTTCTTCTTTTCTTTCCATCTCGTCTTCAAAGGTCAATGGCAACCTTCATGATCTACGTTGATGCTCCCACCTGGGAGATGCACTTCGATGCCAATTACTAGATGTATCACTTTGTGGGTCGATGTGTTATCCGTCTTTTTGTCTTCATGGAGCATCCCTTTGCACACCCAGTCACTAGCTATCGATCTGGTACTCCCGCTGCTTTGGTCGCTAAAGACATCCGGTCTACGTGCCACAATCACCTTATCACCACCCTAAGCCATGATCAGACCTATCCGAGGACTCACCCACCCAGGTCTCTTCTGATGGTTTTGCCCCCACCGTTCCTATGATGATGGAGGTTGGCGGTGATGGGGAGGCTACGGTCACACACCGATGAGAGGAGCTGCACTGGTTCATGAAGGAGCTACCCGACCTCGCCAGGCGCCCTTACTCACCCCGCCCACCGTCTTGCCACACCCAATGAGTTGGCCCACTAGATTGGTTATCTTCCTTCCTCCCTGAAGCGAAGGATAGAAGCCGGTACTAGACCCCTTAGAGTGCCTGTGCCCATATAGTAGAGAGGATAACCTTCTTTTGCTTTTTATTTATCAGAGGTTATCTAGTCTAAGCACACCCAGGAGGAGGAGGAGGAGAAGAGATCTTTTATTTAGCTTATTGTAGTTGCATTTTATTCATAGATATTATGGGATGACTTATATTTTGAGCCCAACCTTTGTTAGTGGACATGATATAACTCTCTTCTTGTATATATGAGTATGATCTTAATTGTTCATGGTTTGTGATGTTGTGTTTTATATATACCTATGTCTTGCTGATTTTCTCCCTTATTACGCTAGAGACGTGATATAGTTCGGTATGTATGCGTGGCTCGCATTTTGATTTAAGTTCAAAAAGAAATTTTACTCGTATTTTTACTAAAGTATTTTCAAGAGTTTAAAGTAAGAACTGGAATAAAAGAGTAATGTCTAATAATTAACTAAAGCACATCCTAGGCATGTTAGGTTGAATTTTAGGGTGTTACATGTAGAGGATAGATTTCATGGGTCCTTTCCCTTCATTATACTCTAATCAATATATTCTTGTTGTTGTGGATTATGTGTCAAAGTGGGTGGAAGCCATTCCATCACCTACTAATGATGCCAAGGTGGTTCTGAATTTTTTGAAGAAAAATGTTTTTACGAGATTTGGTGTTCCAAGGGTATTTATTAGTAAAGGAAAGAGTCATTTTTGCAACAAGCAACTTAAGGCATTATCACAGAAATATGGAGTCAAACACAAGATAGCTACTCCATATCATCCTTCGACGAGTGGTCAAGTTGAGGTGTCGAATAGGGAGTTGAAGAGAATTTTGGAAAAAATTGTGAGTGCCTCAAGAAAGGATTAGTCCAAGAAAATTGATGATGCACTTTGGGCATATAGGATAACCTTCAAAACTCCAATTGGCATGTCTCCTTATCAATTGGTTTCTAGTAAGTCTCGTCATTTATCGGTTGAATTGGAATATAAAGCATTTTGGGCTATCAAATTTTTCAATTTTGATGCTAAACTTCCTGGTGAGAAGAGACTCCTGCAATTAAATAAACTTGATAAATTTAAGAGTCACGCTTATGATATAATGCTTAGTTGTGTAAAAAAATAACTAAGAAATGGCATGACAAGAAAATTGCCCATAGGCATTTTGAACTGAGACAACAAGTGTTTTTGTTCAATTCTAGACTGAAATTATTTCCTGAAAATTGAGAACAAGATGGTCTGGACCTTTTATGGTGAGCAAAGTTTCTCCATTTGGAGCTATGGAAGTAAGTGAACCAAGTTCTGGAAAGAAGTTTACTATGAATGGGCATCAGTTAAAACATTATTTTGGAGAAGAGGTTGATAGGTAGAGATCAAATTTAACATTATCCTGAAGAACTTAAGACGTCAAGCTAATGACATTAAAAAAAAAAAACTTATTGGGAGGCAACGTAATTACTCATATCCTTTGATTTTTGTTAATTTTTTTTGTTGTTTTAGTTTGTGTTCTTTTGTTTTTAGTTTAGTTTATGTTATTTTTATTTTGTCATCTCTAAAAAAAAAGGTTTCCAAAGAGCGCCTAGGCAGTAGGACTTGACCGCCCAAGTGCTAAGGGTGTAGAATAATGTGGCTTTCTGCCATTAACAGCCTAGGCACTAGGACTTGACCACCCAGGAGTTGGAATAGAACAAAAGAAATTAAAACACGAGCCTCTTCATTCGTGTGGTCCGTTTCTTTTTCTTTTCCCTTCCCCTATTTACTTCATTATTATCGTCTTCTTCTTTTCTCTCAATCTCCATAGCCATTGAAGAGTATGGATTGAATTAGGTCTGGATGGATGATTAGGAGATTAGTTGAGTAGCTATAGTTGGACTCAAATAGCTTGGGAGGAATTCTGCCAGCTGATGGTGAGGTTATGGCTCATCTTAACTTAGATGCCGAGGAGAAGGTTGTTGACGAGGAAGCTACAGAAAAAAATGAAGAGGAAGATGTTGAATGAAGCCTGTGTGACTTTTGGAGAGTAATAAAGGGAGTTTTAGTGTTTAGTTTAATTTCTATTTCTTTCTTTTAAATTTATGTTTCATGCATGTTAAGGTGTTATTTTGCACATAGGAGTTCAGTTGTTACTACTGTTCATGTAAGGATCTATTAGGAAATCAGTTGTAGTTGATTGACAAGGGTTTTGATAGGAGTAGTGTTGAATGATCAGTGATGGATAAGAATCTTTAAATTGAAATTAGCGTTCACCATGCTTTCATTCACTCTTCTTATTGATTTTCTAAGACTAGATTGTGTGGTTCTAAGGAAGGGAATTGGAATTTTTTTTTAAAAGAAAAAGCTTATGAGATATATTTGAATTGATCTTGGTTCTGGGTAGTGTTTGATTCTATGTTGAGGCAAAATCCTAGATTAGTGCATTTGGGTGAAATGATCTGGGCATTCTTTGGACCGTTTGAGCCTTTCAAGCTTACCTGACAATGTATATCCCTAGGTCCTTTTTGAAGCTAAAAAATTTTGAAAAAAAAAAAAAGAGCCTTTTTCTTTTGTTTAACATACATCTACCTTACCTTTTAAAGAAAAAGAAAAAAAGAAAAAAAATTCCCACTTGAAATAAGTTTTATTGGGTTTTCAAGTGGTGTATTACATATTCTATTCTTCTCATAATTAGTACTGCATTCTCATGGAATGAGTTGCTTGGTTTTGTATCTATATATTATGAAAGAAAAAAAGACAAAGAAAAAAAAGAAGAAAAAAAAGAGAAAAAAATTTAAAAAAAATAATGAATTATGGCACTATCATGTTTGTACTTGGGACTATGATGCATGTTTTAATTACCTGACCTAGTTTTTTTTTTCCTTTTCCCTTCTTTCTTAACCTTAACCTTGGCCTATCATTACAAGCTTTAAAAGACCTATTTTATCACTCAGGTGCATTATTCTACATTAGTGGAGATACGGATGAAAAACAAATCCTAAGTTCAAGAGGATTTTTTAATGTTTTCATAATCTGATCCGAAATCATTATCTAAGACTAATCTTGAGGTTTACACATTTTGGGATTGGATATCCGGGTTGTTGTGAGTGAATACATGGTTTGTTATGATTTTTGCTAACTGTGGCATGAAGAAGATTCTGAGAGCATGCATGATACACTATTTCTTTTTGCTTGAGGACAAGCAACATCTTAGGTTTAGAGGTGTGATGTGCTATCTATTTGTGCAATTGTGCATGAGAGAAGTTGTCAAAATCAGCATATTTTGAGCCTTTGATGATGTTTTTTCTTAGGATTTTTGTCATTTGGAATTTTGCATAGTAAGTAATTTATTTTGGGTTCATTTTCATTTTAATTTGAGTTTTAATTATATTTACATGTTTTTAGGTAGCTTAGATTAATTAAAATTTTATGTTTGTTGCCCTCCAGGGAGCGCCTGGGCGCTCAAATCAACCGCCCAGGCACTCAACATCTGAATAAAGGTTGTTGTTAGAGAGCCACTGCTTGGATGCTCAAAAGACACCACCTAGGTAGTGACGAAAAGAAACCTGCACATTAAAGTTCACTTAAATAAAGGAAAAGACGTGACTTCTAGGCTACCTAGGCAGAGGAATTTGAAAAGAAACACAGGAAGGAAACTCTAGGCCATGGAACACCCTGGGAACAAGAGGAAGAATGGAGATTGAAGATTCATCTTCCATTTTCTTGGGTTCTTCATGAGTTTTTCTGCACTTTTGCTTTATTTGTTCTTTAACAGGATGAGTTGCTAAACTCCATAGCTAAGGGTTAGGGGTTTGGTCTAGATGATTGCAATTGGTTTGAATTCTTGAATTTATGTTGTTGGAATTATAAGATTGATGGTTTATCTCTTGTTTTATTGTGTAAATTTTATGAATTATGTTCATGGAGTGATTTAAGGTTCTTACGTACTTTGGGAAAGTTGTGTATGAACCAAATATAAAGATACACCTCATGATTTTCAAGGTTTAGGAATTTATCTTGAATTTTTTGTGAATTGTGGATTGAATTTCATACCTAATCCCTTTTTCTTGTTGAAGCATAGTTAAGAAATTAACATATTTTATAGGAAGAGGAGAGTGGATTAACTAAGGAATTAGCATCAACTACTTAAATTTTTTCATTAGTCTAGTGATTCCAACTCATGTGATTTATGAATTCATAGAAATGTAAAGAAAAATCATACCACCCCAATCCCCTAGTGTTTTAGAATCTTTGTTTAAGTTGTTACGTATTTCGTTAGTTTATGCTCATTGTTCACTTATAGTTTATTTTTGTGATTCTGTTTCTTTGTTGAAAGCTATCTTCAATCCAAATTAATTTGATATAATCTGCATAGAAATTTTATTAGTGAAGTGTTGTTTGATAACGACGATACCCACTTTCCATGGTTACTACTTAAACGATTCAGTGCACTTTCCGAAGAGTTATCAAGCCCTCTTCTGTGTTGACTTCAAAGGAGGTTGAGGGAGAGATTGTACTAGAGGAGGATTAGAGGATTACTTCATGTTGGCTTTAGTCTCTTGTGTTTAATTTGATCTAGTTATGTTTAAATTATTACACACTTTGACCAAGATTATATTTATGTATCTGCACAATGAGTGACAAGGATTTCAAACCATTTTACTATATTTATTATGTATATCTTATTTAAATACTTTTGTGGTGTATGTATTCAAATTGATTAGATGTCTGATGCTTATGTTTTGTGACTAGGGTATGCTTTTATGGACTATGATGCTTAACATGCATAAATGAATTATGCATGTGTTTAATTCCCCATGATTTGTAAATAATAGGTGTAAATAGTTTATTACGCCTTATGCGCAAAGGCTCAAATTTTTTTTATACATTTTCAACAAAAAATTACACATATTTCCTATATATATTAAATTAAAAGAAAAAATTTGTGAAACTAGAACGTAATGACTAAAGGTTAATTTCAACACGACTTTAGTTTTAAGAGGTTAAAATTTAGAATCTTATAGTCGGTGCATCAAAATTATATCCCAAATTATTTACTATTAGAAATAATTATATTTTAACTATTCTAATAAAAATATTTATTTTAATTTTCATATAATAAAATATAATTTAATGTAAAATTATTATAATATTTTAAAGTATAATGAAAGGACCTTTTATCTTAAATTAAAAAATTATTTAGCAGAATTTTAGCTTTTTCATTGGCTTTTATAAAGAAAAGTCAAAAGTTAAATGGTTATCTTTTTCATTAAAAATTATTCAGCTTAATTACTATTTATTAAAATAAACTAAAAAGAATTACATGTTAAGATAAGTAATATGTAAATGAGAAATATTAAAAGTACAATTATGATAAAAATAGTAATAATAATAATTAAAATAAATTTAAGAAAACTATCACATAATACATTTTATGAAATATCATAAATGAAATTATAATTAAAAAATAATATAATTTAAGAGAATTTAAAAATTCAAAGTTACTATTAAAGAAAATTTCTAACTATTATATTATGATTTAACAATTATAATTAGAGTAAATTTATAATTGTACATTTAATGAATGCACATTAGAATTAATACTAATTACATTGCTAAAGAGGGTGATGAATGAGAAGAGAAATAAAAAAATTAAAATTACAAAAAAAATTAAAATTATGTAATTTAGGAGAAAATGCCATGTGGTAATTTTAGTGAAAGACCCTTAATATATAATACAGACCCATATTATATTTTATCCCTTCAAGATTTTTTTCCTCTAAACTTTAAATAATTTATAATTTATTTTTATATTTTACAGTGGACCTTCCCATGTTCAGTATCTTAAAAGAAATTGGAAAAGTTCCAGGGAAGCATCCCCACGTAAGCCTTGAAAAAGATTCACCAACTAGCAAGCTCTCTTCTTACTAGAAAAAGTCTTGCCAAAAGAGCACACTAACATTTACGTATGGTCAACTTTTTGCAACCTCTGGATAGTATTTTCCAAGTATTTAACCTCTCTCTCGAGAATGTGGAAAGAGAATGAATTGGTTAGATACAATGCAATGCACGTCTGGTATTGGATTGTAGCGGTTGGCACACAAAATTAGTTGATTTCCCAGGATGGATATTAGTTAAGGAGAAATTAATCAAGAAGAAAAGAATTAAAGGTCAAAAGCTAATCTATGACTGAGTATTTGGCTAATAAATAAGTGTTGATTGATAGCAACATTTATATTGAAAATTTAACTGATGAAAAAAATTACTTGAAACAATCATAGAAGGCTAAGATCCTTGTCACGAGTTTAATTGGTTGATGACTGATATGTGGATGTTAGAATGACTATCAATCCATATCAGCAGAAAGCTTAGGACAAGAGCTTTGATATGGCAATCGGGGTCTACCCGATTGAGGTCTTTTGGGCCCCTGAACAAAGTTTGTTTCAATATTGTTTAGATCATCTTTCTATCTTTATTACTTTAAACTTAGCCAAGCACTGATTAAGATCTTTTCTAAGACTTCGATGATGCGCATCCACCCATGTATAGTGTCTTTAAAGTTTGATGGTTGCAATGGCTGATGTTAGCTAAATATTTAACAATTGGAAATAGCTAACTGTGTAGAGATTTCAGTCATCAACTAAGGGAATGGGTCCCATTCTAGTGTTAGTCCTTTACTAGCTCCGGAGTTTGGCTGAAGGAAAAACATGCATTAGAAGGTAAATAGAGGAGTTTTGATTAAGTCTCCATTTCATAGAAAACAGGGAAGGATGAGAAAAGTGGTTTTTGATTTAAATAATGAATGAAATGGTTGGATAATGATTCCAAATGGTTACAATAGAGAGTGAAAAATGCTCCCTACAAAATAGAGCATGTGGCAAAAAAGTAGATAAAGACCAGATTTGCCAAGGTGCTTACCAAATTGACTAAGCTGTTACCAAAATTAACCAAGACAGTCCAATTTCGTGCTAAGTGTTAAGTCCATGTTTAGGAATGATGTTAGTATAGTTAGTGCTGAATAATTGTTTCATTGTGTATGTAAATAGCTATATATTCAATTGAAAATATCACAATACATAATGAATCAATGACAATTAATTCCCTTCACATTTATCTTTATTTTTTTGCATTTTATCATTTCTACACTTTTCCTTTACTTTATAGTCTTTTATACTTAGTTTCATTAGGAAATTTCTTTGTATTACATCCAAATGCCTTCTGAAATAATTTGGGAATCCATAGTCCATTTCTCTGTGAAATCGTCTAATTTTTGGGAATTATTGGTGCTTTAAACTAGTCAAGCCCATTAATTTACTCTTGGCATAGTTTCCTGATATGTCTTACATTCGTTCCTTAGCTAATTAACCAAGATTTTTATGCAAAATAGTAGCAAAAGTGTTAGAAACTAGAACTGGCAAACGTAACAAAGCAGAGTCGTCATAAAATGGACTTCTCCTCCGGTTTGTCCTGTACAGTGTACAATTGATATTCTCTCGTTTTTCATTTTGTTTGGGTTTTAGTTTGTTTTGGTTATGTACGTTGCACCGTCTACATTCCTTTGGCTTTTTCTACACTCATCCGTGCATTCAAATTCAATCTGCCCAAAAATTGACACCGCAAAATTCAATATGGACCACTCAAAAGAATTTGATCCATTTAGCTGTTCACACTAGAATTTAAATCTAAAATAATAGTCCTTCTTGAAAAATTATATAATTTTAATACATTAAAAAATTAATATATTTAGCTACATGAAAGGGAGGGGTACATCACACATTAACTTTTTAATGTGTTAAAATTATAAATTTCTAAGAGTAACTATTATTATATAATGGAGAGTGTAAGAGACAACAAATAAATGTTACATTAGATATTTACTCAACATAGGTTTCTATTATATTCCAATAAAATTTAAGAGTATTAATATTCTTTAATTATCTATAATTAAGATTTAATTAAGAATGAGTCACAAATTTTATTAATTTAAATGATTTAAATCTCTAAAATTAGTTATTAAATCACATAATCATTAAAAAAAATGCAGGGATATCGATAGTGGCGGAAGATGATAAAAAAAACTAGGGGGAACAAACATAAAGGTTATATTTGGTAAATGTCTCAAGATAGAAAATATGAAAACATTGAAGATAGAAATATATTTGGAAAAGGATATAGACAAAAAATTAAAATCCCAAAATTATCTATATCTCATGACAATTTTTGAGTTAATTTATGTCATTCCAAAAGGAGGAACACTAGACACATCTCCAGGACACAAATCTAAAATATTTCTTTTAAAAAATATCCCTCAAACATTTCATATTACATCTTTGTCCTTATCACTTTTTAATTTTTCATCAAACTATATTATAACCTAATCTTTTTCTTCTTTTCATTAATCGCTATGTCATGTATACCAGGACCAAATACAATTACATCTTTATCTCTATTTTCATCTCCAGGATTATCTTCATCTCTACGTCTCATTGTATTTGCCCTTTTTCCTAAGAAGGTACCAAATGCAGCTAAAGTAGTGATATATTTTTCCTAATCATCATTTTTCCTAATTTTAAATTATACTTATACATAATTGTATGAGTTGTAGTTTACAGATATTCAAAGACTAATAAATACATATAACAGAGATTTAAAATATATAGAATTTTTATACATACTAATTAGAAAGATTTATCATTTATCGCCAAAGAAATTAACCAAATAAATTTTAAAATAATAATATCAAAAAAAATATCTTGACAACAACATAGAGAATACAAAAAAAAAATCTTTAGTGATTTTATTCCTCATAAATTAGAGGGAAAAAAGCCTTGAACTTATTAGATATATTAACATGTTATTTTCTTTCATATATACAAGATATATCAACTAAGTTTCGCCACTGGATATCGATATCGAAGGAGAAACCTTAATAAATTTTAAATGGAAGTAATTTATTATTTAGTAAATTAACAAGTTAATATATGCAATAACAATAATTTATGAATCATATAATGTTTTAGAAAATATCATCTAAAAAATAGCTTAATTTTGATATATTAATGTAATATTATTTTAGGATTTAATTTAGTTTAGCTATCATTATGCAAAAATTTTACACATATTCAATTATATACTATTACATAAGTAGAAGTGTTTAACTCAACCAATCTTAAAAGTCTTACAAGTAAATAGATAATAGTGTAGAACTATTTTATACTAAAAATGCATCAAAATTAAACCTAATATTTTAAACGACCATTCAACAACACATTACCATATCAATAAAAATATTTTTATTCTCACAATTACCACCTCTAAAATTACAATGATATATATATATATATATATATATCGGTAACTATGTAAAATTTTCTACACTCACAAAAAACCAAAATTTATCTCTATCTGAAAACCAGTAAGATACTACTTCTCATAACACTACGCTAACAATTAGATTAACTCTTACGCGAAATATAATCAAATTATAATACTTAAATAGGACTAATCATCCCCATGATTAATATTAATATAAAATTTCTTTTATTTTTCCTCTTTAACTTCATAATTGACGAGTGCTTCATTTTCTCGTAAAAAACAAAAGGAAAAAAAAAATCTATACTTAAATCGTCGGTGAATATATCATTTTCTCAAAAGGAACCTACATAACATTGGACATATTGTTTTTCCAATAAAATTATATTAAAAATATACTCAATGTCTAACCTAAGAGAAAAAGAACATTATTGAATATGCCAACACAAAGGCAGAGCAGGAAAAATGAGAAAAAGAAAAAGAAAAAAAGTTGATATACTTGCCAAAATTAATGTTATCTAGCAATATAAAATGAAGTTTAATTTTAATGATGAGAGATGGCATATACTAAGGTCATCTAATAACCCCAATTTGTATGGCTTTCCATTGGACCGAATGAAGTGTTTTCTCTAACCTAATTATTTGAGTTCGAATCTTACATAGAATTTATTCTTGAAGAGTAAATAACTCTAAAATTCATATATATATATATATATATATATATATATATATATATATATATATATATATGGGAATGCTAATTTCCATATTTTAGCAAGCTATACATTTTTATTTAGACAACAAATTCACGCTTCTCTTATCCAAAGAAGCTTATAGTTAAGGATAAATTTATAATTTTACCTTATTAACATTAATTACTAGTTTAGTTTTCTCTCACCTCATTAATGATATTTTCATTGTTATAAAAGGATATTATAAAATAAAAAACAAAGTTGCTATGTGTTAACGCGTTTACAAATATACTATATTAAAAATAAAAAATAAAATAATCAAATATTAAGCAATGGATAATATTAAATTATTTTTTCTACTTCCCCTAAAAAAATTATATTTTCCAAAGTTGTACTCTCACGTTTTAGTATTTTACGTAATAGTATCATTAATTCATTATGCGATGGGTGTTGAAACTTCAAACTTTATGGTAAGTATTTTAAATAAATAACTATACGCAATAAATATTATTTAAATTTTAATTTGTTAATATATTTTTCAGAAATTATTTTAGAATATTTTCTTAGTTTATTTTCGAAAATGTCATTATTACATAGGAAGGATTAGAAGCTAAACAAACTATCCTTTTATAGTAATTTTTTAAAAATTTACAGTTGGATTAGAAGCTCACATCTTATAGATTAAGTTTGTAAAATTTTAAATTAATATAAAATTATTTGGCATAATTTTTATATATAAAAATCAACGTAATATATATACTTAAAATGAATAAAAATAAGAACTACATGATTGCATTGCTATTGATGTGCAATTTTTATGAAATTTAACACAAATGATCTTTATGATAGGCAATTGTATTTCAACGGTTTGATAGACAAAAAAATAATTTTATTAAAAGTTATAAATAATATAACTTTGCTTAAAGTTACACCAATATAACTTGATCCTAACCCATATATATATATATATATATATGAAAAATATTATTTATACTCATTATGTATTAACAATTTACCACATCTCATCCATTATTGGACGAGATGTGGACTTACTTGAATGAGGTCACACATTCAATGGTGGATGAGAAGTGAGTCGATACGATATCCACACACAATAAGTCCAAATAACACAACTATATATATATATATATATATATATATATATATATAATGTAAGCGTGAATTAGTTTTACAGGATAATATATCTTAGAAATCTATGTTTTGCCTACATGGCTTACTAGTTTTAAGTTTTAACTCTATTATGCATCAGCATCAGCATCAACATTAGTAATCCAGTAATCCAAATGTTAAGAAATTTGAGTTCTTTGGGAGATCATAACTGAATATTAGGGGTATTCCTATTATTTCATACCTTAATGACATTTTTTGAAGTTAGAGAACTCATTTTAATATAAAAAAAAAAAAAAAAACTTTTCTTCATCTGCACTTTAAAAATTTCTCTGGAGTTGTGGTGTGCATGCAGTAAGACTTCCTTTCTCATAAAGACTGTGGCACCGTTTGAGAGCACCATTCAGGTAGGAACGTATGGCTGTAGGCACAAAATCCGGAGGTGAGGGCTGAAAAACTAGCGGCACGAGGTTTTGTTTTATTGATTCATTCATTCATCTCAAAACCAAAACCAAAACTGCCTTTGTCTCTCACTCCAAAACCCACCAACTCTTCTTTCTCTCTCTCTTTCTCTCTCTTACTTCATGCTTTGTTTTTGTTTGTGGGAAACCACCCAAACATCATTTGAACTTATCTAAGAAAGGGAAAAATTAATCAATCAAGAAAGAAAGAAATAGAAAAAGAAAAAAAGAAAGGGTTGGGCAATATTCAAAGTGAAACTTCCCACTTCCCAGAACAAACCAGAACACACACATGGGTGGGATCATAGGGCTTAAAGTTTCAAGTCAATCTAAGCATGTGGGTTGTCCCTGAAATGGTCATGTTCATGTTATTGGGTTCCGGCGTTTGGGAAGAATCTCTGCATCACTCTCTTGGCTGCCCTGTAACATTCATTCATGTCCCTCTCTCTCTCTCTCTCTCTGAAATTTAGTAATTTTTTTTTCTCTTCTTGTCACCAAAGTGGTCAGTTTTGTACTTTCCTCTTATCCTTCATCTTCCATGCAAATTGAGTTGTGTGTTCTTCCTATTCCTGTGTTTGTGTGTAACTATTGCTGTATAGAATTTTGTTTTGTTAAGGTCTGATAATGACACAATTGGGGGAATGAAAAAAGACTAATAAATTATAACTCCTCATATTTTACAAGTGAGAAAGTCGCTTTCTTTGAAGGTAAGAGAGGGGTAGTTGGTTTTATTATATTGTTTTAATGTTATCCAACTTGATATCCTCTCTGTGGATTGTGTTGTGTGCGGGTTGATGTATAGAACCAGATGCTTTATGTTGCTTCTCTATATAGGATTTGAGAGCAAAAGCGGGCCCTTATCTCCTTTGCTTCCTTAACCGGATACACCATAACAGATCTTCCCCATCTTGCACTTATCCGTACACAGGAGAAAAATAAAAGGAGAAAAGAAAAATATCTCATTATAGATCTTTCTCTCCCTCCATACCTCTTTTATCTAGTTTTCTCTCTCCTATTTCTCTTTGCCTAAACAACCCAATAAATTAAACCACCCAGAACTCGAAAGAAATAAAACGGTTTCCAAGATTCAACCTTTTTTAGGGGCAGTTCATAGTTTATTCCTTCTTCGCTTTTGTTTTTTTCCCCACTTCAAAGGCCTCGTGTTGTGTTGTGTGTGTTCACTTGATGTGATGGAGTGTGAAGTTGAACCGCAAGGTGGTGATCTGCATGCAAGGGTTGCAGCAACCACTGAGGCAGACCCTATTGTTGGTTTTGGCACCATGGATCATCATGACACACAGACTTTGGCATCAGCTGCTGAGAGAGAGATGTGGCTCAACACTGGTGACCAAGAGGATCTCTTGGGTGTGAACGATGCTTCCATGTTCTATGCTGAGTTCCCTCCTCTCCCTGATTTCCCATGCATGTCATCATCTTCCTCTTCATCCTCAACGCCAGCACTTCCACTGAACAACATAGCATGCTCCACCTCAACCTCTTCGTCCTCTTCCTCTTCCGCTGCTTCATGGGCTGTTCTGAAACCAGATGTTGAGGAAGATGTGGAGAGAAACAGCATCAACCTTTACATGCAGCATCAGCAGAATAATAATGATCCACTGGATCATGCAACAACTCCTGTTGCAGCCTTGTCCTCCACTGCATCCATGGAGATTTCTCAGCAAAACCTTGATCAACCTGGTTTCAACGGTGTTGGTGATTGCATGGATGATGTGATGGACACTTTTGGGTACATGGAGCTCTTAGGACCCAGTGATTTCTTTGACCCTTCATCTATTTTCCAGGCTGATGAGAACCCCTTAGGGGAATTCACACAGGATCAGATGCCGCTGCAAGTAGTAGAACACCAGCATGCAATAGTGGCAAGTCAGTTACAGGAAGCTACAGTACTACCTCAGCAAGGGGCAGAGGAAGGTGATCATCATCAGGTTCTTGGTGTGTGTGGCACAACCACTAACAATGATGAAGAGATAATCCAAGGAGAGGAAGGTGGTGCTGGTAATGGCGATGGTGATGGTGGTGGTGCAGGTGCAGATGATGAAATGAGCATGGTGTTCTTGGAATGGCTCAAGTCCAACAAGGATAGCGTTTCGGCTACTGACTTGAGGAGCGTAAAGCTCAAGAAGGCCACAATAGAGAGTGCTGCAAGGCGTTTGGGTGGAGGAAAAGAGGCCATGAAGCAGTTGCTGAAGCTGATTCTTGAATGGGTGCAAACCAGCCATCTTCAGAATAAAAGGCGCAAGGAGAATCATAACATCAGTAACACACCTTCAAACCCTCTCTCACAGTTTCAGGATCCTAGTCAAAACCAGAACACAAATACTGGTTCCAATCTCAACCCACATTCATTTGGACCTGAACCAAACACCTGTTTCAACCAGACACCATGGATGTCCCCTCCACATCCTTATGGGACAGATCAAACTCCTTTAATGGCGGCTCCTCCGCAAACATTTCAACAGCCTTCCATGGTTGGCTATGTGGGAGATCCCTACACAAACGGTGCTGCTACAAACAACATCAATGGTGGACCTAACCATAATAGCAATTTTCAGCCTGCTACTGAATACCACATGCTGGAATCAACAAGCTCATGGCCTCCTTCTCAGTACACTGTTGCCCCTAACTATAGCCAGCCATTTGGGGACAATAGTCTTCACCCACCCGGGCCAACGGGGGCCGCGTTCGGCGGCGGCTATGGGAATCAGTACCCTTATCAGTTTTACCATGGCCCTGGTGATGGGTTGATGAGATTAGGCCCCTCAGCTACAAAAGAAGCAAGGAAGAAGAGGATGGCAAGGCAGAGAAGGTTTTCAGCTCATCCCAGGCATCACAGTCACCACCAGAATCAAGCTTCTGACCCACAAGCAAGATTGGGTGGTGACAATTGTACCAGTGTTGTGGCTGTAGCTCATGCAAACCCAGCCAATTGGGTGTATTGGCAGACTTTGGCTGGTGGGGCCCCTTCCATGGCACCGGTGCCTCCGGCTGAGCCGCCGGCAGGACAGCAGATGGTGGATCGGACTGCCATGCAGACACAGAATTATCATCAGGGTCGAGTCTCATCTGATAGGAGACAGGTGATTAGAACTTAATTTTTCTGTCAGATTAATGTTTGGCTTAGTTGTTTTGGTTAATGTATGGTCTATGATGGTTAATTTTTTATCAAATTAACGTTGGTTAGTTTGTTTTGATTACTATATGACTCTACGATGCTGTGTGATAATCAGCAAGTAAATGTTTTACTGTTGGTCATTTGATTTTGATTTTGTTTTTATTTACCTGCATTTATGCACATTAATTTAAGACTACTTTTGGATTTTGAATTTTATTAGTAAATAATATGGGTGGCTTGTTTTGTGGGGATGTGTTTGACTGATAGGGTTGGAAGCCTGAGAAGAACTTGAGGTTCCTTCTACAAAAGGTGTTGAAGCAAAGCGATGTGGGAAGTTTGGGGAGAATCGTTTTGCCAAAGGTAATCCTTTATATCTTATTACTTACTTGCTAACTATCCAATCAGTATATACTTTTTCTTATACGAAAATTCCCATTTGTGTTATGTAATTTGATTTAAGTCATTGTTTTGATGGGAAAATTTTATTAGAAAGAGGCAGAAACCCATTTGCCAGAACTAGAGGCAAGAGATGGAATTTCAATAACAATGGAAGACATTGGAACCTCTCGTGTTTGGAATATGCGCTATAGGTATTCCGAAATTTCATCTTCTAAGTTCTAATGCTATTTTTTTTCCTTTTCAGTTTTCGACATTTCTTTTCTGCTTGTTTTTATCTTTCTGATACATTGAGACTAAGATTTCTTCTTTTGTGTCATTTCTTCTTGGAGCATCAGATACTGGCCAAACAACAAAAGCAGGATGTACTTGCTAGAGAACACTGGTGGGTTCCTTTGCTTTGGGTTTGGGTTATTTGCTAGCCTTTTGCTTTTCCTTTCGATTTCATACACTTTGTTTGGTTATAAAAAATTTAGGTAAATATAATTTGAGCCAAAGACTTGTTAATGGAAGGATTTTTCCAAACGAGACTGTAGACTGCGTTTTATTTAGAATTTTGGCCTACTCATGGCTTATATATTCATCTTTAGTGAACAGGTTTTTCATATATTCATTTAGTTTTAATTTGCAGGGGACTTTGTGAGAGCCAATGGACTCCAAGAGGGAGATTTTATAGTGATATACTCAGATGTGAAGTGTGGAAAATTTGTAAGAACCTTCTCTTATTTCTTTAGATTTTTTTTCCTTGTTTGTGTGTTTTGAGGTCAGAAAATATTTAGATAATTTTTTTAAAATGTTCAAAATCTCAAAAAGAAAAAATATTTTCAATTTTTTTTATAGAAACTAAAAAGAGAAATTTTCTAAAAAAAATAATTTTCACTGTTTTCAATTATCAAGTCCAATAATTATTTTTTTTTTGTAAATCTGAAATAAATGCACCCTTATTATTCTTATTATGTGAATTATTTTCTTTGAAAAATTTGATAATTGATTGGTGGGGAATAATTTTTGCCAAACAGATGATAAGAGGAGTTAAGGTGAGGCAACAAGGGGCAAAACCAGATACCAAAAAAGCAGGAAAATCGCAGAAAAACCAGCATGGGAACAATGCGGCAACTACAGCTGGTACACCTACTAATAATGGCACGTCATATTCAACTCAGCAGAAAAATGAAAAAGTAACCAAATAATATATTATAGTAGCATATTATATATTATATATTATATAAAATATAGTAGAAATAAAACGGACTCTGAATACCATGCACTTCAGTTCTCTCTCCTCCATGCACGAAGTTGGATAGCCAAATCAATGGTTGAGATTTTTGTGGGTGATTGTGGATTTTTCACCCTAGATTCTATATCCTTTCTCTAGTTTTAGTTTTTTCCTGTCCTCTGAGTGCGTATATGAAAACCGCTGCACAGTGCCCACAGATTGTTGTAGAGTGTACGTTTGTTTATTTCGATGTCCAGTTACTTGAAAATGTTGTATTTGTTTAATGTGGTGTACATCTAACGTATTAGAGACCAATGTGATGTTTATTGATAACTTGCATTTTAATTACATTAAGCTCCATAGAAAATAAATGTTGTGGCTTGTTGAATGTCCGAGCTCACTCGATTGGAATTTGTATAGCATAGAAGTGCAGTATTTTTTTTTTTTTTTGCTTTTAAACGTGGGTAGAAGGGTAGTATGGTTTCTCTTCGATTAATACTAGAGTAGTGTTATTTGTAGCTGTAGCACTTTTGATTTATATCACATTCATCATTGGATAAAATGTGCACCATTCAAGTAAGTTACATCCATTCAATGGTAGATACTGTTTAAATATCGATACTTTATAAATACAACTATCATTTCTCCTAATGCAATAATGCAAAGCATGATTTGGGTATGGTATGGCAATACGCGTAGTGTTCTTCTACTTTAGACTTACAGTTTAGATCGATTATGAAGAACGATATCTGAAGTTATTTTTTTTTTCTTTGGGTGTTTCATCGACTGAGGGAGGCATGTAGTAAGGGTGGGGATTGAATGACGGGCATAAGTAGTACTGTCATTTTGATTTTTAGTCGTGTACAGGAATTTTTCACTTATTTGTATAGAAATTTACATGTACAGCAAATGATAACATTATTATTTATCATTGCAGTTCTTTAGATTTTTTGTGATTGATGTGAAATTTATGCACCATTAACACATGCACTTTTCTATATTGATTAAGTGCGACCAATTATCATAACTCTTAGCTTGTTCCCCTTGTAGTCAAGCAAACTCAGTAAATTAACTTAGCCTTTATGGAAGTTCTATTCGGTTTCGCTCATCATTTATATATTTAAAGATTAAACATTTTATAGTATCTGTGTATTTTTTATTTACATCAAAAAGGAAAATCTATTTATTTTTATAAACAAAACATACTATTGTACTAATATTTAAATGGTTTGGTATTCATTATTTGTAAGTAAAATTTCAAGTATAGGCATTGTAGATTAAATTAAAAAATGATAATTTCTTCTCATTGCCAGAGGTTTGCCCCTTCTATGGGAGCTCACAACTAGAAGAGACTAGTTACTATTGCTAATGATGGATTTCCTAGGAAGCCAAAGAAAAAATGGTTTCTTTAGCGTTTAAGGAAAGCAAAATGTTAGATAACTAGAAATTTATCTAAAATTTTGTATCCAAAACGATGTATAATTATTAGACTTGAAATGAATTATTGGAATATCTTACCACTTTATTTCATTCAATAAGATTTATGATAAATTTTTAGATGTGTAGCATTGCTCTTAAGGAGAATAAAATTAAAAATTTTGAACTTTTTAATATCTTTTACAATTAAAAATTAAAAAAATACTAATTTTAATTTCATCTTTTTTTAATATGTTTTTAATTAATACTCTTAGGATACTAGTTGAAAATGTCACAACCCACCCTCACTACTAAAAATAAGTCTGTTATCGATGGATTTATAGATATTATCAGGTGAAAACATATCATAATAATATTGTCTTTAGTAACCTGTACCGGCAGAAAAAAATTCGCCAATAAATTTATGAGGGATTACCGATGAATTTTTTTTGTTAATTTCACTAGATGATTTATTAAACATAATCATCAAGAATTCATCATGGAAAAATTATTACCAGTAGAGTTTTGCTATTTTATTGGAAGATTATTCCTTTGATAAGACGATGGCACACGAGGAAAGATAAAATGAAAAATGAAAAATAAGTTAACTTGGGGATTTTTCACCGGCAATATTATGTAATATTTGTTTTGTTTATACACTTGCCGGCAGATATTATGCCGATAATGCTTAAAACAACAAAAAAAATTCTCGTCATTTTTTCGAACTGTTTTATTTAATTTATGTATTAGCATAACTATTATACAAATAAAATTTCAAAAATAAAAACAAATGCAAATGTCATAAAAGTAAAAGTGTATGGATAATACAACAAAGTCTAGGAAAAAGAAATAAAATGATAGCATCTTATCAGGAGAAGTCAGTGGCATCATCATCATTATCAAAAGAGGAAGAGCCAGACATCTGAATCTAGTGGTGTGGAGCAGCTAGCCTGCATATTCATTCATAAGGACATCATCTCCTTCTTCACCTTCTTCCTGTTATCCTTTCTCAGCTTCTACTCTTTCTTCTTGCCCTCCTCCTCCACTGTCTTTATCCTGTTCTCCACATAAGTTTATTGCTTTGTTGCTCCAACATCTAGAGATGAAGTTCCTCTGATTGCGCCTGAAATTCCACATTGAGCAAATGAACTCACTCTTTCACCTAATCAATGCCAGTGGACCCAGTCTCAGTGCCAATGGATGTAACACCTTAGCCCTTAACCTAATACACTTGAGTCGCATTACGATTAATCATTAACTGTTACTCTTTATTTCAAAAAATTTTAACTGTGTACTTGAAAATAACTTAGCAAAAATATAGTAGAATATTTTTTAAAATTTAAAAACCAAAATGCAAATCACGCAGAAGAAAGTTAAACGTGAAGCAGAACTTGCTCATAAGATTTGAACTAATCATATCAACTTCCAACACAAATCATCATAGCAAGGCGTTCCCAAGGTTGAGTGCTAAAACAATATAAACTAGGTAACAACCCACCAAGGTTGGGTGCTACCACCATCATCGTAGTGGTATTGATCATAATTTGACAATTTTCTCTAATTCTATTGACTGATAATGTAGATAATATATAACTTAAGGTATAATAATAATAATAATGATAATAATATGGTTGACCCTCGCAAGTGTCGATAAATTAAAATTAAATTCTTAGAATAATAATAATAATAAATAAATATTGTTGTTGTTGTTGTTGTTATCTATACCATTATATAAAGAGAATTGGGTGTGGTAACTGCCTTTGGTGTCTCTTCACTCAATCAAACTATTTTTTCACGTGTGGAATACATGAAATATGCTAACTGCTCTCCTATCTCTGGTGCAATTCTTCATTTTTAATTCTTTTCTCTATTTGGGAAAAAATGCAATTCCATCCAGCCAATACAATTATCATCTTAACTTCACCCACGTTCTCAAAACCACCCCAACTCCATCCCAAATTTTCAATTCCTCACCACTGGGCATCATCCCTTCATTTTCACCCACCACACTCAAACACAAAATTCCAAAAGGAATTGAAAATTTTCAACCTATGAAACCATTCCCTTATCAAGTTTCGAGGAAATCCAACGTGAGAAGGTGCAAATCCCTTACCCACTTAAATTCTCTACATTACTGAAATTTGCTTATTACTTAATTGGATTTCTTTCCTTCCCGTCAAAATTGTGCTAATTATTTTCTCGTCGTTTGATTCCTAAGTGGATTTTGGTGACTCTGAAGTGCAACCCTTCTTCATAGCTACTCCTACATCCTCATCTCTAACTGTTTCACAGGTCTTTCAGTCTTTCCCTAAAACCTATATATTTATATATTTTAATTTTCCCTTTGTTATTGTTGTTGTTCTTTCTCTAAAACCCAGATTTTGTTTTTGTTTTTGTTTTTTTCTCCTCTATTATTGTTGTTGTTCTTCTTTTTTTTTTTTCCCTTTATGCTATGTATCATAACTGAATGAGCATCTAAATAGGAAGGAGAAGAATTGTCCAAAGATGATGAAGAACACAAAGAAGAATCGAAAGGCGTAGGAAGGGAACGAAACGAGAGCCGGTTCCTGACGTGGCTTGGACTGGGAGGCGAAGCGGAGGGAGTGTGGCAGTCGAGGGTCCCCTGCGGCAGCGGTGGTGCTTCAATGGGAACAGAGAATTTTGCCAACCGATCGAGATCCACAAACAGAAGCCATGGCAATAAAAGTGCCACTCTCGCAAGAACATATAACATTAAGGGTGATAGAATTGAAGGGGTGGTTTTACAAAGGTTAAGGTCTTTTTTTAAGTTTTATAGTTATTTTTTAATTACTCTCTTCTTCTCGTTTTGTTTTTCCTTCTCTTCGAGCAAATGATACTGTGTTGCTACGGATTAGTTGGTTTGCCCTATGTTGCAGACCAACGTTGGTGACATTGAAAAATAACAAAATCATTCGTCCATGTTTTCTTTAAAAAGGATACAAATTTTGTTAATTTGCAAAGATAACCTTTATTCCCCTTCAGAATTTTATCTTTGAGTAAGATTTTTCTGCGTGTTAAGGGCAGTAGATGGCGTTTCCAAAGTTCCCAACTTCCATGACGTCGTGATAGTGAAGTGGGCACTGTCTGCGCCTGGTTTAGTGCAGGGACCCCTACATGGGAATGGGATATGGGACGATGCTTTTTTGTTTTTTAAACTTTGGTTGATATTTTTCCTGAATATTGTATGTCACTAGAGAAGTTTTGATTTGTGCTCAGTAGAAGATTTGATTTGTTGAAAGAAATCATCTTATACATTGATATCCCAAATTAAAGAACATCACTAGATTACATTTGGCTTTTATGTTTACAGTTTCATTCTTTTGTCTTCCATTAGAGCAACAAATCTATTTGATTTTGATTAAATGGTAAAATCTCTTTCATATTGGTTACAGTAGCACACATCTTGCTTAATAGGTTTGTGCTCAGCAATATTTATGCTTTGTCAAGCTAGCCGAATGTATTATGAGTTAAGAGAACACCTACTGATGATCCAGGAATTGTATGAAGTGTGACATTTATTTGAATTTCAAATGATGCCTTTCTTCCGGTTAATTGCGAATTTGGGTTTTGGCATTCCAGGAGATATCGCAACAATCTTTAAAAGGTGGACAAAGACACTTTAGGAACGCTTACAGCCAAAGAAATTCAAGAGGTATTGAATGACATTTGTGAAAGATATTCTCAAGTGGAGCTACATCTGAAGAATATACAGATGCACGATATTGCTGATCTTGAAAGAAGCTAATCTATTAAACTGAATATTGAGGAGCCCACACTTGACAAGTTTGTGATGGATGAGCAGTCTATTGATTAGTATTTCTTTCCAAACACACCCATAATTATGGTGAAGAATAGAGAGTCAACTTTTTCCAGAGAGTGAATTACAGCTTCAGAGCTAATGGTGTAATTATAACAATTAAACAAACTCAAAAATTCGACAATGTTGTGGAGCAAAGCTACAGGAGTTCTTGGTTGAAGCATCTACTAGCAAATGCATGACTCTGTAGGCATCAACAAACATTTCAAATATCAACTCTGATCCATGAGAAATTCTAGGGACCAAAGCAAAAGCATTACCTCACCCCAAAAACTAGAAAACCACTACCACTCGCAACATCACCATTGCCAAGCATGATTATGCCAACAAGACAGTAAAGAAGCATGACAGTGAACAATATCAGCCAAATGTATACAAACAAATGTAACAGTAATTGAAATTAACCAGTATTCATTTATTCATAGAAATTCATTCATTAACTCCCAAGGTGTCTACAATGTCAAAAGAAGTACATTTCAAAAACTGAAATAGGTCTTCAATGGAATAGAATTGGAAGTACATTCCAATAATAATAAAAGCAAAAGAGTTGATGGGATTTACACATTTATAGCATCTCAACGCCAACGCCTGTGTTTGGTGGCCCTCGGCTGGATAAATGTTTTTTTCATCCATATTTTTATAATATTTAAAAAAAATAGTGATTGATGTTTACATAATTAAAAATTTTAATTATTTATTCAGTCAATATGAAAAATATAATAAAATAATTGATATTGATAATCTATCTATACTATTATTAAAGAGGATTGTTTTAGTAGCAATTTTTTTGGTGTCTATAAATTAGATTGGATAATTTTTAAGCCCATACACATAAATTATTATGTGAAAAAAAAACTAACTATAACCACCCATTCCACTATTTTCTTCTTATTCTACATCCACGTCTCTCTCTCTCTCTCTCTCTCTCTCTCTCTCTCTCTCTCTCTCTCTCCTTTGTTATGTAAATTACATATGAAGTGCTATAAATGTATAAATCCCTTTAACTTTAATATTTTTGGAGGAAATAAGTTGAAAATTTTGGTAAAGGGTTATCACTAGGATTGTACTCCAGCGGATAGACAAACTCTATTATGGCAGGTCCTGATGGAACACTACATGGGACTACCATTAAGTACAATTGGAACGACATGTGAAGAAAACATGTTATATAACTTTAGAAAATATATTATTTGAGTGTATGAAATTTATACTTATTTCTTTTACTTTTTTTTATTTGATATTTGGACATGTTATATTATATTTAAATATTTGCTTTATTGAGATAAAGTTGTCATATGTAATATTTAACACTAATACCAAATATTCCCAAAAAATAAAAAGGCAATTTGACAGGCATGACAGTGCATGTCGAGTTGCTAGTGTAGAGTAAATTTGCTTATTTTAAAAAGTTTAGCTTTTTTTACATAGAAAAAACATTTAGTATTTTTGTTGTTTGTGAAGAGTTTAATGTTAACTACCCGACCCAATCCCTTTTTTCCCTATTCAATCTCTTGCCCTACCCCAACAACCTCATCTTCCATTTAGTAGCCCAATCCACTCTCTTCTTCCTTCCTTGACTCCAACCTCCTCGCTATTTGTCTCCACCTACGTAACCGCCTTTATGGTGGTACCCTGTGCTCTTCCAACCATGATAATTTTAGGAGATGCCAAAACAATTCCGATGATGACCAAGCTCACAGGTATATTACTCTTTCCAAATTTCTATGTTTTGCATCTCGACATGTCCAATTTCCATTGCTTTATGATTTGGTAATATGTCAAATTCTGTGAGACTCATGTAAGGTTAATAACATAATAGTGTGGCCCATGTAACTAAAAGACTGACTCTAATAAGAGTGAGTTAAAATGATGGTTATTAATCTTTAAAAGATAATAAAGTTAGTGGGGATTTTAAAATAAAAAAATTTTCTCACCTCTCCTTTCAAAATTGCTAGTGCTTACTTCTAATAAAATAGGGAGCTAGGAAAATGGAAACTGAACTTTTCATCAACATCAGAGAAAACATAAAACAAGAAGGAAGAGAGGGGAAAGTAGGGAGATTCAAAGGAACTCAAAGGTAGATCAAATAAGTTGAAAGATGGATCCGAGTTTCAAAGATGGATCTGGTATGTTATTGTGTTCCTATTTATATCTCATTTCAAAGATGGATCTAGGTAAGTTATTGTGTTCCTATTTATTTCTCATTTTGTGATAATCATAAAATCTAAGATCTTTAAGGGCTTGGTAATTTTATGAATTGTGTACTAAAAGGAAAATTATAGTTTACAATGGGTATCAAAAGCAGTAGGTTATGGATTTTATGATTCTTCATGAATAATGATGGTTTTCCCAATTTGTATGAACCCTGAATATGAAATTAAGAATTTTATTGTGTTGTACTTTATAGAATGTGATTTTTGGAATGAAAGATGCACTATACATATTAAATGCAATTTTTCCCTGGCAAAGCTATGAATATGTTTCATCTTATATTCAAATATAAGTTGTGAAACTTTTTTGCAATGAAAAAGAAAATAAGAACGTTTAACACTTCAAATATGGATAATTGCATAATCATGGCAGTGTCTTCTACTTGAGTCAACCATGAGTATTTGCATTTCAAGTATGGAAAATTCATAGCTTATTTATTTATTTTTTAAATTATGATTGTGCATAAAATCAAATTTGGTATTACATAATTTTGTCTTATATCCCTAGACATGTGTTAAGATTATTTACATGAAGCATTGACATAAAACTAAAGAATACTTGAGTTTTTGGAATTATTGTATGTTAGACCTTTAATCACCAAAGTGGTGAAATTTGAAATTTTTGTAATAATTCCAAATTTCATGAGGTTCTATCTCAATAACTCATATAATGGATGTTAAATGATGATTATTTTGAGGATATGGTACATTAAAGTTTATTATTATAAGACATTTAAGGATCGCCCAAAGGTTTATTAATTATTTTAATTATTATTGGACCTGATTGTTGGTAGTGCAAGTGCACTATCCATTTTATTTGTATATCCAAAGATAGTAAATAATTCTTGTTAGTGAATGTATCATTGCCAAATAATGTTAAATTTAGCATCATTATGTTATTGTATGTTAGTGTATCACCCAAAGGAGAGCATTGATATACATTGAATGTTTAGATAATTGTTATTGAATTTAAGTTTATTCAAAGCATTAATATATGAGCCTATATAATGTTTGTAGCTTCCATGAATTTGTTTCCTTTAGTTCAATGGGCTGAACTATGTTGATTGGTTTGAGCAAATTCACTTTCAATTAGGTGTTATGGATTTGGACCAAGCATTATTTATGGATGAAAAGCCTAAACACTACTAAGACTAATGAAGAGAACAAGTAAGACTAGTATGGAAGAGAACAAGTTTCTTTATAAGGCTTGGGAACAATCTAACAGCTAAGTTTAAACTTGATAAGGATGAAAATGACTGAAAATGTTAAGCCATCTATGCTTAAGATAAACAATGCGAAGGAATTTATGTTGAAAATTAGGGCATATTTAATCGAATATTATTGACATGTCCATTGTGAGCAACTTGATGAATGATTAACTACTAAAATGTTTGAATGGCAACAACCCATTCAGGATCATGTGATTGGAATAGAAAATCTAGTAGCAAAACTAAAATGAAGCAGGATGGATGTGAGTGAATATTTTCTGAGACAGTCATCATGAACTCACTTCCTCCTCAGTTTGGCCAGTTCCAGGTGAACTCAACACCCTTAAGGAGAAATAAAGCTTTCAAGAAATTAAGGCCATGTTGATTTTAGAGAAAGGGAGGCTGAAGAAGATAAAGGATCAATCTCTCCATCTCACATTTCATGACAAATCTAGTAGCAACAAGACTAAGCCAGGTAAGAAGGACAAGAAGGACAAAGCCTTACTAAAGGTTCTGGAAGGCCAAATTGATAAGGAGCATAGATGCTATTTCTGATAGGAGGCCGTATCAAGAAAGATTTCCTAAAATAAAGGTTATTTCAATGTTTCAATAAGTTTTTTTAAAATCTTATTAAAGAACCTAATAATACCTAGTGGTTAGATTTTAGTGGAACTATTCATGTGTAACATGTTATGCAAGGATTCTTTCAATCCAAACCATAAGTGAAACTAAAAATTTATTGTTTATGGGGAACCGAATGAAGGCATGAATAGAAGAAATCAGGATATAGATTGAGCTTCATAGTGGTTGGTGTTTAAATCTAGAAAAGTGTCTCTTTGTTCCTTTTTAGCCAAATTTTTTATAGATTAATTTAGACATGTTGAAGTACCTCTGAATTATTTTAACCTATTATCATGATGTTTGATTAGCTAACTAGAATTTTCTGAAAGTGAAATTACATCAAAGGTGATGTATGATCTAAAATGTGACTATGACTAATATGTTAATGATTTTGTGCCTTGTACACTATGGAATTTAGTTGATAATGCAATGCATATATGATTGTGATGCTTGTGCATATGATATGGAGCATGAAACATGAGTTGTCAAAGTATTTCAGAGAATAAGAGACTAAATCATCAATGAATGTATACCTGATCACTTGTAAAGATTAACTTGTCATGGAGAGTGAGCCTGACCACTTATAAAGATTAAATCATTAGGGAGAATGAACCTGACCACTTATTGGATCCCCTTTGACAATAAGTCAGGGAAAGTAAACCTAGGATCAGGGTGAAACAACCTTTTCTAACCCTAGTATCGGAGTCTTGGCCTGTGTAAGGCATTGCTAGTGAAGTACATAGCTTCTTAGGTTCCATCCGCTCTAGATCAATGCAACCTTATTGCCCTTCTTTACCAATAAGTAAAGGATAAATTTTTCTCCTTTATTTGATATGCTCAAGGTTGGTAGGGAGACTAGATATCTTTTGAAATGTTGGAATGATTCATCGCACCTCCATCCACGCAAACTCATGATCCTTTTTCATTAGCTTAAATAAGGGTAGAGACTTCTGAGCCGATAGAGAGGAATTTAGATAAGGATGCTAATCACCCTGTCAACCTTTGTACTTCCTTTGTGTTCTCCAGGCTTCTCATTTTCAGAACTACTCGGCATTTGCCTCGTTCACTTCTATACCTTGGTGTGTGAGCATGAAATCGAGGAATTTTGCTACATTAACAGTGAAGGCACACTTGGCGGGGTTGAGTGACATACTGTGTTCTAGAAGTATTTGAAGATGGCTCTAAGTCATAAATTCGGGCTCCAGGTCAGGAATCTTGATCAGCATATCATCAATGTATACTTCCAGGGTCTTTCCAAGGTGGTCATTGAACACCTTGTTCATGAGCTACTGGTAGGTAGAACTCATATTTTCAACATGAAGGGCATCACCCTATAGTAATAATTTGCTCTGGGCATTATAAATATCATCTTCTCCTTATATGTAGGGTCCATGGGGATCTAGTTATACCCTAAATATGTATATATGAATGATAGGAACCAGAAACTTGAAGCTGAGTCCACTAATCTGTCTATGCTTGGAAGGGGATAGGGGTCATTTTGACACACCTTGTTTAGATTAGTATAATCGACAAACATTCGCATCTTCCTATTTGTTTTTGGGACCATGATGATGTTGGATAGCCAAGTTGGACATTAGACTTCTTGGATGAATCCAGCTCTCAGGAATTCCATGATTTACCTTATCACCTATTATTCCCTATCGGTCACCATCTTCCACTTGTGCTGGCTACTGGTCTAAATCCAGGGTAAATAAGAGTTGGTGGGACTTTATTTTCAAATCAACCCTAGGCATGTTTGCTCAAGTCCATGCGATAGGTCGCCTTTTGGCAAGAACTAAAGCAATTAACCCTTTATTTATTTGGGTAGCTCTTTGTTTATCTTGGTTGTTTGGTCCTATTTTTTTTCCCAATCCTGGACCTCCCCTAACTCTTTCCTGGTTTGAGCCAATTGTTGTGCTTCTGGCCTTAGACCACAAGGTCGAGCATGGCAACTTCTCAATTGTCTTCTTGTTTGTTTGATTTTTCAACTTAAAGGCAGGCATTGTAGTAGTGCCTTGCCGTCTCTTAACTTCCTCTAATTGTGACTATCTTGCCTTTGTTGGAATGGAATTTCATTGCAAGGTGAACAATTGACACAATGGCTCCCAGGTTATTGATTGTTGGCTTTCCATGATAAAGTTGTAAGTGAATAGTCTTCAGAGGACCAAAAATTCAATCACCACAATTGCAAGTGGCTGGCTCCCCACCATGGTGTGTAAGGTGATGTGGCCATTAGATCTTACCCTTTCTCACCCAAATCCAACAAGGTCCACCGGTATATTTTCAAGTCCTTGTCTTTTAATCCTATTTTGTCAAAGGCATCTCGAAGGGAGGTCGCCAAGCTCCCTTGATCTACCAGGACTCTCTTGACTTCAGGATTCATTGTTAGGACGGAAATAACCATAGGGTCATCATGTCCCGTAACAATAACAAGATTGTCATTTTCTGAAAATGATATGGGCGAGGTTCAAGGGATCTTTAAGTTACTTATTCTTCTATCCCCTACCCTTATGATTTCCTTTAGGGCCTTCTTTCAAAAGACTTGGAAATTCTTCCTCGGTGAATCCACCTTAACAGTATTGATGGTTCAAGCTATAAGATCACATCATGGTTTTCTCGACAGTCCTTTACCGTTATCAACCTCTATTTGGCCTATCCGTTTCTACCAATGTATCTTCAGATTAGTAAGGATCTCTTCTTCTTTGGGCTTCACTACGATGTTACGTATCTAGCCAACTTCCCAGTTTCGATCAACCTTTCTACGACATCTTGAAATTCATGGTAGTCCTCTCTCCTGATTGTGGCTTTGATGATACTCACAATATAGGGATTTGTCAAGTATAGAGTAGTTTTTTGTAGGTGCGGGTTTCTACAAGCATTTCATGTTTTGGATCTCTCAAAAAACTTGGACAGGGATACCCTGAGTGGTGTGTATTAGGCAAAGCCTCCTCCTTTAGGGTCAGCTGTCTCTTCGCGTTCTATCTTCCTTTCCAGGGCTTGGCCTTTGATGGTTATTCCGCTCCGTTTTCTACTTTGCTCTAGAGTTCCTCGAGTGTCCTTGGTTCCTTCTTGGTAAGTGAGCTCTGAAATCCCACATCGGACCCTCTTATAAGAGTTATGAGGGTCGTCTAGAGAGGCAAATCTTTTATTTGGAGGGCTTATTGGTTTAACCTATCGACATAGTCTTGAAGAGTCTCGCTTGGGGATTGACAAAAACCTAGGAGTCTAGTAATTGACTTGACTTTTATTCGACTAGTGGTGAACTGAGCCAAAAAACATGAGTTGAGGTCAGAGAATTAGGGAATAGATCTAGGTGGTAGCTAGTTGAACTAGGTTGGGCTGACTTCTGAAGGGTGAGGCAAAAGGCTTTACATCTAAGGTGGTCCATAGTACCTTCTAGAAGCATTCCATTCTTGAATATGTTGAGGTGTTCTTAGGGATTGAAGGTCTCATCATACTTATTCATATCGATGGGTGGCTTGAAATTGATTGGGTATAGGATACTTCATCATTGCCTCATCAAAAGGGGTTTCCTCATTTTTTGTCAATGCTTAGAGCTATGGCCGTGAAGCCCGAAGCCTCAAGTTCTTGGGTTAGGTGTTCTTCACATCATTATTTGATAGATGATGCCAATTGGGAGTTTGGATACCGAGAGGTATTGGGTTGTTGCATGGTCGTGACTTGCTAACTTCTCTGGTAGTGTGAGGCACCCTCATGGTGGTAAGGGCATTCTTTGTTTTCTCACTAAGTCTCCCCTACCTTTCGCGAGTTCAAAGTTCCTAGGCCGCCTTCAGTTTTCTTCTAACTCATGCATTCTTTGGTCCTTTCTTCTCAACCTTCTTTCCACTTCTTCAGCCTCCACGTCATTCCTTCTAACCTGTGCTTCCTCCTCTCAAGCTCGTTTTCCAGATTCATTATCCTCATGTTTTGCTCTTGCAATAGGCGGAGTATTTCTTGGTACTGGAGGGTGGTGTAACATCTGTCACATCTTAGAGCGCTATGTATCGTTGTCCCTAGTGTGAATATAATACCTAGCATGCGGATATTATCCGCTTTAAGGTCTAACGGGCGCCCTCACTTTGTTCTTCCCTCTCTCAAGGGAAAACGTGTCTACATGGGGGAGGTATCCACACCCATATAAGGCATGTTTTGTTCCCCTCCCTAACTAATGTGGGACTAGTTCCACCCTTACTAGTGGGGGCCCAACGTCCTTACCAGCTGGCACACTGATCTCGGATTGACTCTGATACCATCTATAACATCTATAACATCTGGGCACGCTACGTATCACCGTCCCCAATGTGAGTGTAACACTTGACATGCAGATCTTTTTTGTTTTGGAGCATAACTGGGCGCCTGAGTCCCACATCGGTTGGGGAGGGGAATGAAGCATGCCTTATAAGGGTGTGGATACCTCCCCCATGCAGACGTCTTTTCCCTTTTAGAGAGGGAATAGAAAATCCATGGGGGCGCCCAGTTAGGCCTCAAAGTAGATAATATCTGCATGTCGGGTATTACATTCACACTTGGGATGACGATACTTAGTGCACCTAGATGTTATAGATAGTATTAGAGCCAATCTCGGGATCATGTGCCAGCCAGCGAGGTTGCTTGGGCCCCCACTAGGATAGGTGGAAATAGTACCACATTGGTTGGGGAGGGAACAAAGCATGCCTTATAAAGGTATAGATACTTCCTCCATGCAGATGTGTTTTCCCCTTTAGAGAGGGAAGAGCAAATATGTGAGGGGCACCCAGTTAAGCTCCAAAGCGGACAATATCTAAATGTTGGGTGTTATACTCACACTAGGGATGATGATACGTAGCACGCCCAGATGTGACAGATGTTACAGAAGAGGGTGCCCAATTAGGCCCCAAATCGGACAATATCTGCATGCCAGATGTGACACTCACACTAGGGATGAAGATACGTAGCACACTCATATGTGATAGATGTTACAGATGGTATTAGAGTTGGTCTCGGATCGTTACGCCAGGCAACAAGGACATTGGGCTCCCACTAGGAGGACGGAACTAGTCCCACATTGGTTGGGAGGGAACGAAGTATGCCTTATAAGGGTATGGACTCCTCCCCATGCAGATGCATTTTTCCCTTGAGAGAAGGGAAGAGCAAATCCATGAGGGTGCCTAGTTAGGCCCCAAAGTGGATAATATCTATATGTAAGGTGTTATAGTGTGACGACCCAAATATTGTGACCGGCACATTAGGGATATTGTCCCTTATGGAAACCTTCTGAAATTAATTTCATATAATTATGCGTAGTAAATTACTAAATTAATGCTTATAATAAATCATAATAATAAATAAATAAATAAATTCCTCAAAACTTCTTAAAAACTTTATTCATAAGATACATAAAATATTTAATTCTTCCAAATCGTTCCAAAATCTATAACCAAAATAAACAATCTTAAATCATGTTCCTAAAAGAAATCACATAAAATATCATTATGATAAAATAACATAACTTAAAAATAACCATGCATGATAAATGATGTTCAGGACCTGCCTATATAACCTAGCACTCTATTCTAACATGATCCTAATTTAAACTTCACTATAAAGTGAAGCTCACCACTTGAACAGCTACAAAGGTACCAAGTTGGATCTGAATAATAACTGGATCCAACTGGAACTGGAAGGGGAGGAAAAGAGAAGGGTGAGTTCATCAAAACTCAGGAGCGAACCTTTATTCACAACCCACATGGGACAACAATAACATACATAACATATACATACAACTGATAAAAACATTTTATATATTTAGATACATATAACTATATTGAAATAACAATTTATCTAAAATAATGGCAATAATTAGTAAAGAAACATGAATTATTCTGTAGATAAATATCTGAGCTGAATAGCTTAATCTAAGCCAATGGCTAATCTAATGGGCACCTAACTAGGTCCCATAAATGGTCACCTCATTAGGTTCCTTACGTGAGTGAGCTAGTCCTCTAGCGGATCACTTGGTACCAAGGTTAACGATTAATTTGCTTGTTAACCGTTGATCCGTTTCTCACTAATTATTAAAAAATATAATAACTTGCAATTAAACTGGATAAATCTAAAAGCTCTGAATTTATATAATTCTAACAATTTGACTTTAGCATAACTAGGATCTAAAATCATGCCCAAAGGATCACCAACTTGTAGACACATTGATTTCAGAAGCCAATAAAGCATGTATCTAACAATTGTTATGAAGCACATTTTATTCAACACTTTCAATAAATCATAGCTGATGCTCTAAAATCTTGGGAGGAAATACATAGTATGAAAATATGGTAATAAATATTTCTATTGTAAACATTAAACGAGGTCTCATAATTTCATAAACTAAAAAGATGTTTCATAACATGCAATATATCAAATATGGTCCCATGAGCTTTCTAAAATAAGGTTTTCATGATAACTATGAAAAACAATAATTTTTCTGAGAATTGGCATAATCCATGGAAGTATGTATTTGACATAAGTCATTCTAGAATTTCATAAACAATTTATATAATGCTGGAATATACCAATAATGACCAAAAGAATGGTCATGAGCTTAAATCCACTCACCGTCCGTTGCCAAGAGTGCTTAACCACTTCCTACATGATACTGGGAATGGGAGTGACACTTCAACACCATGGAATTATAAACAAGAATTAGGAATGACTTGAATAGAATGAGAAAAGAAAAATACACCACAATAATCTAAAGATTTGCTAAACTCATAACTATATAACGATAGGGGTAAGAGCACTTACCAGAAAGATATAAGGATAGGGGTGGGAGCACCTACCAAAAGAGATTAATAGAAGAGGGTTGAGAGAAATTGTGTCTCTCTCTAGCAAAAACAATCCTTGAGCAGTTAGGGTTCTTGAAAGTAGGTTTAGGAGTACTATAATATGCCAAATATATACCAGGAGATGAAAGATATCACTAACAAATTTTATTTTATTTTATTTTCATTTTCATTTCTTATTTTTTTCATTTTAACATTTCCTTAGTCTTTAACTTCCACTGTGGTTAGAATTTGGCCTCAAGGCTAGAAATAGCACTTGAGATAATTAAGTTAGCTTTCTAATACCATAAAAATTGCATCAATCAGACATTTACAACTCAAGATATTTGTAAAATACTAAACAGGGGTTATACTTAAAGCATAAGAACAAGACTATTTTAAAGGTATATATCCTAACTAACTACATGATATAAGCAACAATGAGATAATGATAATAGCTAGATTAAATCTAATCATATCTTTTGCAACTACTTGTGGATACTTCAAATTCAAACTACCCTAACATATATCTTAATTATCTTTTATATCATAGCTATATCTATATATATACTATAATGAAAAACTAATGAGATTTTTAAAATAAATAACATATATCTTGGTGTATTTACATTATGTACTTGTTTCTCTTTTGAAATAATAATAATAATAACACCACCAATAACAATAACAATAATGATGATGATAATAATAATTTACATGATGAACAAATTTTACATTCCATTCTAATAATTAATAACTTCTTAAAAATGTCCAATAATTCTCTATAAAAATAATATCTAACAAGTCATTTTTATAATACATGTTAAATATAAATAATATCTAATATCCCCAAGTAAGTATTATTGTAATTTAGCAATGCCTGAAAATCATTTTCAAATCACAATGGTTATGATTTTGGTTAACTATCAATCACTTTGAAAATCTTCAACTATCGATTTACCTTATTCAAATTTTTATGAAATTGATATGTATACATGGAAACATATTTTCTAACATATTCATTTAATTTTTATATATTTATATTTTTGAAAGTATTTGACTATTTTATAACGCTTAAAATTATATCTATTATCAATATAAAATACTTAATGCTAACATCATTATTACAAAAATTATATCTATGAATACTATACACACACACACACACACACACACACACACACACACATATATATATATATATTCTTAAATCCTAATTGATATTTACACCATAAATATAAATGATAGATATCTAAATAAATAATAATCTTAGAAATGATATAAAAGTTAATTTATCAAGAGTATATGTGATAAAAGAAGAATTTAGTATGCTATATCTTTTCTAATTCTAACGATACAATACTAATACAAATATCAAAATCAACGATAATTATGAACAATATTGGATCTAATAGATTTTATAAGGTGATATTTTCAAAATTTAAAATCAAACATCATATCACAAATTGAATATCATATTACATAAAAAGATTAAATATTAAATTCAAATAAAAATTGAACATTGGCATAGAAAAAGATTGATGCATGAAATTATTATAAATTTTATATTTTATTTTCTTCTTTTGGAATTGATATTTTCCTATAATTTAGGTTTTACATGATTTACTATTTCACATAAATTTAAAATAGAGATTTATATTTATTTATTCTTTCAATTTATTTATTTATTTGTTTTTATATGTAACCTCTTTCCTTTTTTTAAGGCATTTAAATATCTCTTAAGCTTTATTCAACCTTTCCCGAGCCTAGACATAACCTTCCTAAAGGCATCAACTTTTGGGATATTACATATAGTTACACTTGGGAAGGAATATGTAGCGTGCCCAGATGTGAAGATGTTAGAGGTGGAGCCTTTAGGACCTCGAAGAGCTGACTGGGACCTTGCAAGGCTATAGGACTCTTCTTCTTGGGGTTAGTTTTGGGTTGTGCCTAGGTGCCTTGGTGAAGGAGACATTTAGACGGGAAGGCCATCTAGGGGATAAGTGCATTGAGGAGTAGATGGCCTAATGGATTGACAGGGCCTTCCTCCTTTTGAAGGAGGTCTGCCTGGTGGTTTTTGGGCCATCTCGTTTAGGAAATGTAGGTTAATATGGAGACTAAATTATTAGATGTGGTGGTAGGTGTCATGTGAAGTTTGGGGGTGCTAAGATATGTCACCTGTGTAGAGATGGTGGGGCTCCTAGTTAAATTTGCCTTATGGTGTGGTCTGAGTGCCAGGGTTGAGCTATTTATAGTGCTTGAATACATCCAAAATAAGGGATTGTATGGTTGAGCTTAGTGTACGACATGTACGAAATACCGCTAAGGATATTCTTGTAGAACTTGTTCCATGTCCCGCTAATAATGCACTTATCTCGTGCTTTCTTCAACCTCGAGGCTATGTCTGCTGCTTTTCCCTGACAGGGTCCTTAGAGTAGCCTTTCCTTGTGCCCCTTACTCCTTAGGGTATCCTGCATTTGGGCTATCATGGGAGGATCCAGGGGTGGCCTAAGTAGGCTCCAACAACCGACCACTTTGTGTTGATAAGCCAAAATAATTTGGCATTTGACGGCTTTAGCCGCTACCCAGGATTCGAGATTGGGTCTTGGATTATAACACCTTGCAAAGGTTACAACTCCTTACTCTTGTAAACACTTTGTAACAACACACTAGCCTTCAAGCAAAGATCTTAACAGGACTCACTCACTTTCACCATTCTTTGTTCACGGTCCAAGTGAAGAAAAAGGGCCCATTTTAAATACTCTATGCTAGAGGTAGGAGCTCATCTTTGATTGTGTAATGCCCCAATTTTCGTTTAATCTTAATTATGTGTTAATTAAAGTTAATTAAGTTTAATTAAGGATTAATCACCTTAATTAATTATATAAAGGATAATTAATCATTTCTAATTTAATTTAATCTCTAAACAGTTTAAGTACATGTTCATGTTAATTATTGTGTTTAATTATTTCAAAAACTAAGACTAATGTATTTTGAAAAATTTAGGACTCCTTCCAATTCAAAATTTAAAATTCCTTCTAAAAATCCAAATTTCAAGATACATCTTTAAAATAAAATTTATTTGAATGAGTAATGTATGGAAAATATTATTTAATAGTAGTCTTGGTTGATTTATTTATTATTTTAGTGCTTTTACATATAACATTTACCTAACTACCCTTCACACCTACCTCAAAAAAAAAAAAAAAAAACTACCCACTATAACCTTAACTAGTGCCTCACCCTCTCCTTACCAACTCATTTCTATTTTTTTTTCACCACACATCTTCTTCCCTCTTTCTTGCACCACCATCATCAACACCTTCATCCTCTACCCAAAAATCGAAACCAAAACCACAACTCCATCTTCACTTTAACCTCCACCCACTAACACTTGAAGAGCCACTCCCTCTCCCTTATCTCTCTGGCAGCATTGCCACCCTTGCAAGGGGAGGAAGGATTTGTGCTCTTCCTCCATTCTTTGATGCCCCAAGGACTCTCTATCATCAAGGTTTTGTTTGGTATGGGTTTCCTCTTCAAAAACCCTTTCTTTGATTATTGTTTGAGCTAAAAAATGGAGATTTCAATCCTCCTTTATTTTGGGTTTTTTAAACCCATGAAATAAGATGTCTTGTGCAAGGTTTTGTGCATCCTATATTGATTGATGACAATGGGTTTAAAGGGTGCCTTTTTCTTCTCCTAAATTTTAGCCTTCAAGTATAAATTAGGGTTGGGAGTGTTAAAAGGAAATAAGCCCCATAGGCGATGACCCTAAAAGACAAGGGAATGAACCCCATAGGTGGTGACCCTAAAAGACAAGACAAGGAAATGAAACCCTAGGCAGGTGATCTAAGACTCATGGAACCCTAAAGGTGTGGTACCTAGAGGGGCCTCAAAAGTGAGGTACCCAAAAAGGACTATTGGTTTGGAACCTTAAGTATTATTGTTCTTATATGACGACATGCATATTATGGGCTCATTACCTTTTTGAAGGTGGTCAATCTAATAAAATAAAGAAATGAGAGCGTGATGAAAGAAAGATGGCGATTACAAAAAATAAATGTTGAGGATGAGTAATCATAAAATGTATGCATCTCCTAACTTATTATTGTCTTAGTTATTTTATATGATATGCCTAGATGCATACTTAATGAATGATTAAATGGATATTCCTATTAATCTTATATGAGTAGTTTAAAAGCAACTAGTTTAGCTAATTAGATTTTAAAAATTTCAGTAACTAAACCAATTATATGATCACCTTTTTATAATAAACCTGAAGTGACAAGGGCGATAACAATGATATAGTTAGTGCCAAATTAGAAGTCCTATTGAGAAATCTTATATTTCTTACTCCTATGTTTTTTTTTTGTCATTACTAGAGACAGACAAATCCACTTGAAGCAAGGGAGCTACTATTACTAAGGAAGACTACAATTGGTACTAGACTCGTATGGCCCAATGCTTTACGTTTTGTTATGTATAAGTTGTGGCAAAAGTACTAGTAAATCTAGGACTCTATATTTAGAAAGAAATGTTATTTATCTTCATATCTATTATAGTAGAGCATGTCATGATATGGATTATGAATTAAGTAATTATAATTCAGTTATGCAATGTTAGTTTTACATTAAGTTCTTCATTCCACTTTATTAGATTAAGTACCCAAAGTAACTTTGATTCTCATCTACGTAAGTGATATATCTCCAATTCTTGCTATAGGTTGAAGCTTTTAAAAAGTAATTTTCACACACACAAAAAAAAAATGTTACCCACTATTTTGCTTAAACATCGTGAAGCATAAGTGACAATTAATAGAATCTAAATGGGAACTTAAGTATAGTTAGGTTTTACTAGGGTGTTACATACTATTGTTATCATTATATTGTTATGTCGAGGTAATTTTGCAAGTTGTGATAAATTGTTCTCAAGTTCCTATAGAATTTATTATTGATGATCCCTAACCAAAGACGAGTTATTAAAGTCTTATTATTGATTATATAATCCATATGGGTATATTGAGGTCTTTTTGGTACTTTGGGTTAATGGGAGATTGTTATGTAGATTTATTGACCTATTATGATTGTGATTGTCATTTAAATCTGCAGGAGAATTATCAATATAACTAGTATAATGGCATATTATTGAAATAGTTTTTGGCACAATCTCAATTTTGTTATTATTTTGAGATATTCTCATATAGTGTTTTGGCCATATGCTTATATTGTCATATTTTATTGTTGTTGATGTTGTTGTTGTCATTGTTGTTGCTATTGTTTGTTGTTGTTGGTGTTGTACACACGTTATATGTTAATATGACACATTATGGAGACATTTTGGACCTATCTCATTTTGTTGTTGTGTTAAGATTGCCGTTTGATTAGGAATTTCATTTTGATCAAATATTGATGAATAATTTTGTTGTACATTCTCATTTACCTATGTACCACATTTTGTTTGGTCACCATGAAATGAGTATCTTGCATGTATAATGTTAGTACTCCTTTGAGTATGATTTTTCACATTGTTGGGATGGTTGTTCCCCCATTTTGGACCATTTGGTTGGAAGTGCTTGTTTGATTTTGATATCTTATTACTCTCACATATTGTAAATTGATTTGGGTATTATTTTATAGTATTTTGATTTATTTTGTCCAAGTAGGAGGTTGTTTGAATAATTTTGTGAATGAACATAAATCAATGTTGAATTTAATTTAGACCCAAATTAATTGGATGTCAAATAATTAAAGTTTATTTTTTAAGTCCAATGATTTGTGATCATTGTTGTTATTGGGCTAATTATTGTTAAGAAATCTTGTGTATGAGCTTTACTAATGGGTGGTTTGACTCATCACTGGACTGATATAAGAAGAGACCCTCCTCTTAACCATATATACAAGGTGTTTGGTTGCTCCATTTATCCCATGGCACAAAATACCTAATATGGAATAGGAGGAGTAAATCTACTAAAACATTTTATTGAATTTCTTCCTAATTTCTTATGTTTTATCTATGAGGATACAAGATAGCTATGGATTCATGGTCTTTGTCCTCAATCATTCTAAGTAACTCTATTCCAATTCTCCAATTTTTATTGTATATGCCATTTTCAGGATTAAATTGGTCTTTGGGGCATAGAAATTTCATGTATTGTTTATATCATATGATATATTGAAATTCCTTCACAAGCAACCAAATATATGGCATACACACCATACACACATAACATATGTTTCAATGCAAAAAAACACCACAAGTTGGCATGCACCTACACTTCCAGTATACTCACATATGTGCTCTCTTACACACACTCCCTATTTTGCACACACACACACACACACACACACTGTTACACACACCCAATGAATTAAACTCACACACCCTTTACTTTACATACACCCCTTTTATTTAGTACAACTACTTCTTATCATTGTAGAGTTACTATCCTCCATCGTTAGCAATTGTAACTCTCCAAATTCATAAGATGCGTGTCACTCTTTACCAGGTATATAACACTCCTCTCATAACGTTTATCGCTCTTTACCCCTAATATCTCCTCATTTGTTGTATCTGTCACACCTCATCTATGTGTATCACCCACTTCCTTACCACTTTTACTCAATTAGACCTCTTTTTAAGATTCTAGCTTCTATATTGTATGGCACCCTGCAAAACTCAAACAAACTATAGACCTAAAAACAAGGGCAATGCTCACATGTAATTGCTAGTCAATAATTTTACTTGGAGTCAATGGATGGTATGATGACACATGTATTAGTGGAGCCTACACATTTGACACACCCTATATAGCATTGCCCTCTCTCCAAAATTCCCTCACCATAGCCACCTCCTTCTTTGCCATCATCCTTGCCACCTATGCACTCTTCACTATCAATCCATTCACCACATTTTCCTCTAACTCCAACGACACTACAACCATCGTCACTCTCGATAGTTTTGATGGTGAAGAATCCCTTGTCACTATTAGGGTCTACATGTATGACCTCCCACTATGGTTTACCTACGAAATCATTGCTGCCCACTTTGTTGGCCATGGCTTCCCCTCCACCCTAAAATGTGACCTCCCTTAGCTACCTGGGCACTAGCACATGGGAGAATGGTTACTCTTCTTGGACATGAACTAGAGTGCCAATTGAATAGGGTTAAGTTGCCAGTTACCCGAATTGTGCGCTGAGAGGAAGCAAACTTATTCTACATGTCGTTGTTTTCCTCGCCAGCCAGCTGTGTCGATGACCAACTCAAGAATGGGTTAGACCCTATTTAAAGTAATGGGGAAACAAAGGAAGTGTTGATGGAGTGGCTTGAGGGGTAGGAGTATTGGCGGAGGAACAGTGGAAGGACCACGTGTTTACGGTACATCTTGAAATTTAATTAAAAATTAATTTAAACTTAATTAATGAGAATTTTGGAATTCTAACAAGCTTTATAATGATAGTGAAAAAATAAAATTAAAATTAAAAAAAATGTGAAAGTAACCTTGCAGGCCCACAAGCCCGTCGAGACAATCGAAAACCCTAGAATTGGGACCAAAAGATGTTCTGGGCTAAGAAAAGATAGGATTAAGGTTAGAAATGATTAGAAATGACAATTTTAGACCCGAAATTAAATTTTAGGCAATATCTATTTTTCTTAGTATGGTATTTTACCCATTCGGTAAAATTACGATGTGCAATTTCTTACACTATATGAAATTTGCTATACAAGTTACCACATAATATGACAAGTGTGTGGCTTAGGAAAGGCCACACCATTGCCTTTTCCATGAGCCAATTAGAGTCTTATAAAAATTACAATTTTTACTTAAAGAAAATAAATTTTGTGGTAGAAATTATTTCCAACACAACACATGTAATAAATGAATACAAGACTATATTTCTCATTTTTTTCTCTTCATGATTTTGGCCAAACTTCCCCTTTACAACCCTCTATACTTGTTCCTTGCCAAACTCCATGAAAGTATGTTGAAAAATTCATGTTATACCACTAAGAATTCATAAGCTTAAGCACAAACACCAACCTACCTCTTGTAATCCCTAAATCAACTTTTGATAGGGAATCCTTACCTTACTTCACTATCAATAATTTCTGTTGTGTTGGCTGCCTAAGAAGGGGGTTTGGAAGGTTTGAATTGAATTTGGTGGTAAAAACTCTTGAAGAAAGCCAAAGAACAAGAGCAAGAGTTTGCAAGAACCAAGTAGGGTTTCTTTTAGCTCTTTTATCTTCAAAACTGATTTTGGAAATTTTTGAATAATTAGACTTGAAATTCTTGGTTTTATTTGCTATTTATACATAGATGTTGATGCATTTAATAGGTGGATTAGTTTGATGTTGGTAGAAAACTCTTTTTATCAAAAGAAGTTGTAATTTCTGTTGTTAGGAAATCTCAATTTAAGTAAGTAGGTGATAATACACGAATTTTCTCACTAAATTAGAGACTTTATTTTGATCCACAATTTTAATATGATAAAAGTAACATGTTAACGTGTCTCCATTATTTTTCTTGAGTCATTTTGAGAACTTTTGCATTTTTAAAAATTCAAGAACCGAGCTGGTCAGGGTTTTGCTTGAATAGTCAATTTTGGAGTATTGAATTTGTCTAATTTTGTTACTATGTCAAATAATCAAATTTTGACTTGCAAATTTTACTGGGTGTTGAGGACATCTTGAAGTCCAACCTTGAATTTTTTTTATAGAATTTTATCAGTTCATGTGATAGGGTAATAAACTGGGACTTTAGCTGATAGCTAAAAATACATGGTTTTTGACCTCCGAAATTGTATAATTTTATTAATTTAGCTTCAGACCTTATTTTGCTTTGAAATCTTTATAGGGTTTCATAGACATGTTAAATTAACTCTGAAAAATTGTCTTGCTCTATTTTGATGAGGTTTAGTAGTTGATCCATAATTTTTTTTAGAATGAAATTCTAGATAGCATGCTGAATTGTTGAATCCATGATGAAATATTAATGACTTGATGTCTAGTATACTATGTGAATTTAATGATGATGTTACATATATGAAAATGTGAGTGCTCATGATAAATGCTCCTATATGAAAAGAAGATTGAGATTATAGCTTGAGATCATGAGTGATATGTATGTTTGATGCATTAAGAAACTCAGAAATTGATGTTAATGCATATATGATTGTGATGCTTGTATACGTGACATGAAGCATAAATATGTTATGTGCATATAGTTGTGAATACTTTTGACAATTGCCTTTACATGAGAAAAAGAATGAGATTATGCTTTCTTGGGCCGAAGAAAAGTAAATCAGAGGTCAGGGAAAGTAAACTTGACTATCCTTGAATTGAGTCGAGGAAAGCAAACTTAACTAGGAATAGATCTATGTAAGAGTTGGAGAAAGTAAATCCAATGATCATGTATAGGAATAAGCTCAATCCTGAAAGCAATCTATTACCCAGGAGTGGAATAAGCCACTATAGATCAAGGGCCAAGACAAGTTAAAGTAGCAATTGTCCTAAGTAGTCCTCTATATTATATGCTAAGTAAAATTAGAGATCCTCTTTGATATATCAAGGGCACATAAAGATGATATCCCCTTTGGTATGTCAAGGGCACATAAAGATAAAAAAGATATGAGATCCCTTTGATGTACCAAGGGCACGTACAACTATTAAAGATGTATATGAGATCTGTCAACATATCAAAGGCACGTAAAGATAATTTCACTAAGGATCATTGCATTTATCATATGCATACTCATGTTACATTGAATTGTTTGTCTAATACAATTTATTATGAGCTTGATTATTATGATATATGAGTATTAAGTGATTGAATTCTAAAAGAAACCCATATCGAAAGGATGATTTTGAACTTTAAAATGAATCTTTGATATCTGTTGCATGATCATATTTTTTTTAATAAACCGAAGTGGCTAGGATGATGACGATGACATGAAATTTATTATATATTTTGGAGATGCCCTACTGAGAATTTTACAATTATCACCCCCATATTGTTTGTGTTCTTGTGTCTTCTCTAGATTGATCCAGAAAAATAGAAGCTGATACATGGAAGAACTGGATTTGTAGTATTTCAATAGCTTAAGCCCTTTTCAGTTTTACTTGGTTATATGTATATGTTTATAAATATATTAGAAGATAGAACGCTCATAGAAGAGCTTTTTCTTATATTTGGAATTGTATTCAATAAATACTTTGTTTCTTGTTATATTTTTAGTAACATTACGAATTAGTTATTACACAAATCAAACAAATTAGTATACAAGTGACACACAACACATCAGAGTGCCACCCCACTAAGTGTGTCTCTCCATTTCACCCAATCTCATCGAATGTGTCATTAAATAAAAGGTACTAGTTATTTACTCATAAAATAAAATGTTAACAAAAAAAAAATCCAGTGATTGTAAAATGTTATTACACTAATATAGCAACAAATCAGACTATAAAGAAAATAACATAACTTGTATGAAAAAGGCTATTTTAAAAGTCAGTTGTCAAATCCAAACAAGTATGGAGAATACGAAGAAATTTTGAGATTACATGTGGGCAACTTCTAAAGAAAGCAATAAAGCAAAAGATAACAATAAAAGAAGAAAAAAATTGATGGCTTGCCTAAAGCAAGTGAAACTCCTCACTTGACTCTCTAAAGCAAAATTCTTAACTTTAGAGGATCCAAATCCAAAGTATAAATTTGTCAAGCTAATTTAGTCCTTTGACTATTTACACAATAACTACGAGATGATGACTTGAGGGCTTTTAAATTAGAGCTAGATGATTCTTCAATGACCACCACACAAAGCCTTCCAAATGAGAAGTTTAGATAAATGAAGTAATTTCCAAATATTTCTTGAGGCAAATGAATGAATGATGCAAATGTGTAAGAATAACAGAGGTACATGTCAAAGAATTAAAACTAGAGAAAGTAAATAACACAGACAAGGGTTGTCAAACAAGAGAAATATTTGCCTGTTGTAGGAACACCAACTAAAATATCATTTTATTATTATTAGGTACGAAGCACACATTCAGCTGATATTTAGGAGCATGCAAGGATCTCTCATAAAACGAAAGGATTTATGAAGGTGTTTAGCTTAAAATACTTCAAAACCCTTTCAACGCTAAGTTTGGTTTAAATACTTCAAGACCCTTACAAGCTAATCACACTCTTGCAAAGGAAATAACTCGTTAATTAAGTGTCAAGCATCTATATGTAATGGCTTACATGTCCTTTTAATTGGATACAGCGGAAAAAGATAAAGCTAGTATATAATGAACAAAGCTTACTTCACTGCTCAAAATTACAAAGATATTGCCCTTATACACAAAGAAACCATAATCGTGAAGCTGAAGTAATTAATGACAACAAGATAGAAACCACTCTTGCTAAGGAAATCTTAGCTGCCTAGCCTCATTGCTGTTATTGAGAATTGAAAAGTCACTTCAGTATAGGAGGACTATAGAGAGAGTGACGTAGATGCAGATTTATGTTGCTGCTGCTTATTGAGCACGCGTGCTTCATCTTTGCTGTCGGTTCATCATTGGAATGATCACTTCCTTGCTGGTCATTTGAAGAAGATCCATCAAGGAACATGCTAACCTTCATATTTTCTCTTTTCCAGCCTAATTTCTTTTATCATTGCTGCCACATCTTTCATGGTTAGCCTGTCATCTGGGCTTGAGTTCACACACAACAAAGCCACACCTAAGGTCTGCAACATTTCCTCAATTTCGGATTCTGGCCTTGCACGCAGGCTTTCATCTAGCACCTCAACTCCCCCTCTTTTCTGTCTCACCCAGTCAACAATGTGGAGTCCATCTGGTATTGTTGGATCAATTGGTTGCTTCCCTGTTAGCACTTCTAATACAACAATACCATAGCTGTAAACATCACTTTTCTCTGTTATCTTCATCATATATCCATACTCTACAAATTCCAACAAGAAAAAGATAGAAAAGAATAGGTGTTAGTATGTTGCTATGGATGAAACCACATTCAAAAGGAAAAAGTTGTACAAAATACAAGCATATGAAACATTTATTCAAAAAAAAAACACACACACACACACATTATACTGAGTAAATCTAAATTTTAGTCTATGAAGTATTCTCGTTTTAATATTTTAATTTTTAACAGATCAAATGCATATACTTTAATCTTCAAAAGATTTCACGTCAAACATATTAACCCTTTAACAATAGCATTATATGCAAACGAGTCCCTGAATCATCTATTTTTAACACATTAGTTTGTGAATCATCAATTTTATGTAATCTTAGTACTAACCAGGGGCTATGTATCCATAGGAACCAGCTAGTGTACTGGAAGATCTTGCAAAATCTCCATCATCAAGAAGTTTGGCAAGCCCGAAATCAGCAATGTATGGCTCAAATTCAGGGCCTATGAGGATGTTGTTGGCCTTAATGTCCCTGTGAACAATGGGAGGAGCACAATCATGGTGTAAATAAGCCAAGCCTTCAGCTGCTCCTAGTATTATCCGAAATCTGGTGTTCCACTCCAAGCAGTTGCCACTTCTTTCATGAAGTAGGCTTCCTAGACTCCCATTTGGCATATAGTCATACATAAGCAATCTTGTGTTTCTGTTCCAACAGCAACCCAAGAATCTCACAATGTTCTTGTGGCGAATTGAGCCAAGAGTTTTCACCTCAGCGGAAAAGGAATCACGAACTGCTCCATTAAATGCTAACTTGTCATTTTGACAGTCATATTTGGCAGCCATTGTTGTTGGCCACAGCTTTTTCACAGCAATGACATCCCCATTTTCCAGTTCTGCACGGTACACAATCCCAGAAAACCCCTTTCCAATTACATTGGACTCCACCAAACATTTTAAAACTTGCTCCACTGAGAAATTTACCTTTTGGAATGGAGTGAACTGCCAAGGCCATGAGTCTCCTCCGATCTCAGAATCATTGTCATTCTGGACAATGTTCCTCGCTCGAAGACTGTAACAACTCCACAGATTGCCATTGCAACAGTCAAGGCACTGAGCAATCCAATGGCCATTTTGATTATCTCTGACCTCTTAGAATTAGTTCCATTTAGCATTTTTGTCATAGCAGCATTGCTAACAAAACAGGAGTCACGACCACTAGGACACAAACCTTGGTTTCCTGCTAAATCTGTTGCTGATAGCTGGTGGAATAACTTGCTGTCTGGTAGATAACCTGTGAATTTGTTGTAGGAAATATTCAGAGAAACAAGATTTTCAAGGCCTGAAAATACCATCAAGTCACCTTCAAGCTTGTTGTGTGAAAGGTCTAGAACAGACAGCTTGGTCAAAGCAGAAATCTCTGCTGGGATTGCTCCAGATAATGCATTTTGGCTCAAATTTAGAGCAATATCAAGTGCTTCAATTTGAAACAGTTCTGGTGGGATGCTACCCGAGAAAATGTTCCTGCTAAGGTCTAGCAGTTGAAGACCTGAGCATTGCCCAAGTGAGGAGGGAATTGAGCCGGAAAAAGAATTTTCGCTGAGGATGAGTCTAAGGAGTGAAGTGAGTTGGCCAATACTCATTGGAACCTCACCAGAAAAGTTATTCAGAGAAACATCCAAGACCTCAAGCCTTGTGAGCGAAGACAAGTAACTAGGCAAAGCACCAGAAAGTGAGTTATTGCTTAGATTCAGCATTTGCAAATCTTTGCAGTTTCCAATCTCATGCGGCACTGACCCAGTAAGATGATTTTCAGACAGATCAAGGAAACTAAGGTTACTGAGATAGCCAATTTCTCTTGGTATCCCTCCACTGATTCTGTTGTTTACAAGCCGCAGGCGAATGAGAGAGCTGCAGTTACCAATCTCAGGGGGGATGGAGCCATAAATATCATTTGAGATTAGTAGAAGCTTTGTCAAATTTTGAAGCTTAAACAGGCCAGGGGTAAGCTATCACTGAGTGCATTGTATGACAAATCCAAGGCTTCAAGGCTTGTACAACCACCCAATGCTGATGGAATGCCACCTTCAAGCTTATTCTGCCAAGCAAAAAAGACTGTTAGCTTTGCCAACCTTCCAAGCTCAGGCGGAACTGGACCTGATAGCTGATTAGTATCTAACTGCAACTGTATGAGGTTTGTAAGATTGGAAAGTGCAGGTGGTATTGAACCAGAGATGTTGTTGTTACTCAGCATAAGCTCTTCAAGGTTTGAGAGTTCCCCCAACCTCTGAGGTATGCTACCAGATAAAGAGTTCAAGGATACATCAAGAATCTTCAAGCTTCTGCAGCTGCCAATTTCCTCAGGTATGCTCCCATTAAAATTGTTCTGCCACAGCAACATCTTTTCCAGCTTCTGAAGCTCGCCTAGCTCTTTTGGCAGGGAACCAGAGAGATCATTCTCATACAAAAACAAGTTCACTAGCTCTGAGCAGCTGCCTATTTCAGGAGGAATCTCACCAGAGAGCATGGTACTGTAAATTGACAAGGTCTGAAGCCTGATTAGCTTACCCAATGAAGCAGGCATTGAACCAGAAATTTTAGTGTCAGCAAGTCCTAATACAGTCAAATTACTGCAATCACCAAGCTCCTCTGGAATCTTCCCAACAATGTCTTTGTTTCCTCCAGCTCGTATAACCTCCAAACTTGAAAGCCTTCCCAGCACCGCAGGAAATTCTCCACTAAGGCTGTTATCAAATATGTCAAGGTTCTTAAGACTAACACAATCACCAAGTTCCCTTGGGATTGGACCACTGAGCTGGTTAGAGTTCAAGCTCAAGTCTTGCAGATTTTTTAGCATTCCAATGCTTGAAGGAATGCTTCCCACAAGACTATTTGAGCTGAGGTCAATGACTGTAAGCTGGAGGCAGTTCCCAATGTCAGGTGAGATAGTCCCAGTGAGGTTAGCACCTGAAATGACAAGCTTTTGAAGGAAAGGAAGGGATGGAATTTTGGAAGGAAAAGGAAGAGCTAACTCCACTGATTGGATGTTTATCTCAATGACATGGCTTTCTGAGGAGCATTTAATGTAAGACCATTTGCAAGGACTAGAGTCCAAAGGGTTCCAGTTAGAAAAAGGTGAAGGAACACTGGAGGAGCTATACATCCATGAAAGCAAAGCACTGGCTTCATTGTTTGCAGCAAAAGAAAAAGGAGCAAGAAGTGTAAAGAGGAGAACATGGAGAACATGGTGAAGATGGTGATGGTTTGTGATGAAATCCTGCCTCGGCATTTGGTTGTGGTTGCTCAAGGCCTGCCTCGGCATTGACATTGGCAATTGCCTCAAAAACCCAGCCACAGGCATAGCAACTCTTGGTTTTGCATTGGGCCTCTCTTTCTTTTTTTCTCTCAAAGTAACTATTTTTTCTTGAACTTGCTGGGGGTGTCACCATAGTAGCTAGGCTTACTATTATACTTGCTTTGTAGTGAAGCAAGAAAAAGAGACAATAGATTTTTTACAAGACTCTTGGAGTGAGAACCAGCACCTCCTCCTCGGCCTCGGGGTTCTGTTCTTTCCCTATATAAATTTATATTTTTCTGCCGCTTTGAATTATGCATGCCTTGTTTGACACTAAACTAGCTCATACCCCGTGTGTTGTTGCATTGTTTTCCTCGACATAGTCACTAACATGGGTTGCACCATTTATATATTTGTGTTGATAACCGAGCTGCTTCTGTAATTTGAAATAGCAGCTGCATTATTTCTGGCATTTTGCTCCTTGTTTTCAAAGTTTCATTCAAAGCAGATTCCCCTAGCGTTTTTGCAAATCATTAGAATTGCTTTATAAGCATCTAGGTCAACATGAAAAAAAAAGTCCATGTAAGCATATTTAATCGTTATTTTGGTACACAATTAGTTTAATTCACAATAGCAAGTATCAACCATAGTATTATGTAATTTAGAGTCTAATGTCTCGTCTTTTACTCCAAGCTTCTGGATTTTGGGCCTCCATCATCATTGATTAGTTTACAAATCTGATTCAAAATCATAGCACAAATTCTACGGTAAAAATTAAACAAAATAAAATGAAAAAAATATAAGGCTAGATAATAACAGATTTTTCCCATTAATGTTTCATTTTTTTTTTGCAAGTGCACCCCTTATTTATATTTTTTTTCAAGTGCGCCCCTTATTATTATTACTACTTTCCGAAAACGCTCAAAGGTGATTTTTTTCTTTTAAATTATATTGCTTTGCAAAGTATTTATGAAGTTGCTAAAACAACCTCTAATACATTCCCTTACCCTTCATTTTACTTTCAATTGTTAATGTACAAGAGCAAATTGGAGAAAATGTTCTATTAAGAAAATAAGAGTAACCTATAATGTGAATGTGTTAATCAATAAAGAGTCGAGAGAGATACTCTTGCTCAGATAGCCGCTAAAAATTTTCGAAGTCGATGATAACACCACTACTCAAAGTAAGGTTTTACTTTTTAATTCATTTTTTTTCTCATGATAACACAACTTATTCCCTTCGTTTAGCCGCCAAAGATCTGCAAGGATATTAAGACGATAGCCCCTTTTCTTTACAGGGAAACCCAACAAACAATCCTACTTATGATCCTGTTGATTATTAGCAGAGGTGTCTATAAGGGAATCCCCTTTCCATGGTTACATATTTAAGGTAGATTTGCATTTGTATTCCTCACTCCGTCCCTTTTTAACTTAATCATGAAATGCAAGATTCTAAAACAGGGTACCATGGCCAAAATTATTGAGATGCAGAAGGCAATGCCCGTGAACACAGTCTACAAGATGAGAATCAACCCTTTTTTTCCTAAAGCAATTCCAATTATTATAGGCAATGGTAACCATATGAGTATTCAATCTGTTCTTTTAAGCAAAAGAATATTTCACTTGAAGGCTTCTAGTGGAAGTAAATGGTACAAAGGCCAGGAACTAGTGGCTCGGTCAGTCATTTATTTTGTCAGTGCCTGATAAACTTCATCCTGGCCTGGCATCAAAGATGAAATGCCCCTTATGTGAGGACATATAGCACTGTTCTTTTAATTATCATTTATTTTCAACCATGGTTTGAAAAACAATTGTCCAACACGTACTGCTAATTCCACTCTGCCAATTTACACATCATACTGACCTGACCTCTTGACCTTCAAATTGCCTAACACCAACTACTCATTCCACTCTACCAATTACTATTTTTATCATATTTTTCATAGAATATAATTGGTACGTGTGCTAGATGTATTTACTTCAAGACAAAGCATTTCATATTGCAAGTACCATTATTTTTGCACTACTTTCTTCTTTCTTTCTTTCTTTCTTTTTTTTTTTTGTTTTTGAGTTATTCCATTTCAATTATTGCACACGAACTATCCAATCTGCATAAGGGACACTGTGTGTGCTCGGTCCAGTGCAAATAATTGGCGCATCTCTATTGACTATAGGCGATTGAACCAGCTAGCCACCCAGATCCCTGCCCTTTAGATGTTGAAGAGATCGGCAAGGAAGTCTCATTTCTGATTTCAGGATGGACATAAGGGGTACTTTCATATCCATATTTTTAGTGACGGATCTGGAAAATTTAAGTAATTACAACAAATATAATACATATGTATAACAATGATTTTCATCTTAGTATAGGTGTCAAATTTAATGAAATAATGACGGCAATATATATACGCACACACCGTTACTTATTTTTTTAAATCAAGGTCTAATCAAGACAGATTTCAGCTTTGTTCTAGTTCATCCATGCTTGTCACGCCGTTGCGCCGCCCCATGAAGCCCCAACTTCCAATACCCTCAAGTCCTTCCTTAGACAACTTCTTCAAGTCCTTTCCCTTTCTATAATACTTCTTGTTTTATCTTCTACCCTAGGCAACACCAAATGCTACTATGACTTTGCTTTCTCTAACCACATGACCTCCATGTCCACCACATTCTCTTCCATGCCTACAACTAATTCTCCAACTCCTATACATACTACTGATTAATCTCTTATGCGCATAAGCCATAAAGGCACCATCTCCTTATCTAACCTCACGTACCTAACACATACCATATTCCCAAATTAAATTTCAACATTATCTTTGTAGGTCAATTATGTGATCTTGGTTATGATGTCAATTTCTCTTCTTCTAATTGCCATGTGCAGAATCTACAAATTGGGAAGATTATTTGGATTGAAAGGAAGGTTGGAAGAATGTTTGAGTTCATTGTAACTTCATGTTCCTCCTCCAAAGAACCTTTGTGCAATTTCCCTAGAGTCCTCTCTCCAACTCTGGCATCTGTGTCTCGCCCATAGCTCATTAAGGAAAATGCATCCCCTCATCTCTAAGGGAACTTTCTGAATTGGTTAGTAGTGAGTCCTTTCACTGTGTTTCTTGTCAAACTATTAAATAACTAGCTTTGTCCTTTCTTAAATGTACCTCTATCTCTGATTCTCCCTTCGATGTTGTGCATTTTGATGTTTGGGGTCAGCTTTGACTTTGACAGTGGGTGGATCACGGCATTTTGCCATTTTCAATGATGATTATTCTTTTTTATACTTGGATCTATTTAATGAAAACTCACCATGAGTTGCCTCAAATTTATGTTGACTTTGCCAAGATGATTAAAACACAATTTTCTAAGGTAATCAAAGTTTTTTGTTGTGATAATGCCATGGAATATCGTGACTCAAAGCTTTCACCTATCTTGCTAATCAGGAACCCTATTTGAATTCTCTTGTACAGGTACCTCTCAACAAAATGGTCGTGCCAAGCAAAGAATCGTCATATTCTTGACTTTATTCATGTTATGCTTGTCTCTTCCTCTTGCCCTGAGTGTGCTTGCGATGAAGCTATCCTAACTACTATCTATACCAACAATTGTCTTTCGTCCTCCGCCTTTGGTAATGTTTCCCACTTTGAGCCTCTCTATCATCCTATTCCAAACTACAGCTCTCTAAAGGTTTTTGGTTGTGCCTGTTTTGTGATCCTTCAATCCCATGGATATACTAAACTAGAACCCCATGTTTGCCTTTGTTGTTTTCTTGGGTATGGGATCGACCATAAAGGTTACCATTATTGGGATCCTCTCTCTATGCATTTGTGTCTCACGTCATGTCGTTTTTTAGGAACATCACAAGTTTTCATCTCTATCTTCCTTCAAGTCCATTCCTCCTACCTCGAGTAATTTCTTTACTAACACCTCTATTGATCTGTTTCCTAGTGACATTGATGCATGTTCCTTTGGTGAGGTCACAGCTTCTTCTGATGCTTTCTACAAGATCAAGACTTATTCAAATGGGTCTATTGAGGAATATATGGCTCATTTGGTTGCTAAGGGTTTCATCTAGGAGTATGATATTGATTATGAGGAGACTTTTTCTCCTATTCTCACATCACCTCTGTTCATGCTCTACTTGCTATTGTGGGCACTCAAAAGTGGATCCTCAATAAGATGGAAGTGAATAATTAAGGTTTTGTATGGCTTTAGGCAGGCTCCAAGCACGATTTGACAAGTTTATCTCACTATCTGTCAAATTGGTTTCTCATCCAATTCACATGACTCTCTCTTTATTCGTTGGATTGATCATGGCATTGTGTTATTGTTACTTTATGTTGATGACATGATTATTACTAGCGATGACACATCTAGCATTATAGATCTTAAGGCTTCCCTAAGCAATCAATTTGAGATGAAGGATCTTAGGCCTATCAGTTATTTCTTGGGTCTTGAATTTCTCTCCTCTAATGATACCCTCTATTTATCTTAGGCCAAGTATGCTTTTAATCTTATCTCTAGAGCGGTTTCACAGATAGTTACATAACATTGACACCTCTTGAGCCTAATGTGCACTTCACTCCAATGGATGGCATCGTCTTGGATAATCTTATGCTTTATAGGCAGTTAGTTGGGAGCTTGATCTATCTGATAGTTACACGGCCTAACATTTCCAATGTTGTTCACTTGGTTAGTTAGTTTATGTCTACTTTGCATTCTATTCACTATGCCACTGTTCTTCACATCCTTCGCTATGTCAAGGGAATATTATTCCATGGACTTCACTTCTCTGCTCATTCTCCCTTGGTTCTTCCAAGCTTACTATGATGCTAATTGGGGTGGAGATCCAACTGACCATCACTCTACCATTGACTATTATATCTTTCTTGAGCACTATCTTATCTCCTAGCACAACAAGAAACAAACATTGGTTACTCGATCTAGTATTGAAGTCAAGTATTGGGCTCTTGCTAACACTGCTTCTAAGATTTTTTGATTCATTGGCTTCTTGACAATTTGGGTCTCATTGAGTCCTTCTCTACTGATTTTTATTGTGACAATAGGAGTGCTATTTAGATTGCACATAATGTTGTCTTTCAAGAGTGTACTAAACACATTGAGATTGATTGTCACTTTATTCGTCAATAAATTACTCATGGTTCTTTTTGGCTCATCTCCATTGGAACTCTTGACAAACCTATTGACCTATTCACCAAAGCTCATCATCATGGTTGCTTCCATGCTTTGCTTTCCAAGCTCAAGTTGGTTTCCTCACCACCTACTTGAGTTTGAGGATGGGGATGTTATGATATGTTTCAGATATGATTGATTGTATATTAATTTGCATCAGATTAGGCATAACATTAGGATCATGATTGATTTGATTTAATTCATTGTATTTATTACTTTTGGCCCATAAATAGGCACCGCCTTTTTGGACAATACACAGTGAAAATCTACATACTTTTCCCTTTGTGTGTCTAGTTTCTAACAAAACATTTATAAAATTGTTTGGTTTTAATCCATATAATTACATTATCTATGTTAAATGATGAACCGACTAATGGAAGGTCAGGTCTTTCAATTCTTCATAATAGCTAACAATCATACGTGACATGGACTAAATTACTAAAACCAAACAGTTTTAAAATTGTTTGGATTGACACCAAATATTTTTTTAAGAAAATAAAACTTAAATTTGCTTTTTTTTTTTAGGGATCAAAAACACATTTAATCCAATTTATAAATATTTATAGGTAAATGTATAATACTCTATTTCTTTTAAATATTTTATTTTTTATTGTTTTTTCATTAATACTATATTAAAAGAAATAAAGTTATATTAAAATAATAATTTTTATTAGTTATTTAAATATAACGGGAGTGGAGTGTAACTTGAGAGTATGAATGAGGTGGGGGGCAATACAGAGAATCCTGAAGGATAGTTTGTACTATTTACTCTTTTTCTGTTTTCTGATCGAAGGCTTTTTATTTTTTATTAGGCTTTTTATTTCTTCATCATTCCACACACTCCCAATATCAATTGCTGGACCTGGACGGCTGGAAGTGGATACCAATGTTTCGACAATTCATGGGCCAAGATCAACTCGGGCCCGGGAGGCTGGAGGTCAGTTTTGTGAGGCTGAGAACTCAGGCACTACTACGTGCTGTTTTGTCTTCTGCTTGAGGTTTGTAATAACAAAACGAAATCTCTCTTCCGTGAGTTTCATACCATGTGTCATTCGCACTGCACTTCTTCCTCAATGTGTACCTGAAAATCAGCCAACCAAGACCATTGTCAACCTCTTTGATTGCAAGTAAGTGAAGTAACCTTAGCCTCTAGCCCAGTTAACATATTATTAGATACACAAAATAAAAATAAAGAAAATGTCTGCTTCAGTTTTCGTTCACAACTTCTGTTCCCTTGCCTCTTGCGATCGAAACTGCTCCCACGATCGAAACTTGGCTCACCCCCATCATCAGTTCCACTCACCCAATTCCATTTTGAAGTTAAAGAAGCAACCTTTCCTCTCAAACACTCACTTCAAGATTTCTAGAACCCAGAAACCTCGCTCCAGTTTTGTTGTTTTTGCAGCACAATCGAATTTCTTAAAAGGTTAGCCCCCAAGTTTCATTATGTTTTTTTTTCAAGTTATTTTGACGTTTCATTTTGGTTCTTTTTTTTTTTGTCTTGAATACTGCTCTTATTTGTGTTGATGACATTTCATCATCGTTATTATTACTAGCTGTGAGTCGCTTTTTTATTGTGTTGATTTGTGAAGATGAAGAGAGAAATATAAGGATAAGCAAGAGAAATGAGATGGTTGGGTTAGTAGAAGAAGAAGTGTAACTGTAAAATAAACTGCCCACTAGTGTTTGAAAATTGGGCTCTAACTCTTGGGGGAGCAAAAGGAATTTGTGTGGACAAAAAAAAAAATGAATAGTATAGTGTGTACGTGAAAAAAAATTAAATTAAGTGAAGAGACACTAAAATACAGTTATCAACTTCAATCCCCTTTATTTAATGGTATAGATTATCATCTTTTTTTTTGTTTAGAGAAGTTGAATATAGAAAAGGTGGTATTATGTTAAACCCTGCGATTGTTTGTTTCTATGACAAGTTATAGTTTTGATGCTAGCAGAGTTTTATGAAGAGAATTGGTGAGTATCGGATAACAGTGAAGAGATTATTTGTTTGTGAGTTTCACTTTGAAGTGGAAGGGAGGGAGGAAAATTTTACCCTACAAGCCTCTTCCCTTCCCTTCCATCCCTTTCCCCCAAAGTGAAACTCACAGACACACTCCCAGATTATTGAACTTAGCTGCATTAAAAAGTGAAGTAGTAGAAATAGTTATATGCTTCGTATCCTTGGCCAATTTGTGGATTAAACTGAAAGTGAGGGATGCCCGTTGAGATTTTCTTAAGCAACTTCCCTAAACGACACTACATTGTTACATTCTTCAAATTATTTTCTTTCTTTGCTGTGATTTTAGCAAGAGTAAACCCTTAAATTAGTTCTCCAAAGATTAGTCTGTCACTACATTAGTCACCTAAATATTTTTGTGACCAAATTATCTTTTTAAAGATACATAATAGTTACCAAATTCATCCTTTGGTGCCACCCCTTTTGTCCTTTGTAAGGATAGATGTGGTGTTATTTCACTTTGAGGGACTTATCTGGTGGAGGAAAAAAAAAATCTTTAGATGGAGAATGTGGCTATGCTGAAATCATTGGAGGACCAATTTAGGGGTTAACTCTTTTAACAATGAACTTGACCTGTGTTCCTGAACCGCTAGTTGTTCATGAGGAAGCTTATATATGATTGAAAACCATTATAGTAGATAGTACCTGGATACCATTATGTGGTCTCTTGTGTTAATTATGATCTTTGCATTTAGGATGCTATGCACTATTTTCTGCTATCATGAATATGCATAATGATGACAAAGTATGCTGGCGACTGTTGGGGCTAGATTGTATCAATCTATCAAGTCTCGCAACCACAAAGGAGTTGATTTTGGGACATAATGCTGTTAACTTCATACTATTATCTGTGTTTCTTTGAAGGATGCATTTGCATTATCCCTTGTATATGGCAAGTCAAATTTCCTGAAGGAGTTGTAAATCTAAATTTATTCCTGAAAGTTTCCATAGTTTTCCTATGTAGTCCTTTCATGCTAGTGATGTATTTGATTGTAAACCTGGTAATTGTTGTTGGTCAACACTTTGGTTAATCATTTCATATTTGATTATTATCTACATGCCATTGCCATTTGTAATTTCAAGAGGCTTCAAAATGAGACTGGGAGTTGGTCTTAAGTTTATGCACTTCTGATCAGAAATCATCTGCTGAAAGGAAAACACCTTATGGTTGTTGAATATTGAAAGTATCTTGTGATTTGTGTAAATTGTCTGCCCTTCAGAATTGGGAACATTTCATTTTTGGTGGGCTGCTCTGTAACAACCCTGGCCATTTTGTTGTGCATAGTTCCTTTTAACAGCTTTTTTACTTGTCCAGGAATCTAACTATTGCTCTTTCATAAACTGTCGTTGTGGTTATGTGGTAGTTCTGCAGACTGCATGGAAAGTTGGCAGGGATGGAATTGAAGCTGGTACAAATCTGGTTCCAGTAAGTCAGAACTGCCCTTTCATAATTTTAAGTGACAACCTTTTGATCTATTATAGCTATTGTTTTCATTTTTTCAATAAAAGTATTATAAGATTGTCTTCCATTTTTTATGTGTCTATTTCTGTAATTCTCTTACTTGATGCTAGAGTTCAGTACCAAGACCAATAGCAAGGATTTCAGTAACTATTGTGGCTTTGAGTGTTTCACTTTTCGTACTTAAGGCTTTCCTCTCCACAGCATTTTTTGCTTTGGTAAGCTATCTATTTTTTTTTCCCATCAAATTAAAATTTCAGAATTATTATTTGTTTTATATTGAAATTCTTCATATGTTGAGAGAGAGAGAAATTGATAAATCTAGGTGACGCCTCACAACGTCAATTCCATGATTCAACAATGCCAAAATTGAGGTTGTATAGTCTTATCTTCTAGGGCTAGGCTATTATATAATATCCATCCATTAAGATGGGCATTGCTTCACATTTTATGTGGTAATTTTTCATTGTTCAAACTGCACAGGTAGCTGTATCCAATTTTATTTGGAAAAAGTTAAAATTTGAACCAGTTGAACTCAAATGAAGCCACATGGAGTTCTATGTATTTATGTTTCCTGTTAAATTGATAAATCAAGAATTATCATGCATGGCTCAACCAATTGTGACTTGGCATATAGGATTTGATTCCAAGCCCATCTTTAAGGATCAGTCATGGGTTTCATAGCTGCACCAGAATTTAAAAAAATTATAAGACATGTAAATTTGTTGCATCTGTGACAGAAATACCTAAATTTATTGTGCTGGTTTTGATTATGGTTCCTGTTGCTATTTGTTCTCTTATGTTGCCTCTCTTTTGGAACATTTGGTTTGAATTGCATCTTTTAGTCTTGGTTTGTATTCTAAGGAAGATAACCTCAAACTATTAGAATATAGCTCTGTCAATTCTAAAGCACTTTTTTGAATCTTCAATTATAAAACTTAAATAATGTGATAAATACATGTAAGGAATAAAGAAAAAATATAATAATATTTCCAAAATATCTTAGAATATGATATCATAAACAAGGACACACACCATCTCTTAGAATGTTAAAGAATATCTTAGACAATCTCTTAGGATTGATTTCTATATTTCCTTATATTTCAAGAATTTTTTTTTCTTTATTTAATTAGGATTAGGATTCTGGTTTAAGTATAAATAGGGATTGGTGTTTTGTATTTTGAATCACACCACATAACATTAGAATATATTGTATCAATATATTTTCATATTATTGAGAGTCGATATTCTATATTTTCTTCCTTCTCCATCTAAAACCCACAATTTCAGCATAGTATCAGAGTGGTACCATCCTTCATGACTTATGTGTCTACTATTCCACTACAAAGTTTTCTACTATTTGGAGCTCTTTTATTTATTTGTTTTTCCTTTGATGTTCACGTTTCTTTTATGTTTCTCTTCTGTTTGCCTACCCAATGTTCCTCTTGGTTTTGTCTTCTCCGGTGCTCTTTAGGTTTGCCTTCTCTGACACTCTTCCTATGGTTTGTCTTCTTTGGCCCTGTTTCATTCATGGCTGTCCCAGTCTGATCCGTTTCTTCCACGGCAGTGCCAATATGGCTCATTTCATCCACAATAGTCCTAGTCTAGCTTGTTTCATTAACAATAGTCCCAGTTTGGCCCGTTTCGTCTACCACAGTCCATTCTGGCCCTTTTCATGGCCCATTTCACCTACGGCTGTCCCAGTCTAGCCTGTCTCGTCCATGGAAGTCCTAGTGTTGCCTGTTATCTTTCTTATTGTTAAGGGTTTTTTGGTAACAAGTTTAAAGCTTAGTAAGCTTTAACTTAAGGGGGAGTGTTAGAAATAGAGTGTAATAGTATTTCCAAAATATCCTAGAATATCACATAATATTCACACCATATGTTGGAATATTGAAGAGTATCGTAGACAGTCTCTTAGGATTGATTTTTATATTTCCTTATATTTCATGACTTTTTCTTTATTTAATTAGGACTTGGATTCTAGTATTATTATAAATAGGGATTGGTGTTTTGTATTTTAAATCACACCACATAACATCATAATATATCTTATCAATATATTTTCATATTATTGAGAGTCGTTATTCGATCTTTTCTTCCTTTTTTTATCTAAAATCGACAATTTCAACAGTACAGCTGGCAATTTAACTTTAAGCTGTAAATTGTACAGATTTTGATTTTCCATGAAATAAGCTAACTTTGCAGAGCTTAACCTTTCTTATCCAATGTCCTTAATTTTAGTTTTAGGTTCTACATGTGTGAATACCTGGTTCTGAACTTTTGATCAACTTGGATTTCTTGAGGGAGGAAGATTACGAGGGAAGGTCTTACTCTATGTAATTCTAGGAAGACCTCTCCCCAATTGTGTTATGTGCAGTGCTTGCTCATAATCAACTATGCAGCTTGTTTTGCATTGTTCTATGCCTGACTTCATATGAATGCTTTGTTTGCCATCTTTGGGGAGTGTTAGGTTTGTTGTAGAGATTTGAATCAGTTCTTGTATACTAGTTTTGTTGGATTTACTTGGAGGAAAGAAGTCAAATCTTTGTGACAATGTGCTGTCTATACCATTTGTTGTTGTATTTGGCTAAAGCGTAATTCTCACATCATTAATAGAAGACATTCAGATAAGCAGGTCATATGGCGTAGGATTAGGCAATTCAGAGCCTATTTGGTATAAGACATATGACCTTTTTAGAGGGATTTCCCTCTCATAGATGCTGAGAATTTGGAAAACATTGCTTCTTTGGTTCTTGGGTTTATTCTTATTTTTGAAAATCAGGATCTCTTGTACTCCATGATCTCCATAATATTATTTTCTTTTTGTTACTAAAAAAAATAATTCTAGGAAATTGTTGAAAAGTAGACTGTGTAGTGTGTAGATATACTGACAGGCTTACCATATATATATATATATATATACTGTGACCTTCATAATATCTTTTATACAGGAATGATTGTGATGTAATTACATATTTCACGTAGCTGTGTTAATTTTATTACTATTAGGCTATTAGCATTTTTGCTCAAAATGATGAGTTCTTACCTCAGGCAGGCACAAGTTATGGCATGTGCTATATGGAAGGAAAATTAGATTTCTTACTTTTTTCCTTAAACATGATTTCTTCTCTTGTTTCTGTTAACAGTGTGATTATCATTTCACTGTCATTTATCTACTTTGGGTGGAGCATGTCTTTTAAATGACAGCAGTTTTGGCAATCATGTACATCTTGTACTAGCCATATCAAGTGAGTTGAACGGGAATTGTACACCTCAATATATATATATATATATATATATATGTATACATACCCTTGATTTGGTTGAAATGATTTCTCATAAGGGAATGTTTACTTAGAAGGTAAAAATGGCAGGTAAAAATAACATGACTGAGCTTCATGTGTAATTTAATTTTTATCTCTATTTTTACCCCTCAACCAAATACACTCCAAGATGAATATTATAACCAACTAAAAGAAAAAGATGGGTGGTTCTAAGCTATATGCTTCGATGGTGTCAGTTATGGTTAATGACAAGTAAATTGCTTAATGACAGGCCACTATGGGACTCGCATACTTCGCTTTCCTTGCATTTAATAAAGATCAAGGATCTAGCGGGAATGGAGGAACCACCTCTGCTCCTGAGGAGGATCCTGTGGAAGAAGCTCGAAAGATAATGGAAAAATACAAGTAGCGGCATTAGAGCAAGTCATTCTCAATGACCCCATTTCTGCATTATACATACGCTAAATGTAAAGCTCAGCACCTGAGTGATAGTTTGGAAACGGAAAGAAAGAATTTACTAGAGTGGCATTTCATCATTTAATTAGATGTCATTTTTTATTTCTTAATATCATTTCATAGCCTTTACACAGCCTCAGTCCAAATGACACTTTCCAGTTTCCATTGCTTAGATGTTTGGTATCTCTTTAATCCAATTGAATATGTGTCTCAGGTTTTCACATATACTTCTTTCAGTTAGAGAGATCGCACAATTCAAATATTTTGTGGTTAAACCTCAAGAAAAAATGATCCTCAGAGAGTTGAAACTTTACATTAATGATGGGTGTGAAGGAAGGTCAAAATCATGTGAGGACCATGGTAAGGAGTGTGGACGAGTAAGGCAATTTGAAGATACCTTCATTCCTTCTTACTTAGCAATTTTGACTTTTTGTTTGAGTTCTTCTGTGTCTATGGGAATCTTGGTTAAAGGCCCTGTATTATTTAATGTTAGTTTAATTTTGGATATACTTTTTGTGGTAAACAAACGAAGATTCTCAAATAGTACAGTTATGAATAAACCATGGATCGTTTAGTTGTAGGAGGCATTCCAAGGTTTCTCGAAGGAGCTCTCCATCCCGTTTATTTTGTTTGGAATAATTTGAAAATGAAAATGATTTGATTTGTAAATCAAATCTTGTGTTTGAATCTTTAAATTAATATGAAATGAGTTAATTTGTAAATATGTGGGATTTCCCTCATTTGTTTTTGAAACTCTACCAAATTTGATAGAATTTGTGTGGAATTGAATTGATTTTACACTTCAAGGCAAATCAAATTAATTCATTTATGTTTTTTAACCATTCTAAACATAGTGTATTTTAAACATAAAAATAGATTTCTAAATCAATTTAATTTCATTTTCTATTTAATAATTTCAAACATAAAATTTAATTTACTAATCAAATCAATTTAAATCTTTTCAAATTAAATCAAATCATCTCAATTCTTTTATGATTCCAAATACTATCGTTGAGATTGGCGCATGAGGAATACGTTTTTAGGCTTTTAGAAAAAGTGAATTTTTCTCTTTTTTAGACATTTTTCAAATACAATTTAGATTCGTGCCTATAATCAACATACACATATAGTCTATTGGGAATTCAGATATTCTCATATTGCACCCCATAACACAACATTTCTAGTCATACTCATTCAGCCATAACTCAACATACTATTATCTCATTGGCACAGCCAAGGCACAACAATATAACCCACAATGTCCAACAAGTAAATTCACAAACGGAAAGCATAACATAGTATAAAATTATACATTTGGCATAGCGTATAAGGGCTCATTTGGCATCATATAAGGTATGATAACATAAATTAATATAATACATAATAGCTTTATCCATTGTTTGGTGTGAATAATATATTGTATAAGTTTATTTATCAAATTCCTCTTATTCATTAAAATCATAGATAACTTAATCATACCTATGGGAGTAGGATAAGACTTGATTAGTTTTTAACGTATAAGGTCTATTTTTTACATTTAAATAAATAAGAATAAATAATAAAATAGTAATTATTTAATAAATTAATAAATTAAATTAAATAATAAATATGTATGATTTTTGAAGTATTTATTTATAGCTAGAGTTATTTACAAAAAATATGGGAGCTAACCTTGTCCCTTAACCATATTGTGGGGGGTTTGATTCCCACTCATGGGAATGGAGCGAATTTTGTGGCCAGCTATTTGTCTTTTTGGTAGAGCTTTACAGTGAGAGGATTAGTCACTATTGTCGATGGTGGACACTCTAATTTCGATCAAAAAAGAGTTATTTATAAAAAAAATATATTATATATTTTAAAAGTATATTTAAATAACTAGTAAAAATTATTATTTGATTTGTACTTAATATATATGTATAGTTAGAATTGTTTGTAAACAAATAATAATATTATATAATATAAAATATAGTATCTTATACGCTATCATACCAAACACATAGTATTAAAAGTTTATCATGTATACCATCATATCTCATTTTATCAGGTATGCCAAACGGGCCCTAAGTTCAAAACAAGTTTCATAGGATAATGCCTGTGACATATTGGAACTATAGCTTTAAACATAGGGGGCTATAAGGAAAATGTGGGCTCACCAAACATATTTATGAATCTACTAAGCTAGAAAGGGTGCATAATTTGGATCAACACCTATATTTGAAAAAGAAAAAGGACAATAAGGGGTGAGTTTTATAATTTTGTGAATAGATAAAGCATCTATACCCTACATGAGATGAAGCATAAGAAAATCATATAACTATAAACCATCTAAATAATCCTTGAAAGTAAATTCATAGCCAACATAAATAAATAAGTAGGAAGAAGCCTTATATAGAATAATCCATCTGGATCACACTCAGGAAATCCTTCTTTCGTGTGACCCTACAATCTGCAGAACCACTTGCAATGGCCTACAACACATCATATAGGATCCTTGGATGGTCATGTAATACCTTCTTAGTCATGGTGCACCCTAGATGATGGCTACAGACAAGGTTGTTAGGAGCTCCTATGTAGGAACGGAAGAGGGATACAAGAATAACGAGCACAAGGACATAGCACGGAATGAAAGTTCCTACCAAGTTCCTACCAAGAATAGACAGTTCCATATATATATATATATAAAACACAAATATGCATTAATGATTTTTCACAATGGCATATAACTAGAGAATACAAAAAATGAATCAGCTAACAAAGACAATAATATCCTAATTTAAACTAAACTACTAAATGTTGCAAGACTATTGTAATTTACGTCTTTTGAAAACCTTGAAAGACTTTTTGAATTTCCTCTTTAGCTCGATCCATTTCCTCATAAATATACCCCATGGTTGGTTTTTCATCCGAATCCACTAAATGAAGCCCATGGAGAGGAGGATAAGCATCCCTCAAGCAAAGAACAATATCTCTGCAAAATAGCCTATCCAATATAACATTTGCAACCAAATTCCCATCTCTTGTCTTTGCAAACTTGCTTGACTTCCATTTAGTAGAAGTAACATTCTTAACAATGCACCTTTGTTCTCATGGAGGCAACCCAATGTGTGGTAGGATGTAACAAAGTGAGTTATGCCTAGTCTCACCAATTTGCTCCTTTGGTGTGATGTTGCAATAAGGAAATGAGAAGTGTTCTTGAATAGATATAAGTTATAATTTTCCTTCCCATATAAATTGTCTCCTTGTGAAGCTCTAACTTCTTTTCCAGGTCCTCCAACATTAAGTCAATGCAATGAGCAGTACAAGGTGTCCAATAAAGTTTTTTTTTTATCTCTTTTTTACATCAATATCTCTCCAGTAGCTTTGTACTTAGCTGAATTGTTCGTGACAACCTAGATGACATTTTGTTCACCAAACTCCTCAACAACATCATCTATCATCTGAAATATCCTATCAGGTTTTAGAAATATGAGAGGCATCAATAGACTTAAACAAATAGTCCCTTTAGAGTTATTTGCCAAGAAATTTAATATAGTTTGTCTTCTCTTGTCCGTCCACCCATCAGTCATAATAATGCAGCCCACCTTGTTACAAAAAGCTTTACGTTCTTCTAATGATTCCATTGTCGGATCCACTTTTTGCTTCAATTATTTGACTCCTAATTCATGATGAGAAGGTGGCTTAAATCCTAAACCATGACGAGCAACCTTTTCAAATATCCTACCAAATTCTTCACTCTTTGCCACATTAAAATGTATGGCATTATTGTAGAAAAAAGAAGCAATTTCTAGGCATGCTTCTTTTCTCAAATTCTTCTTAAATATGATATTGATGGTGGCTTGAGTGCTAATACCCTTTTCTTGAAAAGGCTTCCAAGTGTCTCTACTTCCTTCCTTTTTCTAGCAACAAAAGAATCATCTCACCATCTTTGTTGCTTGCTCCTTCTTCTTTAGGTTATCTTGTGTTTTTTTTTATTTATCAAATCTTGTTGCAATTCAACTAAAATATCATTTATTTCTTCACTTCATCAATAACTACCGTGTAAGGTATAACATCCTTTTGTGTACTAGCCAACTGATACTCCAATCTATAAATACTTCCATTAAACATTTGTCCACAATAATTTCATTTTATTTTCCTTGAATTTCCATCACCACAAGTTCCATGAGTCAAAGCCACATCACTCTTATTTTCGCAAGCATCCTTATTCACTTTTCTACTTCTTCCTACATTTTTTGTTCCACTCCCAGCAATGCTCCCATATTGAGTGTCAACAGGAGTCCTATTATTTTGACTAGCTCCTCCACTTGACATTTTTTTCTCAAATAATACCTATTATATATAATACATAAAATCAGCAACAATGTGGACAAAAACAAAAAATTCAGCAAATCAAATATACATATGCACACTAGAACAAACTCAAATTGAAAAAAAGAAAAACCCATAAAAGACACCCACCAACCCACACCCACAAACACGCATAGTACACTCATCTTAGTCAAAATTCAAAAAAAAAAAAAGTAAAGTAAAAAAAAATCCCACACTTAGTTACAATCACTCAAATCAAAATAAAACAAACTAAACACACTCACCTCACCAAATAGAGAAGCAAAAGCAAGACATCACAACAAATTGCAAACCCGAAATAGTGAAAAAGACCTGATATTGAAGATACGAAGCAAAATGCAAGTGTAGAGAAGGGCAGGCATGACCTTAACAGAGAAGACAGAGGTGAATAGCAGCGATCGAGTGAGATACGATGGCAAAAGGCGGCACAATGCCAATGATGACTTTGAGGAATAACCCCTTAGAGGTAAGTGATAAAGAGTGAGTGGGAGAAATTGAGTGAGGGAAGGGTAGAGTTTTTTTTAAAGAAATTTGGGCCGAGTTGAGCTCCGATTCTCGGGCCCATGTGGAATGCTCAATACCCAAGGAGTAGCCACACCTAGCGCTCATGCACTCTTATAAGGCGCTCCGTCGTGCAATCCGTGCCTGAATAGTAACGAGCATGGAGAGGCCCTGTAGGTTTGTAGGAGCATTCACTCCTACATTCTTACACACATTTATGACAACAACGGCTATAGATCCTATCCCAAGCACTCCCAAAACAATTTCATAAAAGAAACAATCATGTCTCATTCATATAGCTTTTCCAAAGGATTTTCATAAAGAAACCTTTGCCTTTAATTAGTTAGTGTTACCCTTAGAATTCGATGGGCTTAGCATCCTAGCCCATGATGTTTGTAATGGGTACAGCCCCTTAAACTAGATGTGGTTTTGACACTTTAAGGAAATAAGGTTGCACTCTTGCTAACGGTTATAACTTTTGGTTTAGTGGCAAGTGCTTGATCCAACAAGTGGTATTGGAGTGAGGTCATGGATTCAATCCCCAGTTGACTCTATGGAGAGATTATTGACTTTAATTAGCTAGCATCACCCATAGGATTCGATAGGCTTAACATCCTGGTTCATGGTGTCTGAATAGGTGCGCCCTGAAGCTAGATGCGATTCTCATACTTAAAGGAAATATGCTTGTGCACTTGATAACAGCTAGAGCTTTTGGCCTTGTGGTAAGTTCTTAATCCAACAAAATAGAACATAATTAATTCAACAAGTTTTATTGTTTTTTTTCTCCATTTTGTCTATACCATTGAGATTTAGCCATAAATCATCCAATTCACCATATTCTATCTTTTCCTTTAAGACATTGTAATAAAATGATTTTCTTGTCTCAAGTGGTCCTTTGAACATAATTATATTTCAATAAATAAAATCTAAAATTTTATATCCTTAAAATGTGCTCATGGCTTAATGTAAGACAATAGTAGGGCGAATAAATATTTATATATTTATAGATATAAGATAAAACAATTATAGAAACTAAATCTACTCGTATAAGTGGTTCTCAAAACCATAGAGCAATCTAAATGAGTGACATGAAGAGACCTGGAGACATCCAAATGCCCAAAAGCTAGAATCACAATATCAATATTTGTGAGCTAATAATGTAATCAATTAACATTAACTAGTTTCATATCTGAAAATCCACAATTCTATACCTTGGTTACTGACATAAGAACCAAAATCTCACACTCGGGTAACATCTAGCAAATCCCCAAAAAGGGGAGTAAAATTGGGCTCCAAAGATCCCTTAGATGGTTGAGGAAGAGAGAAGACAGGATAGGTGTAGTTGCCTCCTTGGAAACCCAAGGTTTCAACTTGTCACACCACTAAGAAGGAAGCCTGTAGTTGCAAGATGTCTCAAGTGTGGCCAGTGTCCAAGTGGTGGTGGTGTTGGAGGTGACTATAGGAGGGGGAAATGAGAGAACGGATCATGGAGGAGGAAAAGAGCAAACTAGGTTCCACCCATTAATACTATGCAAACAAACATTTATTCACCTATGCTAAGACAAGGTTACCATTTATTTGATTTTTACCATTCTCACCATCATTTTTGAGACATAACAATTTTAAATTATTGGGTCCTCACGATCTCCTCCCTTAAAGAATTCAGCCCTTGAATTACAAATAAACTTAGACACAATGCATATACCTTACGAATTGAACATATGCGGATATTTGACTCACATGACCTCTTATGCTTCCCATGTTGCTTCTTTTCTACTATGGTTTCACCAAATCACTTTTACCGAGGCTACTTTCTTAGAACGAAACTTCTTTACTTGACAGTCATGATAGCTACTAGTTCTTCGCATAGGATAAACTCTCGTCTATTTGATTGTTTGAGGAGAAAGCACTTGGGATGGATCGGAAAGGTACTTTCTTAGCATGGACACATGGAACACCAACCAGATCATGGATAACTTAGGTGGAAAGGCTATATGATAAGCTATACAAGTGTCTATTAGGCCAAAGGACATCACTATGAACTCGTAATGTCCATACGGCTAGGGTCCTAAATGCAACCTTTAGAATATCTTGTTCCTTAATCCTCAACTGATGATACCTTGAATGAATGTTGATATTGCAAAAACACGAAGTTCCTTGGAGCTATTCAAACTGATCATCATTTCTAAGAACAAGGTATACTTGTTGCGAATAGTCAGCCCATTAAGTTGCGTGTATTCTACATATAGCTGCATGGACCCATCCTTTTTTTCACTAAGAATATCGAAGCACCCCAGAGTGATGAGCTGAGCCAAATGAAACCTTTATCCAACATGCCTTGAAATTGTGTTTCGTCATTCACCATGGTGACATCTCCTTCGCCAGTTGCCTTTGCCTAGTTTGCCACCTTGTCAATGTCCATTCTTGTGTTCGCTTTGCTACCTTGGGTCTCTTCTTCTCCTCCACTTCGTCAACATCCATCCTTGTCTATTACAATCACTAATACACATATTTATAGTATTTCTTTTATAATTAACTCTACTAATTGGGCTATAATGGGTCCACTCGTTACACATAACATATTATAAAACCCTACTGTTAAGTTCAAAAATAAATTTCATAGCATAACAAATTCCCTGACCCTACTTGAGACATATTGGTTTTAAAATTCTAAACATAGGGGCCCACAAGGCAAAAGTGGGCTCACTAAGAGATTCAATAATCGACTGAGTTGTGGGGATGTAGAATTAGGATTAGCACCTACACCTGAAAAGGAGAAGGAACAATGGAGTGTGACATTGTGAGATGCATAGTAAGTGAAAAATTATGTTAGGTTAGGGTTTTGTGGATGAAGGGTTGCATGCTGCACACATGACACAATGGTATTTTTGTGATTGTAACATATTAATAAGGGTATAATTATAATAAATTATGTTAGTATAAATTCAGTTCAATTTGTTTTAGTTTAATTTTCAATTTTAGAACCAAAAATTAAATCAAACTCATTGATTTTTACCAAAAAAGGAACAATTTTTTGTAAGTTTTAATCAGTTTTTTAATTTCTTATTCAATTTTCTTAGTTATTTTCAATTTGGTTTGATAATCAACACTCTTTTATTAATTTCTCGTGTGAATACAAATTGCATTTGGAGCTTTTTCATTTCACAATTCAACTAAAGAAGAGTTGTTTATCAAGTAAAGGCTCATTTCGATCCTTAAACTTGAATGTGTATTTCAATTTAGTCACTGATATTAAGAAATTACCAAATAAGGCCTTGAAGTTATAAAAAGTTATTCAAATTAGTCCCTACAATAATATTTATAAGGACTAATCTAATTTAATAAATGATTAATTTAAATTATTTTTTGTAACTTTAGGGGCTAGATTGTTAATTTCTAAATTTTAAATACCAAAGTGAAAAGTCGCTGTACTTGATTTCCTGATCACATCTTTGCGGTGATCGATTAGCAGCTTCTTTGGTTGACATGAAAGCATAAAGTTTGAAGCATGTAGACTAAAGGGGTGTTTGCTGGAATTGAATCGGCAAAATACTTTTTGAAAAGTTTCTTTGAGTATCTTCTTGGGATATGCACGGACATCTAAATGAAAATTCCTCCTAATTTGTTTTCTTTCATATACATAAATTTAGTGATTGAATTTAGGACCACATATTTTAGGGATACGAGTTTTTTCTACTCATATCAACAACACCTTATTGGTGAATGCCAAAATATTTGGATATTGCTTAATTAATTAAACCGATGGTTGAATCGGACAATGGAACTAAATTTAAGAAACGATGAAAATGTTGGACTTCATCAAATATAACTTTTCGTTTTGGCACAGAAACATGCTTCCCCATACCTTTACCACCCCCTCTCTCTTTTTTACTCCTCTTATATCACCATGTAATATGCGCAAATGAATTCAATTATTCTCATATATCGGTACATGCCTCTGATCTGTAGTACTTTGTGCTCCTCCCTTTAGAGAGAGTCACTTAGCTTTGCTTTTGAATTATTAGAAAAAGAAGAAAAAAATTGTCCACGCCTCATGTCATGCAATATCTCAGCACTATTATGAAGCAATTTAACTTTTCTTAGCCATCTCAACCATGCTTTAAATACGTTCCTTAGTCAATTCCAACTCCACCAAAAAAAAATGCATAATTAGACATTAGTCATTTTCAAATACACCCATAGCAAGAATCATTAGTCGTTTTCAACTCCACTGTTACAAACATCATAAGGGTCAAACAATTGAATTGGCACAAGCATGGTTAGAATATGACGTATCCGTGAAACATCATTTACTTGGCTGTTAATTAACTTATTAGAATATCACCAACAAGCATCATTTAATGGCTACAAACTAGTAGTAATGGACAAGTAAGCCATTAAAGGCCCTCTTTAAGCGGGGAAAGCAGTGCCATGAAATGGTGGATGATTTGCTACTTATAGTCAAGAGTCTAATTTTCATTACATGACTGCATTAGTAATCATGATCATTGAAGCATTCTTATAGTCAAGGGTCTAATTTTCATTTCAATAAAATATTGCGGCAATAAAATAATCTTTTCCCTTTGATTGAATATTGTTTCTTTGATTTTCAGAAATTAAATATCTTTATCAAGGAAAGACTATACAACTGTATGCCTTACCATAATAGGAAAGTAGTTAATTATGCAAAGTAGAGCTTCTATGTTTGATTGAAAATAAAAGTCTAGGAAACAAACGAAGGAATTTTATTTTATATAAGATGTTTAAGAGAGAGATATACACTAGGATATGAGATTATGGAAGAATTTACGTTGATATGAAATTTAAACTCAAATCGACATTGGCAATTTCATGAGAGTGACAACAAAGCACTAGAATCTGATGCGAGACGAGGTAACGCATTGTAATTGCCAATACTAATTTTTAAGAGAAAAATGTACAAACAAAAATAAAATCGCCATTGACAATTTATTTTTAAATTATTATTATACTATTTTTCATTAAAATCAGTATTGCTGATTTTAATTTTATATTTTTTAAGATAAAATTGTCAATCACACAATTCATATAATGTTGCAACTATTCATTTGTCTTTAATAACAAGCCGTGGCGATTTCTTTTTGGTTTCTAGAATATTTCCTCACCTGGTAGCTAAGAGATTTAATTTTTTAAGGTAAGTCAAGCGCCCAAATGGGGATAATTCACAACAGTATTTTTTATTTTTAATCACATCAATTCCGAATTAAACACACAGGACTTCATGCTTAAAGGATATTCTCTTCCACTCAGACCCACACCTAATTGGTGATTTCTATGAAACCCATGGGATGACATTTTTTTCTTCCAAAAAGCATGTTATATAGTCTATGTACACATTACAAAAGCCGGATGTAAAAAGAAGACCTGAAAAAGAACAAACACGGCATATATATATATATATATCTGATGAGTAGAATATTGTACTTTAAATTTGCTAACCTAAAGGTGCTTCAGCATCAACAAATTTTATCAAATGCTTTGTGCCAACAGTGTGGTAGTAAAACACAAAGGTAGTGAAAATGAAACATAAAGTACCTATGCAAAATATATGATATATCATATATCCATAACTATTCTCCAAAAAGGATATAAATTATTAAAAATATTCAAGAATCCCTAACAATGTCATCCCTATCGGAAGATTTAACATATTAAAACTTGTGACATCTAACCAATGTTGACTATTCAAATCCTCAACTCAAAAACTAAAGGACTCAAGATTGACAAAGAAATATATTAAGCTGTGACATGCAGTTAAAGATTACATATGATATGAGTAAAGCATAAGAGAGGAAGAAACAAATGAATCAACAAAATCAATATGTTTCCTCACATGTTCTGTACCATAAGAAAAGCATGTCTCCACCATGATGAACTGTGTTATTGCTGTCTATTCGCTTGCAGTGTGGCTTTTGGCTAATTCCCAGTGCCAGTTGGACAAGTCTGAAGGTTTCACTGTTCTTTAACATGCTATTATAAAGATGAAAACATTATCATTGGGGTTCAGAAAAATAGATGCAGAAGCTATCTTTACATGTTAGTATTAGGAAAGAGAACATTACGGCTAACTAAGGATTTTTTGCAGATTTAAACTAAAAAAATATGAAAATTTTAAATGTCTCCTAATCTCGAAAAAACTTGAAATGTACTTTTTTTTTCTTCAAATACATAGGTCCTGAATCTCAACATTGCCAGCCTAGCACCACTTATGTGCAAGAGCATGTTGTTTTAGACATGTGTTGGTGGACAAGTCATTCTAGCACGATCATCTATGTGATGCATCAGGTCTACGTATCCTTGGATAAGTCTAGCACAATCTTAAGGTACCTCAAAACCTACCCAGATAGCAGGATGACCCCAAAATGTAGAAACAACAGCCCTTATGTAGATAAGCTTGCTGCAGTGACATTAGAGTCACCACGGCGAGACCCTTGCCACGGTGAGCATGCGAGCCAGCCCAGTTGGGGGCAACTTTTGCCAGGCTCATTGGAGAGATCCGTGTAGCCGAGGCGAGATCTTGATATCAGAACATGTCCAAAACGACAGTTTCAGGAAAAATATAGCCCTTCCCCTATATACATTCATCCCAAACCAATTGCCCCTCTCATACTTGAATCCTAGCACCTTTCAACCTCTCTTCCTCTTCCAACTCCTTCCTTCCCCAAGCTCCAAGGTAAGGGATTCATGGTTTTTATCATGTTTGATTACTCTCCTAATGTCCATAGAGTTATTCTAGCATGATTATGGTTGTTCATAGGTTTTTGTTGGTTCCATAGCAGATGTTGGTGTCATTCCTGCCTTTAGCTCGTTGGTGTTGACACCTCACACTCTACCCCTCAAGGTGAGTGGGTTTGAGCTTGTGACCTTTATATTCAGCCATTAGAGTTAATTTCCTTGCATAATGATATTGAGAGATGATTATTTCATGACAAATATGAATTTATATGAATTTATGCCAAGTTTAGAAATTTCATTTTTAAAAGCATCATGAAATGTGTTAGAAAACTCATTGGACCATATTTGTATGTTCAAATGTTTGCAAAGAGATTATCCCCAAGTATATGTTCACATGATTTGTAAATAAAGTTATGCATCTTGGACTATACTAGAATTTCACGTTTATGAAATATTGCTCTCCTAGGCTTTAGAAAAGAGTTTCAGTTATACAAATTTAGAGGAATTATTTAGTTTTTCATGATTTATAGTTTATATGATAGCTATAGAGAATAAACTGATGATTGTAAGATTGTTAGCCATGGTACCAAGTTGTCCATCAGACGACAATCTCACCCCTATTAGAGTATTCACAGAATGGAACTTAATTAGGTGTCCACTAATTACGAGACCACGATTAGTGCCCCTTTAGAGTTCAGAGTATATCTATGTATATAAGTTATCAATTATATTGTCATAGATTTCTATTTCTCTATTAGTTTACTACTTTACATGATTCATCAGCATTTGAATTTTTATTATTATGTACTTAAGTATGCAAATTGTTTTACAGTTGTTGCATTTTTATGATTATTATTCCTGTTAATTGTCCCATGTTGAGGTTATGGATGAGAATCTACTTACTGAGTTTTAATGAACTCACCCCTCTCTTTTTTCACTCTCCCTTTCAGATATAGTTGCTTCCTCAAATCCTTTGCAACCTCCACCTTAGTAGTTGCAGTAGTTTGCTTTTGGTGAATTATTTCACTTTGTAGTGAAGTTAGACTACGTTTTGTTGAGTACTCTAGTAATTGTACGAGCAAGGTCACAAACCATGCATATACATTTATTTTGCTACCATGATTTAGATTGACATGTATTTATGTTTTTATGGATTTTATGATTGATGGGTTGTATTCATGCACCCGTTTTTCCTTTATACTCTAAGCATATTGCATAATTTTTTATGCTAGAATGATTGACTTTTGATTAATTTGGATTTAGTCCTCATTGTGCATCATTGAATAAAGTCATGGTTAATTACACCTTTTTAATGAATAAATATGTTTTGAAGTTTCTTGTACTTGTAGTCCTCTTTTGTGAATGTTATTTGCCTGCAAGGACTTTCCGTGTTGGTGTACGAAGACCATCGAGGTGCATGAAGCTTGTAGCAATGTTCAATTTGGGAGAATTTGGGAGGAAAATAGAAGAGTTCTGAGTTATTTATAGGAAGTATTATAATGAAAAATTCATATCTTTCTGTACAGAGATCATATTGAAACAAATAAGGATGTTTTGAAAAGCTCAAGAAGTCCTATAAAACTTTTATGTTTAGCTCAGAACCCAGTTCTACAGGCATCTTTGTGAAATTTAAGTTGCAAGATTAAAGGTTACTGATGTTCTAATGCTGTCCAGCTTGACCTCTAGTTTGTATTTTTCCAATATCTGAAGTTATAGACATCTAATTGAGGTGATTCTTGTGGTGTTGGAAAGCTTATTTAAAGAGCTACAACTTCTATCTATAGATCCAAGAGCTAATTTGAACGTTTTGAGCCTCAAAATAGGCTTCTAAATGTGTGGTGGACCGCCCCAATGGTCTATGATTGCCCTAGTGGTGGACAGGTACGCGAGTTCCAAGATATTTGGATGACCATTTGACCACCTCAACGGACTATGCCTGCAGCCTTGCATCAGTGACAGGCAACTTAAACCCATGATGTTATTTTTGCCACATTATAAATAGAGATAAGTCAAACATTGTAGAAACCTTTGGCTCATTGTTATTATTTTTACAATCAAGCACTTTCTCTCTACTCTTTCTCTTCTCTCTCTATTGTCTCTAAGTTTTGGAGTTTATAATCCTTGTTTTGGCTCCCATTTAGGATTGCAATTGCATTTTTCCTCAATATTGATTGTGATCCTCCACCTATGGAGGAGTAATCCCTTTACCTTATGCAAGGATAATTGAAGATTGAGATTATTATTGAGGTTTCTATTTTAATTGCAATTTATGGTTGGTTTTCTCTCCCATTTGTCATCTTTCTTTAATATTGGTTATATGAATTATTGCAATTGTGTTTATGAGAATTGCTTGATTATGTGTGCATCCATATGCATGATTAGGATTCTATTGGGGTTTTTGGTCAATTGATTAAATTACATCCAATTGGTAAGGGATTGGAATTAACTCGTTGGAGGATTAGGTTGCTATAATTAATAATTAAACAACATAGGCTTATAGAACCATGATTATGGATAACTAATACAAGTGTTTGTCAAACCCTTAGTGAGAGTGTGATTGTGTGGCCATTAAGAAGAATTGCATTATTGTGTGAAAACATATAATTAATGAAAGTAACTACTGCCATGAATTTATCTTTTGAATCAATTATTGAACAATTCTTAATCTAATGACTCCTTATGTATGTAATTCTTCTTATAATATTTTCTCAACTTAATGTTGATTCCAACAACTTTAAAAAGCCCCTCCCCAATTCCTTGAATCAACTTTAAAATAATTTTAATTTGTTGTGGGTTGATAACTCGCATCAAATTTTTAGCACCATTACTTGGGAAGTGGTGCTAATTGAATTTTTTTTTCTATTCTTTTTATTTTTATTTTTATTTAGTTTATTTTTGCCTTTTTATTTTTGCATTTTTATTTATTTATTTCATATTAAATTTCTTGATTTAATTTAATTTTAGTTTTTCATTTTTTTGTTTCCTTTTAATTTTTTAATTTTTTTTTATGTTTTTAGCTTTAAAAAATAGATTTTTTTTTTGTTTTATTTTAATCAGTTTATTCTCCTACTTGATTTTTCATGTTCACTAACACATCCTTTAATTTGCAACCATATAGTTCTTGTAATGTTGCAGGTACCTAAGTTGTCGATGACCCATATCAAAGAAAGGAGTCACAACATGGATATGATGCTTACTCCTGCATGTACCAATCCGATTGGTATGGTTATATGGACTAGAAATACGGAGTGTTGAGCTATATCAACCCTCTTACTTCCAATAACGATTCCAACCATTGCCACCTTTCTATCAATAACCGCTTATGTATCAACTACCTTTGGCACCTGCACCACCAATCTCTTCCACCAATGATGTTTCATTTCAGGATATGATGAAATTGATAATGGATGAACAAAAATGATATTGGAGATGCAGTCATATTTTTGTCAATTAAAGGGTGCTCAAAATTCATAGGCCCAACCTAGTTCTTTTCATGCCCCAAATGTAGTGCCGAGTTGATTAGTGATACATCTCACCAAGGCACAAAACATATGGGTGAATTGCCACACAAGGAATTGGTTAAGGGGACACTTGATGTTCCTTTCACTCCACTTGTGAGTTCTAATGACCCTGTCATGGTGAAGATACGAACAATGCTGATGTCGATGATGTGAGTGATTGCACCTTATACAAGCCCTTCAGAAATTTCAATTAAGGAAATCCAACACCCCATACACCTTGAAGATCTATATGCAGAGTCTCCAAGTTTGTAAAGTTGACGATGATTAGATACTACGGAGGAAGATTCTATAATTGAGATGTTAGCTATAGAGGTTGTTTCATGTCTCCAACCATCACCTCTAGAAAGCCAGCCACTTTTATTGAAATTGAAATCTCTGCCACTGAGCACTTTCTAGAGTGAATGGGTACACTATTTTGGAGACTTATGCCTAGCTCCAAGCCTTATGTGCATTGTGCGGTGAGCTAGTCGAGAGTTCTTGGGAACTTGTTGGCAACATGTCACAATGGAATACTTCTTTTGGGAACACACATATCTTCTGATTGAAAGTGGCTTGTTTTGTAAAAGTGAGGCCTAGGAGGAGCTTAAAGATTTCCAGGAATGCATCAACATCTTCAACACTTGGGCCCTGGAAACCTAATAGTTTCAAGAGCCATGGTATGCTTCGTATAGAGGAGGATCCAACTGGATTCAAAAGATGCAAGCCTTGGTGGGAATTCCTAGATCAATTCAAGTATAAGCTTCCATGAGGGTCTTGATAGTCCAACTTAGGGATGTTAAAGCAAAGTGTTGGGTGGGAGACAACCTACCATGAGGGAGCTCTTCTTTACTTTTTCTCTTTTATGTTTATGCATTTTATGTATCTTTATTTTTTATTTTAGTTTTGAGTCTTGCATCATGTTTTATTTTATTTTGAGTCTTATACCATTCCTTTGATACTTTAGAGGTTACATGCTTAGGCTAACACCATAGGAACTACATTGACTTGGTTGGTATTGATTTTATTTTGCATTGCATGCTTGGTGATTCACTGTGTTGTGTGGATTGAGTACATGGGATTTACTTGTGAGTTCTTAAGCCTCTTTGATTGATTTAGACTATCATGTGTCGTCATTGTTTGTTCATATGTGTTTCCCTATTTGGATTTGTATTCTAGAACTTGGTTAGGGTCTTATTTGAAAATATGCTCCGATGTGCATGCATGTAAGGGATTGAGGAATTTTTTTCTTATTTTTAGCCACTTGACCATATAGCCAACCTTTGCTTATTACCATTGTCTAGCCCCTTTGAGCTTTTTTGCCCCTTCTTTTGTTTTAGCACATCCTTAGCCAAAAGTGAAAAACCATGAAAATTCTTGACCTTTTAGGCTTAGGAGAGTACTTGTGTATTTCTCATATGTTCTTGAGCATAAGTGTGGGGAGAGCGTGAGAACATGTGTAACATCCCAAATTTCATCTAGGCTAATTGACTCTGAAACTCGAGCAATTGACTTACTGACTAGGCAGTTGATCTTGGCTCCATAGTGGAAAGAGTCAACATTGGTGATTTATTGTTGATTAATGACATCAGCATAGTTAGAAGACACATACGAATAAGCAATGATAAGTACTATTAAGGCATAAACCCAAAATTAAGTATATTGGACAAGGACAATTTATTTACAAGGTTAAATTGCCTAATCAATATTAGTAAAATGCCATTAATCAAATAGATAGTAAAAAATTTATTTGAAAGATTAATCCTAATTAATGATAAAAAATGAGTAAAACTAATAGAAATTAGACAAATATAATGAAAAATAACAAATAATGTTAGAATAATCAAGTGTGTCTAGGACAAGATGCAAAGAATTACAAAAATACCATTACTTAGTGAAATTATGAAAATACCCTTACCATGAAAAGGAAATTACCAAACTACCTTTACCTTATTAATAAATGACAAAGACACCCGTATTCTATAAATGGAATTACAAGAATACCACTACCATTGTCTAATTACAAAAATACCTTTGTCTGGTTAAAGAAATTACTATAATGTTACTACTTTAATAATTACTATAATGCCACTACTTTAATAATTACAACAATGCCATTGTACAAATCTCTAGACTTGTCTTTAGACAAGAATAAATCTAAACCATTGGATTAAGATGACAATATAAAAATTTAACCATATACATCATGCACACTCTTAACGACATATATGCACATAGACAATCCCATTCTAAAAATTAAAAACACCTATTAAAGCATAAGGTCACATGATGTAAATCTATGATGCATGCATGCATTAAAAGTTGGAAAATTTCCACCCTCCATGCATGCCTAACAACATTGCTGATTAGAGGCTCTAGGAAAATGGAATTTTGTGTGGTTTCAAGACACAAGGTCACCTTGAACACATGATCCATGAAAAAGCTCTTGATTGCACTAAAATAAGCCTACACTAGCTACTACTTCCAATATGAATGTTGTGCTTAGGACTTAGTAATCTAACACAATTATTTTCTCTAACCACATGTGCATCCAAGAACAACAAAATTGAAGAATAAACCCCTTAATTTCAGCCCTTAATCAAGGCCTCAATGACCTATAAAAGGAGGGAGTGTGTGAGCTCATTTGCAATACATACACTCTTGCTAGTCTTCAAACCTTAGAAACTCCATAAGTGTTCTTTCTCTTATTCTTTCTCTACCATTTCTTCTTATGTTCTTCTCTTCAAAGACTTCTCTTCACTTTCTAAACTTCATCCAAACACTTAAATTCTAAGTCCAAACTTTCGCTAGCCTTCACAAGAGTTACAATCTTTAACTCTAATAAAAAATATTTTCTTAAGCACTCAAGTTCTAGAGCCAAGATACAAGGAGGGTCATCCACTACAAGAACTCTTACTCAAGCCTAAGGAAGAAGAGAAGGACTCTTTTTAGACCCTACATAAGAGGTAGGAGTTTCTTTTTTATTTGTTCAAGCATTGTTGGTTTCTAACCTTGCCCATGGTTAGAATGCCTCAAGCTTGTGTTATTGACAAGAGTTTTGAATGGTTATTTGTAAAATATATTTTTATAAATCACTGCATGCACTTCTCTGTTATAAATATTTTTATGATGTTTTCATGCTTATATATGGCTTAAAAACATGGTAGATGGTCCTTGGATTGAGGGAGTAACATCAAACTTAAGAATGATAGGTGCTGGATTTTTTGCTGTTTCTAGCAATAGCTACTTCAAAATATGAAACTCATAGAATATGAAGCATTTAGGAATAAAACTATTTTTCTAAATACTAGACTTAATAGAGAACATTCTCCAAAAGAATCACCTAAAAAGGAGTTTTTTAGCCCAAGATATAAATTTTTAAATTAGAGCCTAAGACTTGGAACTCTGAATCTGACCTTGGAGGAGTAAAATAGGTGTAACTCACTCTAGAAAAATGCAAATGGATTGATTTCAACTCTATTGGAAAGCTAACACATCTAGGACCACACTCGCTATGCATAAATCTTTGCACTACATAAATACAAAATGAGAAATAAATTTTTGAGACAGTATACTGAGAGAGTCTAGAAAAAGGTAACTTTGCAAGGATACTATGGCATAATCATAAATGTGGTTTTAATGAAATTACCCTTAATGAAAATTTTCATAAGTTAGGAATCTGGAAATACCTTTAAGAGGTTGAGATATTAAGTATATAGAAAGTTACAAATTTTCATGTAAAAGATGTCAGAACTATAAATAGAATATTAAAAGTCTTATAAAGAGAAAGTTTTAAGAATTTAAGTTGCAATAATCTTTTAGGAAAATATATATATAAGTCATAAGGGAGCTTAAAAATATATAAAGAACCTTTAATAATATTTTAAAGTGAATTAATGTATTAATAGAATGCTAAGAGTACAAAGAAGGCTAGGAGAAAAAGAGATTTGGTTAGAATTTTGTGAAAAATGGAAAGAAAGACATCCATAATGTATAAATACCAAGACATCCATGACCCTTTAGGAACACTAAGGACTCAACTTGATAACTTGGGTTGCTTAATATGAATCGTGTATGAGAAATTTATATGAGATCTTATATGAGATTATCTACTGATTTCTATGAGATTCACATAACATGTCTACTGTTTTGGCATGAGACTTAACATGAAATGCCTACTATTTATGGTTGTATAGGAGATATTGTCTATATTACATGAAGTGATATATAATAATGTGAATATATAGTGATGAGATATGAAATGATGAGGATGAAATGATTGACTATGCCATGATTAATTAATGATTGCATGATGATGTGCATATATTCATATTTTAAATGAAATAATAAATGATCAAACTCACTGCAATCTTCAAAGGTGATTAAGGTATTGGTGATTTCACCCAGTGAGAATAAAAGTAAAGTTTGGAAAAGTAGCAATGATAGTCTGAAAAATAGACTTCAGCTAAGCTCATGGCTTAACCCCTGAACCATTGAGATCACGGACGAAAAGAAAACCATAAGGTTGTGGTGATGGCCATGGTATGAGCTCATTACCCTTTCAAGGTGGTCTAAGGCATTGATGCATTCATCCTAGAGTAATTCAAAAATAGACTAATGGACCCCGAAGGTGTGGTACCCAAAATAAATAAAGAAAGGGACCCGAAGGTGTGTTACCTAAACTAAATATGCTAAAAGGGACCTGAAGGTGTGGTACCCATAATAATGTAAATGTTGAGGATGAGTAATCATGAAATGCATGTATCTCCTAAATTATTATTGCCCATTAGTGATTTTATATGATATATTTGGATGCATGATTGATGAATAATTGAATGTATATTCCTGTTAATGTTATAAGAATAGTTAAAAGCAACTGCACTTTGGCCAATTACATTTGCAAAAATTTAGTAATTGAACCATTTATATGTCCACCTTTTTATAATAAACTCGAAGCGATTGGGACGAACGATGACACGTTTAGTGCAAATAGGAACTCCTAAGAAATCTTGTATTTCTCACTCCTATGTTTCTTTCCTTTGTCGTTACCAGAGACGAACAAGTCCACTTGAAGCAACAGAGCTTAGAAGGAGGCAATCACATGAAAATTTCAGACCTTCCAAAACTTAGCACTTCAAGTTTAGTTACGTTATAGGTGCAAAAAATATACCTTTTAGTAGAATTTATATTTTTATTTATTAAGAACTCATCGCTATGGTATATGTCCTGTGTGGCTTAGGTATTAAGTAGTTAGATTTTAGCCTATTTAATGGTAATTTTGCATTTAATCCTTTATTCCACTGTGCACACAAAGTAATTTTGAGTACCATCTATGTAAGTGCTATGTATTTCAATTTTCACTACAGGCTTAAGCTTTGGAAAAGTAATTTAAAAGAAAAAAAGTATCCACTATTTTTCTAAGTTAATTTCAAAAGAAAATGAACGCAAGGCATAAGTGACATCTAATAGAATCCAAATGCGAACTCAAGCGTAGTTGGGTCCTTTTAAGGTGTTACAACATGCCCTAATTTAAGTGTGGAGGAGGGACAATATGTATCTGAGTGGCCAAAACAAAAAAAATTCAGCAAGTGGCACACTAAGGAAGCAATTAAAAAAAAGCAATTTGGAAAAGAAAAAAAAAACAAGCAAAAAGAAAAAAAGTTGCAAAAGTTTGGATAAAGGTGTGCCATATTGTAAATTAAGGGCCTGAATAGTTAAGTTGGATAAAGTGTACCTTTAGGCACTTGTGCTGTTAGTGTATGCATTTGCTCTCCTTTGACTAGAGGTTTAGCTCTATTGGCCTATATATTCTCCCACCTTCACCTAAGCTCCATTACAACCCAAAGCAAGTCCTCTTGATTCAGGATGCATGTGTGTGTGACAATTGGAGATAAGACCTATTACAAGCTCTATTGAGGTGATTGAAAATGCATCTTAGCCCAAAACACCTGAGTGAATGAGTGGCAAACACCAATCATGAATGAGTGTGCATCATGTATGTGGATTCTACCTCTGTGTTATGTTCTTGTTCATGCCTTGCTTGTTGAGATCCTCTTTGATTGTTAGTATGAAAGCTTACTACTTGTATCTCGAGGTCCATTGGATTGATGTATTGTTATTTTTATGCTTCATACATTTTTAGAGTTAGTAGAGTTAGGAGTCAAGTCTCTTTGCTACTACATATGAGTTTCTTTCATGAGGACATGCAATTGTTTAATGCAGGAAGTTTTATGGGTTGTATTCATGCACCTATTTTCCTCTATACTCTAGGCATATTGTGTAATTTTTTATGCTAAAATGACTAACTTTTGGTTGATTTTGTACGTAATTTTTACTGGAATATTTACCGTCATTAGAAATTACCAAATTACCATAGGTAAATATTATATAAAATTTGAGACCAAACAATTCTCAATAAAGGAATATAACGTTAGAAGAGAAGTTAGGAGCAATTCGTACAAGCATTGCAAACCATTTTCTGGATGTGTAAAATGACCAAAATGCCCCTGAGGTTATTTTACTTAGAAAATGAGGATCGTGGGCCCCACCCATCCTCAAGGGGATGTTTTGAGGATAATAAAGGATTGTTTGTGCTATGTGTGTTAATAGAGAGAAGAATCTCAATTTTGAGTTCCGACGTGCGAAATGACCAAAACGCCCCCCGTTTTAACTCCATTTGCGTGCCGACTTAGCCGAACCTCACTAAAATATTTTAAAAGGTGTTTTTAAGTTATGAATGACCCTTGGTTAAGTCCGGATGGTCCCTGTTTTGGGTTAATTACGTTTTGCCCCTTTTTTGAAATTTTGAGATTTTCAATTTGTCTAACGAAACCTAAACAATATTAGGCTCAAATTAAAGCTTATTAAATTCTAATTACTAATCTAGAGTCAAAATTATTTATTTAGATTGATTAGAACCTAAAATTGCTTAAAACACCCAAATTGCTTAGTAATTCACTTAAGCCCTTAACCGTAAATTCTCTAAATTGCATGAATACCTTGCCTACACCTAAATAATACATGGAACACACAAAATCCTCTTCCACAAGGCTGTAATGGCTGAAATTATTGAGTAATAAGTCAGAAAATTATTACACAAAAATCCAAAGAATGAAAACAAAGAATCATGAAAACATGGAAACATGATTCCATGTTTTAAGCCACCAAACAAAATGATTTTTCTTCCTTATTTTTTTCTCTAATTTTTGGTCAGATTTCCTTCCTTCCTTTGTCCATTTATGAGCTGCAAAATCTCTATAAATAGGCATGCTTGAAGATAGTTTAGATGCTTAGTTCATAACTTACACAAATTCTAGTCTTAGGAGCACCAAAAGCTTTCTTTCTTTCTTTCTCTTGGCCAATTCTCCCTTCAGCTTTTCAAGGATATTTTGCTTCATTTCACTCAAGGAAACCAAGTTCTCTTCCTTTCTTTCAAATCAAATTAGGTAGGGAGGTGTTTCTAAGTTCATTTTATGCTAAGACAAGTTATGTTTCTAGCTCAAAAATGATGTTTTCATGAGCTTTCTTTTAAGTTTTCATTTTCAGTTTCTTCTTCCTTTCTTTTTAAAGTATTTTGGCCATATGGCCTAGCTTATGATGAGACCATGGTTTGATGATGAGATTCTTGAGTGTTGGTTGCAAAGCTTTCACAAGTTAGATCTCTAAAACTTGAAGGTTTCACTAGTTTCCAAAGCTTCTAAAATTTCAGTTTCTTTCCTTATTTTCCTTTCATGGTTTCGGCCAAATGGCCTAGGAAGGAATGAAATGATGGCTTGATGATGAGGACCTTGAATATGGGTTGTAAATCCATCACAAGTTAGGCCTCTAAAGCTTGAACATTCCATTTAATGCAAAACTTTAAAGAATAATGTTTTTATCTTGAGGTTTGAATATGAAATATGTATTTTTTACTTTGTCTTGCTAAGATACATATATTGGGTTGAAATCATAATTTTCTTAAAGTCTTGAAGGAGCTCTAGTAAAAAGATCAAGTGAACTTGCATCCATGTTTAAGTTTATGTCTTGCACAGCCATATTTATTTTATGTCATAACTAAATTCTCAAGAATAAATAAATGAACTTGCATATCTCATGTTTAAATTTCAAGCTTGCATTTCATGTTTAAATTTCAAGTTGTCACTTAATCTCTAAAGATAATAAAGAAGTTGCATCTCATGTTTATTTTATGCTCTCACTTTATTTTATAATGGCTAAAAGAATCAATGCATGGCATGTTTATTTTATGTCATCACCTAAAAATCCTAGAGCTCAAAGACTTGCCTATGAATCATAAGCGAAGAAATGAGATAATTGGAGTTAAAGAATTTATTCTTTAAGAAGTCTTGAGAATTGGAGCTTAAAAAAAAATGTAATTCTCTTCTCCCTCACCGGTCCTGTGCGGACTACCGCGCTCAATTGCTTAAGATTCTCTTCTCCCTCTACCGGTCCTTGGACTACGCCTTCAGTTTCTTGCATCATGTTTATATTACAAGTTCTTGCATCATGTTTAATTTTCAAGTCATCACCTTAAATCTTAAAGATAAAGAAATGGAATTGCATATCATGTTTATAATTCCAAGCTATCACCTTATAAAGATAAGATTAAAATAAGGTTGCATAGCATGGTAATAATTCTAAGATGTCACCTAAATCTCTAAAGCTCAAGACTTGCTCCTTTTATCTTAAGTGAAAGATTTAACTATGAACATTCTTTCAAGTTATAAATCGGTCCCATGGTTAAGTTAGGCCTAAAGTCCTATGACTTCTTTCAAGTTTAACAAAAAGAATTAGTTCTAAAAGAGTTTTAAAACTTTGTAAGAATTTTATGGGAAGCTAGTAATTTTATGTGTACTTAAAATGTGATTTGATGCTTATCAAGAATTTGGTGTCATTGATTGATTCCCTGGTTTGTATGTTATAGTTGTTGTTGCAAACAATGAAAACTTATGCATGAAATAAGGACATATTTTGTTACTGGAAGAAAGTGTATTACTTAAGAGTGCAATTTGGAAAGATTCTGGCTAAGGAAAGATTTGGTATTTAAGCGTGTCCATTGTGACCCACCTCTCTTTCCTGGAATCTCCCAGATGCATGATTATAGTTGATATATATTATTCCAGAATAAGACTATAAATAAGAAAATGTTAGAATTATTATGAATTGCGAGTTGTAACATGCAAAGACTTATTGGTGACTTAAAATTTATAAGAAAATGATCCTTGGACCCATCAAACTATAGGTGGTGAAAAGGTGATTCTAGCCCCCTAACCTGTCTCTCAAAAGGGTAGAGTTAGGACTTTAACTTATCAAAAAGGATAAGTATATGCTAGTGACGACTAGTAAGGTATGAGCTCATAACCTAGATTACTCCCAAAAGGGTGGAGTATAGGGTGGCCCAAGGAAAATAATGAGGATGATAAGATTTTAAAGTCACCTAAGGTACTAAAGAAATAAATTATGTGCACCATGTCCATATGTAGCTATTATGATATTCTTCTATAACATACATGAGTTGATGATGAGAAATATGATGTTCTTCTATGCATGTTATATTAATGATGATGATGAGGAATATGATGTAATGATAAAAGAAAAGTTCATTATAAATATGACATGTTAAGATTATGATGCATTATAAGACGCATAATTAAAATTGGCCGAATCTCGGTAAAAGTATTTTTCTGAACTTAAAATTTAATCTTCGTATGTTCACTATTTTATAATAACCCTGAGATTCCTGGAGACTTTGATGATGACACGTAGAGAGATACCCTACTGAGAATTCTTTAGTAAGATTCTCACTCCCTTTCCTTTATTTCCGTCATTGTCTTCATTCAGATGGCGACATTCCGTTCGTTGACACCCCTACTTGGAATTCCACTATGATCCGTGCATCATTCGTATCATTTTGAAGGAAGGTGCTCGGTTCGTGTTTTTATTTACGTAGGTCGTCCATTTGCACATCCTGTCCTAGTTATCATTTTTCTCCTACTTCTCCCTATGGCGATGAAATGGTTTTCGAACATGCACGTCCACTTGATGAAAGAATGTTACGTTCTTATCCCGCCTCATCCGCCGTCCATGGTTTTCCAGAGTATAATCCACGAATGAGATATTCTGAAACTGATCCTTCAGAAGACCCTCCTACTCATGCTTATTCTGAGAGCTCGCTCCTACTCTCCCACGTGTAAGAGAGGGTAGTGAGGAAACAGTTGTTCAGCCGAGGTTAGCAAGAAGATCGTCCATGCGACCCAGCCTGGTGCATCTCGTGTGCCCCCTTCCAGGAAGCTCGTCAGTGATCGGGTTTCTCCCCGTTTCCAAGACAGTGGCCCTAGAGAGTTCTTAAGTAGTCTTAAGTGTTATACATCCCAGTTTTAGAGTAGCCTTCCTCAGCTTTTAAGGTTATCTAGTTTAGGGGCATGAATTTCCTTATAAATAGTTTCCTATGGTGTGAAGGTGTAAGATATGATGTATGAACTTAACTCACCTTTTAAGTAAGGTTATTGTATATATGTTGTGATGTGCATTATGGATGTTATGTGATGGAGCCAATATGATATATTTAGATTCTTAAATGTCTTATTTTACTACCGTTAATCGTTTATGTTATGCGCGCTCACGATTTCAATTATGTTAAAAAAATGGCTCGTAATTTCACTAAGTATTTTCAAAATATGATGAAAGAACCAAAGCAAAGAGTAAAGTCTAGTCATTAATCAAATTCAACCTAGGTGTATTTGGTTAATTACTAGAGTGTTACAGATTTTGAGTTTAGTCCTCATTGTGCGTCATTGAATAAAGTCATGGTTAATTATACCATTTTAATGAATAAATATGTTTAGGAGTTTTTGTGCTTTTAATCTTCTTTTGTGAGTGTTATTTGCTTGTGGACTTCCCATGTTGGTGTACGAAGCTTGTGACAGTGTTTAATTTATGAGAATTTGGGGGGCTAAATAGAAGTGTTTTGAAGCTTATTTATAGGAAGTATTATAATAGAAAATTAATATCTCTTTGTATAAAGATTGGATTGAGACAAATAAGGATGTTTTGGAAAGCTCAAGAAGTCCTCTAAAACCTTTATGTTTAGCTAAAAACCCAGTTCTATGGGTATCTTAGTGAAAATTGAGTTGCAAGATTTAAAGTTGCTAATGTTCTAATGTTTGTCTAACTTCTGTTTCATTTTCCCAATATCCTGAGGTACAAATATCCAATTAAGGTAATTCTTAAGACGTTAGAAAGCTTATTCTAAGGACTACAACTTCTATTTCTAGGTCTAAGAGATAATTCAACGTTTTCAACTTCAAAATAGGATTATAAATGTACATGGATTGCCCAGGTATATGACCAGCTTGGTGGTGGAAAGGGGCAAGCACTAGTTCTAGGAATTTTAGATGACCACCCCATGGTCAAATACTCCCAGTGTCATACGCTTGCAGCCTGCGCCAGTGACATGCAACTTAAACCTGTTGGACCCCACTTTTATGTTATTTTTGCTACATTATAAATAGGGATATGTTAAACATTGTAGATACCTTTGGCTCATTGTTATTATTTTTTCCATCAAGCACTTTCTCTCTACTCTCAAAAGGTTTTGAGAGCTTCTAATCCTTGTTTTGGCTTCGTTGAGGATTGTGATTGTATTCTTCCTCAACATTGATTGTGATCATTCACCTATGGAGGAGTAATCCTTTTACCTTGTGCAAGGATAATTGAAGATTGAGATTGATCTTGAGGTTCCTATTTTAATTGCAATTTATGGTTGGTTTTTCTCTCCTTTTATCATCTTCAATATGGGTTATATGAATTATGCAATTGTGTTTCTAAGAGTTGCATGATTGTGTGTTCATCCATATGTATAATTAGGATTCCATTGAGGTACATATTTGATCAATTGATTAAATTACATCCAATTGGTAAGAAATTGGAATTAACTCGTTAGAAGATTAAGTTACTGGAATTGGTAATTAAACTTGCATAGACTCATAGAACCATGATTATAGATTATTAGTGCATGTGTTAGTCAAACCCTTAGTAGGAGTGTGATTGTGTGACCATTAAGTATAATTGCATAATTGTTGAGTGAAAACATAATTAATAAAAGTAACCACTGCCATGAATTTATTTTTTGGACCAATGATTAAATAATTCTTAATCTAAAGGACTCCTTGTGCAGGTATTTCTTCTTATAATATTTTCTAAATTTAATTTTGCTTCCAACAACTTTAAATACCCCTCAATTCCTTGAATCAATTAGAACACTTCCACGTGAGATGACCTAGATTACACCTTAACTAATTTTTTTGTGTAATTTAGAAATTAAAATAATTTTAATTTGTTGTAAGTAGCAACAACTCACATCAATGATTTTGTACAAGAGTAACTCAAAGTATATATTTTCTATGTTGATGGATTATTGGTTTTTTATTGTAGTAACTTTGATTTTATACATTTATTTATGATGATTTCATATTATGGAATTGGGTTTTAAATGGAAAATTTGCACTAAATTATGCATTATAGTACACCAATGAGACTTACGTGGCGATATGATTCCTCACATGTCAATCACGATCCAAGTCAGGTTATAAAACACTCACACCACACCATTTTAAAGTAGAGAAAAACGAGAGAGAGAAGCTTGGAGAGAGAAGGGTAGAAAAGATTCCTAAGGAGAAAAATGTTATGGAGTAACACCTCAACTGTCATGATGATGAATTGCATATTACAGGAGATTAGAAATGCTAGTAACTCCTTTTTAACTTAGTTTAATTTAATGTTTAGTAATGTAGTTATCATTCATTTAATAGTTTTTTTTATCATTTAATTTAGTGTTTTAGTTTTTTAGTGTCATTTATTTTAATTTAGTTTGGTTTAATATAATTTATTGTTATAATTTTTTAGTGTAATTTGTATTATAATTTATTTTAATTTAGTTTATTCACTTTAGTTTAATTTAGTTTTTTAATTTAATTTATTTTAATTATTTATTTAATTTACTTTATTTTTTATTGTAATTTATTTCACTTTTGTTTCATTGGTTTAGTTTATTTTAATACTATTTAAATTAGTTTATTATAATTTTTATTTACTTTAGTTTAATTTTTTATTTTAATTCATTTTTAATTTATTCATGTTTAATTCAGTTTAATAAAAAAATTTATTTAGTTTATTTTTATTTTTTTATTCTAATTCATTTTAATTTAGTTTATTTTTATTTATCTTATTGTGAATTTTTTTTTGGTTTAGTTTAATTTTATTTATTGTAATTTTTTTGTTAAATATAAATAGTTTACTATATCACCTTTTACAATTTCTTATTCATCTGATACAACTTACTCCTGTAGTGTGAACTATGTGTAAATCAACTAAGATTAATCCATTAGATGTGTGGTCTCAACATTACCTAAAATAGGTTTTTTGGCATGTCTCATAGGTTGGATCTTATGATTATGGTAGGGCATTCATAAGTGCACTTGTTAAGCACTTGCCAGACTCACCTTCCATTTGTCATATAGAGAGTGCAGCATCACACTTGAAGATGTGGTATTTTGGCTAGGGTTGTGCATGGACAAGCCAACTGATGGGTGTGGATGATTGGCAGAAATTTCACGATCTTGATATATTAACCTTGTGTCAGATATGTTGAGGCAATCCTAGGGATGGACTCAAAGAGAATTCAGTGAAACTATCTTGGTTTAGCACACATTTTAAGAACTTGCCAAATAATGATAACTAGGAGATGATGGTGTCCTATACTAGGCGCCCATCATGCAAGTGCTTGGAGGCTTCCTATTTGTATATAAATTAAGTGCAAGGGTTGACTAAAGTGGCTATCACATCTGAGTGACTTGTACAAATGTTGGAGTCTTAGTTGGGGATATACCGTTATGGCCATATTGCATTGCGCTTTATGTTAAGCTTGTAAATACAATGTGATCAAAATTTGGTGGGTGTATCGCCCTTTTATAATCATGGGCATGATGCAGAATGTCGACTCTGGGTTATTATGATATCTTAGGCCATAGTTTGAAGCAAGAGTAGCCATCAAGCATTGTAAGTTTAGCCACACCTGCCGATTTTTTGGCTTTTTCAAATGAGAACACTCATCTATACATGAGCCAGGCTATGGTGTTGGCTGCATCCATATGCCTCCAGTTGATACGCCCGAATGTTATTGGTGTCGATGCCACTATAATGTGTAAGTGAAGATGTATCACGAAAGGAGGGGTTGAATTCTGCTTTCAAATTCTTTTATTTTTTGAAAAACTCAAACAAAGTCTATCAAGTGTTTTAAACTTGAAGGCAACAAAAAATTATAAGTTAGAAAGTTTTAGAAAGTTACTTTCTAGAATGTTTAGAAACTAAAATAAAACTTCAGAAATATATTTAAGTAAGAATAAATGTTCACACAACAAATAAGAATAAAACACAATAACTTAAAAAGATAGGAAATAGGAATATCACACAAGATATTTTATATTGGTTCAATCAAACACTTTCTACATCTAGTTCTCAACAAATCTCTTAAGTTCCACTATCAACCACTTTCTCAATTCGAAGAAGATATTCTTTTTAATAGTTTTTTCAAGCTATCTCCAGTGAGGTTGTACAATCAACCCTTACTCACAAGTAGTTTTACCCTAGCATCTCCAAGTTAATCTCACACTGATCATTAATGATAAAAATTAAAGAGAAATAAGGTTTGGTGTTTAACACTCTAAGAAAAACACTCAAGTTTCCTAAGATAAAGAAATTGGTTAAGGAAACAACTTGAGAGACTTCTTTCTAATCTTCTTAAGAAGAATGATTACTACAATATACAAGAAGAAGATTTTCTTTCTAGAAACTGAAATTAGTGTAAGAAATAACTTCAGAAAGTATAATAGTTGCTTGAAAGTTGAATACGCAAATTTCCTTCAAGTTTGAAGGCTGCCTCCTTTTATACTTGAATTTGAAAATTGTTGTTGTCCCTTTAATCTTTTCTCCTCTTGAAACTTGTTGATCAATCTTTGTGTATCCTAGGATTTGTCTTCTAGAAATATGTACTAAGCTAAGTTAGAAACAACTATATAGTATAGAAACCATTGGCAATTATTTTTGAACAATACTTTAGAAACTAAATCTTCATTATAAACATAGTTTTTGAACTTTTCTTCATGTGAGGCCTTCTAGAAGATAGTGAACATCCAAGTATAAAGATGATATGTTACTATTATTACTTTCTCAGGTTTTGACTTCATTTGAAATTGAAATAACTTTCATTTTTTTATGACTAAGTGTAGTTTCCGATGCATGTAGTGGTTTCTAAATACTTTTACACTTTTTGATCTTTTTATGTTCTATCTAAACTTCTCTCTAAGATAAATGATGCTCTTCAAATAGTGTTGATATCCCTTCAAAGATTATTATAACTGAGATTGATGATGATGTGCTTGATTTGAACATGAGAAACTACTTTCTTAGATAGTCATGCCACTTTTTGAAGTCACGAACTACTTACTAAAGGCCTATACTCACTTTCTAATGCCTTATCTTACTTTTTTTGTAACACCCTAAAAATTATTTAAAAATTAATTTGAGGTTTATTAGTCATAATTTCAAAAATCTAGCAGTTTAGCAATGATGAGGGTGACCCAACAGGCGTGTTAAAAAAAAATTTTTGGGCCAGGATAAATAGTAATCTTGTGGGCCCTATCTGCTCGTCCGTACAACCAAAACCCTAGATCCGGGACCAGGAAATGCCCAGGACTAAGAAAAGAGAGGGTTGAGGTTAGAAATAGTTAGGAATAAGGATTTTATACCTGGAATTAATTTTTGGGCAATGTTTGATTACCCGGGTATGATATTTTACTCATTTGGTAAGATTTCATGTGCGACTTTTAACACCGAAAGATAGTTTAATCTTATAAAAGGATAATATCTATCCTTTATATGCCAAGTGTAAGGCTAAGATTTATCTTGCTTTACAAGATTAAATCCTAGCCACCCATTTGTTTTTCTTTTCTATAAAGAATCATACATTAATATTACATAATGTCTACATTTAAACAAGATAAGTTAAAGCCACCAAGCTTGTCCTTGAAGCTTGTCATCCTCTACCATTTTCCAACACACACAACCAGCCTCCATTTTCATTTCTCACAAGCTCAAAACTTGTTTCAAACCTCCATTTTCCTAGCCTAAACTTGATAAAACCACAAACTCCCTTCACAAAACTTGTTCTACTCATCATAACCTAAATCTAACCGATTAAAATCTCAATTCCCCACCAATCCTTACCTTGCTATCTCACCCCTCACTGATTTAGGAAGGATTTGAGGTTAATTTTGGAGCTTTGAAATGGAAAGGACCATTCTTGGAACATCCTTAAAGCCAAGATCCTTAAAGCCACCAAAGTAGGGCATTTTAAACCTCTTTTACTTCAATTCTGTTTTTGTGATTTTTTTATTGATTTCACTGAATATTTTTAGTTGAATTGGTTGATAATATACTAATAGTGATGTGTTAATTTTGGTGGAGTGGTTTGATTTAATAAAAATTCATTTTTGTGAAAAGAGATTTTGAGTCACGCTACGGATTTTCGGTTTTACATAGGCAACCACTAAACTCAAATTTTTTTATACTATTGTGGGTATTTTCATGAGCTAGAAAAAATATTTGTTGAAGCTAACATCCTAGGCTAGTTCCACAAATTTTCTTGGGCTCTGATTTTGACTCTTAATGCTTTAAAAAAATCAAGAACCGAAAGTGTATCTATGCTGCCTAGATTATTGAAACTATAGCTGTGAATTTTTCTAATTTTTTTAACACAGTAAATGATTGAATTTTCCTTTGAAATTTTTACAACATGTTGATAACATCTTGAAGAGTAACTGTTATTTTTCCTTTTAATTGATTCAATCATTTACTAGGGTTAAAAATTATGAATTTCGGCTTCTAAGTGAAGGTTAAGTGGTTTCTGAGCATCAAACTTGTCTAATTTTATTAGCTTCTAACTCTTTTTACTCTGAAATTTTTATGGAACCTGGTGAACACATTTAAGTGTCTTGGGTGATTTTTATAACCTATGAATTGATTGTTTGACGGACACTTAACTCGTGCTACAAAGTGTGAAATCTGATTGTGCTGAAAATGAAACAATGTTTTGAATTGGTGAAATAATGACATTTTTGGTTCTAGTATGACATGAATACTTGATGTTCAATATTTGGCCATGTGACTTGTGACATATAAATGCATGCTAGATGAAATAAATAGTGGTTTATGGGGCATGATTGAAATTATATTGTGAATGAACGCCTATATGTGCTTTATGCATGCATTTGGAAAATGAAAGAGAATGTATAAACTTCAATTCATGTTCTGACATATGGACAAAACAAAAACAAGACTTAGGTTGAATAAGGGGAAGGCAAAAAAAGGAACTTTCCTAGATATATTATAGGGGAAGGAAAAAGAGGAACTTCCCTAAAGATATTTTGAGTCGGTAGATGTATCGGCTAGGATAGATCTGTGTGATTAGAAATAGAAAAAATGAAGTCCAATGATCACGTATAGGAATGAGCTTAGCCCTAATAAGTAGTATATTTTCCTTGTGTGGTGTCATCCACTATAAATACCATTTGGTATAAACTACCTATTATGGAGTTGTCCATAGTAGATGCCCATTGGGTATAAGCTAAGTCTTTCCTATGTCAATGAGAAGAAAAATACACTGATTTGATTTCTATGGCCATAAGTGAAACTAGGTCTCTTTGGAATAATTTCACTACATTTAGCATATGCATAATTATATCATATTTAATCTCTTGATTAGAATTACTTACTATGTGTTTGAGCTTTATGATATATGTACACTAAGTGATTGATTGTTAAAAGCTACCCACTTCTAGGGATGATTTTAGAACTTTAAAATGAATATTTAATATGTATTGCATGATCACATTTTCTTAATAAACCAAAGTGGCTGGGTGATGACAATGACATTATGATTGTGTAATTGGGGAGTTGTCCTACTGAGAATTGTATAATACTCACCCCTTTGTGTTTTTGTATTCCCGTGTCACCTCCAAGTTGATCCAGAGGATAATGGGCTTACGTGAAAGAGTTTGGATTAGTAGTTTAGTAGTTGATATTTTTACTTTACTATACTTAGTTGGAGTTATATATATGTAAATGAAATAGAGAACGTATTGTATTAAAGCTCTTAGAAGAGCTTCCTTTTGTACTTAGCTATGTATTTAATAAATGTTGTGTTTCTTTGTTATAAATTTTAATAGAATCATTATTAGTTACTTCACGATTCAATCAATCTTGCTATAGATAACTAAGAAAGGTCCGCTAATTAATAAGTAACAACTCTCGAGTACAATGTCATGACTTAAGAATGAGGTTGTACTTGGGAGGATGTTACATTCTTAAGTTTCTTATATACTCTAATTTACTTTCTGAGCAATTTTTCACACTTTTAAGAAATTGAATCTCTTTGAATCAGACTTTAATCATGCTAAATCATGATGATATGAAAAAGGTTAGACTCTATGAGATTCAATTAAGGTTCTAGTAGAGCAGGAGTATTGGTAGGAATGTTTGTTGCAGGAGCTTCTGGTTCAGATTTCTAAAAGAATTGTGTCACCAGATCCTTAAGGTTTCTAAGATGCTTTTTTACTTTCAGGAATAGGTACAACAAGAAGTTCTACCTCAATTTCTAAATCTTCATCTTCTTCATCCATGGCAGAGATTCTAATGGAAGGTTGTAGATGAGACGTTGTTTTCAAAACAATAGTAGAGTTAGGATTTTCTAGCTCTTTATTCTCTTCAGGCTCCTTTATGATAAGCTCCAAAGGTGTAAGAGCTCATGCATGTAAAGCTTAAGTTCCTTTATGCCCTTCCCTTTAGAATAGGAAGTCTCTTCCTTCATATTCTTTGAGACATATTTGAGGATCTAACTCAAGGACATATGGTCCTCAACATCTTCAAAAACTTCTTTCTTATGCTCCTTAGATTGTTGAATTGCTTTCTTAGTAATAGTACTAAGGTTAAGTGTAGGTTCTAGACCAGTTTCTGAACTAACTTTTGAAGGGGTTTCTAAAGGTGGTTTGGAGCTTGGAGCAATAGAAGAGATTGGGAATGAATTATACCTGAATTGCTCTATGATTGGGGTTGATGGTTACTCATTGATCACTATAAAGGGTTCAGACCAACAACTTGGCTTCTGCTAGTGCTTTGAATTCCTTTGGCATGTTGTACCTTTTGAGCCTCCTCTATCCCGTTTCTTTCTTGCAAAATCTTGCCTTCCCTAAGAATGTTTTCAATGTCTTCATCCTCAGAGACAACATATTCTTCTCCAATCATTATCCTAGCCCTTTCTCTAGCTAGTTATTCTTTCAGAACAAAAAACCTTTAGGCAGTCCCCTAGGGAGGTTCTTGAATTTTTCTCTTAATATCTTGTCTTTTAATAGGGAGTTTATTAGGTCTCCCTTGTGGCTTCTCACTTTCTGAGCTTGAACTTTAGTTTTTGAATTCTCTTGCATCTTTTCCTCTTTTCGCTTTAAGTTTGGATGTGAAGTCTTCTAGTTCACTTTTTGGGGAAGAACAAGCTTTCCCTTCCTTTCTTTCTCTTCTTTATAAGTTTATCCTTTGTCTTAGGGCTAGCTTTTTGAGCTCCTTTCCTGTTCTTCTTATAGACTTGAATGAGTTAATGCTAAACTAGTTCCTACCATGAACTCATACTATTCATCTGCTAAAGGATATCCAATATACTGAAAATCCTTATCAGCAACATGCCATAAGGCATAGCAACAATCTTTCTTCTCTTTTGTAGTTGCACTCAACATATAATCCATGATTAGTCTAGGAAGATTAACTTTCTTCTTAGTTAACAAGCAATACAGAAGCATGCAATCTATCCCTATTAGCACATCAATACTTCCTAGCCTGGGTAATGTGCAGAATTGAATAATAAAAAACACTATTTTGGCATTTGAGTTAAGCATGGTAGTGGTAATTTCCCTAGACGTATGCATTATGGAATTAATTAAGTACCTTGAAGCATCACCTTCATCGACACCCATTTTGCTAGCCCATCCTTCATGAAGCAAACACATAATGCCATCATATAGGTTGTTGATTATCTTTGAGAGCCTAGTCGGGCCAATGTTGATTCCATATCTTCTAACCATGGAGGTAGGGTTTCTGATCCCTTCCAATTGAGAGTAGAAAGCTATGACCTTTCCAAGAAAAACACTTTCTTGAAATCGCTAGAAAGTCCTCCCACCCTGAAATGAAACCTCCTTCAATATAGGAATCTATCCAACAAATTTCATCTCAACTTTTTCCCATGTGCCACTTTTCTCTAAGAGAAGTTCTTCATGTAGAACTTTTGCATATTAGCATCATCATACATGTAGAATCCAGTTCTCTGCTTGTGAGCAATAGAGGTTTTCCTTTATCTATTGATTCTATTAAGAATAAAGAGGTTTGAGAAATATGTGTAGGTTAGAAGAAGGAGGTTGAGAGAAACTGAAAGACTTCGAAGATGAAGAGGTCAAGGAAAAATGTTTAAGTTAAAGAAAAAAGAATATTTTAAGTGAAGATAAATGTGAAAGACGAGGTTTTGATGTAATGGAAGTTTTGGTATTAGTGGGGTGAATGGGTTGATAACGAACACATCATGGGAGAGAAAAGAATAGGTTGTAGGAAGTTTTAGGATTAGTGGGGTGAGTAGGTTGATAACAGATACATCATGCTTGAACTTGATCAAGCACTCTACCTTGAAAGGCCTCAGTTAGAGTCACTTTGGGGACTCTAGAACGTGTAAGGTATGCGTGAAGTGGAAGTTTTCAAAAGCTTTTTTAGTTTAAAAGGTTTTTTAGGTAACAAAAATGATCTTTGGCTAATTGTTTGGTGAATATGTTGGAAACTTAATCTTCTATATTTACAAACTTTAGCTCAACATTGCCTTTCTAAACATTATCTCTAATAAAGTGATGTTTTATATCAATATGTTTGGATCTAGAATGCTAAATAGGATTCTTTGAAAAATTTATAGCACTAGGATTATCACATAGAACATGAATTTTAGATTACCTCAGATACAGGCTTCAAGTTTACTTATGATCCACAACATTTGAGTGCAACAATTTTCAATAGTAACATATTCAGCTTCTATAATTGAAAATGCAATGGGGTTTTGCTTGTCGCATGACCATGTGATGAGGCAATTTCCAAGGAAGCAATAACATTCACTTATGCTTTTTCTATCAACTTGTTTCTAGCAAAATCAATATCATAGAATTCTACAATTTTACTTAAAGTACCTTTCTCATACCAAAGACCAAGATTAGTAGCACTAGTCAAAATTCTCTTGACAACATTTAAGTGTGATTGTTTTAGGCTAAATTGAAATCTAGCACAAATACCCATACTTAATTGTATGTTAGGCCTACTTGTAATGAGATAAAGTAAAGAGCCAATTATACCTCTATAATTGCTTTCTAATACTTTCTCACCATCTTTATCATCAATTACTTGAGAAAGATGCATGGGAGTGATTATAGGCTTAGCTTGATCCATGTTGAATCTTTTGAGAAGTTCCTTGGTGTACTTCTCTTGATGGATTAGAGTTCCTTCCTTTTGTTGTTTGATTTGCAATCCTAGACTCCTATCATACTCATCTCAAACTCACTTTACATAGGCTTAGAAAACTTCTCATATAGAGAATGGTTAGTAACACTAAATATAGTTTTATCAACATATATTTGGATTATTAGAAAATAGCTTGATATAATGTAAAGAGTGTAGTATCAACATTACCTCTCTTAAACCCTTTCTTAATTAAGCTTGGTACTAATTCTATGAAACCAAGCTCTTGGAGTTTGTTTAAGGCCATATAATGCTTAGTAAGCTTAAAGAAATAATTGGGAAGACTTTACTCTCAAATCCTGGAGGTTGCTTTACATAGAATTCTTCATAAAGAAAGCCATTTAGGAAAGCAGACTTCACATTAATTCAATATAGAGTGAATCCCTTGAAGGCAAATACCGGTAGCATTCTGATGGCCCAACTTTGCTACTAGTGCAAAGGTTACATTATAATCAATTCACTCTTATTGATTATAACCTTGTGTTACCAACTTTGCTTTATTTTTTTTTTATCACATTTTCACTTTCATCCAGTTGTTTTTGAACATCCACTTTGTTCCAATGATGGACTTTCCCTTGGGTGTCTCTATAAGAGTCTCGACTTTGCTCTTCTCAAATTGGTCTAGTTCTTCTTGCATTGCATCCACCTAGCTTTTATCATTGAGAGCTTCTTTAATATTTTTTGGTTCAATTGTGGATAGGAAGGCATAATTTGTTTCATTTATGAAGGATACCCTTGTTCTTTGACCCTTAGAAATGTCACCAAGCACTAGGTTCTAAGAAACTGCTTTAGATCAGAAACTCCTCTGTAGTTTCTATGCATATCTTTTCTTCAGCAACATTTTGAACTTTAGAATACCCTTCATCATGCTTAGAAATTGGATCCTTTTAAAAAAATTCACTTTTTGAAGGCTTTGAAACTTTGAGATAGCTTTCTAAAGGTGCTTTCTCCAGGATGCTTTCTGTAGGTTGGGAAACATTGCTTTTACTTTTTGAAGGTTCCTTGATGCTCAATTCTCCAAATCCTCTTCAGCTTCAGCTAAATCTTGATCAAAATCTTTCTTGTGTTCCTTGAACTTGATATGAATGGTTTCTTCGACACATAAAGTTCTTTTATTGCATACCTTATAAGCTATAGAAACTAAAGAATACCCTAAGAAAATGCTATCATTAGACTTAGGATCAAATTTTGTTAGCTTATCCTTTATGTTAAGTATAAAAATTAGATCCAAAGACAAAGAAATATGATATGTTAGGCTTTCTTCTGTTCCATTGCTCATAAGGTGTTTTCCTTGAGGATAGGTCTTAAGACAACTCTGTTTTGAATGTAGCAAGAGGTATTTATAGCCTCAGCCTAGAAACATTTTGACAAACCACTTTCTAAAAGCATTGCTTGTGACATTTCTTGTAAGCTTCTATTCTTCCTTTCAGCTACCTCATTTTGTTAAGGAGTTCTAGAAAAGGGAACTCATGAGAAATGCCATAGTTTTCACAAAAGTTTTCGAAAACATGATTTTCAAATTCTCCTCTAAGGTTTGATCTAATGGAAGCAATTCGAATTCCTTTCTCATTTATAACATGTTTTGCAAAAGCTTTAAGTTTTTGAAATACCTCATCCTTAGAAGCTTTGAAAATAATCCATGTGAATTTAGTGAAGTCATCCACTATAACCAAGTAATATCTCTTTCCAGCATGACTTACATCATGGTTGGTCTAAAAAGATCCATGTGTAAAAGCTCAAGTGGCCTAGTGGTTGAGAGCGTATAATTATTATGCCTTGGTTTGCTTGGCTCTCTCACAGAAATCACAAGTTGAGTCCTTGTCATAATTGATCTTTGGAAGGCCTTTAACAAGCTCTTTCCAAGATAGCTCAGAAATTAGCTTCATATGAGCATAATCAAGTTTCTTATGCCATAGCTTCTTGTCATCCACAAAGAATGCTAGGCATTTAATATCCTGACTAAGAGGTCATCCAAGCATAACACATAGGTGTTATCATGCCTTTTAGCATAAAGAATTACTTATCCAGAAATTGGATTTACACATGGCCCTTTGGCTTTAGACCATACATTAAAGCCTTAGTTATAGAATTGACTAATGCTTAATAGATTATGAGCCAAGCCATTAACTAATAATACATAAAAAAATTTGGTGAAATAATCCTTACCAACATTTCCAATGCCAATGACCTTTACTTTTCCACCATAAGCAAATTTCACTGACCCAAAGTTCTTAGGCTTTAACTTTCTGAACCATTTCTTCTTTCCTGAACATGTGTTTGGAGTATCCACTATCCATGTATCACCTGTCATCCTTTTCAACATGTGTCCTAAAACATACCTACAACAAAAATGGTTTTGATTTTAGATATCCATATCTTCTTGGGTCCTTTCATGTTAGTAACTTTTATGTAGGTTCGTAACTTGGTTATTTGCCTTATTTAACATATGACACTTATTAGGTAGATGTCCCTTCTTATGATAGAAAACACAAGTTTTAATTTTGTTTTCTTGGATGAAGATACAGCTTCTTTCTCATCCATTTCCTTCTCAAACCCAATCTAATTTTTTGAAAATATAGTCTCTGACCACCAAGCATCATGTTCAGAAACTTGAAGCCATTTACCATTTTCTCTATTAGATTTGAGAAGAAGTTTACTCAAGTTCAGAAATCTATTTTGAGCTTTTCGACCCTTGTCAAAAACCTCAGTTCTAAGGCATTTAACTTAACATTTTTGTCACGACCCAATCTGGAAGCGTGACTAGCACGTGATAACTCCTATTCTCATGTAAGCCTCTTTACCTGTTGACTATTTCTACAAGCATGCTTTGTTCATAAAAATCCATTTAAAATAGAAATTTTCTTTTCTACATACAAACCACATGTTCTTTAAAACCCATAAGTAATCATAACTCGTTTTTCATAAATCATATTCAAGGTCCATGTATCATAATACAACACATATGCTATAAGTTTGTTTTGTTACAAAAATGACCATAAAACTAATATAGATAATTCATATGAAGCAAAATGCAAAACATGCTCTATGGCAGGAATTACCTACATTGTACTAGAGCACTTTAAACAAAATAAGAATGCTTCACTCAAGTGAAGCTTACCAGCTGAACTCTATTGCTACTGAGAAGAAGGAGGCTCATGAACCCTAAAACCTATATCTATAATAGAGGAAAGAGGATAGGGGTGAGTTTTTATTCAAAAACTCAGGAAGTGAATCCTTCTAAATCCTCCTTCATGGGACACCAAAGAAACAATGCATAAAATCATAATAACATCAATAATACTCAAAGTCTTACATAATCAAGTATATATATATATATATATATATATATATATATATATATATATATATATATATATATAACAACTTCCTCAATTTACTTTAATACCTAAAATCATATAAGCTCATAGTATAGTAGCTCCTAGAAAACAGGAATGTTTGGTATGAAATATCATAATAATAAAAATACATAGTCTATATTGTCTAGCCTATGGGTCTCTTAAGAACCCAAATCAGGCACCAAACTAGGTCCCATGTCTAATTTGTGAGATTGTTCTGGACAACTTGGTACCAAGGTTAACAATCATTTTTCCAGTTGTTAACTACTGGTTATTTCTATAGCTACTATCTAAACCAACTAAATAAATCCATCTAAATCTAAAGACCCTTAAAATCTTTAAATTTTCTTTGAGCTCTAATCTATCTAACTCTAAAACTCTAACCTTAGCATAACTATGACTATGAAATCATGTCCAAGGGATTACCTATGCAGAAGTTGTGACTTCTAAAGCCATCAAAATATGTAGCCATCAATTGTGCTAAATCTTATGTAGCTTTAAGTTTTAAAACCTTTTGATTGATTATCTAAAACATAATTCAAACTATCAAGCTTTGCATAACTAAAAAAATCAATATCATGCTTCGAAATAATGAGGTTTAAGATCATAATTCTAATCTTTTCTCTAAACTTCATATTCGGGTATAGAACTATATCACATGCATAAACCATTTCCAGGATTCTTTCTAATATTCATAAAAGTCTCCAAGATTCATAATTATCACCAACTACATATAAAACCAGTTCAACAACAATGGTCCCATGAGTTTTATCAAAAACAAGTTTCATGCTCTCAAATCAATAGATCAAAACCCAATCACAGCTAGTAAATCTCAAGTCTCTTTGTATAGTGATCTCAGAATTAAGAAGTAAATCATATTTTTATGAAAAGAATTTTAATGCACAACATAGAGATTACATGCAAACCAGTCACTTGGAGTGATACAATACATAGGAACTACACTAACAGAACTTGGGGAAGCAGAAATAATAGCAATATCTGACATAGAAGCAATAGAATTCTAAATCAACCTATAAATACCATAACTTTATCTTATTCATGGTAAAAGATCCTATAGCATAGAAACCATAGAGAATGCTAGATTAAACCCTTTAGAACATGAGAAATTAGAAGAAAGGAAGCAAATCCGTAAGCTAAATATACCTTAGATCCTTCGAAGAAAGGAAAAAAGGAGTTTAGATGGTGAAAAAGTGAAGAAACGAGGTGTGGAGGCGTGAGAGTCGTGTTCTCGTGAAAAAGGGATGAGGGATGTGTTTTGGTGGTTTGAGGCCTGAAATTGGGTTTTTTTTATTGAAATTGTCAGTGTTGCAGTGCTCATATAGCGCTGAACGCTCACCAGAGCACATGATTTTTCCCATTTACACCGTCTTACCATTCATGACCTTTGGAGTGCTCAATGAGGGCTTGCGCCTCCAAAGTAATTTTTCTTAGTTTCTTGAGTAATAATTCAAGTGTGGGTGCGTATTGGACTGGATTGTCTCAATACTCACTTATTTATATTTTTTAATTCTAAGTTAATGTTCTCATATGGATTCAAATATAGGTATAAATAAGGAAATATCACCCATTAGGATTCAAATAAAATATCACAAAAATTAAAATCCTAACAAATCAGAATCCAAATTGTGGATTTTAGTTCAAATTGAGAATTTTTAAGATTTTATAAACTTGTGGACTAAAAATGAAATGTTTAAAGGTTTCATAAAATTCATTAAAAATAATTCTTTAACTTATTTTCCTTTTAGGAACAATGACTAGGACTTTTAATTCGAAGAATATAATTCTATCATATAGCCCTCTAAGGACATATAGGATCCAAACTTAGTAAAATTTAGGACCCAGAACCATAGATAAGGGTAATTAGCACCCTTCTTAATTCAAAAGAATTTTCTAACCTTTTTATTTAAAATCAAGGAATTACAATTTTAAAACTTGTTTTCTCCTTGAAGTTCATGTTTTTCAAGTCTTAGATTCTTATAGTTTGTTTTCACTTTCTCAAGTTCTGAAGATACTTTCTGATGGTTCTTCTTAAGAGAGAGATAATGAGAAGTTAATGTTTGAGAATTTTCCAGTTCATCATATAGTTTTAAAAGCTTATCATAAGAAAGTTCAGTTTCTGGATTCTTTCACCTCAGTTTCTTCTTAGGAAATGTAGTTAGTCATGAAGCACAAGTTGGCAATATTCTCTAGCTCATCTTGGGTTTCTGAACCCTTTTCTCATCTTCAGAATCACTCCATGTTGCCAACATTCCCCTTTTCTTGGGAGTGAACTTCTATGATCCCTTGAGTTTAGGACAATCATTTTTCAAATGTCCTTTCTCACTATAGTGATAGCAGTTCATATTTTCCAACTTTTCTTTGCCATTCTTTTCTTTTTAGAAGTTGGGCTCCTTCATCTTTTTGAGTCTGCTCTTCCATGCTCTTGACATTTTTCTCACAAGCATAGAAATCTTATCTCCATCCTTTTTTGAGCCATTTTTTGAGTCATCCTCCTCATCAGAACCTCTGTAGCCTTTATTGTCTTCCCTTGGCTTTGCTTTCTATGGGAGATCTTTAGAGCCACCAATTTGTTATTCTTCATGAATTCACCATGAAGTTCAAAGAGCACAACTTCATGAGTCTTGAGAGACCTAATGAGATAATCTAAGCTACGAGTTTGAAGATCATTAGTTTCAATGATAGCAATAACCTTAGGAAGCCATTTGGATGGGAACTTCTCAAGATCTTTCTTACAATCTCTGAGTTTGAGTATTTCTTATCCAAACCTTTGAGTTGTTTGATAAAATGCATGAATCTAATGATAATTTCATCAATGTTTTCTTGTTCAGTCATCTTAAACATTCCATATTGATGAACCATCATGCTTATCTTTGTCTCCTTGACTTAATATATTCCTCATGGAGCATGTGTAGTTTGTCCCAGATTTCCTTTGCTATGTCATAAACAATAAGTTTTTCATATTCTGTTTTGGTTAGAGTACAAGTAAAGAGGTACTCTATATTGGAGTTCATTTGAACTCTTGATTTGTGTTGATTAGTCCATCCGTTTCTAGGGATTTCTCTAGAAGTTAAATGTCCACCTTCATTGCTTCCAACAAACACATTTTTTGCACTTCTTCCATAAGAATGTAGTCACCTTCTTGTATTATCTCTCACAAGTTAAGACTTGTGTATTTAATGAACCTTCATTCTGTCTCTCCAGTAGGCATAGTCACCATCATCAAAGAATAGAGGTCTATCTATAGAGTGTCCCTCAGTAATGTGTATATTGTTGTGTGCTATCTTCTTCAAGGATATTTTCCTCTACAACGATTAGGATGCTCAACCTCTAAGAGGCCTAAGCTCTTATGCCAATTGTAAGTGAAGATGTAGCACGAGAATATGGTTGAATCGTGCTTTTAAATTCTTTTCCTTTCTAAAAACTCAAACAAAGTCTATCAAGTGTTTTAAACTTGGAGACGCGAAAAAATCACAACTTAGAAAGCTTCACAAAGTTACTTTTTGAGTGCCCTAAAACTAAAATAAAACTTCAAAAAGACGTTTAAGCAAGAATAAATGTTCACACAACAAATAAGAATAACACATAATAATTTAAAGAGAGGGAAAGAGGAATATCATACAAGATATTTTATATTGGTTCAGTCAAACATTGCCTATATTCAGTTCTAACAAATCTGTTGAGTTCCACTATTAACCACTTTTCAACCTGAGAAAGTAAGATATTCTTTTAATAGCTTTCTTAAGCTATCTCCAATGAGTAGTTTGTACAATCAACTTTTACTCACAAGTTGTTTTACCCTAGCCTCTCCAAGCTAATCTCACACTGATCACTAATAGATCAAGGTACAAGAGAAATAAGGTTTGGTGTTTAACACTCCAAGAAAAATACTCAATTTTCCTACGATAAAGAAAATGGTTAATGAAACAACTTGAGAAACTTCTTTCTAATCTTCCTAAGAAGAATGTTTCATAGATATACAAGAAAGAAGATTCTCTTTTTCAGAAAATAATATTAGTGTAAGAAAGAACTTTAGAAAGTATAATAGTTGCTTGAAAGTTGAATGCGCAAAAGGTCCTTCAAGTTTGAAGACTTCCTTCTTTTATACTTAAATTTGAAATGGACCATTGTCCCCTTGATCTTATCTCCCCTTAACATGTGTTTATCAATCTTTGTGTGACCAAGGATTTGTCTTCTAGAAACATAAGCTCAGCTGTGTTAGAAACAACTATATAGTATAGAAATCGTTGACAATTGTTTTGAGCAATACTTAGAAACTAAATCTTCATTTTGAATATGGTTTCTAACTTCTTCATGTGAGGCCTTCTAGAAGATGGCGAATATCCAAGTATATAGATGATATGTCACTATCATTACTTTCTAAGGTTTTGACTTCATTTGAAATTCAAATGACTTTCAGTTTCTGATGACCAAGTGTAGTTTATGATGCATATGTAGTGCTTTCTAAATACTTCTACACTTTCTGAGCCTTTTATGGTCTATCTGAACTTCTCTAAGATGAATGATGGTCTAGATAGTGTTGATATCCTTCAAAGATTGTTGCCACTTAAGATTAATGATGATGTGCTTGATTTGAACATGAGAGACCACTTTTCTCAGATAGTCATGCCACTTTCTGAAGCAATGAACTACTTTTTGAAGGCCCACACTCTCTTTTTTTATGCTTTAACTTACTTTTTTAAGTTTCTTATATACTCTAATTCACTTTCTAAGCAATTTTTCACACTTTTAAGATCTAATCTCTTTGAATGATATTTAATCATGTTAAATCATGATGATGTAAAAAAATATAATACAAAATGAATTATATGTATATGAGAGTTAACCTATTAAGTCCTACAGAAACTTAAGGAAACCATTAATTCTTTCTTCAAAACATTTTAGTAAAATTTGCTTTATTGTCATTCAGGACCCTAACTACAATAGCTTTCTCAAGGATTCTAGAGCAAACATCATGTTGATGATGACCAACAATAGGATGATAAAAAGGGAAAGCCCTCACGTCATATTTGACCTTATCTATGTCATACACCATGTGAACTTCTAGCACGTAGATGAAAAGTTATGTATTATCCATGTATTTGGATTTGTTAATGTTTTTATTCAGTCTTTAACATATTTCACGATCGCCCATTTGCTGTGTAACTATTGACTCGTGTAAGAAGCATATGTTATTAATGTTCATCTACTGAAATGATTACGTCTTTCATTATATGTTGTAAATATATTGGGAAGTTAGTATTTCATAATGTCACGATCAAGTTAATGATTGCAGCAAAATTAAAAATAAAAGTAAATAAACATATCTTAATATTAGAATAAACTGATTTCCAAACCAAGTCAACTTTCAAGTTACATGAATAGAAACTAAATACATAAGCAGATATGCTAACACATGAAAAAAGAAAAAAAAGTAAGTGAAACCCATTAGCCATTTCAACTTGAGGATAAGCTTGTAAGATTGGGCATGATCGTCTTGTGTGACCCTCTTGGTTACACACGTTTTGGTTGGCCCGGTTCAATAGCATCAATTTTGTTACAAATTCTCATTGAAATTGGACGTTTGTTACCTCATTTAAGTGTAGGATTTGGCCATATTAGAGGTCCTTTATGTGCAAGCCATATGGCTTCATTTCCAATGGCATTGTACTCCATTCTGGATACATTGAATATGTAGTCCAGACTGTATGCTTCATGAATATAAGAGCCCCAATCAACATGTGATACGCGACATGCTTTAAGTAATGACGACATAGGTAGTGTAATGCCTGGAAGTATCCACAGCTACACCATCGTTCCGCTAAGTTCATCCTAAAATGACCTTGCGCCTCAAGCTTAGAAAACCTATTCTCCACATTTTCTCATGTAAATGAGGAAATTGTCATGCTGCCAAGACTGTTCATTTCTACCACTTGCAATAGAGCCTAAGACCATCTTTGTCCTACTAGAATTTGGGCTTGTGCTTCCCAACCATTCTTCACAAATAACTAAGCAAGAGAAAAGTAAGTGGACTTTACTATGACTATAATTGGAAGATTATGGGTTCCCTTCATAGTAGCATTCATACACTCTAACAAATATGTTGTCATATGACCAAATCTATGGCCATCCTTACCATATTGCATCCATTTTGCATGCTACATCCTATCAGCCCACTCATACATGGTTGGATTCTCATCCCCCAATAGACCATAATAATACAAAAAGTCTCAGTGAGTCTTTACATATGTTGTGTTCTCTAGAACTCTTTTGGCTTCTTCGCTCTTGAATTGAAGTGTGAAGTTCGAGATGATTTGTCAAATACAGTATGTATGACAGGCCATTGAGGGATGCCACTTAGTGACCTTTCATACTTAAAGCAGCTTTGATAAACCCATGCATGATATAAATTACAAGAATGCCTTCTTGTGGAATCATTTGTTGTCAAAGGTTACTCAGAAAAAAAGACCATCCTTCCTTTGTCTCTCCCTCTATCATGACATATACAATAGAAAAAATGTTGCATCTTGAGCAATTTCCATCAACAATGTTTCACTATACTTGCTGTGCAAATGAATGCCATTTTGAAATAAAGGATTTGCAATATTTGAATGCCTCTATGCATGACGAAAATGTCCAAAACAAATGGTGAAACATCATACAGCTTTATCAACAACATTACCACATAGTATGGCTAAGTCAATAGATGAACACATGTACATGGAATAAAACATAGCAGACCAAGGAGCCATTTCAGAAGCTCATCCTACGATTCTTCACATTCACTATAAATTTTACCAATAGCCCTTGTTTAGCATACCATATCTTCATATACTTGGGCCTGAATCTAAACCTCGACTCCATTGCTCCTTACAGGTACTTAACAGATACTATTGGATTCGATACTACCATGGAGAATATTCTAGCACATATAGCATCATTATCCAGTTGGCTGTGGACTTGTAGAACCAAATCGAATACACACATATATAGTCCATTATACTTTCTGGACTGACATGTGGTTTTCCAATGATATGTAACACGTATACTTTGATTGCACCCATCGCCAAATTTCAAGCATTTGTTGTGGTATTTTATGTGGTTTGACTTATAAATACCCAACAAATCTTCGAATATTGTAATTCTTTACTACATATAGCACAACTTCCTTGTCTTGAAACAATTGGATGACTTCCAACTCATTCTCTCCATCCAAGCCAACACTTCCAAATTCAATGATGAATATTGACCAGGAGGCGTTAAGAGTGAGACCAAGATTAGGACTAAGACTATGATCTCAAAGGTTGTCTTTGACTAACACGCTTTATCTCCTTATCAGAATATTCATCACTATTGTTGTGGACTGGACCTTCAAACTGCTCATCTTCCTCATCTTCCCTATGCTAGACAAAAATCAAAACAATCAAAACCCACAAAAGGGTCGTCTTAGGACAATGGTTCAACAATTTGAAGAGGAAGTTGTGGAAAGCTTGGATATGCCATAAGATCACCTGATTCTCACTCCGGCCTTTCGAGTTGTGTACAGGCTCATAGGGCACTTCAAAGGTCAAGGAGCAAAACGTCTAGAGCTAAAATGATAGTCTTGTAGGATGACAAACATCTCCATGATGCAAACCTCTGGAAACCGAGCTTGAAAAATGAACATCATACTCACATTGTTGTCACAACAAATAGGAAAAGTTTATTACTTGATCAAGTCTTGCTCAATCACTATAGGCAACCTGGACAACATCTGTGTACTGCTTGTTATTTTCTTGGCCTAACTCCTAAAATATTTTTCTTTGTAATTGTAACAAATTGATAGATGGATGGACAACCACACAAATCGAATGGTCACTGCCAGGTCACTCCCTTTACCTGCATTTGTAACTTCACTATCGTGATGCACATGTGACATATGTGTTGGTGGAGTCTAATAATCATATTTTGTTATACATAAGTTGTGCTGACCTTGTACGAGTTGTATGTACTATCTAATTCAGTTCCCTTCACACACACACATATATAAAGGACACATTTCAAGTTCTTTTGAGAATAGGACATAATTGAAGTTTACATATTTTTTATTTCAAATCAAAAAAAAATTCGTCAACTAACACTTGAGCTCAAATTCGTTTCACTTTCAAAATTAAGTGGGCTTTTTTTTTTAATCTAAAACTAATGAATTTACAACAAGAAATTCCTTAGATATTGTTATTTTGTAGAAAAAGTTGTAATATTTGTGATTATGTGAATTTATTTTTTTGGAAATGTTTTAGTTCCTAATAGGTAAATTCTCAATTTATGCTTGTTCGATAAAGAATGTCATATTTTTAAATCTAAGATTCAAATTTATTGATCAAATCATCTTTGACAATTACACATTAACTAATAAATTTTTGTAGAACACTAGCCATAATTGGTCAAAGGGCAAAAAATAATGTGAAAATATTAATTCTCATATATGAACTCTTAGTGTAAGATTACACATGAAGCTTATCTATAAAATTTTTATTTTATTTTTACTCTCCAACCAAACACATCCAAGATAATTAAATCATGTCAGCATACGAAATTAGTTAAACCCAAGGATAAAACAATATAATAGAAAACTATGACAAACGAGTAATTAACAACAAAGAAGCAAATAATAATGGAATGAATAATAGCTTAAACTAGCGTGAGATTGAACAGTGAATTAATAGCAATCATGTTTAGTCCTTATCAACTAAAATAAGTGTTTATGTCATTGATGATTATTATAGCAAGAAATATAAACCACTCAACTTTGTTCATGTCCACTTGCCTCCACTTTAGGGCCACACCTGCCCATACGTCCTGAGTAATGTTCCTATTATTTATACAGAACTCCAAAGGCTTTCTGAAAAGGTAGATTGAAATTAATGATGGAAAAGAGAAATAATATCATGAGTTGCAAAATTTCTCACCAACGAGTCTTCCTTCTATTTTTATTCAAATTGCTACTATTGTACCGCCGAGTGCATGATAATGACTTTTGAAATAACGTAACATTCATGCATAAGCAGTTATGATTATAAGTTCGTGATGTATGAATAAGTTAATTATAAGATTACACAAAGTCTGCTATTAATTTTTTATTTATGATACTGTATATAAGCGTAAACTAACCCAAAAAGATATAGCTACCCACATTAAGAATATTAACAATTAGATGTCACTAGAAGTGGACTAGTAGTGAGGAGTTTGAGTAATTTACATGAGATCATATGTTCAAATTTTATATAATCATTGTAGCAAAAGAATATTAATAACTATTTTTAAGTGAATCTAAGGATGGAAAAAATACCCACAAAGATAGATACCGTGAGAATTACCCATAATGGGGATAGGTATGGGAACTAGTTTGGTCTCTACGGGAATAAGATCAGGGCCCCGTTTATTAAATAAGGTAGGAGTGGGGATTAACATCCCTACTCCATGAGACCAACCAAATCTTCATAAATATGAATTTATATAAATTTCTTTTTATATGTGTATATTTCTACCCAAAATATTCCAAATCCATTATTCAATTAATTTTTTTTATAATACCGTGCATCATACACGGATAATAAACTAGTATATACTAATTGATGGAATTTATAGTACAAGTAGGATTTGATAATGCATTCAAAATATATAATACTAAATTACTATATTTTATATCATTTGAACCAATGAAATGGTAATGCATTACAAAAAAGGAAGAAAATTTCAGGACTAACTAACTAATAAAACATATTATTTTGATTTTAGAAGAACAATATATTTGTAATTACTAATTGTATGTAAAAAAAGAAAAAACTAAAAACTTTGGTTTTAAAGATAAAAAATACTTTGACATTGACTTCACCAGTAGACTTTGTGAAATATGTTATTGCTATAATTTTTAAATTTAATATCTTATTGCAAAAATCATTATAGCAATGTTAGTTCAAAAGTACTTATTCCCTAAATAATTTTGACAACAAACGGTTCAAATAGTCGTTTATCTTGAAAAGAAAACAATTTTAGGTGTGAGCCATTGAACTACATAAATTTATATTTGTAAAACTTTTATTATGTCATAAAGAATTATATATTGTGTTGTCCAAAGTTATCTTATTAAAATAATAAATAATTATTATAATTTAAAAAAGTATATAAAAATATGTATACAACAGTGGAAATATTATCTAAAACAATTAAATACGCATTACTGCTATATTTAACTATAAATTATTATTACAAAATTTTTTAAGAAAATTTTAATAAAAATATATTAACAAACTCATGCAATGCATGGGATGGTATATATCCAGCATAATAGTAAAACATGTAACATTCACTTCTAATTAATATAATTTTATTTTTTATTTATTTTTTGGTATTTCCACAGTAGATCACTTATCAGGAGGCCTTTTTTTCGTTTTAGTTTTTTGTATTGAAGCTAAACAAAGAGAAAATAGAAAGATAAAAAAGAAAGTTATCTCATATAAAGAATCCCATAAGTATCCGCCAAAAAATGAGTTCAACTATTCAGGTCTATCCCAATGATGAACCACAAGAAGAAGGAGGCACCTGCTTAACAAGAAAATTTACAGCTTGGTTACTCTCTCTAAAAACATGAGAGATTGAACAATTCCAATCCCGCTCCATAAAATTATTGATGTCATGAAGCAAAGAAGCATACACATGTAAAGTAGAATGAGCAGTTAACAAATGCAAAATCTCCAAACAATCTACTTCACAAATAATCTGATGGTAACCAAGTTCCCAAGCAAGAACCAAACCATAGCACAAACTAAGAAGCTCACAAAGGTTGTCAGCTCTAGGAATATGGTTATCATAACCAGTAATCCAATTACCATTGACCCACGGAGTACACCACCAAACCCAAGCTGGTCCAGGATTACCCAACGAACTACCATCATAATTTAATTTCATAAAGTTAACTAGGAGGATGTCACCTAACCCATTTAACACTAGAAGGTCGAGGCTATGCAAATCAAAAACCAAAATACACGTGTACACAAGTTGCCAAATAATACGCAACACTTGAGGTAAAACTAGCTTCTCCCTATTGAAAACCCACATATTCACGCCGCCACACAACCCAAAGGGACGAAAGAATGAGAATACCATGAGGCCCCTATGCATTGGTTCTTATCCAAGAATGAAAGTCCTGGAGAAAAAATGAGCCCAGTTAAGTTTTATATTTCTCCATGGGAACACACCATAGTAAAGTTAATACATTAACTAAGGAAAAGTAAAACCGTAGAAACAACGGATGAATTGCCAAATTATGGCATAGGAAAATTAGATTGTAATGTCCGAGTTTTCCTAAACACCAAAGCTTTAACATTATGCTAAGGTTTTTTTCAATAGTAAACGGTAAATTGTAAATATATAAAGCTCATACCCACATATTAGTTTTTGCTCTATACCATTCTGTCGGGATTGATTACTTTAAAATCCAAGTTACAGAATTCGTACATGCTTGGCTAAACGTTCCAATCCAAATTAGATTTTTATATGCCGGCTGTAAAGAATCAATGATTATCTTTTATTTACTTAGATTGATTTAGGTATATCATAGATTTATTCAGATTGATTTAAGTTGATTTTATCATTATATTTTGATCATATTCTAGACATATAAATAGATGTTATTTTTTGTAATTCACACACAACAACACATTAATATACAAAAATATTCAGCCCACTTTCTTGAGTATTTTTCTATTAGTGTGTTAAATCATGTATTCTGATATGGTATCAGAGCCATGATACCCACCCTAAAATACTATCTTCTTTCATTACTCCCAGAATTATCTCTCTATTCTCTATGGTTTCCCCACTTAGCTTTGCTACTGTGCTCCATTGCCTCCACTTCCACCCTGCGCTATTGAAGGATTACACTAGTGTTTATAACACGCAGCGAAAGCGAAAAGGTAATCCATGATGATTAATTTTGTGTCTAAAATTTATTCAAATAATATAAGTGTGGCATAAATACTTCTTGAAGCACACTTGTTGTCTCAAACATTTTGATATGTTCTTCAATAACACGAAGACTATATGTGTGTCCAGAGACCAAGCTTTGCTATCAACCCTTTGACTAATGGAACTTTTAAAGTGATAAATCCTTTGGAAAGAACTATGTGAAAAATGTTCAAAAAATCCTCATATGGTCACATTTTGAAGAGAATGAAAAATCAACTTATTTTTCTTGTCTCACTATTGTATATCCATTCATTGTATTTTTAAAATTAAGCACAATAATGTGCCATTATTTGGAACAAAATCCGATCAATGATCATGTCATCCTATCTAATAGGATTATATCTAAATTCAAATTGGTTGCAATAAATTTAAAATTGATAGAAATCAAATTAAAATACTTGGCCAATTTTTAAGAAATCCTTGTTATAGTTAATATCAAGTTTCCTCAATTTACTGACATATTAATTATGTTCATAGTGCTAGCAGAAAATATAATAATATTCTTTGAATTAAAATTTTATTTATTTGACAAAATTAAATTCTCTAATTTAATCGTCAAACAATAAATTAAATAATTCTTTAGCAAAGATAAGATCACTCATTATTGCGTGACCCCATAGGTTCAATACTAAACTGGTAGCAAATTAGTCAAACCAATTTACTAATTAAGGTTGAAATCTATCAACACTCGTTAATGCCCAGATAGTATGAAGTAATAACAACCTTTTACGTTTTGAGAATCTTAAGAATAACGTAACATTTCCTTCCATTGTTCTAGCTTTGGATTAACCTTAGAGTATGGTATAACTATCAAACTCTACTTATTAACCATTTAAGTTAATCATAATTAATTAATTAATGACTCAAGAAACTCATTTCTTCTTTCATTCAATTTCCATAGCCAAGGTAAAAAATAATTATCAAAATTATAGAACTCAAATTCATTATCAAAATTTGATGGATTCCTTCTTGGCTTACCATTAATCCTACAGGCATTTGATCATACTCAATATCCTTTCAACTATCACCCTAAGGAGTTAAGTATCTGGTATTAAAGCATAAGAAATGACTTGTTGATTACTATGATAACCTTAGGTCTAAGGAAATATTTACGTCATGTTCTTGTTGAGAATATTCTATTGATAATCTTATGTTAATATTAACCATTAGTAATTTTCCAATGAATCAGTTTAATGATAATATCCAATATTTATCATCTATATATGTGATTTCATAAATGAGATCTACTAATATCCACCCCTATGGATACTATCACATATATATTAATCTATCTGGATCAATAATATCCTTATTTTTAGTGATCTTATGATTAAGAACAATTTGAATTAAAATTATTTTCAAAATTTATCTCTCATTATCATGATCTCTATAATAATGATAGGTTTCTAATTTTAATCAAGGACAATATCATATCAAATAATCTAAATATGATGAAAACATAACAAGTTTCTTTGTTTAATAGAATAAATCAACAATAAATTATTAAATCATGACAAATTGGATCTTGGGTATTCACACTTATTCCCAACAATCTCCTACTTGCACTAGAGCTAATCGTCATATATTTCATTCCCAATTCCCACTTGTACCTGTCAAACTCCTTTGATCCACGTGTATTGGTGAATGGATCTGCTACATTATCCTTTCCAACTACCTTTTGAACCTCAACGTCCTTATGTTCAATGATCTTTCCAATCAAGTGATACCTTCTCAAGATATGTTTTGACTTTTGATATGATCTCAGTTCCTTTGCTTGAGCAATGCTCCATTGTTATCACACAATAATGGAATAGAATTTGTTATTGAAGGAACCACACCAAGGTCACATATGAACTTCTTCATCCAAACTAGCCTTACTTGCTTATATATTCAACTTCAGTCATCAAATTAGCAATTGTTGCTTATTTAAGCTGAAAACATAACTAGAAATAGACTTGTTATCATCTTTGTCTTATGCAAAACTTGCCTCAGTATAACCTTTTAGAGTTTAAAATCTCCATAAATGAGGAGCTGGTCTTTAGTTCTTGTTAATTACTTAGGACTGGACTTAACCAATTTCCAATATTCGTTTGTAGGGTTGGCCTAATATTGGCTAGTTTCACCTAGTGCATAGGCAACATCAGTGCCGTACATCATGGTATAAGTGATAGCTCTCCTGCACTTGCATATGGTATTCAATTCATGTGTTCTCTCTTTTCATGGGTTGTAGGACAATCCTCCCTACTAAGAGTAATTCCAGTGCCTATAGGCAAATAGCCCCTTTTGGAATTTTCCATGCTATGCCTCTTTGATATGGTATCAATGCACATAGAATGATAGAGTCCAAGAAACCTCTTAGATCTATCTCTATATATCTTTATTCCTAAAATATAAGTCAACTCTCCTAAGTATTTCATGGAGAACTGTTCAAATAGTCAAATCTTTATATTTTATAATGCTGGTACATCATTGCCAATGAGTAATATATCATTGACATACAACACTAAGAAAATAGTTATGCTCCCATTAGTCTTTTAGTATACACAAGGTTCTTCTTCAATCCTAACAAAATTGAACATTTAGAATGTCTTGTTAAAGCATAACTTCTAGAAGCTTATTTAATTCCATAAATGGACTGTCAGGTTGCAAACTATATTATGATCATACTAGAGTGTGAATCCTTTGGGCTGTGTCATATACATATCTTCTTTAAGCTCGTCATTAAAGGAAGTGGTTTTCACATCCATTTTCTATATCTCATAGTTGTAGTATGTTGCTATAGCAAGTAGAATCCAAATTGATTTGAGTATTGCCAGGAGAGAAAGTTTCAATATAATCTATTCCCTTTTTTTATGATATCCCTTAGCAACAAGACATGCTTTTTAGGTATCTACCTTTCTGTCAACCCCAATCTTTTCTTGCAAACCCATTTACAAACAATGGATTTTATATCCTTTGAAACTTCAACTGAAATTCCATACTTTGTAGATTTTCATAGACTCCATTTTAGATTCCATGGCTTCTAGCCACTTCAGACTATCAGAACTTTTCATAGCCTCTTCATAGGTCTTGGGATCACTATCATTATAGTCAATCTCATTTGCCATATCATCTTGCACCATTAAGTTTAACCTTGTTGGTGCACAATGTGGTCTGCTAGACTTTCTAAGAGGCTCTATTTATACCAAGTTTGGAGGTTGCTAAATTAATTCTAAGATTAGTTCATCAACCTGCTCTTGAACCATAGTTGGTTCTTGAACATCAATCAGTTCTTGAACCAATGTCATGACTCAATTTGGAAGTGTAACCAAGCACATAAAGGACTTGGTCCCCACGGAAGTTACTGGATAATGTGACTTGATTAACATGCATAATATAATAGTATTATTTCAAAAACATGATTTAAATATAAATTTCTCAATTATAACAAATCAATTTAAATAATAGTTTGTAAACCTGAATTGTTCAAAAACATGTAACCTGGACATAAAACTGAATAATCCTAGTCTAAGCCATAGCCAAACATGCATTATAGATGATTATTTTAATTTAGTTTACAATTGCATGGTCTGAAATCATGCCTGCATAACTACTAGAACATTCTATTCTACCACGATCATAATATAAACCTCACTACAAAGTGAAGATCACCATGGGAATAGCTGTAAAGCTCCTGAACGTGGGTCTAAACGATGAACTGAATACAACTGTGTAAGGAGGAGGAAAAAGGAGGGGTGAATTAATCAAAACTGAGTGCGCGGATCTCTACTCACAAACCTACATGCGACAACAACGAAGTACGTAATATATAATGCAACTGGCATAAAATATTTTTATATTTAAATACATAGTTATACTGGAAAAAGCATTTACTCTTTCATAATTAGCAAGTAATAGAGAAAAAGGAAAAGCTGAACTGAAATAAATGAAACTATAATTAAACTGATAACTATCCTGAAAAGGGTGCCTAACTAGATCTCATAAAATGGACACTTCACTAGGTTCCATGACTGTAACTAAACTGAAAACTGTAACAAAAGGGCACCTAACTAGGTCTTATAACTGCAACTAAAATGATAATTGTAAAAGAAAGTTTTAAATTCATATAATCTTAACAATCTGAATGTCAAGCATAAATGAGGTTCTAAAATCATGCCTAAAGGATCACCAGCTTGTAGACATGTGATTTTAGAACCTTACAGAGTATGTATCTGGCTATTGTTATGAATCATGCTTAGTTCAACACTTCTAATAACATATAACTGAGATTATGATATTATGATAAGAAAATGCATAATCTTGAAAACATGATAATTTCATCAAATTCATAAACATATGTCTAGCAATTATAGCAAATTAGTCAAGCTCAAGTCAATGTTTTTAAATAAATCCCTTGCTTTAAAGCTAAAACATTTGTTTCATGGCATACAATAATTTCCATGATAGTTGTAAAATTAATAATTTTCTAAAATTGGCATAAATCATACAAAAAGTATTTACATAAAGAGTATTTACAATACTAGGAAGATATGAATAATGATAAAAACTATAGTCATGAGTGTAAATCCACTCACCATTTATTACCGTGAGTGCTTGACCACTTCCTACGTGATCTTGGGAACTTGAAATGACATTTCCAACTACTAAAGATTCATTGGAACGCCATTCAAATTGATTTGGAAGTATCAGGGAAGAGAAAACTAAACCATGAGAGCCCTAATAACAACTAAAGAATAGGATTAGGAATACAAAGAAAACACTTATCGAAATTATTTAATCAGTGGAAATTGATCATAACTGAATTCAAATTCCTAAAGTCAATGCATATTCTCAATTTTCCATTCTTTTTTAAGACATAAACTATATCAGATATCCAATCAACATACCTTGCAAGTAGGGATGAATTTGGCATTTAATAGTGGCTAGATTTCTTCTTTTACCTTTGGCATAACCTATGGTGAAAATCTTCTCAGTGGCTGCTTCATCGGTTGAGCATTTGGTTTTGTTGGTACCTAATGCTCCACCAGTCCTTGACTCAAGCCTTGTCATTTCTTCATATTCCCATGCAAAACGGTCCTTATATTCCTTCAAATTTTCTATAAAAATAGCTTTCGTGTCTTAAAGGAAGATTCTACTAACATAGGTAGGCAAAGTTTGTCCCTTGACATTACTAGATCTACCTCCTCCAATGGGTCTTGTACATCCAGTCTTTCTATTTTTTTTTCTCCTAACTCTTCAAAGCTTAAAAGTGCATCATCATATATATAGTTGATAGTTATGCCGATATCAACATTTTGTTTGCCAATGTAGATTGACAATTGAGCCAAATGGCTCATCCAATCCATGTCTAAACTTTTGCTGAGGCCGGATCTACCCTAGCCTTGGGAACTAGTTTGATCCCTTTAGCCCCAACAATGCATGCTTCGAGAAAAGGGTCGAAGGTATGGTCAATTTCTATTGGCATGAAGCCGGATTATAGACTTTAAAACTAGCATGGGCATGCATTGCATAACAAGCACTATCATTAGCAAATACTTCTTCAATGCCTTCCTCCTTATTCCATATTATTAACTTTTAATGGAGTGTGAAGGGACACTTCCTTTGAGGCTACCACTATGAACATAGTGGGATGCACCTCACTTCTTACTTTCACATCTGGGATTATCATTCCCTTGGACGTTGAGGACTTTCCAAATAAGTCGATGACCACCATATTGGTTTTTAATAAAACAATATGAGATTTGCCCATCCTAATAACCATGGCTTCTGGCTATAAGTTAATGGCAGCCCTCTATCAACAAGAACATTGTTAATCACTCTCCCCTTGACTTCAGCCTTGATATGAAATGGTTTCAAATGGCTCTTCATAAAAGGATCTAGTCGATGGAACAAGCAGCCTTCGCAAGCTTCGTCGAGGAACAAACACTCACTTCCTATTCTCATCTCTATGTAATCTTCATCCAAGCTTTCCAACTCGATTGGCTCCCAAACTTCGGCCAAGATAGTTACCATCCTGACTAACACCCTAAAGATGGACTCGAGATCATCATCGAACTTTGTTTCAAAGTTATCGGTTATCATATCCTCTTCATTCTTTCAAGAAGGGTCCAAGCAATGTTCTTTAGTTTATATGGCCTTTGCTTACGTGATTTACGATCGGGCCATCCTAGTCACTTCGACAACATAGCCTTAACATTGTATTGTGGGCCCATTTCAAGTAGCACATACTCTAGCACCTTTTCTTCTCTTGGCAAAGACTGTTGGAAATACCACCTGTTGTGTTGGCCTATATGCCGACATTAGCAAAACATTAGGATTGTTCCTCCTATTGGCTTGATCAATGTGATCATAAGCACCTCCTCTTGTTGGGCCCTATACCACTTGTTTTTCCTATTCTTATTGAACCAGACATGAGGGCTTGGTGCATGCCTATTATTCTGTACCCATCAATTGTTGACCATATTACCGAGGGCACCTCGTCTTGATTATTACCACCTAGGGCTTTTGGTCAACCATGACCAAAGTTTTTAGCTTTTGTCTTCATATATTAACTTCCTGGCATTTTTGTTCGGCAACAAGCTACTTGCTTAACATATTTTTTCTGAGCTCGACTAACTTTGGCTTTCTCTTGATCAATTTCTTTATTTTCCTTAGCTATTTCAACTTCCTTCAATTCTTCATAAGTCTTGGTAGCCTATTTTGTCGAACATGGCATTGTACTTGGGGCATAAACACACTTTGGTGTTAGCCTCCTTTTTGTTTCTATAGGAAATCTAATATATCCTCACGCGGTCGAGGAAGATAGGCTTCTCCAAGTGCTCGAATAGGTTGAGATCCATTTCTTCTCTCATGTTTTCTTCTTCTATGTTTTTTTCATCCATACCTACCATATAGATAGGAAAGGTGGCTGGCTCAACAAAAGCATAACTCATCCCAAAGGAATCGACATTGATAGTCATTATTGATCACACTTTTTCCTCAAATTTCAACCGACCTTCCTTGATTGCTTTTTGATCAGATTCCTGAAATGAATGCAATTGTTAGTGCAATATCTTGGTGCTTAGTGGAATTTACAAAAATTCTTTAATTCCTAACTAGAGAGTTTTCTTTTTTTTTAGCAAAACAATTTGTTTATCTTTATATAATTTGTCAAAAATTTGGTCAGCTTTTGTTATGTCTAAGGAATAGATTTTACTAGTTGCATCCACTTTCTTTGCCTTTAGCTAGTTTTAGAGAGTCTTAAACATAAGATGTTCCTTCCTGAAGTTTAGGAATATTGACCTTATTCGGATCACCTTCATCATCATCCTCATTGGACTCGATATTGGCATAATTCACCTCCCTTCTAAACCCATTTCTTCAAGTGTCAATTTTTAATTCTTCCATTTTCCAATCGCGATGTTTGATGTGTCTTACATTTTCAGCCCACTAAGCTAAGTTAAGGAATTGTATATTGACCAGCATTTTCCTAATATCATATTCCAAGCCATTGGTGGCCATTTTCACTACCTCTAACTAAGGGATTAGTGTAAAGCAACAATTCCTTATGGTTCTAAATCAAGCCAGGAATCATTGACACTTTCATTGTGTGCCTGATATGTGGCAAAAAAATCAATCAAATTGACCTTCATCTCTTCTCTAAAGAATTGTTCATAAAAGTCTTTTTTCTAGTTGGACCCAGGTATGAATTGAGTTAGGCCTTAAGTTAGACAAAAATGTAAAAGCATTTTTTGTAAGAGAAGAAAGGAAGTATCTCATTTTCAGGTATGCTTTAATTGCTAGCTCCCTTATTTCTATTGTGTACCTAGCCATATGCTCGACAATGCTTTCACCATCTCCCCTCCCCCCCAAGAATTTTATTGATGACTTAGGTGTCGTCCATCTCGTTGGCATTTCAGCCTGTTGGACATAGTTAAGGAATGCCAACATAAAAAGGGGTTGGTTGGCATAGCTAATATTAAACCTAATCCAATTTAGGACTTGCTCGACAACACATGTTTTGATGCCCCCTAGTGTTGTTTTTGCCTTATTCTATTAAGCTGCTCTTTGGTATTTCAATGTCAAGGAATCACAATCCTTTGTTCCTCATTAGGAGGATTGTTCTCGACAATTTCATTTTCTCCATATTCCTTTTCGAACATGCGATTCATTTATCAAGTTAACTATTTGAACCTATTGTTGTTAGTTTATATGAAGGGGTCAGGATAGTTGCCATCTACCGATTTAGCATGTTTACCAACCTTGGTGACTCTTATCTAGTTGTTGTCGAAACACCGCCAACCCCTCAGTAGTATAAGGTGGGGGATTCATTGGCATTGTTCTAAACATGTTTGGGAAGATCGGCAGAACACTTGAGACTATTGGTTAGTGCATAGAATACATGGTGTGGGGTGGTAGGTTTGATATTATGGTTTGAGTGTATAGTGGGTTATGGTGTTGAAAATTTGGGTCATAACCTCTTGTGTTTCCCATCATTTGTGGGCTAGCAAGGCCACTTATCCTTGTCATGAGCTACGTGATTGCCTTAGTGGCAATTGGGTGACTATACCCCATGGCAGTCCACAGGGGCATTGTTGTTAATGTGGTGACATGAGGGACTTGTGTTTCTTTCATGGTATTCACGTGTGATGTGGCCTCATTTTTTGCACCTTGTACCGAGGATGTCATGTTTCCACTCCTAGCCATTTCTTCAAGAATAGGCTCTTCTAAAGAAATAGAGGATGGGGACACGTAAGGCTTTTTCATGAATTTTGGTGGCATGTTTGTTCTTAATTATACCCTTTTTTTTCAGTGTGAAACCTCTACTAAACTTTTCATGGTCCTATCTCGCATGCCAATTTGTTTCACTTTGTTTTTTTTTTTATTAATGAAGAAACAAATAAACTCACTAACCAAGTTTTGCTTCTTGATCTTATTCAAGGAATGAAAGAGTTCCTTTAATGCGAGTTCTTGAGTATTACAAGTAAATTTTTGGAAATATGCAAAAATAAAGCAATGCACAAATTTAAAGAGAACATACAACATTGTAAAAAGCAAGAAATTATGATAAGAATCTTACTTGAGAACTTCAGGACTCTTGAGCAAGAAGCAGCTCATGGTGAGTATTGAAGGTCAAGTATGTGACTACAGATCAAGTTCCTTATTATTACTACTATATGAAAATACTCTCTAAAATCTAGGTCTTCTTCTTAGTCCTACACTACTCTTATTTATAGACAAACTATGTACATGCATGTCTAGCACATGTCCCATGTTTCTAGTTCCACTTTCTGCATGATCCCATTTTCTTATTCCCTTCGAAGCTTGTGCACAATTGTCCTTCATACTAACATTGTCTCCTCAAAACTAGGAGCCTTGAAATAACCGCTTCTTGACCCCATTTTACTAACTTCAAACCTTTAGCCTCTTGAATCAGATTTTTTGACATTAACCTTTTCTGCATATTGTTAATTGGTGATGAACATATACATGATTTCCTTTCAATACTTGTGCAATGTTTGACTTTTCGACATTACTTGGATAATTTGGCTTTGCTCCCTTTATGCTTCGATGTTTTCTCGTCAAACCCCGTTACCTATTCAGCTAGTTTGCCTTTGACATTAAGCTTTTTCATGCACTCATCCCTTAGCTCGACATCTCCACAGCAACTGTGATCATACATGCCTCCATTTTCTTCCCTCAATGCTTGGTGTCCATCAAATGGCATTCTCTTTGCTATGGTGTTCAATGTGATTTTTTGTTGAGGGCATTCTTAGAGTTGCACCTTTATCATATGTTGAAAACTCTCTATAATAGGGGGCATAGGCCATAACCTCCATCAAGATGGATCTGCCCTTGTTCATATGTTTGATTTTTTGTATAAAATTATAAGAATTTAATTTTTATGTACTAACAGGATAAAAAGGATTTTTTTTATATTGTCATCTAATTAAATTATCCTATTTGCATAACTTTTCAATTAGTAAGTGTAAGACTTAAGTAATTTTACTAATGTGACAGGACATTATTGAATAATAATATAAAAAAAGTTTTGCAATGTCATCACGTAAAAATTAAACTCAAATTATAGACCAAAGTTTATATAAAAGTTATCTTTTATAACTTTAAATTTTTTTTTGTTAAAAGTTAAAACTTAATTGAGTCATCCAATAAAAATCATAAGAATTATCATATTATGATATTAAATTGTTATGTAAAAATAGATTATATTGCTATTTATCTGATTTTCATAACAAATTCTTTTGCTACTATACATAAAAATTATTCTCTTTAAAAATTAGGGCACAAGAAAATCCAAATATTCAAATAACATACACTCTCAAACATTTTTTCAAGAGAAATGATGCATGCACACCTCCACGTTTACACCATACTCTTCCACCTCACTACATGATAAAATAGGAGTATGAAATATTAAGGATAAAATTGGAAGAGGAAAAAGAAAAGAAAAAGCAACGTCCATTCCTTGTTCTCTCTCTTTGTTTTATTTTTCTCTCAACTACCATCCATCTAAAGGCTTTCATTCCCTCAATCTTTGTCATGTTTCTCTTTCTCATTCTTCATCGTTCATAGAAGAAGAAGGAGAATCAAGATTGTTGGCAGCATACAAAACTAATTTTTACGCATGAAGACTTAGCTCATTCCATTTGATTTTTCATGTGTTTGTGGTTTATGTTCCAAAGTATGGATGCTTTTTTTTTTCAGTTTTTTCAGAAATAAAATGAATTGAGAATGACTTTGCTAGAAGTTGAGATTTGCTATTATTGTTAAAAAAACTAAAAAGAAATAAGTATCTATGTCTTGGGACATAAACCAACACATAAAAAAATCAAAAAATAAGCCTTCATGCGTGAGGATTAGTTTTGTACGTTGTAAACTTATTCTTCTTCTTCTTCTTCTTATGAACGATAAAGAACGAGAAATAGACGTGACAGAGGAAGAGAATGAAAGTTTTTGAGAGATGATGGGTGAGAGAGAGAAATAAGATAAAGAAAGAGAATAAGTTCTAAAATGTGGAAGGGATGTTATTTTTTCTTTTCTTACTCTTCTTCCATTTTATTGTTGATATTTCATACTCGTATTTTATTATATAATGAGGTGAAAAAGTGTGATTTAAATATAAAGGTGTGCATGTATTATTTTTTTTTTTTCAATTATCACATGCTATTTGCTGCTTCGACTGCACTGCACCGCCAGTCATAGGTCATTGCACTCCTACGCTTGGGAGCGTTTATAGGCTATCAAACGGTGATTTCACTTTTTATTTTCTTTTCTTTTTCTCCTCTTCAGTTTCAATCTTCGTTATCATTATCTCTTCTTTTCTTTGCTATTCCTGACCCCACGACCACATGGGGCCTCCGCCTCCCATTGTGCCTTAAGCTGTACATAATCTGCATGATCTCCTATACACACCCAACTCTTCAAATCACACGATAATGGATCAAAGTTCAATGAGAAGCCTTATTTGACACGTGTACGATGATAGACACATAGGCCTCACTTGGCCAGGTGTCGTTGCTAGTCCACAATACCTCGACCTTGAAATGACAAGGAAGACAAGAGATGCTGCATAGAAAACCTTGCCTCACTTCCTCAGAGAGTGCAAAGTGCAATATTTAAGTTGTAGGCCATTTTTACAAAGCTAAGCGTGCAGAAACAAATAAATTATAATAGAGGACATGGAAAAAGCAAAAGCGATAAATCATTGAATATTCCAATTGTCCAAAACATCATTTTTAAGAAATCAAAAATCTTCGAGGAGAGCTTTTTCTTGGTGCATAGTGTAGGAGAGATTCCTTAACCTATGCATTGTTAAAATATTGACCAAAAGAAAGGTTAAAATTTAATCAGATTTCTACACCCGTTGTATCATTGAAGAATCGCTCCTGCTCCTAAGGGTCCTACCCTTCTATCATGACATTATCTTAGGCTCCCAAATTAAATTTTTTTGATATTAGTAGTCACTATTAATATATAAGTGATAATAATAACATTAAAGATAATGCTTATTGATTCACATATTTTAGAATTATATTATTCCTCATTTGAATGAAGTGCTAAATGGGACTATACATAGATTGTAGAAAATAAGGTAAGATCAACTTTCTCAACAATAAAAGGCTTAATTTTAATGTACTGGTCATATAAATTTTTTTCATATTATTATCAAATTAAATTATTTTATTTACACAATTTTTAAAATAATAAGTATGAAAATTAATCATATATATATTGATGTAATATTATATAATTGAATAATAATATAAATTTCTTTATATTATCATTACATTAAAATTCAATAAATATAAAATATATATAATTTAGCATTAGTATTTAAGGCGGTACAAGTTAAATGACATAATATAAAAAGACTAGCCTTACGCATTGAATCAAATCCCTAAAACGGTGCATGATTTGTTGCAGTAAGGGTGATATTGCATGAGTTAGTGTAGAGCAAATGGAGCCATAGCCATTGAATTCCTAGAGCTGTGAGAGCTTATTACTGGTTAATGCTTAACACTCCTAGTCAACACTGTGTCAGCTTTTCCAGAAAGGAGAGTGCCTCTTTCTTTGAACTCCCCACCATCCCCCCACCACAACCTTTCCCCTCTCTCTCTCTCTCTCTCTCTATTCTGCTATCTCATGGCGGTTGTGAACTCTTTCTCTCTACATTTCCATGTCCTTGTTCTTCTTCATCTTATGCTTCTTCTCCTGCTGCAAAGCCAGTATCCCCACCACTGAGTCTCTGTCTTTAGTTGCTTCCTCCGATGTGGAGCTCCTCTTGGGAAAAATCAAGGCTTCACTGCAAGGTAACGCTGACAACCTTGTTCTGTCTTCATGGAACTCCTCCATACCACTTTGCCAGTGGAGAGGCCTCAAGTGGGCGTTCTCCAATGGCACCCCTTTGTCATGCAGTGACTTGTCATCACCGCAATGGACCAATCTTTCACTGTACAAGGACCCTTCTGTGCACCTCCTTTCTCTTCAGCTCCCATCTGCCAATCTCTCTGGTTCACTCCCCAGGGAGCTTGGTGAGTTCCCTTTGCTTCAAAGCCTATACCTTAACGTCAACTCATTGAAAGGAACCATCCCTCTTGAGCTTGGCTACAGCACTTCCCTCTCTGACATTGATTTTGGTGACAATTTGTTAAGTGGGGCTGTTCCCCCTTCCATTTGGAACTTGTGTGACAGGCTTGTTTCCCTTAGGCTCCATGGTAACTCCTTCTCTGGGTCTGTTCCTGAACCTGCATTGCCAAACTCCTCTTGCAAGAACTTGCAGTTTCTTGATTTGGGTAGCAACAGGTTTTCTGGGAATTTCCCTGAGTTCATCACAAGGTTTGGTGGGCTAAAACAGCTTGACTTGGGGAATAACATGCTTGTGGGTGAGATTCCTCAAAGCCTAACTGGGCTGAGGCTTGAAAAACTCAATCTTTCCCACAATAACTTTAGCGGGGTGTTGCCTTTCTTTGGAGAATCCAAATTTGGTGTGGATGTCTTTGAAGGGAATAGCCCTGCCTTGTGTGGACCACCTTTGACAAGCTGTACCAGGACCTCTACACTCAGTTCTGGTGCAGTTGCTGGTATAGTTATCAGCCTGATGACAGGTGCTGTGGTTTTGGCTTCTTTGCTGATTGGTTATATGCAAAACAAGAAGAAGAAGGGTAGCGGAGAGAGTGAAGATGAACTGAATGATGAAGAAGAAGACGAAGAGAATGGTGATGGTGTTGGTGGAGCTGGTGAAGGTAAGCTTATGATATTCCCTGGTGGTGAGAATCTGACATTGGATGATGTGTTGAATGCAACTGGGCAAGTTATGGAGAAGACATGTTATGGGACTGCTTATAAGGCCAAGCTTGCTGATGGAAGCACCATAGCTTTGAGGTTGTTGAGGGAAGGTAGCTGCAAGGACAGGAATTCATGCTTGCCGGTTATAAAGCAATTGGGGAAAATTCGCCATGAGAATTTGATTCCTTTGAGGGCATTCTATCAGGGAAAACGAGGGGAGAAGCTCCTTATCTATGACTATCTGCCTCTCAGATCCCTTCATGATCTACTTCATGGTATGCACCATACACAGTCCTCCCCTATTCATTTCCTTTTATAGTTCAATCATGCACCTGTATACATAGCATTTCATTTTGCACTGCCAATCCACTTTCATTTAAACCATTTGGAACCGTCATCATAATCTAACTGCTTTTGTAGTGTGTTTAATATGATGAAGATTTCTTCAAACTGAAATCACTGATAATAATTCAAAGTAACCCAAAACTAGAACAAAAGTACTGATTATTCTCAAGCCTAAAGACTAAATAGAAAAGAAATCACCCTCTGACGATATGCTGGTGAGTTAAGTGGAATTCTAACAGTTAAAGCTAATCACTTGTTCTATTTTGGCTTGTTTTCTGTATGATGTTTTTCTTTGGGAGGGGGACTTGCTGTGCAGTGTCCACATTCCTGAACAATATTGATATCTCATATAGAGCTTTAGGAAACAGGGTTGTGTCCTCCTTTCCATCTTCCACTTGGGCAGCATCATCTACATGTCATTCTTGATCTTCCGTGTATGGAAGGCTGATAATCCAATAACAATAGTCATGTAAAATACCCTGCGAATGGAAGCTAGGATGTATAAAATCTAAAGGTGTGTTTGGTTGGAGGGTCAAAATAGAGTGAAATTTTTCATGGATAAGCTTAAGTGTAAATTTACATATGAAGTTCATCCATGAAATTTTCACCCCATTTTTACTCCTCAACCAAACATAGCCTTAATGACAACTTTTTCTGAGTCCTAAGACACTGATTACAATTCCTTTTTATTACAATGTGTTTTGTTTACTGGAAGATCAGATGGAGTTTAAATGTAAATTTGAGCAAGTCGACTTATATAGCTGTTTGGGTTTAATAAATTCAACTGTTTCAGTGACCACTATGCTATAATTTTAATTTTCTACAGAAACAAAAGCTGGAAAACCAGTGCTAAACTGGGCTAGGCGACACAAGATTGCATTGGGCATAGCAAGAGGGCTAGCTTATCTTCATACAGGACTTGATGTTCCGATCACTCACGCGAATGTAAGATCCAAGAACGTGCTTGTGGATGACTTCTTTGTAGCTAGGCTCACCGATTTTGGCCTTGACAAGCTGATGGTTCCTTCCATTGCTGATGAAATGGTGGCACTTGCCAAGGCTGATGGGTACAAGGCTCCAGAGCTTCAAAAGATGAAGAAATGCAACTCCAGGACTGACGTCTATGCATTTGGTATATTACTGCTGGAAATCTTGATTGGGAAGAAACCTGGGAAGAATGGGAGAAACAGCGAGTATGTGGATTTGCCTGCAATGGTGAAAGTGGCAGTTTTGGAGGAGACAACAATGGAAGTCTTTGATGTGGAACTCTTGAAAGGGATAAGGAGTCCCATGGAGGATGGGATGGTGCAGGCACTGAAGCTGGCAATGGGATGCTGTGCACCAGTGGCAGCAGTTAGGCCCAGCATGGATGAAGTTGTGAGGCAGTTGGAGGAGAATAGACCAAGGAACAGGTCTGCCTTATACAGCCCTACAGAAACAAGAAGTGGAAGTGTTACCCCATTTTGAGCTTTGAATTTCAAGATTATGTTTTAATTAAACTGTGGTTTTCACATTTTACTTAAGTTGTGTATCTTTGTCTCAGTGTGAGGGTAGTGAATGGATCCTGATGATCTAGAGCATGTCGAAATATTTGTAATGACTCTTTTGAGTTTTAGGTAGTCCTGATTATTTTAATATCAAATATAATCACTTACACAGTTCTTCAAATTTTGTGCACTTAGACATAAGAAACATTATTCACATCACTCTTTTGGCGTATTTTTGAAGGAACACCTTGGGAGTCCTTTAAAAACAGAATGAAAGCTAGTTTTAACTTTTCGACCAACTAGTATTTAAGGGACACATCTCTTTAAAGATATCCTAAAAATTGGTAAGTATAACATTATTCTTTAGAAATTATGCAAGTGTTCAGCTACCTCAATAATTGGAATAGAGTAAGGTTACTTGGTCAAAATTTATTGTAAAAGTTTTTGACAAAAATTGAGGATAGGTGTTGGTTGAAATAAAATGATGTGGTTAATGTCAGATTTAGGTGTAGTAAGGGTGTAGCTTTATTTCCCCTTGAGTTTTTCAAAACTGCATTTAGTGTCAGTTGGAGATTTAAATCCATTATCTTGCTTTGATATCACTTGTCGGATTGAGTGTTTACTGTTAGACCAAAATGCTATAGTTATTACTTATTAGCAAGAGGCATTGATATGATTTTATTTTCTTAAAATTTTTAGAACCATATAAAGCTTCCGGAGTTACACCCATTTCGGGTGCTATGGACCAATATATCAAACATGCTAAATTGCAAGAGTGCTAGCCAAATAAAGTCAAGAACTCACTTATTTATATACACGTCAACTAGTATAATAGATAAATTTGAATAAACATTATAGCTTTCAAGTATTTTCCTTTAGAAAATATGTAGTGTAAACCTAATGCTATTTTCGATTAGAGTTTCAAATGAAGAGTATTTGAAAATCAAATATGCTTCTTGGTGAGAAAATCAAATATGCTTTTTGGCTCGAATAGATTTTCATAAAATAGTAACGCGGGGTAATTAACTAATCATGGGAGAAGAGAGTTTATAAGGAAATAGATTTTTTAATACTAAAAATTGTTTCTCAAAAAAGATTGTAGGACAAATTAATCTCTTACAATATGAAAGTTTCATATTAGTCCTCACACTTCAAAAAAAGAGACAAATTGCTCCCTCTATACATATTTGTATAATGGCTTTTTAAGACAAAGCCCAAATTAGTCCCTGACAATGTTACCTAAGGATAGTTTGGTCTCTGATAAAAATAAATTAGTTTTGAAGTCCCTTACAATTGCAACATATGGACATTTTAGTCCCTAATCACTTGTAGTTCATAAATTAATCGATAAATCATCACCCTGATCACCCCACTCCACTCCCACCTCACTTAATCCTTTGACCTTCACTCTCATCACATCTCCATCTCAATCCTCGTTGCCACCTCCACCTCCCTCACTCCCATTGGTGATAATGCTTGATTGTGAGACATTTTCTTGTTCTTCCATGTTTGTGAATTTAAAGCTTATGATTTTTAAATTTTTGTTCATACATCATCTTTGCATGTTAATTGTTTGATTTGCTTGTCTTTTTATTAGCTCTTGACATAAAAATGCTTTCTTTATTATTAATAAATTTACAATGGCGGTCCTTTGACTGTCATTATTGAAAAAATGGCGTTAAAACTACCACAAATGTAAAAAAAAAACACCTGCCCTATTTTACCATTTTTCTTGTAGTAGATTGAGATTGGACTAAGGTTGAGGGTGTTAGGTTCGATCCAAATTTTTAAATGATTTGTTTAGATTGTTTTATATTTTTTGAATATTTGAAAAAAAAGAGTTAGAAAGAGAAGATTTGGAGAAAAAATTTGACAGAAAAATCATATTTGAAAAAGATTTGGACATGATTTTTGGATGAAAGATATAAAAGAGAATTGTTAGATATGATTAAGATTTGATATGAAATTTAATGAGTATATGTAAACTATTATAAATAATAGTTTTGAGAATTGTCTAAATATCTAGGAGAATAGAATTGAGAGATTAAAGATGGAGGATGGTGAGGATGATGAAGAAGATGATGATGATGAAGGGTTTGCAACTTTGTTTGCAAAAGTTATATTGATAGAGGGTTTACATCTTTGTCCAGAAAAGTTGCATTGATATTGCATGATACATGATTAGCAATGGTATAAGTTTGGATAACTTGTATTGAAAATCTTCCTAGTCGTGTGGAGTTATGTGGAATATCTCGTGAATCATTGATGGTGTTTTACGTGAGTAGCGGAGTGCAAGTGAGGATAGCTTGTGTTGAAAGTCTTCTTGACAATGTGGTGCTAGGCAATGTGTTCCTTGAATAGCAGTATTTTTTGTTTGAGATTTTTTGAGAATTGAGATTGGTGATTGAAAGTTTTTTTTATTGATTTAGTATATTGATTTATGAAGTCGTTGATGTAGGTAGTAAAGGCCAAACTATGTTAATTTTAGGTTAAATATATTTTACATCCCTATACTCTAGGCCATGTGCAATTCCAAATAGTGCAAAAAAACCCTCTGTTAAATAATACATAAATATATGTACAGTTAGTATAAAATATTTTTATATTTAAATACATATAATTGTACTGAAAATAGTAATAAAACTGAATTCATAACAACAACTATTAGAGAAACAGGAACTAAACTGAATGTAATCCTGAGCTAATAACTGAAATTGATGGGCATCTAACTAGGTCCTATAAGCAAACACCACATTGGATTCCTTACTGTAATTGTGGTTGAGCTAGCCCTCTGATAGCCCACTTGGTACCAAGGTTAATGATCCTACAACCATTGACTCACTGTTCGTTTCTCACTAATTATTGGCTAAGAACTAATATCCAAAATAATTCACTATTCATGTTGTTCATACTAAATTGGGGTTCATGCAATTTTCTGATTGATAAAATAATTCTAGATCATACATACAATAAGTATGGTCCTATTAGCTTTCTAAAATAATAATTTTTCATGATAACTATGAAAACAATAATTTTCTAAAATTGATATAATTTATGAAAACATGTTTTCTTGGCATAAATCATCCTAAAATTCATAAAAATGATACTGGAAAATAGTAATAATGACTAAAAGTATAATCATAAACTTAAACCTACTCACCGTTGGTAGGAGAGTGCTCTTCCACTGACAACTTGACTCTGGAGAGTAGCAATGGCATCGGAATCTCCAAGGAGTATAATGGAAACATAAACAATTGACAATAGTACTAAGAACTGAATTTAGAATGATAGGAAGGAAAAATGTTGTTAGAAAATCATACCTGATAATGCCCTAACTCATAAACTTGAGAGAAAAAGGAAGAAAAGTGACTAAAATCCATGTAAATGATGCATCGAAAGCTGGGAGGAGGAAGAATGGAAGAAAGAACATAAGGGAGAGTCATAGGGAGTGTTGGCGATAGCTAGGGTGCAAATCCCGAGCCGAGGATGCGTTTATATAGCGTAGGTGGTGTTTTAATGAAAATACATTGTTTTGACGCATACTAATATAGGGCCTATCACTAGAGCGATTGACATGGTGAAAATCCAACCGCACACATACCTGAGACTTGTATTGTATAAGCCAACATTGTCTAACGCTATAGCGGTCCTTCCTATAGCCTCCATCGCTATAGCGGTCTCAAGGGATCCTGATTATGTACTTTTGATGTTTTCATGAGCCTTAGGCCTTCGTAGCAACACGAGTAGGTCCTAAGAGAATCTTAAGATCATACTAGAATTATCTGGGAACACGTGGACTTGAGACATCACATGCTACCCCCCTTAAAAGAGATTTCATCTCCAAATCTAAACAAATGTACCTTGAGATGGAAAAAGGTGGGGATACTTGGTTTTCATGGCCTCTTCGGCTTCCCAAGTCACTTCCTTGCTGAAATGGTTCCTCAGAGGATTTTCATTGAGACTACCTTCTTTGAGCGAAGCTTCTTGATCTGCCTATCCAAGATGGCAACTGGTTCTCTTCAGGACAAACTCTCATCAACTTGGACCATTTACAGGGTGAGCATGTGAGACTATCGGGCATGTACTTGCTCATATCCTGATATGAAACACATGGTATATGGCTCGTAACTGGAGGCAGTGCCAACCTATAGGCCATCACTCTAACTCTCTCAAAGATCTCAAACGAGCCAATATAATGAGGGTTCAACTTTTCCGCTTACTAAACTTCACTACCCCTTTCATGGGGGATACCCACAGAAACATGTGGTCCTATCTGCGAACTCCAAGTCTCGTCAATAGTTATTTGCATAAGACTTCTACCTGGATTGTGCTAGTAGGAGATGCTCTTTATCAACTAAACCTTCTCTAAGGTTTTCTGAACTAGGATTGGGCCTAGGTGTAGGTAGAAAAACATGAGAAAGGGGTTGAATCGTGCTTCGTTTTTTCTTTCCTTTTTAGCTACTGAAAAATGTAAACAAAATACTATTAACCTATGAGTTTGAAGTGCAGGAGAAACAATGTTAGTTACTTTAAAAAGCTACTTTCTAACCACAGTGAAAAGAATAAAATGCACAAAAGATAGTTATTCAGGAAACACTTTGATATACACAGAAGCAATGAATATAAAAGAGTTAAGGGAGAAGAGGATCCTACGAATGTTTTTATATTAGTTCACCAACTTGCTTACATCCAGTTCTCAATAACCATTGAGTTCCACTAAAACATTTCTTAACCAGAAAGAAAAAAGATAGTCTTTATAGTAGCCTTTCCAAGTTCTTACCTATGACCAGGAGCTAACTCTACTGTCACAAACCAAGTAGTTTTTCACCTTTCAAGCCGAACCCATGACTAGCAAGTACACTTTGCTATCACAACCTAAGTAGTTTTTAACCAGCCTTTCCAAGCTAAACTTGAGTAGTCTTTGACTAGCTTCTCCAAGCTAAACTTGAGTAGTCTTTGACCAACCTTTCCAAGCTAAACCGTGATCAGTAGTTCACTTCTACTATCACGTTGCAAGTAGACTTTGACTAGCTTCTCCTCACATCATCACGGATTGAGGATACAAAGGTTTGTATTTGTGTTTGCCTCTCAAACTAACCCACACTCAAGTTTCCATAAGATATACAATAACAGAGGGAAAAACTTGAATGACTTTTTTCTAAGAATCTTCTTGGAAGAATGTATGATCTACTAAGAACATAGAAAAAAGATATTTCCAACAAAGAAATTGATTACAAGATGTATGAACTTTACAAGAGATGAAGAGAAATTTTCATAGTATTTAGCACTTGTGCAACGTCAAGATTTGCTTCTTTGAGAGCACAACATCTCTATTTATAGATGGCCTTCATTTATGACCATTGCCCTTGATAAGTTATCCAAGTGACACGTGTTGATCATCTACTTATGTCTTGGAAAAATAGTTTAGAGCAATAGCTTGTTGTCTATTAGAGCTGTTTTAGAAGCCATTGTGAAATAGAGGTTTCTGAGATCACCTTCAGAACCACTTTTTACTTTTTGAACGAGGGTTCTGAACTCTTCCTTTTAGAAGTTAAGGTAGTTGACTAAGTTAAGAAGAGATGAAATGCCAATCTAACCGGATTTGACTTTTCAATTTAAATTTCATACTTCCTTCCTTTTCCTAGAGTGCACCATTTCACTGAAGTAAACTTTTTGAAATGCGGTATCAATTCCTTGATATATATATGATCTTCAAGTCTTCAATTAGAGCTTGTTTTGCAATCATGATGATTGAAGGTTGTAGAACACATTAGCTTTAGAGCTTATTTGAAATCTTTATTTGAAGTGTAGTTTCTGAAGTTGCATCTTACATTTGAAGATCCATGCCTTAGTTTCTTGTATATGATGATTTTCTTCAGTCGTTTAAGCATGTATACATTCATTTCATGATATAATTTTCACTTTCATTGAGTTCCTATATCTTTAAACGAGATAAATCATGTTTGAACATGTAAAGTGAAATTATTTTTGCTTCAAGAAATGTGTTATGCAAACGAAAGAACCTGTTTCCTATTTCAATAAACTCAATTAAAACATTAGTCATTCTTCAAAATATTTTCTTTAAATTGGTTGTGTTATCACTCAAAACATTTTGCATTAATGCTTTCTGAAGGGTTTGGAGTTAACAATCTCCTCCCTTTTGATGATGACAAACTAATAGAAGAAAATCTTTTGAAGAGATTTTGAAAGAAACATAACATGGCATAGAGCATAGATACAACAAATTTCTTTTGGCACATCCTATGATGTGATTTTCAGAGAGTTTTTTTCTCAAGGTGTGATAGAAACGTTTCATTACCTTAAGTGATTCAAATCAGAGCTATTTTTTTTTCTCTTAAAGTTTCTAAGTTACTCAGAGTGCTTTCTAAGGGTATTAGAGTAGGGAGAAAAAAAGAGATATGATCGTTTAAGCTTTCTGAATAAAACAGCTTGATTTTTAGTCATTGTGACTTTTCTAAAAAAAAAACGTGTTTGAATAAAACAAGTAATACTTGTGATATTAACTCATTAGATTTCTCATTCAGGACTTCTTTATCCAAACTAATTTTTGAACTGTAATGCAATTTTGTGTATGAAAAAATGCAACATACAAACTTTGCACACAAGAGAAGTTTTGAGGTTCATAGAAACCTTCTTTCAAATATTATCAACGAAAGACATGAGGTTTCTGAAGCTTAATAGGGATTGATCCCAAATGTATCAGATCATCATTTTTCGAGCTTATGATATGAAATAATAAACTTTATATATTGTGTATCAGAGCATATGTTTATGAAAACAAAATAGCTTTTAAAACCTTATGACATGGCTTACATATCAATGCACACAGAGATATATATCAGGCTGTTTACACGATATGTTTCAGAGCTAATCATGTAGATAGAATACTGAAAACACACATTTTGCAAATATCTTCCCTCTTACACTTGGTGCTTTTACATTATTTTTGAGCTTAACTTCCATAATTTTAGTAGGATTTTGAAACTAACTCTCCCTGGACTCAATTTTGCATTGTGTTTAATTCATTAACTTTACGTATTTTTGGTTTGGTCACTAACGAACCCTTTTTTCTTCCAGAGTGATTTGTGGATACTGAAGAGTCACTGTTGAGAATGCATTGTGGAGCTAGAGCTTTGGAGCGTGCACTGAAGAGAGAGAGAGAGAGAGAGAGAGAGAGAGAGAGAGAGAGAGAGCTGGGTTGAAGTTTAGGAGCATATGGATAAAGAATAGCCTTGGACAGCTTCGCTAGCGAGTTTCAGTCATTGTAGTTAGCCCCAGCGAGCCTGGAGTTGCACTAGAAGAAATGTTAGAGTCCACTCACTATAGCGAGCTTTGCGGGCCTGAAAGTTTTAATCTACATTTTTGACCTATGTGGGCCCCCTTTTTAGAAAATTCTATGATGATGTAATAATTGTAAGCACGAAATCCAAGGCATTCCTTGCCACTTTGGGAAATAAAACTAGGTTTTAGGGGAGGGCTCTTATCATTTCCTTCTTCTTCTCCTCCTTCAAGAATATACTCCTATACATAGCTTTTGTTATTTTTGTTGCAGATATCATCTTCGAATCCTTTAGTTTTCATCATTCTCTGTTTGTAACCTCCTTCATAAAGGAGTAGTTCTCTTGCTTGCTCAAGGGATTCAAGAGCTAGAGTTGTGTTTTGAAATTTTTTTATTTTAATGCAAATAATTGGTGTTGTTCTCTTTCTCTCTGTGTCTCCTTCATGTTGAGTGAAGTACTTATATATGTATGTGAGTATGATTTATGAGCATGCATATCTTAGCTTGTTGATTGCATACATGCTAGTTGATTGATTGGTGAGTGTTTGATTAACCAAGAGAATATAGTTAATTCTTGATTGAGAATTGGGCTTGACAATTATTATTTAATTTAGTTCATACATTTGGGTGTTATGATTACAATTATCTAAGTGTATGCGCTTGATATTATCCTTTAGTTGATTGACTTTAAGAAGAATTGCTAGTTAATTGCGAGATTATATGGTTAACACATAGCTCCCCACTAGGTATTTGTTTATTTGTTTATGTTAATGATTAACACTCCCTATCTTGAGAATTCCCTAGGGTAGCTCTTTTATTATTATTCATCTAAATTATTAGCTATTTCAATTTCTCATGCAACAAACCCCCCTTGAAACTCCAATTAATTAGTGCTACTTTCTTGTGAAATGACTTGCGTTGCATGCCACTATCTAGGTGCCTTGTGTAACTCATTTAGGAATTTATTTTCCTTTTAAACTCGGTGTTAACAATGGTTAGCTACCAAATACTGAGCTAATAATATGAGCACGCATACATCAACATTAATATATCTAATAAGCTAAGCTGGATATATCTATCAAAGGATGCAGATTATATATGTGCCATGAAAAATATATCAGAGCAAAGATTGGAAACATAGTAAGTGCATTAAAAATAGATGTATTAGAGATATTTAAAACAAAATGTACTAAAGCAAAAAAAATGATAAACAATTGATTGTTCAGATATCAAACACAAATGCAAAAAAAAAAAAAATGCTAAAAAAAAATCTGAGTTAGCTCCCTTTCAATGTGCTTCCCCTGAATTTCACATAACAAGATTTTCTTCTCTTTTCTTTTCCCTTTTAGACATCAACAAAAAAGAAGTGTTCTGAAAACAGGAACACTATCATTAACCCAGGTGCCTAACCTCTTGAAGGATTCTCCAAGTGTTTTGAAGAATTTATAGTAGTAATTCTTCATGGCTTCGAAGTTAGGAACCTTGCTTGATGTTGGTGGCTTCAACCTAATCCATTCTGAAGGCAATGTCCCTCTAATTTTGCATAAAAGCTGGATCTATGGAGAACTTGTTGAAGTCTCGGTGAAGGCTGGGGTGGCAAATAGATGGTTGAGTTTGGATGGAGTAGCTCTAGGAATAGGCTCAGGTATGTCTATGGGGATAGTTTTCCAACTTGACAATTCTACCTCAACAACAGGTATGTGAGTACAGGTGGAGGAGAGGATGAAGTATGGGCAGTGGTGGAGGAGGATCAAGAATATGATCTGAGGTAGAAGGAGGCTTTCAGGAAGAGAAGCTCCAGTATTTGAGGTCTTGTCCTCTTCCTTTCTTCTTCTAATGCAGTTATACGAATGGAAGGAAGAGGTTGAAGCACTTTCAGAATGACAACATTCTCTGGTTCAACTGGCTCCTCTATAATTAGTTCCATAGACGATTCTTCCACGATTAGTTCCAGAGTTGAGAAGAGCTCATTCACAAAGAAATTAAGTTCATCTAAACCTTCCTCCTTAGTCTGTGACTTTGACTCCATGGACTTTGTCATGGATTCTAACATTTGATTGATGGTCATGAAGTCATCACTATCGCCTTGGAAAGCCACTTTAGCCTTAATTGTTGTTGACTTTTCTGAACTACGGCTGATTCAATTGTGGAGCAAGTTTGAAGCCATCTGTCCTCTAAGAGGTGCAACAGAGACTGGGAAGGAGGTAAACCTGAATTGCCAAGACATAGGTCTAGTAGGCTATTCTTCAATAACTACAAAGGGTTCAGGTATAGTATGTCTTCTTCTTTGTCTATTAGAACCTTGAATCCTGTTAGGCTTTTCTAGTTTTCTGACATCCTCTAGTCTCCTCTTTCTTGAAGAATCTCTACTTCCTGAGCATTTGTTCTACTCTTTTCCATCCTCAGACGATTCAGAATCCCTAGCAGGACCCTCTTGCTCAGAATCGTACATATCCTTTAAGATCAATGCTGCTCTAAGTACTCCCTTAGGCAGATTTCTATATTTCTAGTCGAAGTCCTTCCTTCGAATGGGGATTTTGTTAGGTCTGCCCTTGGGAAGCTCATTTTTTGAGGTTTCTTCCTCAGTTTATGATGGGTTAGAAGGCTTTGGAGTTTCTACTTCTTGATTAGCCTTCTTTTGCTCTTTTGTGCTATTTTGGTAGGAACCTCCTTAGATATGGTCCTTTTAGAAGTTTGTTCTCCTTTTCAGAGCTTTCAGAGCTGCAGGATGACAATATGCTTTTTAGCCCTTCCTTTTTTCTCTGCTCTGCTTCTTGATCTTAGAATCTTTTTCTACCTTAGCTTCCCTGATAAGTTTGTCTTCTAGATCTTATCTTTAGGTGCAAATCTTGTTTTCTTCATTGTTTTAAAGGAGAGAATGGTGTAGTCTATGCGGTGAAATATTCAAACCACCCTTAAGCAAGAGGGTATTTCATGTGCTGAAAAATCCTTATCAGCATCCCATAAGGAACTCCAACAGTTCTCCTTTTTCCTTAGTGATATCACTAAGCATGTAGTCTATAATCATTTTGGGCAAATTTACTTTTCTCTTATCCATCAAGTAGAAAAGTAGCATACAATCCATACCCAGCAAAAATTAGTACTTCTTCGTTTGGGAAGAACTGAATTGAACTACGATGAAAACCTTCTTTACTCTTGCACTTAGCATAGCGATGGTGATGTTGCTTGGCTAGTGTCGCGGTGAATCTATGAGACACCTCAAGACTTCCTCAGCACTCACTCAGAGTGACTTGAACCATTCACTCTTTGCTAGACAGTTGACTCTAGAGCTGAAGCCCTAACTCCTGTAGATCTACAGATAACCCAATCTCTATGGAGGTGTCTCGAATGATAGTTTTGAGAGTTGTGCAATTCTTCGCTTCAAGAAAGTTACCATAACTGGAAACACCCTATCTAAGATGTCCAGGAAAGTCCTACCAACCTTGAAAGATGAACACTTCCTTGACTATAGGGACTTGGTTCAACGAGAGTTATTCAGCCTTTTCCCTAGAGTAATCCTTCTTTGAGAAACTTTCTTCATAGATCTCCTACATGGAGATTCACCATACATTACAAAAGGTTCCTTCTTATGGTAGAGCAATCAGTTCTTTCCTTCAACCATTTCTAGGTAGTGTATGTGAGGGTTTGATGAAAAAAAGTTAAAACTTTGAGAGGTTTTGAGAGAGAGTGAACGGTTACAAAGAAGGTTTGTGAGCAATAGAAGATGAAATAGTTGAGGTCTCAGTTGTGTGAGGTTGAAAACGAGGGTAAAAGTGTGGCATGTGAGGAGTTGGGAGTTTTTTAAGTGATGAGACATGAAAGACTAAAGGTGAAACATTGTGGGAGTAAGAAACTCAAAGGAATTGGAATTATCTCGCCTTTTCATTCTTTTCAAGAGTGATTTTTGAAGCATGGAATCACTTTATGAACATGTTTACTTTCTAAGCTCTACTTCCACTTTTGACCCATCAGCATCACTATTTTCTTATGATTCATCCATTTTTGAATCTGAACCCCGTAAGATCATATATACCCAAATTTATGAATCTCTTCTCTTCTTTCTAAGATTGCAACTGACTTTCTGATCTTCAAGATTCTTTAGCCTTGCAAACTGATATCTTCATATGGGCTTCAGTTAGAGTAATGAAAGGGAATACCTAGAGATATTTGTGTATGAATGCTTATGCAGATTTAAAAACCTTTAAGTTCAAAAGACTTTTCAAAACACAAAAGCGATCTTCAGCTAATGGTTTTATGAATATATTGGACACTTGGTCTTTAGTATTCACAAATATTAACTCAACATCTCTTTTTGTACATGATCCCAAATAAAATGATGTTTAACATCGATATGCTTAGATATAAAATACTAGATAGGATTCTTAGCAAGATTAATAGCACTAGTATTATCATAGAAGATAAGGATTTTAAAATACCTTAGGTGATAATCTTCTAGCTTGGTTCCTTATCCAAGCATCTAGGTGAGTTTGCAATAGCTAAATATTCAGCTTCAGCCGTAGAGAGTGCAATGGTATTTTGCTTCTTGCATGACCAAGTGATGAGGCTCCTTCAAAAAAAGTAACATCTACTAGTGCTTTTCCTCTTTGCTTTGTCTCCAGTGAAGTCAGCATCATAGTAACCTATAATCTTAAAAAATCTACCTTTCTCGTACTATAAGCCAAGATTAGTAGTACCGGATAAATATCTAAAGATTTTTTTGACAGTATTTAAGCGTGATTACTTTGGGTTAGATTGAAATCTAGCACAAATCCCTATACTTAATTAAATGTCTGTCTAACTGGTATAGAAATGAACTAATCATTCCTCTGTAATTGTTTTCTAATACCTTTTCACCATTCTCATCAGCATCGATGATTTGAGATGGATGCATAGGGTTGCTCATAGGTTTGGTTTGATCCATATTGAACTTTTTCAAAAGCTCTTTTGTATACTTTTCTTAATGGATCAATGTTCCTTCTTTTTGTTGTTTTATTTGAAAGAGGAAAACTTGAGCTCACCCATCATGTTCATCTCAAATTCACTCTACATTAATTTTGAAAACTTTTCACAAAGAGAATGGTTAGAGGCGCCAAATATAATATTATCAACATATATTTGGACTATCAGAAAGTGATTATTTTGTTCAAGAGTAAAAATGGTGCTATCAACTTTACCTCGCTTGAACCCACTCTTTAGCAAGAAGGTACTTAGTCTTTCATACCAAGCTCAGGAAGCTTGTTTCAGATCATAAAGTGCCTTTGAGCTTGAAGACATGGTTGGGAAAGTCTTCACTCTCAAAATTAGGAGGCTACTTCACATATCTATCCTCAGAGAGGAATCCATTTAAGAGTGCATAATTGACACCCATTTGGTAAATAACAAATCCCTTGAAGGCAACAAAAGCAAGTAGCATTCTTATGGCTTCCAGTCTAGCTGCTAGTGTAAAGGTTTCATCATAATAAGTTCCCTTTTGTTGATTATAACTTTGTGCAACCAATCTTGCTTTGCTCCGGATAACTTTGCTAGCTTCATAGAGCTTGTTCTTGAACACCAATTTTGTTCCAATGATGATCTTCCCTTTGGCCATTTCGATGAGCATCTAGACTTTACTTTTCTCGAACTGATCAAGTTCTTCTTGCATAGCTTCCACCTAACTTTGATCACTCAAAGCTTTTTCAATGCATTCAGGCTTGATAGTGGAGATGAAAGCACAATTTGACTAATTTTTAAGGGATAATCTGGTTCTTACACCTTGGAAATATTTCCAAGAACTTTTGGTGCGAGCTATCACAACTCACAAACAAATTAAAATTTATAAAGTGTTAAGTTGCACCAAAATGCAGGAAAGGGCACAACCTAGATCATCTCTCAAGGAGGCTTCAATAATTAGTTGGGAAGATGGAGGTTTTGAGAATTAAAGCAAATAATCTAAATTGAAAGATAATAGCAACAAGATAATAGCAATAATAGAGAAGGCATTAGTGTAAGGTATTCCTAGGATTGAAAATTTATTATCATTGACCAAATATTAAGCCTATTGGTGGCTATGGTAATAAATCATCGGCAATTCTACTAGTAATCAATCGACCTCTAGAATTTGATCAATACAAATAACTAGTAAACGACAATCGCCAATTTATTTAGAAATCACATCAATTTAATGAGTCAATCGCTATAGCCTAACCGCCAATCAGAAAGTTAATTCTAATGTTCTCTTTCAAACATAAACCAATAGATCTATCAATTTATACCCAAAGGGTTTTTTCTAAATGACAATCACCAATTTAGTTATTCTAATAAAGGTTATAGCAATCACCATAATAATTAAAGGAATAGAAACTATAGAACATTAAGAAAACCAATACATTCAATATAAACAAAGAGTCTCAAATATTGTCCCAATCCATCCAAAAATCCCTACACTAGTAAAGAAATCTACTGATCTCTAGAGGATTACAACAATGAAGATAAGAGAGAACATGAAAATAATAGCAACAATCATTGCTACAATTCCCGAGACAAAGCACCTTTACCAATGGAACCCTTAGGAAGAGAGAAGAAGAGAGAAATGTTAAGGGAAAACAATAATGGCTAAAGTGGCAGCCTAAACTGAGTAAAAAATTAGGGTAAAAGTCTATAACAATCTTATATATACTGCTCTAAAAGTAGGCCAAAGTAGGCCCAAAAATAGATCACTAAACTGATGTCCCATGATCGCACCACCATTGCAACGCTCAACAAAATGCTGAGTCCCAAAATTTGATGGAAGTCTCTCTCCGAGCGCTCCAGTGCTAAATGAGTGATACAAAGCTCGTTGAATGTGAGTTTCTATGGCTTTTATTCCTTTTGCTCCAAGCTTCTTCAAAGAGTTCCCAGCCTTGTTCTTAATATTTTGCACTTGATCCAAAGCTTATGTGTACAAAACCATACTCAAAGAGACAAGTCAAACGCAACATGGTGTAATTACAAATTATTCCAAAATCAGTACAAAAGCCAATCATTCTTCCAAAATTACACAATGAGAAATAAATCAAAATCCTAATTAATTATATTAATAACGCAGGAAAATTCATGCAAAAGGCTAATGCTTGGCAGCAAGATAAGTAGCATAAATGCCTCTTATAAATTTTATTATGAGAAACTGCTTTTAATTAGAAATTCCCTTGTAGTTTCTGGAGTCGTGATATTCTTTAGTTTCTCTTTCATCTTCAGGCTCTTCCTCATGTTCAGAAATGTCACTTTCTAATGTTTTTGGAGTCTTGAGCGAGCTTTCTAAAGTTTCTAGATTCTGGAGTCTACTTTCTAAAGGTTGAGCTTTCATCTACTTGCTTTCTAAAGAATCCTTGAGGTTCAGTTCTCAAGATTCTCATTTAGTTTTTCAAGATCATCAGCAAATTCCTTTTTTAGCTCCTTGAACTTGATGTGGAAGGATCCCTAAAGCATAGCATTCTTTTGTTGTATACCCTGTAAGCTTTAAAGACTAAGGAATAACCTAAGAAAATGCCATCATCAGACTTAGGATCAAATTTTGGTAGTTTGTCCTTGGTTTTAAGAATAAAACAAGATGAGCCAAAGATATGAAAATTTGATATGTTGGGTTTTCTACCCTTCCATAGCTTATAAGCAGTTTTATTAAGGATTGGTCTTAGAAAGATTCTATTTTGGATGTAGAAGGTGTTTATAGCCTCTGTCAAAAAATCTTTTGATAAACCACTTTCTAAAAGCATTATTCTGGCCATCTCTTATTAGCTTCTATTTTTCCTTCAGTAATCCCATTTTGTTGTGGAGTTCTAGGTGCAGAAAACTCATGAAGGATGTCATGTTTTTTTACAAAACTCTTCAAAACATGATTTTCAAATTCTCCTCCATGATCTAATCTTATAGAGGTGATTTGATAATCCTTTTCAGTGCAAACATGTTTTACAAAAACTTTGAAACCACCTTATCCTTAGAAGCTAGGAAGATAACCTATGTAAATCTCAAGTAATTATCCACTATGACAAGATAGTATCTCTTCCCAGGAAGACTGAAAGTCTTGGTTGGTCCAAAAAGATCTATGTGTAAAAACTCAAGTGGCTTAGTAGTTGAAACCATATTCTTATTGAGAAAGTCTTGGTTTGCTTGGCTTTCTCAGAAATCACAAGTTGAGTCCTTGTCAAATCTAATCTTTGGCAGACCTTTAACAAGCTCTTTTTGAGAAAGCTCAAAATAAACTTCATATAAGCATGTCCAAGCTTCTTGTGCCAACAACCACTTATCATCCATAAAGGATGCGAGACATTTACATCTTGATCTAACAAGTCATCCAAGAATAATATATAAGTGTTATTATGCCTATTGCCAGATAAGATGACTTGTCCCGAAATGGGATTTACTATCTTACATGCATAGGCAATAAACAAAACATTAAAGCCTTAGTCACAGAATTGGTTGATGTCTCAACAGATTATGAGCCAGACCATCAATAAGCAACAAATCAGAAATTTGGTAGAAATCATCCTTTCCAACATTTCTTATGCCTATGGCCTTGGCTTTACCTCCATTAGCAAACTTGACTAATCTAGAATTTTTGGGCTTCAGATTTCTAAACCATCTTCTAGACTTGGACATGTGAGCAACCATTATCCATGTACTACCCGTTGTCTGTTTCAACATGTATTCTAGACATACCTCCAACAAACACAATTTTTTATTTAGGTACCCATACCTTCTTCGGTCCTTTTGGGTTAGTCTTTAGTGGGGGAGGTTTCCCAACCTTTTTGACAACTTCTTCCTCATGAAGCACTTGTTAGGTGGGTGCCCCTTCTTTGGCAAATAGTACAAGAAACTTTGTTCCTTGCTTTCTTTGATTGAGCGTCTTCCTTTCTCAACCATTTCCTCTTCATATCCTAACCTAGACTTTTGAAAATATGGCATTTGACCTCTAAGCATCAGTTCAAAGTTCCATGAATCATTTACCATTTTTTCAAGGTTAGATTTGAGAAGCTTTGAAGTCCTTTCTAATTTATAAATAATTTTCTAAGTTTTCGCATTTTTCTCATAGACTTTAGCTTCTAAGGCATTGTAATATTTGAGACTTTATTTTCTCATTTTAGGTCTTCCTTCTCAAGCCTTAGATTTTCAACTTTTGACTTGACTATTTCAAGTTCTAAAACAACCTTTTGATGTTTCTTCTTTAGGTTGAGATAGTGAGAGGAAAGAGTTTTAGGATTTTCAATAAACTCTTCATAAAGAACTAAAAGTTCATCATGGAAAGATCAGAGTTAGAGTTGTTTACCTCGGGTTCGCTTTCTGATGTATATCCTACCATGAAGCATAGGTTTGCAATGACTTCTATCTCTTCTTGGGCTTTTCATCCTTCTTTCTCTTCTTCCGAGTCACTCCACGTAGCCAACATTCCTTTCTTTTCTTGGAGAACTTCTTCTATGGTCCCTTGAGCTTGGGATATTCTGGTTTGAAGTGTCTCTTCTCACTACAATTGTAGCAAGTGAATCTTTCAAGCTTTCCTTTGCTTCTCTTATCCTTCTTGAGATTGATGTCTCTTCTTCTCTTTAATATGCCTTTTCAGGCCTTGGACATCTTTCTCACAAGCGTGGAGATCTCATCTCCATCTTCTTCTTTTGTTTCATCATTAGATTCTTCCTCTTCATCAAAGGTTTTAGCAACTTTCATCGCCTTAGCTTTATTTCGCTTCTAATGAAAAGACTTCAAGGCCATGGACATGTTCTTCTTAATGAATTCACCATACATTTTAGAGAGTACTACCTTATAGGTTTTAAGTGAGATAATGAGTGCGTCTAGACTGAAAGTTTGAAGGTCTTTAGCTTCTGTAATGGCTGACCTTAAGCTATTTGGCAGGAAGGCTTCTTAAGATTTTTCTAATAATTTCTGAGTTAGAATCTTCTGCCAAGACCCTTTAGTTGGTTTATGATGTACATAAACCTTGTGGTCATTTCATCAATACTTTCTTGATCTATCATTTTAAACATTTCGTATTGATGAACCAACCATATGATCTTAGTCTCTTTAACTTGATCAGTGCCTTTGTGCATGTGCAGTATGTCCTATATCTCTTTTGCCATGTCACAAGCAATGATTTTGTCATATTTAGCCTTACTTAATGTACACGTGAGCAGGTACTTAGCTTTGGAGTTCAATTGAACTTAGGCTTTATGTTGCTCTCCCACTCGCTCTGGGGACATCTCTTACGATAAATGTACACCATCTGGACTAGGAACTTCTTCCATCGGAATATAGTCTCCTTCCTATATGATCTCCTACAAGTCAAGACTTGTGTCTTTAATAGAGGTCCATCCTATCTCTCCAATAGGCATAGTCCCCAACATCAAAGAATGGCGATCTGTTGATAGAGTGCTCTTCTGCTATGTGAATATTTTGAGTGATAACTCCTAGGATCTTTATCCTCTCCAGTTATTAGATTACTTAACCTCTTAGAAGCCTGAGCTCTAACGCCACTTGTAGGTAGAAAAACACACGAAAAGGGGTTGAATCATGCTTTGCTTTTTCATTCCTTTTTAGCTCCTGAAAAACTTAAACAAAATACTATCAAGCCATGAGCTTGAAGTGCAGTGAAAAGCGTTAGTTACTTTAGAAAGCTACTTTTCTGAAGTAATGAAAAGAATAAAACACGCAAAAGATAGTTATTCAGTAAACACAGTTTGATATACACAGAAGCAGTGAATATAAAGGAGTTAAGGGAGAAGAGGATACTACATGTTTTTTATACTGTCGGCCAACCTCCTACATTCAGTTCTCAACAACCATTGAGTTCCATCCTTTCTCAACCTAGAAAGAAAAAGCATAGTCTTTATAGTAACCTTCCCAAGGTCTTACCTTGACTAGTAGCTAACTCTATTGTCACAAACCAAGAAGTTTTTCATCGGCCTCTTCAAGCTTGAACTCGTGACCAGCAAGTACACTCTCTCACAACTTGAGTAATCTTTAACCAACCTCTCTAAGGTAAACTTGAGTAGTCTTGACTAGCCTCTCCAAGCTAAACCTGTTGTCTTTGACTAGCCTCTCCAAGCTAAACTGATCAATAATTCACTTCTACTCTCACATTGCAAGTAGTTTTTGACTAGTCTTTCCAAACTAACTCACATCGATCACTACTAGATTGAGGATACAAAGGTTTATGTTTGGGTTTGGCTCTCAAACTCAACTACACTCAAATTTCCATAAGATGTACAATAACAGACTTGGAAAACTTGAATGACTTCTTTCTAAGATTCTTCTTGGGAAGAACGTATGATCTACTAAGAACATAGAAAGAAGATTTTTACAAGGAAATTTATTACAAGATTTAATGAACTTTACAAGAGATGAAGAGAAATTTTCAGCATTTTAGCCCTTGTGTAATCTCAAGATCTGCTTCTTTGAAAGCACAACATCTCTATTTATAAATGATCTTCATTTATGACCATTGCCCTTGATTAGTTATCCAAGTGACACATGTTGATCATCTACTTGTGTCTTGAAAGGTTTAGAGGAGTAGCTTGTTGTGTGTTAGAGTTGTTTTAGAAGCCGTTGTGAAATAGAAGTTTCTAAGGTCACCTTCAGAAACTACTTTTTACTTTGAACAAGGTTTTTGAACTCTTTCTTCTAGAAGCTCGGGTAGTTGAACAAGTTGATGGAAGAGATGACATATCAGTCTATAATTGGATTTGAATTTTAAATTTAAATTTCAAACTTCCCTTATTTTCCTATAGAGTACACCGTTTCATTGTGAAGTGAACTTTCTAAGTTCGATCAGTTCCTTTATATATATATATATATATATAAATCTTCCAGTTTCAATCAGATCTTGTAGATGATGAGATGATTGCGATCATGATGATTGAAGGTTATAGAACACATTACCTTAAGAGCTTTTTTGAAATCTTCATTTGAAGTGTACTTTCTGAAGTTACATCCTACATTCTGAAGATTCATGCCTTGGTTTCTTGTATATGATAATTTTCTTCAGTCCATTAAGCATGTATACGTTCATTTCACGATATAATTTTCACTTTCATTGAGTTCCTGTCTCTTTAAATGAGATAAAACATGTTTACACATGTAAAGTGAAATTATTTTCACTTCAAGAAACATGTTATGCAAAATAAAACCTATTTGCTATTTCAACAAACTCAAGAAAAATATTAATCGATCTTCAAAATATTTTCTTTAAATTGGTTGTGTTATCACTCAAAACATTTTGCATTAATGCTTTTTGAAGGGTTCTAGAGCTGGCACTAGGGACTTAGCTTCCCCAAGCTCAAACCATCTGTTAGGAAACCTATAATGCCTCCTATACAAGGCTTCGAATGATGCCATCTAGATACTCGCTTGATAACTATTATTGTATAAGAACTCGATTAGGGATGTGGTAACAGCTTCCTCTGAAATCTAACACATAAGCTCTGAGCATATCTTCTAAAGTTTGTATAGTCCTTTCAGACTAACCATCTATTTGGGGATGGAAGCTGTGGTCAAGTCCACATGCATCCGAGGGCCTTATAAAATGCCCTCCAAAATGATGAAGTGAATTAGGACCCTTTGTCTAATATGATGTATACTAGGACACCATGAAGTCTTACTACCTCATCAATGTACAACTGAGCATATTGGTAGGAAATATGCTGACTTGGTCATATGTTTACTATTACCCATATAGAGTCAAAACCCTTGGTGGTCCAAGGTACGTAACCACGAAATCCATGGTTATCCTCTCCCACTTCCACTCTGAATATCTATTGTTGTAGTAAAACCCTAGGCTTCTGTGCTAAGCCTTGACTTGCTAGCACACCAAATACCTTGCCACAAAGTCGTCGACATCTCTCTTCATACCATCCCACCAAAACAACTATTTTAGATCCTAATATATCATAGTTGACCTAGATGTACGGAAACGCTGCACTATGGGATTATTTCTCCATCATTTTTCTTCTTAGCTCACCTATTACAAGCATGCACAAATGATTCCCAAAGTGCAACACGCCCTTAGCATCAACTGAGAATTCTGCATCTCACCCTTATGGACATCCTCAACCATCTGATCTAGCTTCAAATTTTCACCCTCTGTGCCTTGATCTAATCCACCAAGGTTGATTGAGCCCTGATGTGACCGAGGAAAACCCATGTATCACTAAGACTAAACTAAACTCCCTTAGCCTCCAACTTGTGGATATCCTCCACTAGTGGTTTCTTCACCGGCGCTATGTGGGCTAAATTGCCTGAATTTCCTACTTAAAGCATCTACTACTACATTCACCTTCCCTAAGTGATAAAAGATCATACAATCATAATCCTTCAATAATTTAATCCATTTGCACTTGCCTTAGGTTTAGATCTATCTGTTAAAAAATGTACTTTAAACTTGTGGTCTGTGAAGATCTCACAAGTCTTTCCATATAGGTAGTACCTCCAAACTTTCAAGCCAAAAACCACTGCTGCCATTATTAAGTCATGCATGGGATAATTCTATTCATGCTTCATGAGTTGCTGTAAGGCATAAGTTACAACTTGGTCATGTTGCATCAGGACATAACCAAGTCCAACTCTCAAAGCATCACAAAATACCAAAAGCCGCCCGTTCTTAAATACAACACCAAAATTGGCACCATCATCAAACACATCTTGAGTATCTAGAAACTATCTTCACACTCCTCTGATTATTAAAACCTGGCATTCTTTTGTCTTAGCTTGGCCATGGGTGCCGTAATCCTGAGAAGTCTTGAACAAACTATCTGTAATACCCTACCAAGCCTAAGAAACTATGAACTTCAAAAACCATTGAAGGTTTAGGTCATTGCGCACGCTTCCACCTTCTTCAAGTCTACTAGAATACCATTCTTAAAAACTATATGCCTAAGGGACGTCACCTAATCTAGCCAAAACCCATACTTGGGGAATTTGGCGTACAATTGATTCTCCCTCAAAGTCTAGAACTATCCTCAGTTACTGCTCATGTTCCTCCCCTCTCCTAGAGTACACTAGGATGACATCAATAAAGACAATCATGAAATGGTTCAAGAATGGCTTAAACACTATGTTCATCAAATCCATTAAGGCTGCTATGGCATTGATCAACCCAAAGGACTTATGTGCCCATAAGGTATCCTAAAGGCCATCTTGGGTATATCATCGTCCTTAATCTTCAGATAATGATAACCAATCAAAGATCAATCTAGGAAAAACATGTTGCCTTCTGAAGCTATCGAAGGTCATCAATGTGTGGCAAAGGGCATCGACTTGATCGTCACCTTGTTCAACCACTTCTAATCTATGCACATTCTCATCGAACCATCTTTCTTCTTAACAAACAACACTAAAGCACCCCATGGAGAGGTACTTGGTTAGATAAACCCCTTGTCCAGGAACTTCCATAATTGCCCTTTCAACTCTTTTAACTCCTTAGAGCCCAGTGATATGAGGGTATAGAGATGGGCCTAACTCCTGGCTCAAGCTCTATCCCGAACTCAGTTCCTCTTCGGTGGCATTCCTGGCAAATCATTTGGAAACACATCTAGATGCACATTAGCCATCGAAATTGTGCCCAAATTCAATGTCTTTGCTTCTACATCCCTAACCTCCACTAAGAATTCACAACTTCCTATGTCCATCAATTGTAGTAAACTTATAGTTGATATCAAACTCGTTGGTGTTGAACACCCTATACCCCAAAACTCTATTGGCTCATCACTTGGGACTTTGAATCTCACTCTTGCTATAATAGTCAACAATGGCCTGGCATGAGACTAACCAATCCATACCTAAAATGATGTCAAAGTCAGATATGTCCAACACTATCAAATCTACTAGTGCCCCCATGTCATCAACTTTGACACTGCATGCTCTATCTGTCTAAAACAATGAGGGTTCTCCTAAGGGTACCTTAACCAAGACCGGGTCCTTAAGATCCTTAGGGAATATCCCAAACCGTATAGCAAAGAACGAGGACACATAAGAGTAGGTGGACCCCGGTTAAACAATGTCATGGCATCGAAGAATATACTATTATCATACTTGTTATCTCATTTGAAGCTTGAGCATCCTGAATAGGTTAGAGTGAACAAATGGGACAGTCCTTACTAACCTAGCATCTACCACCTGGTTATCTACCATGTGCACCTTTGCCACCAAGGTCCCTTCCCCTGACTCCTTGACCTGGGGAGTGATAGAACCACCATTGGCTGGCTATCAACTGGAAAGACTAACTGACATGGAAGGGTTAGCTGACCTTTGACTAGAAACTCCATGAAGCATTGGATACTCTCTACACTTGTAGCCACACACCCAAAAGATACTGAAGAACCTAATAAGCACTAAACCAAATGTCTTCTCTGGACTACCCCCTCTACTTGAGTCTGGGATGCAGCTTGGAGTACGAGGATGGGCTCTAAGAAGGTGGCCCCGCTAGTCGTGTCCCTTATTCGAACCCCTTTCACTCAAGAAAGAGTCATGAAACTTGGTCTTCTTGTTGGCCTCTTTGATGTCATCTTACACTTGCTAATCCACTTTCAAGACCAATTATTGTATCCACCACTTGAGAATAATCCATGGTCCCTATGTAGGGTGTAAACACCCATTTTTGTCCGGCCCATAAAATAAAAATCTAAGAAATTGGCATATTTTCAAAGTTTAACCCATTTATTGACCCATGTTGATAAGTTTATTGTGTTTAATCCAAATTCAGTTTAGAATATGATTTTTAGGTTCATTTTTCTATTATCTTATATTTTAGTCTATGTGCATAAATAAAAAATAAAAAAGATAGAGAAGCAATGATTGTCAAGGGCTCCTATCTATTCTTGTCAAACTATGAAAAATAAGAGGATGATGGGGAAGCATAATGAAAAGTAACAAAAGTGGTGGCACCATGATGGTGCTTGACTCCACTAATTGCATAATGACAATTTTCTTCCTTAGAAGGCAGGGAACCAATTACAAGAGGAAAGGGAGCGTGAGAAGGGGACAGGTGTCACGGACTGAATTTTTCATTCCCGCGAAATGAAATATGGATTCGTGAGGCTGTATCAGGATTTTTTGTTTTGCAAAAATGATAAGCTTTCCTTCTGATAAAGGGTCGCTAGGTTGAGTAGGGGCTGAACACCATCTTCAAATTCCTAGCAAGAGAGAATTGGGGCACACAGGAAGAAAAATTAATATAGCCCATTCAACTCGGAACACCCAACTCACCCTCAGACACAATTCCAAGGAACCCGCCCAAATCAAATTCAATATTCTCAGCCAAACACAGAATCCATTCAGGAGAACCAATAAAAAGAGTCCATACACAACAAACAGCCCATCAAAAATTCACAAAATTCCCAATTGGGATGTAGAATCAAATCTAGACCCCTATTTCAAAAATTAAAAAAAAGAAACTCTAAAAAAGAGGCATAAATAGTAAGGGGCCGCGGCGTCACCGCCATCGCGCGCGGCCGGTGTTTTCTACTCTCCTTCACTCCAATCCCTTCATCCTCCTTGTCCAGCAGCTTCCTCCTTGCCATCATCATCACCACTTTCCATAGTCACCACCCTCAACACCATCACCACGTAAGCCCCCTCACATCTTCCTTCACATATCATCATCATCCTCCTCATATTATCATCATCTTCCTCAGGATTCTTCAATCTGCCTCACCATCCTCCCTACCATCACATCCTCTTCCCTTCTCAACAACAAAACAAGCCATGAACCTACCTCCATTATCATCATCACCACTTAAACCCATAGACACCCACAAAACCATGAACTACTCACCACCACCATCATCCTTGCCAAAAGGCAACTCTTCCACCACGCCCCATCTCTTCCTCGCAAGCAGCCAGCCACCACCGCAGTCTTCCTTTCACCCCGCGGCTGTGCCCTGTAACACCCTAAAATTTAATTAAAAATTAATTTGAGCTTTATTGATCTTAATTTCAAAAATCTAATATTTTACAAATGATGAGGGCGGCCCAATGGACCTGTCAAAAAAAAAAATTTTCGGCGTGAATAGTAACCTTGCGGGCCCCATCAGCCCGCCTAGAGTCTAAACCTGAGGTTTTGTTTCTAAGGTGCCCAAAATTAGGAAAACATGGGAATAAGGTTAGAAATAGGTGTGAATGATAATTTTATACTTAAAATTATTTTTGGGTATTTTATTTTAAGAATTGTTACACGTTCTGAGATTTCCGTGTACGGCTTTAACATTTAAAGGTATTTCCATCACCACAAATGGATGATGTCCACCTACTAAGGACATGTGGAAGGCCAAGATTTAATCTTGGAATCTAAGATTAAACCTTAGCCATCCATTGTTGCTTTATGACATAAATAATGATTTTTTTACTAAATATCTCCATTTCAATTATTAAAGCAAGCCTAGTCACCAACTTCTCCTCCAAGATAAGAGCAATTTCGTGGTCAGCAAAGGGAAGAGAGCAGCCACCATTTTGTCCTCAAGAGCTTGTTCTTGGTTCCAAGCCCAAAAACTCCAAGCTAAGCTGTTGGATCATCAAAAGTTCTTCACTAAGCTTGTTCTACACCCAATTCCTTACAAATCTAACCGAACAAAATCTCAATCACTCATCAATCCTTACCTTTCTCCCTCACACCTCACTGATATCAGAGGGGTTTGAAGTTATATTGGGAGCTTTGGAGGAGAAGGAATGAGTTTGGTTAATCTTGAAGCCAAGGAGCTAATAGGTTATTACAAAGTAGGGTTTTCTTGTCTTCTCTTGTCAAATTTGTTCTGATTGTTTAGGATGAGTTATGTCCAAATTTCTGGTTATTTTGGATGATATTATGTTGATATTGATGTGTGAATTTTGGTGGTGGGTTTAGATGGTGTCATAAAATGGTTTTTATCAAAATAAGTTTGGACTAGGTTGCTGGAATTTCTATTGTCCTGTAGGCAGCAGTGGTTCACGAATTTTTTGGAATATTTTTGGGTGTTTTCATGAGCTATAAAATTTATATGTTGGATTAAACATCTTAAAATAATTACCTGAATTTTCTTGGGTGTTAGTTTTAGGGTTTGATGCCTCAAAAAAATCAGAAATCGAAATGAGGCAGATGCTGTCCTGATTGTTAGACTGAAGCAGTAAACTTGTCTGAATTTATTACCATAGCAAATGATTGAAATAATTCTTGAAATTTTTACACGAAGTTACTAATATATTGAAGTGTCACTGTGAATTTTATTGTGAATTAATTCAATCATTTGCTGGGATTAAAAATTATGGGAACTGGTTTGGTCTGGGAATTGGTGACCCCTGACCACTAAATTTGTACATTTTACTGAGGTAGCTATAGAGCTCTGATTGTCTTGAAATTTTTAGGGTCTTGAGACACATTGAAGTGTCTTAGAGAATTTTTATAACCTCTAAATTGATTGTTTGATGAGCAAAACAAATTGTGCCACAATGGGTGAAAACTGCCCATTGTGCTGGGAATGGAACAATGCTTTAATTGAGAATGTAATGGTACTTTGGCTTCTAGTATGACATGAGTATTTGATATTAAGTGTTTGGCCATGTGACTTATGACATGTAAATGCATGCTATGGATTTTAAGGATTGAAGTATAGAAAAGAATGAGAAGTTCATTGTGAATGATTGCCTATATGTGGCCTATGTATGCACTTGAAAAAGAAAAGTATATAATGCCATTATAAGGATGTATAAATTTAAATTGTGCATGCTCTTACATATCAACAAAATAGAAACAAGACTTAATTAATGTGGAAGGCGAAGTAGTAGCTTCCCAAAATTTATTTTGAGTCGGTAAACGTATTTTAGGAATAGATCTGTGTGGGATTCGGAAATGGAAAAATGAAGTTCATGACCACGTATAGGAATGAGCTGTCTTACAAGCTTTATTTCCCTTGTGCTGGTGTGATCCACCATAAATACCCGTTGGGTATAAACGGATCTATTGTGGAGTTGTCCACTGAAAATACCCGTTGGGATAACTAGCTTCTTCCTATGTCAATGAAGAGAAAATGCACTAATTGGCTTTCTATGCCATGATGAAAAATCAAGTCACTTGATATAACTTTACTTATTTTACATATGTATCACCTATATCATATGAAATCCTTTAAGCAGATTTACTTACTATGTGTTTGAGTTCCTGGATATATGTACATGTACTAATTGATTGTTAAAAGCTACCACTTCGGAAGGATGACTTTTGGACTTAAAAATGAACCTTTGATATGTTGCATGCTCATAATTTTACTAATAAACCGAAGTGGCTGGGCAAACCACGATGACATTATGATTGTGATTGGGGAGTTGCCTACTTGAGAATTATAAAATTCTCACCCCTATGTGTTTGTTTCCGTGTCGCTGTACAGGCTAAGCCAGGATGATGATGCTGCTGATGCAAAGGAGTGTAGGATTGTTATAGTGTAGTAGTTACCTGTTTTATTCTCCTATACTTAGTGAAATGAGTATTATGTAAACGTATGAAGGATATGTACTAAAGCTCATAAAAGCTTTCTTATGTATTTTAGCTTATGTTTAATAAACTTGATGTTTACATGTAATATGTTTCAATAATAATTGCACGTTAGTGATTTACGCAAATTCAGCTTACTATAGAAATTAAGAGAAGGTTCTGGATTCAACAAGTAACATTCTCTAGTAGTCATCATAGCTTAAGATGGGGTTGTACTTGGGAGGATGTTACATGTCCCATCGAGGATCTTTTGTGGATTTGTCCCCACCTCCGCGAGTCTTGACCGCCTCACACCACTCGAGCATGACGAACCTTCCCTTTTGTGCAACCACTGCCAACCTGACCCATGTACGCAACCACCGCTCTCAATCGTGACTCGGCTCCTCCGCGTCCCCGGCGCCTAACTTGCAGATCCGTCTCCCACGAAGTTTATTGGCTTTGCCGCACCTCATGCACGCCGCCCAACTCATCCTCTTACGACCGATGCCTCAACTTCGCCTGAAGACCGCTGCCCGCTCTCGCCTGAGAATATGAGCTTGCAACCTTTTTTACTGAATTTTTACTATCATTAGGAATTACCGAATTACCGTAGGTAAATATTATATAAAATTTGAGACCAAACAATCCTTAATAAAGGAATATAACGTTAGAAGAGAAGTTAGGAGCAATTCGTGCAAGTATTGCAAACCCCAATTTTCTGTACGTGTAAAATGACCAAAATGCCCCGAGGTTATTTTACTAGAAATGAGGATCGTGGGCCCCACCCATCCTCAAGGGGATGTTTTGATGTTAATAAGGGATTGTTTGTGTTATGTGTGTTAATAGAGGAGAAAAATCCTAATTTTGAGCTTCGACGCGAAATGACCAAAACGCCCTTACCCGTTTTTTCCATTGCGTGCCGACTAGCCCGAACCTCACTAAAATGTGTTAAAAGGTGTTTTTAAGCCATGATTAACCATTGGTTAAGCTCGGGTGGTCCTGTAATTTTTAAGTAAAATGACCGTTTTGCCCTCTTTGTAGTTTTACAAATTTTGAGATTTTTGATTTGCTACGAAACCTAAGCAATATTAGGCTCAAATTAAAGCTTATTAAATTCTAATTACTAATCTAGAGTCAAAATTATTTATTTAGATTGATTAGAACCTAAAATTGCTTAAAACACCCAAATTGCTTAGTAATTCACTTAAACCCTTAACCGTAAATTCTCTAAATTGCATGAATACCTTGCCTACACCTAAAAAATACATGGAACACACAAAATCCTCTTCCACAAGGCTGTAATGCACGAAATTATTGAGTAATAAGTCAGAAAATTATTACACAAAAATCCAAAGAATGAAAACAAAGAATCATGAAAACATGGAAACATGATTCCATGTTTTAAGCCACCAAACAAAATGATTTTTCTTCCTTATTTTTTTTCTCTAATTTTTGGTCAGATTTCTTCCTTCCTTTGTCCATTTATGAGCTGCAAAATCTCTATAAATAGGCATGCTTGAAGATAGTTTAGATGCTTAGTTCATAACTTACACAAATTCTAGTTTTAGGAGCACCAAAAGCTCTCATTTCCTCCTCCTCTTGGCTGAATTCTTTCTTCAAGTTTTCAAGAATATTTTCTTTCATTTCACTCAAGGAAACCAAGTTCTCTTCCTTTCCTTCAAATCAGATTAGGTAGGGAGTTGTTTTTAAGTTTATTTCTATGCTTTGCTAAGTGTTGTTCTTGGTTCAAAATGATGATTTCATGGATTTCTCTAGTTTTTCCATTTGGTTTTCTTCTTCCTTTCCTTGAACAATTCAGCCATATGGCCTAGGTGGGACTAAGATGATGGCTTGATGATGAGGACCTTGAGGGTGGGTTGTGAATCCATCACAAGTTAGGCCTCTAAAGCTTGAAAGTTCCACTTGATGCAAAACTTTAAAGAATAATATTTTTATGATGTTTTTATGATCTTGAGTTTAGAACTTGAAAGATGTATTTTTCACTTTGTCTTGCTAAGATATATTGGGTTGAATTTATATTTCTCTAAAGTCTTGGAGGAGCTCTAGTAAAGAAATAAAATGAACTTGCATCCATGTTTAAGTTTATGCCTTGCATAACCATGTTTACTTTCTATGTCATCACTAAATTCTCAAGAATGAATAAATGAACTTGCATATTCATGTTTAAATTTCCAAGCTTGCATTTCATGTTTAAATTTCAAGTTGTCACTTAATCTCTAAAGATAATAAAGAAGTTGCATCTCATGTTTATTTTATGCTCTCACTTTATTTTATAATGGCTAAAAGAGTCAATGCATGGCATGTTTATTTTATGTCATCACCTAAAAATCCTAGAGCTCAAAGACTTGCTTATGAATCATAAGCAAAGAAATGAGATAATTGGAGTTAAAGAATTTATTCTTTAAGAAGTCTTGAGAATTGGAGCTTAAAAAAAATGTAATTCTCATCCCCTCACCGGTCCTGTGCGGACTACCGCCGCTCCGCTTAAGATTCTCTTCTCCCTCACCGGTCCCTGCCTTACGCCTTCAGCTTCTTGCATCATGTTTATATTACAAGTTCTTGCATCATGTTTAATTTTCAAGTTATCACCTTAAATCTTAAAGATAAAGAAATGGAATTGCATATCATGTTTATAATTCCAAGCTATCACCTTATAAAGATAAGATTAAAATAAGGTTGCATAGCATGGTAATAATTCAAAGATGTCACCTAAATCTCTAAAGCTCAAGACTTGCTCCTTTTATCTTAAGTGAAATATTTAATTATGAACATTCTTTCAAGTTATAAATCGGTCCCATGGTTAAGTTAGGCCTAAAGTCCTATGACTTCTTTCAAGTTTAACAAAAGAATTAGTTCTAAAAGAGTTTTAAAACTTTGTAAGAATTTTATGGGAAGCTAGTAATTTATGTGTACTTAAAATGTGATTTGATGCTTATTAAGAATTTGGTGTCATTGATTGATTCCCTGGTTTATATGTTATAGTTGCTGTTGCAAACAATGAAAACTTATGCATGAAATAAAGACATATTCTATTACTTGAAAAAGTGTATTACTTAAGAGTGCAATTGGAAAGATTCTGGCTAAGGAAAGATTTGGTATTTAAGCGTGTCCATTGTGACCCACCTCTCTTTCCTGGAATCTCCCAGATGCATGATTACAGTTGGTATATATTATTTCGGCATAAGACTATAAATGAGAAAATGTTATGATGATTATGAATGAAGAATTGTATTATGATATAACATGCAAAGACTTAAAGGTGACTCAAAATATATGAGAAAATGATCCTTTGGACCCGTCAAACTATAGGCGGTGAAAGGTGATTCTTGCCCCTAGTCCGTCTCTCAAAAGGGTAGAGACAATTTTTACTTATCAAAAGGGATAAGTATGTGCTGGTGACGACTAGCAAGGTATGAGCTCATAACCTAGATTACTCCCAAAGGGTGGAGTATAGGGTGGCCCAGGAAAATGATGATGAAAGTAACTTTAAGTCACCTAAGAAACTAAGTAAATGCATTATGTGAATATGATGTTCTGCTATGCATAGTATTTATGAGATGATGATGAGAAATATGATATTCTGCTATGCATAGTATTATGAAATGATGATGAGGAATATGATGTGATTTTATGCATAACTATGTTATTATATATGAAAGGAAAAGTTCATTATAAACATGACATGCTAAGTTTATGATGCATTATAAGACGCATGATTAAAACGACGAACCTCTGGTAAAGTATATTTTCGAACTTAATAAATCAATCTTAGCATGCTCACTATTTCATAATAACCCGAGGTTCCTGGGGACGATGATGATGACACAATGCATCATGAGGTGAGTACCCTACGAGATTCTTTTTATAAGTTTCTCACTCCCTCTATTTTTCTTTCCATCTCGTCTTCAGAAATAGAAGGAAGCGTTCGTGAATCACATTGAGGCTGTCACCGGAGCTGAACTTAATCCTGAGTTTCACTCGTATATTTCAGATATCTATCCCTATCCCTGGAGTGTTATTACTAGGTGCCATTAATGGATGTCCTTCCATCCATATATTATTTATGTTTTATTAGATTGCCTACACTTAGTCTTATTCTGTTGGTAGGCAAAATATCTATATGATATGTAATTATGGATGCTGGATGATGGAGCCAATATATTATGATGTGATGTTTGTAAATTCCTATGTGTCTTTTAAATTTTGCTAAATCATTCACGTTAAGCGCCTCACGTTTTCAATTATGTTTAAAAAAATGGCTCGTAATTTCACTAAGTATTTTCAAAGCATGATTAAGGAACTGAAGCAAAGAGTAAAGTCTAGTAATTAATCAGATACCTAGGTGTATTGGGTTAATTATTAGGGTGTTACATTTTGGTATTAAGAGTTTCCCTTTTATCTAGCCTTAGGATTGGACCGACTATGCTTCTAAAGCATAATACGTTAGTAATGTCATGTGTAGATGTTTATCATTAGGATGAGCTTGAGGATTAGAAATACATGACTACTGGATGTTGAAAGTGCCATGGTAACTTGCTCACTTTGCATGGAATATTGGGCTTGATCACCTCAGTGTTGCCGTTTTGTGTGTATAGGGACCAATGGCACGACGACAACAGCTAGGAGCGGCAAAGAATAACCAAGATAATGAGACCGCTAAGCACTTCCTACGTAGCAAGGACCATGAGAATGATGATGGAACGGATGGATCAGAATCGTCAAGCTAATATAAATCAAGGACATGAAATTCCCGAACATGCTCGTTTCGGGAATTTGAAGGCGAATCCACCTGTTTTCAGGGGACCCTGAATCCTAATGTAGCAGATGAATGGATTCGGAATATTGAGAAGGTCTTTGCTGGAGTTCCATGTTCCAGGAGTAGAAGGTCACTTTTGCCACCCACATGCTTGAGGGTGATGCCCTTTGGTGGACTGTGTTTGAAGACTCTTGGAGGCAACCGAAGTGGACATTGATTGGGAATTATTCAAGGTCCATTTTTACGAGAAGTACTTTCCGAGTCGGTTAGAAATGCTAAGGACATTGAATTCATGCAACTTGTCCAGGGAATATGAATGTGGCTCAGGATACTGCGATTTGAGGAACTCATTAAGTTCTCAAGGATGTACCAAGGTAACCCTGATGAGTATTGGAAATGCATTAAATACGAGTCAGGGTTAAAGGAGAACTTAATGTGGCGCGCACTTGGAAATTAGGGATTTCTCTACCTTAGTCAACAAATGCCGCATCATTGAAGAAGGGTAGAGAAGCTGGGTACTTCAAAGTCTGAGAATATCATTAAAAAGCTGACACCTCAAGGTCAACAGTTAAGAGGCAAAATCGACCTCCATTTCCACATCAATCAAGATCACAAGTGCCACAAAGGAACTTTCATCAAGGAAGACCGAACAACAACAACAACCGCTATAATAATCCCAACAATCGCAACAACAACAATAATAACAATAAAGGGAAAGCACCACAAAGAGGTCCAGGCACCTCCACGACCCGTGCCATCCATGGAATGTCCCAAGTGCGGCAAGAATCATGGGAGCATGCCATGTCGAGCCGGAACAAACGTGTGCTACCTGTGAAACCAGGTCATTACTCCCGAGAATGCACAGAAAGGAACCCGCCAACCCCCAATCCCAAGCCAGGAATACCAAGGAAGGGTATTCACCGTTAATGTCTGAAAGAAACGACAAAGTCACGAAATCTCGTGGAAGGTAAGTGTAATATGTATGGTAGAAACTTAATTGTACTGGATGATTCCTGCGCTTCCCATTCTTTTATCTCCCACTCGTGTGTTAAAACCCTTAACTTGCATATAACTGAGCTTCCTTTTGACCTTATTGTTTCTACCCCTATTGGAAACCCGTTAGGACTTGTAAATGTTGTTTAGATTGCCATTTTGTTATTGAGAATAGATCATTTGTTTTAGATCTCATTTGCTTACCCATGCAAGGTTTAGATGTGATTCTTGGCATGGATTGGCTTGAAGCCAACCGTGTACGTCAAACTGCTATGAGAAAACCATTACTTTTCTCTGTTCCCATTAGACCTAAGAAACCCATAAGTCTTTACATAACCGCTGGAGAAATGGACTGGTAAGGGTGAGAGTAAAGGTTATATTTTCTTAGCCTAGTGATGTAGACTTTGAGCAAAGTATCGATGAGATACCATAGTAAGAAATTATCCCGAAGTATTTCCAGATGAGATACTAGAGTTTCCCCCAAGAGAGAGATAGAGTTTTCCATAGAATTGCTTCCGTGAGGTCCCATATCCATAGCCCCATACAGGATGTCCCCATTAGAGTTGACCGAGTTGAAAGCTCAAGTGGAGGATTTATTGGAGAAAAAGTTTGTTAGACCTAGTGCGTCACCTTGGGGAGCCCCTGTTGTTTGTGAAGAAAAAGGATGGGAGTATGAGGATGTGTGTTGACTATAGGCAATTGAATAAAGTGACAGTGAAGAACAAATACCCTTTGCCTAGGATAGATGACTTGATGGACGCTTAAGGGCAACAGTGTTTTTAAGATTGATTTGAGGTCAGGTTACCACCAGAATTAGGGTGAGAGATGAAGATATACCAAAAACGGCCTTTCGTATCCATACGGCCATTTTGAGTTTGGAGGAATGTCCTTTGGATTAACCAATGCTCCGGCAATTTTTATGGATTACATGAATAGGATCTTTAGACCCTATTTAGATCAGTTTGTGGTTGTCTTTATAGATGACATTCTCATCTACTCTAAGACCCACGAGGAGCATGAACGCCACCTAACTATAGTACTGGAAATCCTAAGGAAAAGAAACTATATGCCAAGCTTTCTAAGTGTGAATTCTGTTGGATGAGGTGAAATTTTTAGGGCATGTAGTATCTAAGAAAGGAATTGCTGGAGATCCTAGTAAGGTGGAAACCGTTAACTGGGAAAGACCAACCACGGAATCTAAGTAAGGAGCTTCTTAGGTTTAGCTGGTTATTACCGTCGGTTTATCAAGGGATTTTCCCAGATTTCCCTTCCTTCTGACTAAGCTAACTAGGAAAAACACCTCTTTTTCATGGACCCCGGAGTGTGAAAAGAGCTTTCAAGAGCTGAAACACAAGCTAACCTCAACCCCGTTTTAGTGTCACCCGACCCAATGTGCCTTTCGAAGTGTACTGTGATGCTTCGAGGAAGGGTTTGGGTTGTGTACTGATGAGGATAGGCAAGTGGTGGCCTATGCATCGAGGCAACTCAAGCCACATGAGGCAATTACCCCACCCATGACCTTGAGTTAGCCGCGTCGTGTTTGCTCTAAAGATTTGGAGACACCATTTATACGGAGTGAGGTTTGAGGTGTTTTCTGATCACAAGAGTTTGAAATATCTCTTTGATCAAAAAGAGCTAAACATGAGGCAAAGAAGGTGGATGGAGTTTTTAAAAGATTATGATTTCGGGTTAAACTATCATCCAGGTAAAGCTAATGTTGTAGCTATGCCCTAAGTAGGAAATCCTTACAAGTGTCCCGTTGATGGTGAAAGAGATTGAGTTAATTGAGCAATTTAGAGACCTCAACCTAGGAATGACCTTGACCACTAAGGGCATAAGAGCTTGTCACCTTAGTGTGACAAGTGAATTCAAGGAAAGAATTGCTCAAGCCCAAAGGAAAGATACAGAATTTCAAGAGACCTTAGAGGGAGGAAGAGCTGAGAGTTGAAAGGTTTTACCCAAGGGAATGATAGTTTATGGAGGTTTGAAGGTCGTATATGTGTACCTGCTAGTGGTGACCTCGAAGGATATTTTGGAGGAAGCCCATAAGAGTCATTTCACCCTCCATCCTGTGCCACCAAGATGTATCAAGATTTGAGGAAGATGTTTGTGGCCTGGATTGAAAAAGGATGTGTGCACATGGGTGAATAAATGCTTGGTATGTCAAAAGGTGAAGATTGAGCACCAAAGACCCTCTGAATGTTGCAACCCCTATCAATCCCCGAGTGGAAGTGGATAGTATCTCCATGGATTTTGTAACGGACTACCGAGGACCCAAGCGAATCATGACGCCATTTGGGTAATAGTGGATCGGTTGACTAAGTCAGCCCACTTTTTACCTATTAAGGTGACTTATTCCTTGGATAGGTTAGCACATATATATTCAGGAGATAGTAAGGTTACACGGAGACGTCGACGATAATCTCTGATCGAGATCCGCGATTCACGTCACGTTTTGGGAGCCTTTCAGAAGGCGTTTGGTTCAAAGCTGTGTTTGAGCACGGCTTATCACCCCAAACGGACGGTCAATCTGAAAGAACTATCCAAACTTTGGAGGACATGTTGAGGGCTTGTGTTTTAGATCAAAGAGAGTTGGGATAAGTACCTTATTATTAATTTGCATATAACAACAGTTATCATGCAAGTATCGGTATGGCACCATACGAGGCCCTCTATGGACGAAAGTGTCAATCACCTCTATGTTGGTATGAGCCCGGAGAGCAAAGTCTACTTGGACCGGATATTGTGAGGAAACGACGGAACAAATCAAGAAGATTAGGGATAAGATTCTCACTGTGAAGTCGCAGAAAAACTATGCGGACAAGCGGCGAAAACCGCTAGATTTTCAAGAAGGGACCATGTGTTCCTAAGAATCACCCCCACCAGGCATAGGCCGAGCAATGAAAGTAAAGAAATTGAGCCCCAGATTTCTTGGTCCATTTGAAATCCTTAGCAAAATAGGATCTGGAGCCTACCGCATAGCCCTACCCCCGAGTCTGCCAACCTTCATGATGTTTTCCATGTCTCCCAGTGGAAATATCATTCTGACCCAAGTCATGTACTAGAGCCAGAACATGTACAATTAAGAGATGACCTAACGTTTAACTTACCACCCACGAGAATCGTTGACCGAGGAGTTAAGCAGTTAAGGAACAAGGTTGTACCCCTAGTCAAAGTAGCATGGGGACAAGATGAAACCGAAGAAGTTACATGGAGCTGAATCAGACATGCAAGCACAGGATCGAGAGCTATTCTCAGTAACGAATTTCGAGGGCGAAATTCTTTTTAAGGAGGGGAGTAATGTAACGCCCAATTTTTACTGGAATTTTTACTATCATTAGGAATTACCGAATTACCGTAGGTAAATATTATATAAAATTTGAGACCAAACAATCCTTAATAAAGGAATATAACGTTAGAAGAGAAGTTAGGAGCAATTCGTGCAAGTATTGCAAACCCCAATTTTCTGGACGTGTAAAATGACCAAAATGCCCCTGAGGTTATTTTACTCAGAAATGAGGATCGTGGGCCCCACCCATCCTCAAGGGGATGTTTTGATGTTAATAAGGGATTGTTTGTGTTATGTGTGTTAATAGAGGAGAAAAATCCTAATTTTGAGCTCGACGCGAAATGACCAAAACGCCCTTACGCCTTTTAACTCCGATTGCGTGCCGACTTAGCCCGAACCTCACTAAAATGTGTTAAAAGGTGTTTTTAAGCCATGATTAACCATTGGTTAAGCTCGGGTGGTCTCGGGCAATTTTTAAGTAAAATGACCGTTTTGCCCCGTCTTTGTGCAGTTTTACAAATTTTGAGATTTTTGATTTGTGAACGAAACCTAAGCAATATTAGGCTCAAATTAAAGCTTATTAAATTCTAATTACTAATCTAGAGTCAAAATTATTTATTTAGATTGATTAGAACCTAAAATTGCTTAAAACACCCAAATTGCTTAGTAATTCACTTAAACCCTTAACCGTAAATTCTCTAAATTGCATGAATACCTTGCCTACACCTAAAAAATACATGGAACACACAAAATCCTCTTCCACAAGGCTGTAATGCACGAAATTATTGAGTAATAAGTCAGAAAATTATTACACAAAAATCCAAAGAATGAAAACAAAGAATCATGAAAACATGGAAACATGATTCCATGTTTTAAGCCACCAAACAAAATGATTTTTCTTCCTTATTTTTTTCTCTAATTTTTGGTCAGATTTCTTTCCTTCCTTTGTCCATTTATGAGCTGCAAAATCTCTATAAATAGGCATGCTTGAAGATAGTTTAGATGCTTAGTTCATAACTTACACAAATTCTAGTTTTAGGAGCACCAAAAGCTCTCATTTCCTCCTCCTCTTGGCTGAATTCTTTCTTCAAGTTTTCAAGAATATTTTCTTTCATTTCACTCAAGGAAACCAAGTTCTCTTCCTTTCCTTCAAATCAGATTAGGTAGGGAGTTGTTTTTAAGTTTATTTCTATGCTTTGCTAAGTGTTGTTCTTGGTTCAAAATGATGATTTCATGGATTTTCTCTAGTTTTTCCATTTGGTTTTCTTCTTCCTTTTTCTTTGAACAATTCAGCCATATGGCCTAGGTGGGACTAAGATGATGGCTTGATGATGAGGACCTTGAGGGTGGGTTGTGAATCCATCACAAGTTAGGCCTCTAAAGCTTGAAAGTTCCACTTGATGCAAAACTTTAAAGAATAATATTTTTATGATGTTTTTATGATCTTGAGTTTAGAACTTGAAAGATGTATTTTTCACTTTGTCTTGCTAAGATATATTGGGTTGAATTTATATTTCTCTAAAGTCTTGGAGGAGCTCTAGTAAAGAAATAAAATGAACTTGCATCCATGTTTAAGTTTATGCCTTGCATAACCATGTTTACTTTCTATGTCATCACTAAATTCTCAAGAATGAATAAATGAACTTGCATATTCATGTTTAAATTTCCAAGCTTGCATTTCATGTTTAAATTTCAAGTTGTCACTTAATCTCTAAAGATAATAAAGAAGTTGCATCTCATGTTTATTTTATGCTCTCACTTTATTTTATAATGGCTAAAGAGTCAATGCATGGCATGTTTATTTTATGTCATCACCTAAAAATCCTAGAGCTCAAAGACTTGCTTATGAATCATAAGCAAAGAAATGAGATAATTGGAGTTAAAGAATTTATTCTTTAAGAAGTCTTGAGAATTGGAGCTTAAAAAAATGTAATTCTCATCCCCCTCACCGGTCCCTGCGGACTACCGCCGCTCCGTTCTTAAGATTCTCTTCTCCTCTTACCGGTCCTGCGGATTACGCCTTCAGCTTCTTGCATCATGTTTATATTACAAGTTCTTGCATCATGTTTAATTTTCAAGTTATCACCTTAAATCTTAAAGATAAAGAAATGGAATTGCATATCATGTTTATAATTCCAAGCTATCACCTTATAAAGATAAGATTAAAATAAGGTTGCATAGCATGGTAATAATTCAAAGATGTCACCTAAATCTCTAAAGCTCAAGACTTGCTCCTTTTATCTTAAGTGAAATATTTAATTATGAACATTCTTTCAAGTTATAAATCGGTCCCATGGTTAAGTTAGGCCTAAAGTCCTATGACTTCTTTCAAGTTTAACAAAAAGAATTAGTTCTAAAAGAGTTTTAAAACTTTGTAAGAATTTTATGGGAAGCTAGTAATTTATGTGTACTTAAAATATGATTTGATGCTTATTAAGAATTTGGTGTCATTGATTGATTCCCTGGTTTATATGTTATAGTTGTTGTTGCAAACAATGAAAACTTATGCATGAAATAAAGACATATTCTATTACCTAAAGAAGTGTATTACTTAAGAGTGCAATTGGAAAGATTCTGGCTAAGGAAAGATTTGGTATTTAAGCGTTCCATTGTGACCCACTCTCTTTCCTGGAATCTCCTAGATGCATGATTACAGTTGGTATATATTATTTCGGCATAAGACTATAAATGAGAAAATGTTATGATGATTATGAATGAAGAATTGTATTATGATATAACATGCAAAGACTTAAAGGTGACTCAAAATATATGAGAAAATGATCCTTTGGACCCGTCAAACTATAGGCGGTGAAAAGGTGATTCTTGCCCCTAGTCCTTCTCAAAAGGGTAGAGACAATTTTTACTTATCAAAAGGGATAAGTATGTGCTGGTGACGACTAGCAAGGTATGAGCTCATAACCTAGATTACTCCCAAAGGGTGAAGTATAGGGTGGCCCAGGAAAATGATGATGAAAGTAACTTTAAGTCACCTAAGAAACTAAGTAAATGCATTATGTGAATATGATGTTCTGCTATGCATAGTATTTATGAGATGATGATGAGAAATATGATATTCTGTATGCATAGTATTATGAAATGATGATGAGGAATATGATGTGATTTTATGCATAACTATGTTATTATATATGAAAGGAAAAGTTCATTATAAACATGACATGCTAAGTTTATGATGCATTATAAGACGCATGATTAAACCGACGAACCTCGGTAAGTATATTTTCGAACTTAATAAATCAATCTTAGCATGCTCACTATTTCATAATAACCCGAGGTTCCTGGGACGATGATGATGACACAATGCATCATGAGGTGAGTACCCTACTGAGATTCTTTTTATAAGTTTCTCACTCCCTCTATTTTTCTTTCCATCTCGTCTTCAGAAATAGAAGGAAGCGTTCGTGAATCACATTGAGGCTTGCACCGGGTAGCTGAACTTGAATCCTAGTTTCACTCGTATATTTCAGATATCTATCCCTATCCCTGAGTGTTATTACTAGGTGCCATTAATGGATGTCCTTCCATCCATATATTATTTATGTTTTATTAGATTGCCTACACTTAGTCTTATTCTGTTGGTAGGCAAAATATCTATATGATATGTAATTATGGATGCTGGATGATGGAGCCAATATATTATGATGTGATGTTTGTAAATTCCTATGTGTCTTTTAAATTTTGCTAAATCATTCACGTTAAGCGCGGCTCACGTTTTCAATTATGTTTAAAAAAAAAATGGCTCGTAATTTCACTAAGTATTTTCAAAGCATGATTAAGGAACTGAAGCAAAGAGTAAAGTCTAGTAATTAATCACGCCTAGGTGTATTGGGTTAATTATTAGGGTGTTACATTTTGGTATTGAAGAGTATTTTTGGTTTTATCTAGCTCTTAGGATTTACGATGATGCTTCTAAGCATAATACGTTAGTAATGTCATGTGTGTTTATCATTAGGATCAAGCTGAGGATTAGAAATACATGACTACTTGGATGTTGAAAGTGCCATGGTAACTTGCTCACTTTGCATGGAATATTGGGCTTTGATCACCTCAGTGTTGCCGTTTTGTGTGTATAGGGACCAATGGCACGACGACAACAGGCTTAGGAAGCGCGGAGAATAACCAAGAGAATGAGACCGCGAAGCACTTCGCGACGTAGCAAGGACCATGAGAATGATGATGGAACGGATGGATCAGACGTCAAGCTAATATAAATCAAGGACATGAAATTCCCAACACCGTTTCTGGGAATTTCTAAGGCGAATCCACCCGCTTTCAGGACCTCGAATCTAATGTAGCAGCATGGATTATCGGAATATTGAGAAGGTCTTTGCTGAGTTCCATGTTCCTAGGAGCAGAAGGTCACTTTTGCCACCCACATGCTTGAGGGTGATGCCCTTTGGTGGAATTGGTGTTTGAGACTCCTGAGGCAACCGAAGTGGACATTGATTGGGAATTATTCAAGGTCCATTTTTACGAGAAGTACTTTCCTAGTCCGTTAGAAATGCTAAGGACATTGAATTCATGCAACTTGTCCAGGGAATATGAATGTGGCTCATACCTTGAGGTTCTGAGGAACTCATTAAGTTCTCAAGGATGTACCAAGGTAACCCTCGACCAAGTATTGGAAATGCATTAAATACGAGTCAGGGTTAAAGGTAGAACTTAATCGTGGAGCGGCGCACTTGGAATTAGGGATTTCTTACCTTAGTCAACAAATGCCGCATCATTGAAGAAGGGCAGAGAAAGCTTGGGTACTTTAGTTGAAGAATATCATTAAAAAGCTACACTTAAGGCGAAGAGTTCAAGAGGCAAAATCGACCTCCATTTCC